>OY282643.1:92041668-93241668 GCA_958299015.1 Tetanocera ferruginea
AATATAAAATATAAAATATAAAATATAAAATATAAAATATAAAATATAAAATATAAAATATAAAATATAAAATATAAAATATAAAATATAAAATATAAAATATAAAATATAAAATATAAAATATAAAATATAAAATATAAAATATAAAATATAAAATATAAAATATAAAATATAAAATATAAAATATAAAATATAAAATATAAAATATAAAATATAAAATATAAAATATAAAATATAAATATAAAATATAAAATATAAAATATAAAATATAAAATATAAAATATAAAATATAAAATATAAAATATAAAATATAAAATATAAAATATAAAATATAAAATATAAAATATAAAATATAAAATATAAAATATAAAATATAAAATATAAAATATAAAATATAAAATATAAAATATAAAATATAAAATATAAAATATAAAATATAAAATATAAAATATAAAATATAAAATATAAAAATATAAAATATAAAATATAAAATATAAAATATAAAATATAAAATATAAAATATAAAATATAAAATATAAAATATAAAATATAAAATATAAAATATAAAATATAAAATATAAAATATAAAATATAAAATATAAAATATAAAATATAAAATATAAAATATAAAATATAAAATATAAAATATAAAATATAAAATATAAAATATAAAATATAAAATATAAAATATAAAATATAAAATATAAAATATAAAATATAAAATATAAAATATAAAATATAAAATATAAAATATAAAATATAAAATATAAAATATAAAATATAAAATATAAAATATAAAATATAAAATATAAAATATAAAATATAAAATATAAAATATAAAATATAAAATATAAAATATAAAATATAAAATATAAAATATAAAATATAAAATATAAAATATAAAATATAAAATATAAAATATAAAATATAAAATATAAATATAAAATATAAAATATAAAATATAAAATATAAAATATAAAATATAAAATATAAAATATAAAATATAAAATATAAAATATAAAATATAAAATATAAAATATAAAATATAAAATATAAAATATAAAATATAAAATATAAAATATAAAATATAAAATATAAAATATAAAATATAAAATATAAAATATAAAATATAAAATATAAAATATAAAATATAAAATATAAAATATAAAATATAAAATATAAAATATAAAATATAAAATATAAAATATAAAATATAAAATATAAAATATAAAATATAAAATATAAAATATAAAATATAAAATATAAAATATAAAATATAAAATATAAAATATAAAATATAAAATATAAAATATAAAATATAAAATATAAAATATAAAATATAAAATATAAAATATAAAATATAAAATATAAAATATAAAATATAAAATATAAAATATAAAATATAAAATATAAAATATAAAATATAAAATATAAAATATAAAATATAAAATATAAAATATAAAATATAAAATATAAAATATAAAATATAAAATATAAAATATAAAATATAAAATATAAAATATAAAATATAAAATATAAAATATAAAATATAAAATATAAAATATAAAATATAAAATATAAAATATAAAATATAAAATATAAAATATAAAATATAAAATATAAAATATAAAATATAAAATATAAAATATAAAATATAAAATATAAAATATAAAATATAAAATATAAAATATAAAATATAAAATATAAAATATAAAATATAAAATATAAAATATAAAATATAAAATATAAAATATAAAATATAAAATATAAAATATAAAATATAAAATATAAAATATAAAATATAAAATATAAAATATAAAATATAAAATATAAAATATAAAATATAAAATATAAAATATAAAATATAAAATATAAAATATAAAATATAAAATATAAAATATAAAATATAAAATATAAAATATAAAATATAAAATATAAAATATAAAATATAAAATATAAAATATAAAATATAAAATATAAAATATAAAATATAAAATATAAAATATAAAATATAAAATATAAAATATAAAATATAAAATATAAAATATAAAATATAAAATATAAAATATAAAATATAAAATATAAAATATAAAATATAAAATATAAAATATAAAATATAAAATATAAAATATAAAATATAAAATATAAAATATAAAATATAAAATATAAAATATAAAATATAAAATATAAAATATAAAATATAAAATATAAAATATAAAATATAAAATATAAAATATAAAATATAAAATATAAAATATAAAATATAAAATATAAAATATAAAATATAAAATATAAAATATAAAATATAAAATATAAAATATAAAATATAAAATATAAAATATAAAATATAAAATATAAAATATAAAATATAAAATATAAAATATAAAATATAAAATATAAAATATAAAATATAAAATATAAAATATAAAATATAAAATATAAAATATAAAATATAAAATATAAAATATAAAATATAAAATATAAAATATAAAATATAAAATATAAAATATAAAATATAAAATATAAAATATAAAATATAAAATATAAAATATAAAATATAAAATATAAAATATAAAATATAAAATATAAAATATAAAATATAAAATATAAAATATAAAATATAAAATATAAAATATAAAATATAAAATATAAAATATAAAATATAAAATATAAAATATAAAATATAAAATATAAAATATAAAATATAAAATATAAAATATAAAATATAAAATATAAAATATAAAATATAAAATATAAAATATAAAATATAAAATATAAAATATAAAATATAAAATATAAAATATAAAATATAAAATATAAAATATAAAATATAAAATATAAAATATAAAATATAAAATATAAAATATAAAATATAAAATATAAAATATAAAATATAAAATATAAAATATAAAATATAAAATATAAAATATAAAATATAAAATATAAAATATAAAATATAAAATATAAAATATAAAATATAAAATATAAAATATAAAATATAAAATATAAAATATAAAATATAAAATATAAAATATAAAATATAAAATATAAAATATAAAATATAAAATATAAAATATAAAATATAAAATATAAAATATAAAATATAAAATATAAAATATAAAATATAAAATATAAAATATAAAATATAAAATATAAAATATAAAATATAAAATATAAAATATAAAATATAAAATATAAAATATAAAATATAAAATATAAAATATAAAATATAAAATATAAAATATAAAATATAAAATATAAAATATAAAATATAAAATATAAAATATAAAATATAAAATATAAAATATAAAATATAAAATATAAAATATAAAATATAAAATATAAAATATAAAATATAAAATATAAAATATAAAATATAAAATATAAAATATAAAATATAAAATATAAAATATAAAATATAAAATATAAAATATAAAATATAAAATATAAAATATAAAATATAAAATATAAAATATAAAATATAAAATATAAAATATAAAATATAAAATATAAAATATAAAATATAAAATATAAAATATAAAATATAAAATATAAAATATAAAATATAAAATATAAAATATAAAATATAAAATATAAAATATAAAATATAAAATATAAAATATAAAATATAAAATATAAAATATAAAATATAAAATATAAAATATAAAATATAAAATATAAAATATAAAATATAAAATATAAAATATAAAATATAAAATATAAAATATAAAATATAAAATATAAAATATAAAATATAAAATATAAAATATAAAATATAAAATATAAAATATAAAATATAAAATATAAAATATAAAATATAAAATATAAAATATAAAATATAAAATATAAAATATAAAATATAAAATATAAAATATAAAATATAAAATATAAAATATAAAATATAAAATATAAAATATAAAATATAAAATATAAAATATAAAATATAAAATATAAAATATAAAATATAAAATATAAAATATAAAATATAAAATATAAAATATAAAATATAAAATATAAAATATAAAATATAAAATATAAAATATAAAATATAAAATATAAAATATAAAATATAAAATATAAAATATAAAATATAAAATATAAAATATAAAATATAAAATATAAAATATAAAATATAAAATATAAAATATAAAATATAAAATATAAAATATAAAATATAAAATATAAAATATAAAATATAAAATATAAAATATAAAATATAAAATATAAAATATAAAATATAAAATATAAAATATAAAATATAAAATATAAAATATAAAATATAAAATATAAAATATAAAATATAAAATATAAAATATAAAATATAAAATATAAAATATAAAATATAAAATATAAAATATAAAATATAAAATATAAAATATAAAATATAAAATATAAAATATAAAATATAAAATATAAAATATAAAATATAAAATATAAAATATAAAATATAAAATATAAAATATAAAATATAAAATATAAAATATAAAATATAAAATATAAAATATAAAATATAAAATATAAAATATAAAATATAAAATATAAAATATAAAATATAAAATATAAAATATAAAATATAAAATATAAAATATAAAATATAAAATATAAAATATAAAATATAAAATATAAAATATAAAATATAAAATATAAAATATAAAATATAAAATATAAAATATAAAATATAAAATATAAAATATAAAATATAAAATATAAAATATAAAATATAAAATATAAAATATAAAATATAAAATATAAAATATAAAATATAAAATATAAAATATAAAATATAAAATATAAAATATAAAATATAAAATATAAAATATAAAATATAAAATATAAAATATAAAATATAAAATATAAAATATAAAATATAAAATATAAAATATAAAATATAAAATATAAAATATAAAATATAAAATATAAAATATAAAATATAAAATATAAAATATAAAATATAAAATATAAAATATAAAATATAAAATATAAAATATAAAATATAAAATATAAAATATAAAATATAAAATATAAAATATAAAATATAAAATATAAAATATAAAATATAAAATATAAAATATAAAATATAAAATATAAAATATAAAATATAAAATATAAAATATAAAATATAAAATATAAAATATAAAATATAAAATATAAAATATAAAATATAAAATATAAAATATAAAATATAAAATATAAAATATAAAATATAAAATATAAAATATAAAATATAAAATATAAAATATAAAATATAAAATATAAAATATAAAATATAAAATATAAAATATAAAATATAAAATATAAAATATAAAATATAAAATATAAAATATAAAATATAAAATATAAAATATAAAATATAAAATATAAAATATAAAATATAAAATATAAAATATAAAATATAAAATATAAAATATAAAATATAAAATATAAAATATAAAATATAAAATATAAAATATAAAATATAAAATATAAAATATAAAATATAAAATATAAAATATAAAATATAAAATATAAAATATAAAATATAAAATATAAAATATAAAATATAAAATATAAAATATAAAATATAAAATATAAAATATAAAATATAAAATATAAAATATAAAATATAAAATATAAAATATAAAATATAAAATATAAAATATAAAATATAAAATATAAAATATAAAATATAAAATATAAAATATAAAATATAAAATATAAAATATAAAATATAAAATATAAAATATAAAATATAAAATATAAAATATAAAATATAAAATATAAAATATAAAATATAAAATATAAAATATAAAATATAAAATATAAAATATAAAATATAAAATATAAAATATAAAATATAAAATATAAAATATAAAATATAAAATATAAAATATAAAATATAAAATATAAAATATAAAATATAAAATATAAAATATAAAATATAAAATATAAAATATAAAATATAAAATATAAAATATAAAATATAAAATATAAAATATAAAATATAAAATATAAAATATAAAATATAAAATATAAAATATAAAATATAAAATATAAAATATAAAATATAAAATATAAAATATAAAATATAAAATATAAAATATAAAATATAAAATATAAAATATAAAATATAAAATATAAAATATAAAATATAAAATATAAAATATAAAATATAAAATATAATATATAAAATATAAAATATAAAATATAAAATATAAAATATAAAATATAAAATATAAAATATAAAATATAAAATATAAAATATAAAATATAAAATATAAAATATAAAATATAAAATATAAAATATAAAATATAAAATATAAAATATAAAATATAAAATATAAAATATAAAATATAAAATATAAAATATAAAATATAAAATATAAAATATAAAATATAAAATATAAAATATAAAATATAAAATATAAAATATAAAATATAAATTTTTCCACAGCAACTTCTATGAGATCGGCAAAATGCTTAAATATCAAAATTTATAACTTTTCCATTTCAGCTATAGCACGCACGAACACATTCAAACAGAAATCAGTAAGTGTATTGTATACGGCAGCTAATAAGAACAACAACAAAACCAACAAACCAAATAAAGCATTGTGCATAGTGGCGGAAACAAATTGACAAGAGAAAAGGGAAAGAAGTTCTCTGTCAGCAGCAACCCAGTCGGCAATGGCAGCGCTTCGAAGCGCTACTAGCAGGCCTTTCTGTGGATTTTGTAGTACTGCCGCGCTCATATACAATTACACTTTATTTTTTATATGAAGTGGGAATATTTTTTAGGCCTTCCGCTCCGATAGCTCAAAAGAGGCCTGATAGAAGCACTTCTTGAGAATGGCTAAAAGAAGGGGTAAACAGAAAGTGTTGAACAAAATATTTTTTTCTTTTATACCTTTTTATTTTTTTTAACATTCTATGATTTTATCTTCTCTCCTATGTTTTTTATGTCAGATTAATTTCAATCTATTTAACTATGATACAGCAGTAAGAAGGGCCATTATTATGTCATATTTTTAAACTGATATATATTTTGACTTTAAACGAAAAAGTTGCTCTGAAGTATATGAAAAGTTTGTCTTTATAGGGAAAAAAGTTTGTTGTGCTGCCTTTTGTGCAGAAAAAGAAAGCCTTCAAGAAGTGCTCATAAGAGCAGCGAGGAAAGGATGTGTTTAGTCTTCAAAAGTAGCAGTCAATGCAGGCCTTCGTTTGAAGAGCGCTGGCTTAATTGCCTATTGGGAACTCAAATGTAGATGAGAGCTACCAAACAAACAGGTTTGGAAATATATTTGCAACTTCAAAATGTTTACAAGCAATGTTGCTCCAACACTTTGTATAAACATTTCACTTCCCATTATGTGCCGTCCTCTTAGCTGCACCTTACAAATATTTCATTTCATACCAAATCGCCGTCATCAAATGTCTTCTCTATATATGTTTTTGGCTAAGACAAAGTTGAATATGATAAAATAAATGAGTCGAGTAGAGACCAGAGATAATGAGATGGGAAACTTCGACAAATTTTTAGCCAGAAAGAGATAGCCTTCTGTCAAAATGGCAACAATACCAACATAAACTCTATAAATGTGTTAGTGCAACTTTTGACATACTCCCCAGTTACCATAATTAAATACATAATTCAACATTTTCCTTAAGTTTAAGCAGTCTGGTGAAAACTCAGTGGCCAAGTCCAGCGCTCTCAATAAGTTATATTTTCTGAATAGTTTGCTATTTGAAAAGTCAAAAAAGTTCTCAAATTAATGAAATGCAAAACAGTTTATTGAATAAATTGGTAGCCTAACCAGGAAATTGTAATTTTTGTCTCTTTTAAGTATATTTATTAAGTATTAATTTTAAAAATATGCTCTAAAACTACAAAAACATGCGCATTCATTGCTATTTGCCAACATTTTTGTTGCACGTCCCTGCATTTTAACAACTTGCCAATATTTTGATGTTTGATTTAGCAACTCAGTCATAGAAAAAAAGCGCTAATTAGGATTTCTACTGGAACAGTTGTATCGCTTGAAAGCGCTCACTGCTTTAATCTGAAACCCACCTTGGTATGAAAACTAACAGCAGAGTTGCATAAAAACGTAGTTTTGTATTATTTAGAGTAGGTGCTATTTAGTACGAATTAATAAGTACGAAATTATAGTAGAATTGCACTAGTACTATTTTATTTAGAAGTAATTTTATGCAGGTCGGTTTGTGTTTCAGAATTTCTCCACTAGGAATAGAATCAAGGTACAGAATAACTTTTTATTATTTTGGCCCTCTTTAAGAATTTTGCAGTTTTTGGTTCTCTTCTCAAACAAATTCTGACCTTTAAAATTGAATAGTGTTTTTTTGACGAAAATTTTGATCTCAAAAGTAAGATAAATTGCAGTTCTTTCTCAAAATTTACGATTTTAAAATTCTATCCCCAAATGCTGTCAACTTAGGGAACTGAAAAGTGACATTTTAAGAAAATATTGAACATAAAGCCCCAACAAAATCCTGCTTACATGCAATCGAGAAATTAATCCAGATTATTTAAATCACTGATTACCTTCTCGCTCACGGAACCCATTATTTCTTTATTTAATCAATGAAGCTTTCGCTTGACATAGGAGAACTTATGTATAAGCTTATAAATTTTGTTAAATAACTATTTACCACTCACCAATTATTTGTTAACAAGCTTAAAGTTAGTGAATAAGATTTTGGTTTGCGAAAATTAGGAAAGCGATTGAAATATTGAATAGAGATTTTTGTATAACTCTTGGGCGAGAGTGTACAACCACAAATTTAAAGTCTGGAGCTGGTATTAAAATATTTGTATTATATTTATCTTTTAAATTTATTGGTATGATTAATTCTTTTTCATTTATATTAAAACTAACCGTATATGTTTCAAAATCTATTTTTGACATATATTTTTCTAAAATATCTCGCCCTATGATTCCATCTGTTGCGATTGGAAAATCATCTTGAACTATATAAAAATTGTGCACAATGATTTCTGATTCTACCATTAATTTCAGATTAGTTGTGCCAATACATTCAATTTCTTTTCTTGTTATTCCTGTAAGTCTTAAAATATTTCTTGTATTAACTTCATCTATATTATTTAATTTACAAATTGAGATATCAGCTCCAGTATCTACCAAGAATTTTAAATCTTTATTAGTATTTTTACATTTTAAAATTATGTAATTTGATAAATTTTTCGATATTTTGTACATTAGTTTTGGCCTCTGCGGGTACCATTCTCTGTTACCCGGCCATAACCGTTTCCCTGTGTTCTGAAATTTTGGTTTGAATTTCTATTTGTGTTATTAGCTGCGTTCGATTCGCCAGCCTATACTCGCTTATTGTCGCTTATTTCAAAATTTGTATGAGAAAACAACAACAAAGTCTCCAGCTAGTTGAGCATAGAGAAAGTCAACTACCTGTTGAGTTGAGTAAAGTTGCGTTGCCAAGTTCTTATTTTTTCACTTGGTTGGTGTACGGGATAAGTTTTAATGTATTTATTGATGTGGTCGTCATAATAAAAGCGTTGCCAACTATTGAGAAAATAAAAGCAAAATGAGTAGACGTTCTTTTCACAAGCGAGTTGAGCACTGGCGAATCGAACGCAGCTATTATTGTTTCTGTAATTATTTCTTTGATTATTATTCTCATAATTATCGTTTTTAAAACTGTTGCTGTAATGGTTATTGTAACCATTATTTCCAAAATTTTGGCTGTAATTGCCATTATTAGTATTTCTATTTGAAAAATTATGGCTTTGATGGCCATAAGAGTTGCCCCTGTAATTGTTGTTTTTATTATTATGATTATTCTTATTATTATTAAATTGGTTTGTTATTTTGGTACTTTCTATTCTCGATACCAAAATTATTTCCATTCCGTATGTGAAATATTGTGTTACTGTCTGTTTCCAAACTTTTTTCTACAGTCATACACCTTTCTACGGCCTCATTAAATGTTTTTGGTGGGTTTGACAACAAAATATTTGTATATTCCCTATTTACGCCTTTCAAGAAAATATTTAGAGACATACTCTCATTTACTTTATAAATTGAATTTTTTTCCAATTCATTTGGATTATTCAAAGTTTTTATCTCAAAATTACTCAATTGTTCGGAAAGTTCCACTATTTTCTCTCTAAACTCTGATATATTTAATCTATTTTGCTTAAGTGCACTGAATTCACTTAAAACTTGCTGCAAATTCTTTGGATTAGGGTAAGCTTTTTCCAACGAATTCTTCAGCTCTAAGAATGTTGCAGGCTTATTTGAGCGTCCAAGTATGCTGCGAACTTGGGCTGATAATTTAAAATTATAGACATATTTTATAAAAATAGGTCTATCTTCATCTTTTACAAGATCATGCAATAACTCTGATTGCGTAATAAAATCCTCTAGTTGATTAAAATTACCCTTGAAAATTTGTAGGTTTTTACCTACCATATTAATGTCAAAATTAGACATTTTTGGCAAATTTTCTTCTTCCCAAATGTTGGACAAATCTAAATTTTCAATATTTTTTTCCGACAAATTTTCTTTTTTTTTCTTTAATAGTTAAACTATTTATTATTATAATTATTTCTTTATAACAATTGTGGAATTTTTCTTTTAAAATTCGACAATTTTCTTGTTTTTTCTATTTTTTCTACTTCAAAATTTTTGTCATTTGCAAGATGCAATTGACTGACGTTTTCAGTCAATGAATGAAAATGAAAAAAAAATCAAAATGTCGGTCGCGCGTGTAAAATACGAACGAAAGTTTTCGCGAGTTTTTAATCGTATAACAATATATATAAAAATGTGCTTATTAAAAAAATGGATGTATTAAGTGTTTTTAAAAATAGTTTAGTTTAGTTTAATTTCAATTCATTTTATTTATTTCTAAAGATTAATAATAATAAAATAATCAAACAATAGTGTATAAAAAAAATTTTTTCTATTTCTATTTTGTGTTTGTGTGTGCCGGAGTTTTTTTTTGTAGCTCACGTTCGAGCTCATCAATTTGCAGCCAAATCACGTTGGCAATGCGGTAGGGCGGTGGATTTTCGCAATTCACAACTGCTTTCAAAGCAGCAATTTTCTTGCGCAGCTTTACTTTTCTGCCTCCGCGCCGGTGTTTCGGCTTTGCCGTCGTTGGAATAGCTGCCGGTATTCCTCCAAAGATAAAGTTTTTGGGCCTTTTGCTGGTACTTTTGCTGGTGAGTAAGTGGAGCGTTCGTGTTTCCTCCTGGGGGCACGTACTCTTCAACGTTCTTTTGGACCAGGTCTTTGTTGGGCAGGATCGCCATGTAGTGTTTGATGTTTTTAATGTCTAAAATGTATCAATTATTTAAATGTAAAATCATTTTCCGTTTCAAGGCATCCACCGAATCACAAAAATTAATTAAGCTGTAGCTATTGTTGAAATCACTACACATACATCGTAAAGGGTCATGAAGGGCAAAATGTGAAGTGCACTGGCTCAACTTAAAAAGCACAAAATGTCTAGATCCTCTTCTTGGGATGTTAAAGTTAAGAGATGAGAGAATATATTGGGAGTCAATTTCACCACAAAGTAATTTATATAGGATTTGCTATATAAATTTGCTTAAGACGGGTTTCATACGAAGGAAGAATAATATCTGGGTTCCAACAATGATGACGTAAAGCAAAAAGTAAAAACTGTTTTTGAACCGATTCTATTGCATCAATGTGGACGTGATATTGAGGGTTCCATACTACGGAAGCATATTCAAGAATAGGTCTTACGAGAGATATATATAGTAACTAGCAATTCCCGGTGCGCGTTGCTACACCCGACACCTATATTGGAAAAGTATAAATATATAGCGAAACCCGGTGCACTTCGTTACACTGAAGAAAAATTGTGAAATTATACTATTTCGGTTACAAAAAGATTATATGAAAGCTTTTTCTACTAATGATTCAAACTTTAACATAACGTTAATGTTGCATCAGTTCAGTTTGTATCAATGCTGAAAAATTCACACATTTGTTTTAGCAATTTATAAGACACAGTAAAGTGAAACCAAGTGTTTTTTTTTTGTATGAAATCTTAAAAAATAGTTGTATTTCGAACTTTATGATTTCTTATCACCGAACTTAATCCAATACATTTTGATAAACAATATTTTTTGTTTTTCCATCCGGTGCGTAAATAAATAAAGTGCTTGGAATGCCAACTCTTGAACAGGCAACGTATAATTGACCGTGCAAGAAACACGGCTGTTCCAAATTTAATCCGCATACTTGAAGCGTTTGTCCTTGCGCCTTATTGATGGACATGACAAATGACAGACGCACTGGAAATTGTAAACGCTTGAATTTGAATGGCATATCTGTTGGTATCAGCGGAATACGCGGTATGAGTACAATTTCGCCTTTAGCTTTTCCAGTCAATATTATTGCTTCAATCAAATTCGGCATCAATTTTTTTACAGCCAATCTGGTGCCACAGTTTTGGTGCGTTTAAATTCCCTAGCAAAATGATTGATGAGCCGGCCTTTAAATTTAACAATGCGGTGGCATACCAGGTGGTTCTAATGAATTTAAAAATTCGATTGGATAATGTATGGCATCATCGTTATTCATTGCGCTATCAATAGATTTATATGATGTCACTGCACCTGGTAATTTTTCTTGGATCAGAAAATTAATTGCATTGACATGTAAATTTGTTGGTGCCAAAATTGCGCGTACTCTCAACCAATTGTGATCTCTGTAATTTTGTACAATATTTGGAAAAACGCGTTCAATCAGTTCTTCTTTTGATTTGAGAATTGTACAGAAATTATCTGGCAAAGTAATCAAACCATTTGCATTATCGATTTGAACTTTTCCATTGCCGATTTCTAACAATTGTTTCGAGAAACGATCTGCAGATTGATCATTGTGCAACTGAACACGCATATTTATGTGCAATGTCAATTTTTGGACATATCGCCACAGAAAGGAAGACTTCAAGCATGCATTAATTTCATCCGCTGGTGTGGATCGTGCAATCACGGGCAATGTTTGTCGAAAATCACCAGACAATAATATCAATGCACCACCGAAAAGTTGTTGATTGCCACGTAAATCTTTCATTGTACGATGTCTCCAGTTGTCTCCAGTGATTTTTTGTGGCTCATTGAACATTCATCTAATAGAACAATTGCTGCTTGTAAGTAATAAAATTATCGAAAAGAATTTGCTTCGGCAAAATTTATGTCTGTTTACGTCGGAATCCAAATGAAAAAGAAAGCACACTGGGTACATTGGGTGGTGTGAATAAAAAATAAGCAAGTGTCTTCTGATATGTGACATCTTGAAAACTTCAAAAGTGTCAAGTGTGAAAATGAAATTTAATATCGATAATGGATAATATTGATATTATCGATATTGTAGACAATTTTTCTTTATGTAAAAAACTTTTGTAGACTATTACAAACATTTAAAAAAAAAATCAGCGCAGGCGTTCTGCTATTTCAGATATATATATCAAAACAGTGGGCGCAAAAGTGGGCGTGGTCAATTTTTCTTTCAGTAAACACTTAAATTGGATTACTACGAACATTTGAAAAAAAAATTATCCAAATCGGTCCAGCCGTTTTCCGATTTTAGATAAATCAAAAAAAGTGGGCGCAAAAGTGGGCGTGGTCAATTTTTCTTTCCGACAAAACTTAAATTGGATTACTTCGAACATTTGAAAAAAAATTATCCAAATCGGTCCAGCCGTTTTCCGATTTTAGATAAATCAAAAAAAGGGGGCGCAAAAGTGGGCGTGGTCAATTTTTCTTTCCTTAAAAACCTAACTTGGACTAAAACGAATATTTTAAAAAAAAAATTATCCAAATCGATCCAGCCGTTCTGAAGTGATGCGATTTCAACCAAACGTACACTTCTTTTTATATATATCGATTTAGTTGTGAAGGCATCATTGAATTCTTTCGCCCATCTTTTAATGAAACCAAGAACACCTGTAGCCTTATTTACAGCCAAATTTACGTGGAGATTGAAGCGAAGTTTTGGATCCATAATTACACCAAGATCAACAAAACTATGAACAATTTCTATATGGATGTTATTTATAGTGTAATTTGTGCTATGAGCAGTTCTACGTGAGAAGGTCATTGATTTACATTTTTTTAAGTTAAGGTTTAATAGGTTGAAGTTACACCAATCCACTAGTCTGTTTAAATCGGATTGTAAAAGGTGTTGTTCGTCGAGTGACTTGTAGGCAAGAAAAAGTTTCACATCGTCAGCAAACATTAAGACGTCACAATGTTTAATTGCCGAGGGAAGGTCATTAATAAATAGTAAGAATTAAACCGGTCCAAGATGACTTCCTTGCGGACACCAGATGTAACCATAATATTTTGTGATAGAGAACTTTTATATAAAACTTTTTGAAAACGTCGCGATAAATAAGATTCTATCCAATTTAGCAATTTTACAGGAAACCCAATTAGCTTAAGTTTATTCAATAGAAGATTATGATTGACGCTGTCAAAAGCTTTGCTAAAGTCCGTATAAATAACGTCAGTCTGTTTTCCCAAAGTAAAACCTTTTATTACACGTGATGTAAACTCCAAAAAGTTTGTTGAAGTTGATTTACCCTTTAAAAAACCATGCTGAGTGACAGAAATGGAAGATGATACGAAGTGGGTTAGTTGTTCAGTTATGATTTTCTCAAATAATTTAGGGATTGCGCTTAATTTGGCGATGCCTCGGTAGTTAGTGACATCAATTTTGGAGCCAGATTTATGAAGGGGTATAATATATGAATCTTTCCATATAATGGGAAAATGTCCACTTTGCAGGGATATATTGAATATGTTTGATAGAGGAGCACACAGGTTGCTAGCACATTCCTTTAGAATGCAACTCGGAATTTAATCAGGGCCAGTCGAAAAAGAGCATTTAACTTGACGAAGGTTATGCATAACAATAATTGAGTCTATTACTGGAGTTTCAAAAGAGCTAACTGGAGGTAAATAAGGATGCTCATGTAGGTGTTATTAAAATCCAATAAATTTATTTTTTATAAAAATTTTATTTTCATTTAAAGATAACTGTATCGGTACAATTTTATTTTTTAATTGATTCTTCCATATAAAATTATTTTGATTATAAAAAATTGACATTTTCTAAAACAAATTTTCTTAAAACTATATTTGTATATAAAGTGTTTCTTATGTAGTGTATGTGTTTTGTGTATGTGGTGTTGAGGCACCACATTATTCCCCCCTACAATAAAATAGTTTTGTTAGCCAAAATATTAAAGTGTACTTTCTTTATCTGACTACTCTTTGTTGAGTGTGTTTGTATTTTTTCTGTGTCTTGGAAAGCGGGTTTAAGTCTGTCTATGTTAACTGTGTCGGTAGTGTTGTTTTTGCAAATTTTGAAATATTTTGGTGTTCTTTCGATGACTCTGAATGGTCCATCGTATGGATCTTGAAGTGATTTGCGAATTGTGCTATTACGTACGAAAACGAAGTTACAATTGCTGAGTGTTCGAGGTATATACCCTTGAAAATTGGTGTTGTGATGTGAAATATTTGATTGATTGTTTTTAACTACTTCTTTAAGTTTGGACAAGGTGTCTGACGAATTAAAATTATGACTGTTATGCACTACTAGTTGTTGTGGCAATCTAAGAGTTTGACCAAAAACCATTTCAGCTGGTGAAGCTTTAATATCTTCCTTGACCGTAGATCTGAGCCCTAGAAGAACTAGTGGTAATTCTGTGTACCAGTTTGTTTGGTTATTGCTCGCTATTAGAGAAGTTTTAAGCTGACGATGAAAACGTTCTACCATCCCGTTAGCTTGTGGATGATAAGCAGAAGTTTTTATGTGTTTGGTTCCTAGCTTTTTAATAAAATTTCCGAATGTAGTAGAGGTAAATTGAGGTCCTCGATCAGAAGTAATTTCCAGAGGAGCTCCAAAACGTGATATGTATTCTCTTTGAAGTGTGTCTACAATTGTATTAGTATTGGTATCTTTTAGCGGATACACCTCAGGCCAACGCGTATTTCGATCAATTGAGGTAAGTAAATATCTATATTCATTCGAAATCGGTAATGGACCAACTAGGTCAACGTGGACATGCTCAAAACGACCTAGTGGAATATCTATTTTGTGTGGAATTGTTTTCGTGTGTCTGTGTATTTTCGATTTTTGACATCTTACGCACTCTTGAGACCATTTGTTAATTTGCGTGTTCATTTTTGGCCAGAAGTATCTCTGTGTTATCAGTCGTCGAGAAGCTCGTGTACCTGGGTGCGAAATGTTGTGTAATTGTTCGAAAACTTTTTTTCGTAATGTTTGTGGAATGTATGGACGTGTTTTTGTATTAGTTTGTTCGCACCAAATTTTGACATTGAGAAGTGGAATGTGTATTTGTTCAAAATTGTACGTCTTGTTGTTAAGTATACCTTGTAATTCAGAATCTGTTGTTTGTTCTTTGTGTAGTGTTCTAAGGTTGATATCTGAGGTGGTGAAAGCCTCGATCTCAGCTCGTGAAAGTGCGTCTGCAACAACATTGTCTGTTCCTTTAATGTGTCTGATGTCGTTGGTAAATTGTGCGATGAATTCCAGGTGTCGTGTTTGTCTTGGACTTCTTTCTTTTTTTGTATGTAATGCTGTAGTAAGTGGTTTGTGATCAGTGTATATTGTGAAAGTTCGTCCTTCTAAATAATGTTTGAAATGTTTGATAGTTAGGTAAATTGCCAAAAGTTCGCGATCGAAAGTGCTGTTTTTCTTTTCGGCTGGTGCTAATTTCTTTGAAAAGAAAGCTAACGGTTCTATTTGATTATTGTGTTCCTGTTGTAAGACTGCACCGATAGCAGTGTTAGATGCATCCACAGCGATAGAAAGTTTTGCTTTGCTATTAAAATGATTAAGTAACACTTCCTTAGTAAAACTCTCTTTTATCGCTGTGAATGCTTCTGTGGTGTCATCTGTCCAAACTAATTGTTTTTCTTTTGTTTTTGATGCTGTTGTTACCATTTCATAAATATGTGTGAGTGTGTGTGCCATTTTTTGTATGCATCTGTGGTAATAGTTTATCATCCCGATGAATTTCTGCATTTGTTTAACTGTTTCGGGTTTTGGGTAGTTTACTATGCATTTAATTCTATCGAGAGATGGTTGAATGCCTTTCTTCGAAATGTTATAACTTAAAAAATTTATATTGCTGACGCCGAAAACACATTTATTTGGTTTAATGTTCAGTCCAAATTTTTCTAATCGTTCGAATACTAAATTTAAATGTCTTAAATGTTCTTCTTCCGTCTCACTGGCTACTAATATATCATCAAGATAAACGAATACGAAATCTAGCTCTTTCAGAACCTCATTAATGAATCTCTGAAATGTTTGAGCCGCGTTTTTTAAACCAAACGGCATTCTTAGGAATTCAAACATTCCGAAAGGTGTTGTAATCGAGGTTTTATGAATATCTTTAGTAGCCATGGGAATTTGATGGTATGCTCTTACTAAGTCTAATTTTGAAAATATGTTTTTGTTGTGTAAGTCAATAGATAGGTCATGAATGTGTGGTAATGGGTAACGGTCTGGAACTGTAATTGCATTTAACCTTCTATAGTCGCCACAGGGTCTCCAGTCATTCACATCTTTTTTGGGAACGAGATGAAGTGGGGAAGCTGACATGGAGTCTGAAGGACGACAGATACCTGATTTGACTAAAAATTCGAATTCTTGTTTTGCAATTTTGAATTTAATTAAGTCCAAGCGTCGTGGTCTGGAAAATGGTAACTGTCCTTCTGTAGTGATGTGGTGTTCTGTTGTGTGCTTAACTGGTTTGTTGTAATCGGGTTCTGATGTTAGTGATGGAAAGTTTTTGAGTAGGTTAGTGTACTTGTTGTCTAGTATAATTAATTTAGGTAGTGATGTTTCAGTGAATGCTGTGATCGCGTTAACGGATAATTTTGTTAGTGGATCGATAAGTTTTCTGTGTTTCAGGTCTATCAAGAGCCCATATTTCGAAAGGAAATCTGCACCTATGATGGGTCTTGAAATGTCTGCTAAAATGAAAGTGAATGGAAATTCGCGTATGAGTTGTAAATTTATGTTTAGTAATTTTTTTCCGAAAGTTGTAATTGTACTACCGTTTGCTGCTGTCAAGATCAAGTCAGAATTTTTATTGTGAAATTTAAATTTGTTTACTGGAAGTACTGAAACTTCTGCGCCACTGTCGATCAGGAAATTAATTTTGTTGTCCTTGTCGTATATAAATAAACGGCGTGTAAGTGTAGTTGAACTTCCATCATTAGCCGTCGCAATGATGGAGTCACTTAGTTTGTTGGGTTGTGTGAATCGTTTGTATCGAATGCGCATGGTTGTTCGCATTTCCTAGCTGCCTTTCCGAATTTATAGTGATATCTACATACCCAGTTAGCAGGCCGTTGTCGTGATACACTTCTAGAAGGGGATCGATGTTTTGAAAATCCTCTGTAATTAAAACGTCTCGAGCTAGAACGTGAACGACTGTATTGTTCGTTCCTGAGTTCCTGAACCTCAAGTGAGAGTTTATTGAAACATTCTAAAATTTTTGAAGTGGTTTCCTACAAATTTTTCGTTATCATTGCTAGCTCGGGGTTGGAAACAGATTTCATCGTGTGATAGGAAGTTCTGTTCATCATCGAAACTTCTGACTCTGCGATAACTTCCCACAAGTTATCGGCAAGCTTCAACAGATCTTCTAGTTCCTTGTGAGCTGACGCGGTCAAGGCGATATTGAGACTTTTTGGTAGCTTACGTAACCATAATCTATAAATTAAATCGCTACTGACTGTTGAGCCAGCTAACAAAAGGAGAGAGCGATAGAATTGAGATGGTTTTTGGTCTCCCATCTCAGTGTCAGATAAGATTTTGTCAAACCTCTTGTTCTCGCTTAAAGAATGTCGGTCAATTAAAATCTTTTTTAAACCTTCGTATAAATTTGTTGAAGGTGGTTTTTGTATAAAATCCAGGACCGTTATGATTACCTCTTGTGGAAGAGCAGTAACCAGGTACTCATATTTTGTTTTGTCTGTCGAAATTGCCTTGGATTGAAATTGAATTTCTGCATGGGCGAACCATGCGTCAGGACATGTAGTCCAAAATTGAGGCAATTTGACAGCTGTCGCGTGAATTTCCGGATGAATTGATATTTCAAACGGATTAACCACTGTGGATTCTAAATGAATCAATGGTGGGTGAGAGTCTCCTTCACCAAAGTGAGATGGATGGGAGTGAGCGTGGGAGGTGTGAAGGGGTGTATTGGTGTGAGAGGGGTGGGGTGGTGTGTATATGATACTCATATTCCTATAGTGTTCCTAATATGTTCCTAGTGTGTAGTGTAGTGCCTACAAATATGGTACGTTTGATTTCTTACGTCCCAAACGTATAATATTCGTTTTAGAAGCTAAATAATTACGTGACTATAGTTTCCTGTAGCTTCCTTGCTTTCCTTGTAGCTTCCTGTCGATTGTGGTTTCTTGTTGATTGTAGCTCCTGTTGTGATGTTTGTTGTTGCGTTATAGAAGCAACTGTTGCTGCTGTCTGCGCTGGCTGTATTGATGTTGTTGTTGTTGTTGTTGTTGTTGTTGTTGTTGTTGCTGCTGCTGCTGTTGTTGTTGCTGTTGTTGTTTCCGATATTAGAATGCTTTAGTTGGCAGGTGCTTCGAAACTCGAACGGATTGAAAACTGTAAAATATTTCGTAAAATGTTGGTTCACGCGTACGAAAATGAGTGCAGTGCGAAAGTGTAGCAGTGACGACAAATATGATTTCCTTTCCGATTACTACATATTTTCAGGAATATCCTTGATGTTAATAAAAATGTTGATTTTGCGTTTGTATTCTCCAAATTATTTGTTGATTATTGTTTTCGCTCCTGGCAGGATCGCCAATGTAGGTGTTATTAAAATCCAATAAATTTATTTTTTATAAAAATTTTATTTTCATTTAAATATAACTGTATCGGTACAATTTTATTTTTTAATTGATTCTTCCATATAAAATTATTTTGATTATAAAAAATTGACATTTTTTAAAACAAATTTTCTTAAAACTATATTTGTATATAAAGTGTTTCTTATGTAGTGTATGTGTTTTGTGTATGTGGTGTTGAGGCACCACACTCAGAACACATATTAAATGGTATGTTGGAGTAAGTTGATTTGAAGAAGCTTGCAAACATGTTGGAAATAACATTGTTACAAGACGATTCCTCTTGATTGAATCTCATAAGGGGTGGAAAGTTGGAAGCCTTACGTTTTGAATTAACAAAAGTATAGAAGAGTTTCGGATTATCATTAAATTGAGATTTGATGTTGGCTATATAAGCAGAATAACACTGTTTATTTAATAGCTGGTATCTGCAACGACAAGATGAATAACAAGCAAAGTCTATATTAGAACCAGATTTTTTATATTTTTTAAATAAGCGATTTTTTAAATTTTTTAGTGACTTAAGTTCACTTGTTAGCCAGGGTGGACTTAAGGGTTTAGAATTAATTTGCTTTGTTGGGACGCACAATAAGAAGCACCTTTGCAAAGTATCATTAAAAAACTGTACCGAGGTTTCGACGTCATAATATGAATACGGTGGTTTAATAGATAGAATCGGTGACCAGTCAGTCTGCGAGAGTAAGGCGTTGAGTTTAACATAGTCTGTACTTTTGAAATTATATATTTTTGTATTTCGCTTATCAGGTGTAAGTTTATTTTCATTTTCATGAGCAAGTAAAACTGTTATTTCAAGAGTTTGATGATGTTCATCTTCCGGAAAAGATACAGGGTTTGAGCGATTGAGATATACAGTAGTGCATCTATCTACAAACACAAGGTCCAGCGTTCTATGGTTTTTATTAAAAGTATTATTGACTTGTTGAAGACACAGGTCAAATAACTTATCTAAAAAATCATTTATCCAATTACTAGTGGAAACAGGTGTAAGAAATGAAGAGTCATCTGTCGAATTCCAAGACACAAAGGGTAGGTTAAAATCGCCCAACACAATAAGAACATCATTATTTTTTAACATATTATGGACTTGCTCGATGGCGTTTATATGTCTTAAGTAAATTGATATGTCACAATTAGGAGGAATGTAAGAACAGGTAAGATAAGCAATGCAATTATTTAATTTAACTGAAACACAAATAAACTCCAGTTCACTAGTGTCGAGAATTGTTAATTCATCAGATGCAAACGAGATATGAACAGCTATCAGAACACCACCACCGATCTTATTATAACGATCTTTACGGAAAATTTGATAATTTTTACACATTATTTCAGAATTTAGAATATTAGAGCGAAGCCAAGTCTCCGTGAAAATTATAATGTTATATTCGAAATCAAAACTGTTAATGAACATTGCAGAAAGTTTGGAATTTAGGACCTCTTACGTTTTGGTACACAAGTTCTAATTTTGTGATTTGTTAATCGTTTTTTGGATGAGATTGCGGGCTATTTCGCGGACGAGGCAAGTGTACTACATTTACTAATAGCGGATTATTCGAATTCGCGTACAATTGTATTTCGCGGCCAGAAACTTACATCAACAATAGTATTAAATAAATTTTCTGGAACTGTCAATCTAAAGGAAGTAGTTGGACGTGCGTTAACGTATTTGAATTTATGGATAGAAATAGAAAGAGTCGAAGAACATTTCAACTTTGATTTAATGAAAAAATCTATATCATTATCTGTTGTATCAGATGCTAAGCGCGAAACAAAGATTGATTTAGTTGGAGGAATAGCAATCAAAGGTTTAGGAACAGAAATGTCAGAAGTAATTGCAATTTGTTGGACATCAGCAACAGTAGGAGCAAGAGAAGCAGCTTGTGCATACGATATTTCAGGCAAAGCGAGAGGTGGAGCTGATAATGGAAAAGGAGCAGACATAGACAAATTTGCCGAAGAAGAAAGAATAGGAGGAGGAGCATCCGTGTCCATGTCGTCAACGTTGTGTTGTTCTATATACCTTGCCGAAGAATACGAGCGTCTCGACATTATTCATACTCACCAACTACCAGATATACATCACCACGTTAGCACACAAAATCCACGATGTCATCCACCACAACCACACGAGGAACGCCACCAACTGGCCATAGAAGACAACGAATCCAGAGTCAATGCACGAGCATGTCGACGATGTGAACAAAATGGTCACTGGTCCGACCAATGCACAAACCCAAGAGTATATTTCTGTTGGGAATGCGGTCATCGCAAGCGCAAGACAATCGAATGCTGCAGTCAATACACGGGAAACGCCAGTCGACCGCGCCGACAAGGGGAAATAGCGCGGTCGACACTTTCTCACCCCCTACCCAGCAAAGCCATTATCACTAGATGCAAACCGCATAGCAGCCACCGTTGCTTTGGGAGACGAGCTACTCAATGCAACGATTGATACTGGAGCCACACGAAGCTTCATCAGCGAGCTTGTTGCCAACGAACTAGGCACACCAGACAACCTCAAAACTACGAAGAACACAATCCGCCTGGCCGATGGTACCATCAGAAACATTAACGAGGAGCTGACAATCAGAGTTCGACTTGGAAAGAAGACCTGCAGCGTCCCATTCTTAGTGTTACCAGATACTGCAGACCATCTTATACTGGGTATCGACTTCCTCCGTGAGATGGGAGCCACACTCAGTATAGCCGGACACACACTTGTCTAAGACAACATTGCAACACAACCTTCAAGTGCATCCGCCACACATCGTAGACAACGCCAACCAAAGAATATAACAATAACACGCTACAAACGCAAACGAGCATCAAAACGAAAAGAACAAAAGCAACAAGTGAGAACCACAACGCGCTTCAAGTCACAAGCGCAGACAGTAGCAACAACTGCACACTGCAATCATCTTGAAATCATCACCCCTGGCAGCAACAGACGGGTCCACGCCGTCACTTCATCAGTCATCAACTCATCAAAATCATCAAGTTCACAACGACAACACAACGCCAGCAAGAAAACTACAAACGCAACGAAGTCAACAAATTCTCGACCACAGCAGTCATCAAGAAAAACAAAGGTTCCAAAATCAACGAGGTCAACGCATCACCTGCCAAACTACTTGACAGACACCGCAACTAACGAGAATTCATCGAAAACTTCACAAACATGGCAAAATAATTCAGTCAACACATCAGAACATACAAATTCATCAAGAGCAACTACAACCAAGTCACGGAAGCCAACACAGCCACTTCCAAACAATTCAGCAGGCACGTCAAAACCAACGCTGAAATTAGAATCTACCAATTCACCGAGAACCACGAACCCATTCCGAAATTACTACTTACTTACTATACTTAGATGGCTCTTACAACCGTTGGTCGGTTTTGGCCTCGTCTAAGAATTTTCGCCAGCCTCTTTTGTCGTGTGCTTGCTGGCGCCAGTTGGAAATTCCAAGCGTTGTCAGGTTATCCAATGCCTGGTCTTTCCAACGGAGATGCGGTCTTCCTCGTCTGCGTTGGCCACCGCTGGGTACCGAATCCAATATTTTTTTCGCTGGAGCTTTGTCGTTCATTCTCTCGACATGACCTAGCCAGCGAAGCCGCTCTATTTTAATACGCTTGACTATATCGATGTCGGCATATAGCTCATACAGCTCGTGGTTCCATCGTATTCGGTTCTCGCCATTGACGCAGATTGGACCATAGATTTTGCGAAGAATTTTTCTCTCGAACGCTCCCAAAGTCCTTTCATCAGAGCTGCTCATCGTCCAGGTTTGTGATGCGTATAATAGGACGGGCATGATTATTGACTTATAGAGCGTCAGTTTTGTTCGTCGAGAAAGAGCTCTGCTTCTCAATTGCCTACTGAGCCCAAAGTAACACCTGTTGGCAAGAGTTATCCTTCGTTTAATCTCAATACTGATATCGTTGGAGGAGTTAATGCTGGATCCCAGGTAAACAAAGTCCTTCACTACCTCAAAGGAGGTGTTGTCAACAGTGACGTGGTTTCCAAGACGCTGGGACTGTTTGTTTGTTGACACAAGATACTTCGTTTTATCTGCGTTCACTGCAAGACCCATTCGACTCGACTCTTTTTCTAGCCTGGAGAATGCTGCACCGACTTCGCGCGTATTGTGGCCAATGATATCAATATCATCTGCATACGCCAGCAGCATAACACTCTTATAGAAAATTGTGCCGCTGCGTCTCAGGTCAGCAGCTTGGATGATCTTCTCCATTACTATATTAAAGAAGTCGCACGATAAGGAATCACCTTGTCTGAAACCTCGCTTGGTATCGAACGGAAGGGAGAGGTCCTTCCCGATTTTCACTGCACTGCTGGTGTTGTTCAGTGTCATCCTGCAAAGACGTATTAGCTTCGCAGGAATACCAAATTCAGACATGATGGCATATAGGTGACTCCTTATTGGACAAAAAGATGGTGTGTGTCGATTTGTTTTTCGAGGGTCTTTTCCAAGATTTGTCGGAGCGTGAAGATCTGGTCAATGGTGGACTTTCCAGGTCTGAAGCCACACTGATAAGGTCCAATCAGTTGGTTGACGAAATTGGTTGGTTCCGAAATTACAACACAACGAAAACGTCGAACACCACAACAAATACAACTAACGTGAAAATACCTAACAGAACATCAGAGACCAATCAATCGACACAAGTAACAAATTCAGCAAGGTCCACTAATCCATTTCGAAGAAACGATACAGCAAGAAAACCACAAGTTATTAAGAGTAATGTTTGCATGTAAGACATGCAAACGGACTTTTAAAAGCACAATATAAAATATAAACATATTATCAAGAAGCAAGTATAAATTATACAACTGACTAGATAAATATAAGTTAAAATATTGAAATAAATTAAGTTATCAGTAATCAAAAAAATAAAAACAAACAATTTAACGAACTATTGATATGAATAGTAAACATCAGTTACAATCAGACTTAAAAATAAATCGAGACTTAATTATAGTTAGACTTATAAGAAATTGAAAAATTAAGAAAAGAAAGAAAAATGTTATTAAGGACAGAGAAAGTACTAAGAAAAGTATTCAAAAATTGTATGCTTGAAGGTTTGTTTGTTAGAAATATTTGTAATTCCTGTAGGCAACGAATTCCAAAATCTGATGGCGTTTACGAAGAATAATCTGTTAGAGTTCAAATAATTATAAACAGGGATTCTGAGATTGAAATTTCTATTTAATCTGCAAAATTGAAGCTTTTCAAAAAGAAATGCAGGTGATTTAGAATATATCAGGTTATGTAAGAACCGTGGTAGCCGTGGCCTGCAGGTTAAGTGTGCGGCTTAGCATGCTCGGAGCCCAAGTTCGATCCCCAGTCGCGGCGAAAAGTTTTTTCAATATAAAATTTTTCTGATCGGCCACCACCTCTCTGCAGGCAATGGCAAATCTCAGAGAGAAAAAAATGTAAAGCTTCTAGAGAACATGAACTATAGCCGTTCGGAGTCGGCATAAAACGTGTGGGTCCAGTTCTCAATTGTGTGCAAACATTTAATAACACACACAACACAATTGATCATAAGACTCTCGGTCAAAGTTCTTTCAAGGGCTGAAATGGCCAATTTGTTTTTTTGTTTTTGTTTTTATGTAAGAAAATACAATTTCTAGCATCAATATAGTTCATAATATTGCAACCCAGTATTTGATTTCATGCAATAACAATAGAGTTCAGCTACTACAGCTTTTTCGCACATTCTCAGCATTAATCTATTTGAAGCCACAATCCAGATCTCATTGAAATATTTCAATGATATGAATTCCAGTGGCTCCAAACAAATTAATGTGGGAACAATTTACCCACACAGGAGCAGTAGCCATGTAATTTGATCTACTAAATGGTAGATAAATTAAGTTGTTAGCATTTCTACTACTTCTACGGTTAGAGTTAAAGTTTATAAGAGAAAGTAGTTCCGGACAATCGAATACACCGGTTATGAGTTGGTGTAAATAGACTATATCCGCAGACTTCCTTCGTTCACTTAAATATTGCATTTTTAAAAGTTTTAAACGATCCTCGTAAGGAGGAAGGTTCAAAAATTCAATCCCACCTAAGCCCCTAAGAGCAAACCGAACAAAACGTTTTTGGATTCTCTCTATACAATAATATGGATTCTCTCTATAAAATAATAAATAATATTGGATTCTCTCTATAAAAAAATATATTTTTTTAATTTTTTTAATTGTGTCTGCATGCTTTTTAGTGGTATTTTGTTAAATTTTTATAATATACATATTTATTTAACGCTATAATATTTATATACGTATTTTGTTGTTATTGTAGCCAGTGCTTCCTCGTCTGTTTATTTTTTCCTATTCCTCTTTGTGCGGTGTTTGTTTACTTTGTCGCTGTCAACGTGTTTATTGTTGTTGTTGTAATAAGTGTTACGTTCGCTGCATTCTACTGCACTAACCCTAGAAGCACTTTTACTAGCACTTTTTTTTGTTTTTTTTTTTTTTGTTTTTTGTTATTTCCAATGGATTATTTTTCCGTTGATAATATTGCTGCTTGTTCTTTGAACGAGCAATGCAAAAGCCAGAACATTTTGTACCCTATGTTCAGTTGTTCTAGCCCATGTGAGCAAATGTTCCATGCTTCTTGTGTTGGAATTTCCAAGTCGTGTATTGACAGCCTATTGTCCCCACGATCAGGTCTTCGTTGGTACTGTGCTTCGTGCAGAGCCCTTTCCCCAGATGCGATTTTTTCAAAAATTAAAACTTTTGGGGAAAGTCTTAACTTGTTAAATACTAACTTTAGAGAAATTCTAAACTTTTTTAACGAAGTTAGTGCCGCACCCAGTGCTAATGTTTCTAATGAAATATCGTTACCAGATAATATTGTGCCCCCTTTTATGGACGCTACTTCTTCTGGTACCTCGACAGTTTCATTAGAAAAAGATCCGTTAAACTCAAAGGCACAGAGAAACAACAAAAACAAAAATAAAAATAAAAATAAGAAGCGTCGAAAGGCTTCTTCTAGACCCTCCAAGGCTATGCAGCCCTCAGCAATGCCACCAGATAATATTAATTCGACAATTTCTGCTACACCTGATTCTGTTTCTCCAATGTGTAGTAGTTTAAATACGATTTCAAATACACCCAATAGTCATTTGACTTTAAGGGCAGTGTCGAGGACCAAAAACGTATTCATATCACGTCTACAGCCCGACACACATTAGAAAATATATTGACGTTTGTCCAACAAAATAAATTGTTGACCTCAAATTCTTCCTGTTGATGCAAAAAAATAGGTAATAAGCCAACCCACGCCTCTTTTATTCTTACAGTTGCTGCTGAAGATTTTGCAACAGTTCTTAACTCTCCCATGTGGGCCGATAATATTCTCGTTACTGAGTTTAAGCCCAAAAATAAGTCTAGAAAGACGAATCACTCTACCCGTCAGACTCAAAAAAACTAAATAGGCTATCCCTTTACTACCAAAATGTAAGGGGATTGCGTTCTAAGACACAGGACATATTTCTGTCGACTCAGAATAGCTCTGAGGATATTATCCCTTTAACAGAAACGTGGCTAAATGGAAGCATCAATGATTTAGAATTGTTTGACAATAGTTTTCAAGTTTTTAGAAAAGATAGATACACTGACAGCAGTTCCTCTGTTGGTGGTGGTGTCCTTTTAGCAGTGAGGAACTGCTTTGTCAGTTCGCTTGTTGATATTCCCTGCTCAATTAATATAGAACTGATATGCGTTAAAGTAATACATTGTAATTCCAATGTATATGTTATTAATGCGTATGTTCCTCCAAAGAGTAGTGCAGAGGTCTATGCAAGCCTTGCTAATTGCATAGATTATATTATTAATTTACTTGACGTAAATGACGACATTTTATTATTGGGTGATTTTAATTTGCCTGACTTAAAATCGTATTCTTCTGACGATGAAACATATTTTTGTGCATCTAATTCGAAAACTCGGCAAGAACATATATTTATTGATAATATATGTTCTGACTTACAACAAGTGAGTTGTATTTATAATAGTCTTAATCGACTTCTTGACCTGGTCTTAACTACGGACAGTAACAATGTCATTGTTAAGAGGGCCTTCCATACTCCAACAACTGTTGATGAATACCATCCTCCATTGAGCATTTGGTACAAGTCTGATAGAGAAAATATAGTTAATTCAAATTCCATCGACAAAGTTTATGAATTCAATTTTAAAAAAGCTGACTTTTTGAGGTTGAATTATTTACTCCGCTGTAAACTCAATGTAATGTTAGAATGTATAAATGAAAATAATTTGGATAATTCCATTAATTTTTTTTATATGGAACTCTTTGCTGTGTTTTCTCAGTCCGTACCATATAGCCTCAAAATTGCGAAGAATTCTGCGTACCCCTGGTACACAAAGGATTTAAAGACTCTTCGTAACAACAGAAACAGGGCATTGAAGAAATACGTTTGGAGTTTAGACTCAAATGACCTAGAAACTTACAAAAGTTTGTTTCTGGAATTTGAAAATCGCTCAGCTACATTATATCGCGAATATTTAGATAATATTAAGCTGAGAATATTATCTGATCCAAAGAAATTTTGGAGATTCATAAATACAAAGAAGAAATCCGATGGATTCCCTAATTCGTTTAGAACTTTTGATGGATTTACTGACGATCCCGTCATAATATGTGGCTTATTTGCCAATCGTTTCAAAGAGTCCTTTTGCTCAGATTCTTTTAATCCTGATGAAGAGTATTTCGAATATATGAACTGTACTCCCAAGGTTTCTTTGGACCCTATATCCTTAACTTCAGGGGATATTTTAAAGTATATTGGATCGCTCGATGAGGATTTTGGTGCTGGACCTGATGGAGTTCCTGCCGCAGTGTTAAAACAATGCGATTCCATTTTGTGTCAACCACTTTCTTTATTATTCAATAAATCAATTAACGAAAGTTATTTTCCAATTTTCTTGAAAAAATCTTTCATCAGTCCAATTTATAAAAAAGGTTGCAGGAATGATGTCAACAACTATAGGCCTATCGCTTAACGCTCATCGATTCCAAAACTGTTTGAGCGAACTGTGTACGATCGGGTAAAAATTCACTGTGGGGAAGCCATAACATCTCGTCAGCATGGTTTTGTTAGTGGCAGATCCACGGTGTCTAATCTTCTCGATTTTACAACATTTTGCTTAAATTCAATCGGTTCTAGTAAACAGGTCGACTGTATTTACACTGACTTCAATAAAGCTTTTGATAAATTACCACACAAACTAATTTTGTTTAAACTCAAGACAATGGGCTTCCCACAATATTTTGTGAGCTGGATTAAATCGTATTTGATGGAGCGATCTTATCAAATACGATTCCGAGGCGTTTTGTCTTCTGAATTTGTTGCTCAATCAGGTGTTCCGCAGGGTAGTCACCTTGGTCCACTTCTGTTTATTTTAGCAATTAATGATGTAACTCACATCATTAAACACTCTCATCTGCTCATTTACGCAGATGATATGAAAATATACAGAACTATAGATTCCGATAACAATTCTGCCCTACTCCAGTCTGATCTGAAATCCTTTGAAGTTTGGTGTTCTAAAAATAACATGTTTCTTAATCCAGATAAATGCCAAACTATGACCTTTTCGCGAAAAAGGAATTATTTAATTTTTGATTATAAGATCAAAAATACGCTTTAAGTCGTGTAAGTGCCGTCAAAGACCTTGGTAAAGCCTTTGATGTTGTAAATCATAAGCTTTTAGTTATAAAACTGTCACTTCTTGGTTTTCCAACGCATTTAGTGCGGTGGATTGAATCATATTTATTAAATAGAACACAAAGCGTTATATTTAACCTCATAAAGGCAGATGAGTTTCTTGTTACTTCTGGGGTACCGCAAGGAAGTCATCTTGGTCCTTTATTGTTTTTACTTTATGTAAATGATCTTCCATCTGTAGTAAAGCATAGCAATATCTTGCTATACGCTGATGATGTTAAACTTTTTCTGTCATACAAAGATGTGCAACACTCTTTATTGCTACAAACTGATCTTGACCATCTTTGTAACTGGTGCGAAATTAATTGCATGAAGCTCAACTTGGGGAAGTGCAAACAAATGACTTTTTCTCGAAGACAACCTTCTCGAACTAATTACAAAATAGGTGACTATACACTTGAGTTTTTGGAGGTTTTCGATGATCTCGGTGTAACTATGGACACCAAACTTCGCTTTCACATTCACATTAATAAAGCAATCAGCAGAGCTAATAGTACTCTAGGATTTATTAAACGATGGTCCAAAGAGTTTAATGATCCTTTTATAACTAAAACCTTATTCACATCGCTAGTAAGGCCCATTCTAGAATACGCGTCAATTTTTTGGTGCCCTCGTTATGGGTGTTACATTGCCGATATAGAATCTGTTCAAAAGCAATTTCTTCTGTTCTGCTTACGTGATCTATATTGTAATTCAAACTGTAATTTACCTTCTTATGAATATCGATTACAGCTTATTAATCTGCCTTCTTTGAAAAATAGGAGAACTATGCTAAATGTTAGTTGGATTTTAAAACTCTTACATGGATATGTCGACAGTCCATATTTACTGAGTAAAATTTACTTTAATGTTCCTCTTCGACCTAGAAGATCTTTTGAGCTACTTTTTATGAACTTTTGTAGAACTAATTACTTACAAAATGAACCACTAAGAAGCGCTTGTGGAGACTTTAATTCCGTTTCAGATGTTATAACATTAAATGAATCCATGTACTCAATTAAACTTAAAATTTTAGATTATCTGCAGTACCGCCGCTGAGCTTGATAGCGCTCTTTCCAATCAACACAATTTTCGCTTGATGATGGATACAAAACTTCATATAATCTGAATAGACCTGAGCCTGCTTGGACCTCCTCACTTAATCAAATCGAACATGCTTGGTGAACGCTAACTCATCTTTCGGCCGTACCGTGCTGGTTGTATATTTTTTCTTCAACCATGCACGAACGATTTGTATTGTATATATATTAATATAACTGGCCAATGACACCTAGTTGTCTTAGTGCCTGCGTTCGCAACCATTTCTTGATATGGAATGAAATTGGTGTGGTGTATATGACCTAGTTTGTCGTAATACCACCTTGCTTAGCCACGACTCCGTTGGCTATTACAAGACAGAACGATTTATATTATATATATGCATATGCTTATCAGTGTGGAGTACAGACCTTGTTTGTCTTGATACCTCCCACATTTATGCCGACACCAAGCTATTTTAAGTGGGGGCGGATATAACCATGTTTGCCTTCTTACCACAATGTTCTTTGCTGTTTCATATTCTTAAATATCTTATATTTTTATGTACATATTTTAACGTATATTTTAATTTGTTTGTACAACTTTAATTGTGTTTTTATATTATTAATGAACTTTCTTATTTTAATGTTTAAATTTTTTATAATGCTAAAAAGCCTAACAAGGCTTAGCAAATAAATAAATAAAAAATAAAAAAAAATAAAAAATAAATATGCATGGATTCCAAGCTATCGTTCAACAATCATATTGATTACATTTGTAAAAAAGCATCTTCAATGCTTGGATTTATAAAGCGTTGGGCCAAAGAATTCAATAGCATGATAACTAAAAATAACATGTTTCTTAATCCTGATAAATGCCAAACTATGTATGACCTTTTCGCGTAAAAGGAATAATAAAATTTTTGATTACAATATTAAAGATACTGCTTTAAGTCGTGTAAGTGCCGTCAAAGACCTTGGTATATATATATATATATATATATATACTATATTTTCTCTGTCCGATTTGTACCAGATGCTCAATGGTGGATGGTATTCATCAACAGTCGTTAGAGCATGGACGGCCCTCTTAACAATGACATTGTTTCTGTCTGTAGTTAAGACCAGGTCAAGAAGTCGATTAAGACAATAAAACTTACTTGTTGTAGGTCGGAACATATATTATCAACAAATATATGTTCCTGACGAGTCTTCGAATTAGATACACATAAATATGTATCATCGTCAGAAGAATGCCTTTTTAAGTCAGGCAGATTAAAATCGCCCAACAATAAAATGTCGTCATTAACGTCAAGTATACTTATAATGTATTCTATGCAATCAGCAAGGCTTGCATAGACTTCCGTACTGCTCTTTGGAGGAACATAGGCATTAATAACATATACATTGGAATTACAATGTTTAACCTTAACGCATATTAGTTCAATTTTAGAAGAGCAGGGAATATCAATAAAGGAACTGATAAAGGAGTTCCTTACAGCTAATAGGACACCACCACCAACAGCGGAAGTACTGTCAGCGTATCTGTCCTTTCTAAAAACTTGGAAACTATTGTATAACAATTCCAAGTCAGTCATGCTTCCGTTGAGCCACGTTTCAGTTAACGCGATAATATCTTCTGAGGAATTCTGGGTTGACAAAAAAATGTCACGCGTCTTAGATCGTAATCCCCTCACATTTTGATAGTAAAGGGATAGCCTATTTAGTTTTTTGGGTCTGACGAACGATATTATTTGACCTTCTAGAGTTATTTTAAGGCTTGAACTCAGATACAAGAATATTATCGCCCCACAAATTAGAGTTAAGAACATTTCTTCAGCTGCAACTGTTAAAATAAAGGAGGCGTGGGATGGTTTATTACCTATTTTCTTACATACGCAAAACGCATTTTGACTTAGTAAATTATTATGTTTGACAAACGTCAATACATAATTAATTGTTGTGTCGGGTTGTTGTGCCATTTTTTTCTCGACACTGCCCTTAAATTTATCTGATTATTGGGGTCAGTTGAAATTGGGCTATTAGCCAATGGACGAGTAGAAGATGGTGTTGAAATAATGACTGTGTTAGTATTCACCGAAGGCGTAGCAGAGGGCTGCTTAGCCTGAGAATTGCGACGCTTATTTTGTTTATTTTTATTTTTATTTTTCCTCTTAATGTTAGAACTTTCAAGGTCCTTGTCTGATGGATCCATTGTTTGAGTTCCGCAAGAAACAGTTTGCAAGAAAGAACTCAAGACATCTTCCGATGTAGGAATCTAATCATATACGTTGGTACTGGATGCTGCATTAACTTCACTAAAAAATGCAACAATTTTTCTAAAATTGTTATTTAACGAGTAAGGCTTTCCCCAAAATTCTTAATTTTAGCATAAATTTGATCTGGGGAAAGGGCCCTGCACGTAGCACAGTACCAACGAAGATGTACACACCCTGTCGTTCTGGACTTGCTGGTACGCTGGCGTATGCGCGGCTAAGGCTCGCCGGATATGGGGTGGTGTTCTTGCCAGACTCGACTGACAGAAAGACTAGACAAGAATAAAAAGTCGTACCAGACTTGACATTTCAACAAAAACGATACGAGACGCGACAAACCGGACAAACCAAACCGGAATCGGAACCCTGTGATCGATTGCTCCTACATCGGAACCATCACTGGTCTCTATTGTGGTCGATGCCTCGATGGCATTGCACCGACCTAGGCTACCCTCCCCTTTTGGCTAAATTCCAACCGTGGTGACCAGCTTGCGTGTAAAATTTTTAGGTCACCCCAAAAATACATCATACTTACGCCGACTCTGTCTTGTTTACGCCACCCTTGAACGCGTCTACTTTGTCATAATAAAAGTACTAAAAAGATGTTCAATTAGGATTACATCTTACCAAAAGTTTTATTATCAAGTTGATCTATATAATACAGACTTACATTTTATATTTAATGTTTGCTTTTTATTCCTAAATATAAGTTTTCTTTTCTAGTATTATGATTTTATTTCAAGTTATCTTTTATCATTCTTGTTTTGTTTATTCTATTGTAAAATCTACATTTAACTACATTTAAGTGTGAATTAGTGCTTTAGCATCAAGCAAAGTTTTATCATAAATGTATTTTTCTACGCGTAAAGCTTTCATTTACCTAAGTGGGTATTCTATTTATTAATTCCTTTTGTTAAATTAGAGCCATGGCTTAAATTCTTTTTATTTTTAACCGACTTCAAAAAGGAGGAGGTTCTCAAGTTGGTTTCTCTGTTTTTTTTTTTTTTTTTTTTGTGAATATGTACATAATATGTACATCGATTACTCCTAAAGTACTTGCCCGATTGCCGTAAGTCTCAAGTCTCAAGTCAAACCGTTCGGACGTGTTTATCATTAGCTCCCGCTTTTACGTGCAATATATACACTTAAGTTTAATTCAACTAAAGTAGTAGTGACATTATATAGGTCACCGCGTAAGCAAAAAAAAAAAAAAAAAAAAACCGAAAACAAAAAACCAAAGTACAAAGTAAAAATAAACAATAAACAATAAAGTGCATTTTCGGCAAACTCGCTCGGTCACTAGTGAAATAAATCAAAACAGAAGAGAAAAAAGTTATTGTGTCAACAAAAACGGCAAGTTCTACATTGTACGCTATAGTTCAATTCTGCTTACTAAGTTTTTGTGTCAACTAAAAAAGCGAGCTCTTCACTTCCCATATCGGTCACCTACAATCACCTGATAGACTAACTTTTGTGTCAATAAAAACAAAAAAAAAACTTTGCAAATTTTGAAAATGGAGTTCAACTGTGCCAACATAAATTGTTCAAATGACGAAAAAAATGCTCTTAAGCTTATATGTAATGGGCTTTGCGGCAAATCCTATCACTGTACCTGCGTAGGCATGAGTAAAAGAAGCCTTAATTACATGCAGGAATACGCTGTCCACTTCAAATTCTTTTGTGATGAGTGTAGTGAGATGCAACTTTCGCATATTCTTAAAGCAATTAAATGCTTAAGCGATACACTTAACGCGATCCACTCTGAGCAAAAGAAGCTACAACACAAACTTCCCAGTCTTGATATATTATCAAACTTTTCTGTTGACATGGACAAAATTGAATCAGTGTGCAATGCCAACAAATCAGGCATTGCAACAGTGTCAAAAAAATTGCACTGCATAAACGATGCAATAAATGAAAGCAACAGGAATTTAACATTTGAATCCGCGCTAAACGAACTCAAAAAAGAGCTTACGAGGAACTTAGAATCTCTCAAAATAAATAACCCTAATCAAGAGATTCTAAGCAACATTTTGTCTATGCGTAATGATATGGATATTGCGCTTCAATCAGTCAGCGAACCCAAACAACAGTCACAACAACCAGATCCAATGCTTGAAATCTTATTTCAAAAAATTAATGATATAAGCGACGATTTAGCGGTGTTTCGCGTTACGCTCGCCGATACAGCTGATGAAGTCAGATCTACGCACGACAGAGATGATTATACACCACGACATAATCAAGATTCTCCCCGCCGTCACTCTTCTTCTATCCTGGAGGAAATATCGGAAGCAACACTTACAACTTCACCAGCTCAGTCTCCTCCTTCAACTACCTCTCCCGGAAAAACACACAAGAAACCTCAGGATAAAACTCCAGTTGCTGCACCTCGTAAGATGGTTCATCAATTTGGAACAACATGGACCCAAGCTGATTGGGAAAATAGAATTAATAAGCTTGCGAGTGGGAACGTTATGCAGAAGACCGCATTATTTGTTAAAGGTCTTCCTTTAAGAACAAGTGTTTATTGGGTCTGCAAGCTTTTCCAAAGAAAGTACAGAATTGTGATTCCATCTGAGGATTGCCGGAAAACGTCCACAAACCGCAGGAAAAGAAGCACAAATTTCAAAATTTACATCCCTTCTCAATTCGCCTGGCTATTTACCCAATCATCTAGTTTAAATGATAATAAAGCTGAAGTTTCAACATGGGTTGACAAATCAAGGAGGCCGCCTAAAAGTAAAACTTATAGCTCTAAATCTAACATTAAGTCTAGTTATAATAAAAACAATAGTTCTAATATTAGCAATAATAATTCCAACATTTCTAATGCTAAGAAAACTATATATAAAAATATTCCAACTTTACCTAATCCAAAAAACACACCTTCCGAAAAAAAACTACCTTACACCAGTCCTAGCTCTGATCCTAACTGGAAACTTAAAACTAATATCTTTCCAACTTTCACTCGGCAGATTAATCACACTACAAAACATCCTAACTCGAATCACACACTTCCATCTTCTAACCCAAAACGAGTCTCATTTAATCTCAATCCTAACTCTGATGCACCATCAGATAAAAATGAGAGCAACATTCTCCACACACTCTATCCTAACTTTGTTCATTCCCATACTATAAACCCATCTCCTTCCGCTTTAGTCACGAATGAAGCCCATAACCAACCTTACCAGGTTCTTTCACCCTACTTCTTTCATCGACCCTCTTCAACCACCAAAAGTTAAACTTACTTTAAATTCTTGTGCTGACAATGAGAGCAGATATGCCCTCTCTCGTCTTAGAGAGAACAGTGTTTACAACAATGTGCGTCTATATCTTGCTTATATGCATAAGGCACCGGTATCCACCTGTATAGATGGTAAAACCAAGACAAACCTCAAAGTCTTGATACAGCAAGAAGGTTTACCTACCGATGTCGATGAATTACGTAAGTTATTTACCAGTTTCCACGAGCAACTCGGTTTGACGATCCAACAAGTCAAAGAAGATCTTGACACGTACGGTGCTCATGTAAGGTCAAAACATGTCTCTTACCTTCAAAAGTCCCGTAAAGAGCAGCAACAATATTATTCCTAACCAACTTTCGCATAATCAAAACTCTATTCCAAGCCCACTATTTGTATCTCTGTACTACCAAAACGTTAGAGGATTACGCACCAAAATCTCTACAGTGTTTCTAAACTCTCTTAAACTTCCCTACGATATTTTTGCCCTAACTGAGACCAATCTTACCCAGGATTTCAAGGATACTGAGGTATTTGCGTCTGATTTCGTGGTGTTCAGAGACGATGGACTCGATAAAGATGATCTCTTCTCAGGTCGTGGTGTCCTTCTTGCAATTCACAATCGTTTCGACCCATCCTTTGTAAAAAAATCCCATACAGCTAATTTTGAATTTATATGTGCCAAAGTCTGTATCGCTAAGCGGTTCATATTCATTATCTGCTGCTATATTCGCCCTTCTCAACCAGTGAATGGTTATCAGCTCGCAGTAGACGCAATTGATTCACTTTTTGATCTTATAGACCCATCTAACACAGTTATATTTCTGGGGGACTTTAATCTTCCCAGCCTTCAATGGGTTCTGTCAGATGACGAGTGCCATTATTTCGCTTCAAATGCTACATCTGAAAAAGAAATTCTCTTTACTAGCTGCCTTTTAGACTCTGGCCTTTACCAGTTGAGCGGAGTAACAAACAATATAGGTAGACAATTAGACCTTGTCTTTTCTTCAGATTCAGATAATTGTGTAGTCTCTGCTAGTAACCACCTTCTTTCAACACTCGATCACTACCATCCTCCTCTATCTCTTACCCTTTCTTACAACAATAATATCATAAACACACACTTTGAACACGCGTATAGCTTCAACTTTCGGAAAACTGATTTTGTAAAACTTGAGATCTTAATCAGTAGAATCGATTTCCAACATCTTTTCGATAATGCCCATGAAAATGTTGATAATGCTGTTGCTCTCTTCTATGACAAAATTTTCGACTGCTTCACACAATCTGTCCCATTTAATAGGCAGAAGAACTTTTTGTCATCTCCCCCCTGGTACAATAAGGAATTACGCTCACTTCGTAATAAAAGGAACAAACTTTGGCGCACTTATTTAACTACTCGTTCTTCTATTGACCTCAGAAACTATCTTCACGCCTATAACCATTTTTCTGCACTCTGTGAACATCTATATGACTCTTATCTTGCTCATATTCAAACAAAATTGGTGTCGGATCCTAAAAGCTTCTACAAGTTCATCAATATTAAAAGAAAATCTGACAACTATCCATCTACCCTTACTTTTTCAGATATCTCCTCAGATAACCCGGAAATATGTAATTGCAAACCTATTTGCAAATTTCTTCAGTCAGTCATTCATAAGTCATAAGGATGAATTAGACTATGAATACTTTTCTTCACTAAGGAATTGTGCTCAAACCTCGCTGACTTCTGTTGATATTACACTAACTGATGTCTTAGCAAAGCTACATAATCTAAAAGATGATTTTTCTCCTGGACCCGATGGGTTGCCTGCTATTGTCATCAAAAAATTCGCGAACTTTTTGGCTCATCCCCTTTTGACACTCTTTCAACTTTCTATTTCTAACTCAGTTTTTCCAAAGTTATGGAAGAATTCGTACATAATCCCTTTACATAAAAAAGGACCTAAAAATGATATTGCTAATTACAGACCTATTGCAAAACTGTCATGTACTCCCAAAATTTTTGAAAGTATTATCTACGATATTCTCTTCTTCCATTGCAAATCTATCTTTCCTCCTAGTCAACATGGTTTTCTAAAGGGTAGATCGACTACCACCAACCTCACACAATTTGTTTCAAACACTTTATGCTCGTTGGAAAATGGTTACGAAGTTGATGCAGTTTCCACCGACTTTAGTAAAGCGTTTGACAAAATCTCACACACTATCATCCTTCTTAAGCTTAAAGCCTTTGGTTTTCCATCTCTGTTTATGTCATGGATTAAATCTTATTTCGAAGATCGCAGTTATAATGTCATCTTTAGATTTTCCAATTCAAAATCTTTTACAGCTTCCTCTGGTGTCCCACAAGGCAGTCACCTTGGTCCTTTGCTATTCGTCTTAACAATTGCTGATGTTGATGGTATCATCAATGAATCCAATCTTTCTGTGTATGCTGATGATATGAAAATCTATCGGCGCATACAAACTAATGCCGATTCTCGCAAACTTCAAGACGATCTGGTCAGCTTTTCCATTTGGTGTCAAAATAATCTTCTGGAACTCAACGTCAGCAAATGTCAAGCTATAACATATTCTCGTAAGCGACACCAACTTCCTCCGAGAACGTATTACATTCTCGGCAAGCCAGTTCCCTCTGTATGCTTTTTACGGGATTTAGGCGTTATTTGCGACAAAGAACTTAACTTTCGGTCTCATGTTGATAATATCATTAATAGAGCCTGCACTTGGTTTCGTGAAACACTGGTCCAGAGAGTTCTCCAATCCTTACGTCACTAAATCTCTCTATCTTTCCTTTGTAAGACCCATCCTCGAATATGCCAGCCAGGTTTGGTCTCCCATCTTCAACACCCATTCAATGCGAATCGAAGCCGTTCAACGCAGATTCATTCGTTTCGCTCTTCGTGGTCTTCCCGGCTCTGACAGTTTCAACTTACCTCCTTATGCCAACCGTCTGAAGTTGATTAACATGCAAACACTTGCAAAGCGAAGGGAAGTTGCCGATGTTCTCTTCATTCATCAACTAGTATGCGGTACCATTAACTGCCCAGAACTACTCCAATCAATATCCTTTAATACCAACCCACGCAACCTTAGGTCTATACCTCTCTTCCACCTTAACTTTCACCGCACCGACTATGGATGCAGTGAACCTATAACCAGAATGCTTCGGGTAACCAATAGATTGATCAGTGAATTCGATTTTCACCTGAGCAGACCACTACTCCGAAATATCCTTCTTAACTCCAACGACACTTCCTCCCCCTCTCTAATGTATTCTTCTTATTAAGATATGGTACCATTGTAAATTAAGATACTCCCTGTTAATTATAAAATTTAGTTCTTAAGTATTCAAACTGCTTGTATTAAGCTTATATATAAATAAGTTTTTGTCAACATATAGAGACTATCAACGTGGAGGTGCCCGTTTATGAAAGTGGGCGGTATTCGGAAAAGGGGCGTGTCTCTATAAGAAAAACTCTGTATCTCAGTAAATATTGACACAACGGTAATAAAATTCACAGTAAAATTACAAGGGCAAGCACAAATATTAAAAATTACGATCACTTAAGTGGGCGTAATTCTAAAAAAGGGTGTGGCAATATTGTAAAAACTATGTATCTCAAAGAAAATTGACACTAGAGTACTGAAATTAAGTACAGAGGTAGGTACAATTATTGAAAATTACTATAAAAAAGTGGGCGTAATTCGACAAAGGGCTGTGGCAATATAAGAGAATTACTGTATCTCGAATAATATTGATACTAGGGTACAGAAATTTATTACAACGATAGGAAAAATTACTACAAATATTTGTAAAAAAAAATGGGCGTCGAGAAGGGGAGTGGCAATATTAAAAAAAAACACTGTATCTCGATTACTATTGACACTACGATACTAAAATTTAGTACAAAGGTAGGTACAAATATAACAAATTACTGCCAGTAATGTGGGCGGTATTCGATAAAGGGGCGTGTCACTGTAAGAAAAACACTGTATCACTGTAATTCACAGCAAAAATGCAAGGGTAGGTAAAAAATAACAGTCAATTAAGTGGGCGTTAGTCCATTTTTATTATCATAAAAAATTTAATATATGTATGATAAAAATACAAATTTGACCAAGAAATAAATAGTAAAAGTAATGTAAAATTATTTTTTACTTTGTAGTGATTTTGAAGTAGGTTTTTTTTTTGTTAAAAAGTTTTTATTATAACATGAATACGATTTAATTTGTTTTGGGTGCTTTTGCTTGTTTTTTAATACCTATTTTTTTTTATTTAGAATAGTAATCATAATAATAATCCGAGAATAAAAGTTTGTAAAAATAGTAATAATTTTATGGAAAATAAGCTAAGAGTTCATTATAATATTTGCAAAAATTAATATATTTCATTCTTAATAAATAATTTTATATTTTTTTTGTGATAACCTCAGTCATAGACAAATGAATAGTAACGTGTTGTTTTCATTGCATTTGATTTTTGAAATAAATAACACAGTGCGACACGAAAAAATAACTTCAAATATCTCAATGGTTTATAATAGTGCATGGTCTATAGATTATGCCCTCATACTCAGTTTTATCGGATTAGGTCAAATAAGAGAGAAATTCAAGGTCAAATTTCACCTTTAAATCACAAATTTTTTCTTATAACTCTTAAACTAAATTCAAATCCTGTGTGGTAACTGCGTCTAAATATTTGCCATGGATGGTTCTTAACATTTTGAGACCATTTTTTACTCAAAAGGTTTCGTAAGGGGGTTAATTTTTTCTTCAAAAACAGGGCTTTTTTAAAATAAAAAAAAAGTGCAATAGGGCTTTTTTAAAATAAAAAAAATGTTCAATAGTTCAGTTACTTTGTATTTTTCTTCAAAAACAATCAGATTTTGCTGAATTTTTGCATACACCTAAAGTAAAATAAAGTTATCCACATCTGAAAAGATCACAACAGTTACATGTGCGCATCCAAAGATATTCGGATTCAAAGATTACCAAAGATGGTAACTTCGTTAATGTAATTCCTACAATAAAATCATTCGGATGAAAATTATAGAGCCAACAATTTTCTTCAAAACTGTTCTTAACATCTTTACCGAAAGAGTTACCGTTTAAAAGATATACGCGTAAATATGTAATTACAACATGTATGAAAAATTTTGATCTTGGGAAGAAATAGAAATAAAAATAAATTTTATTTTTACCGTTTAAATTTTTCATGTATGTTGAAATTACATATTTACGCTCATATCTTTAAAACGGTAACTCTTTCGGTAAAGATGTTAAGAACAGTTTTGTAGAAAATTGTTGGCTCTATAATTTTCATCTGAATGATTTTACTCTAGGGATGACATTAACGAAGTTACCATCTTCAGTAATCTTTGAATCCGAATATCTTTGGATGCGCACATGTAATTGTTCTGAACTTTTCAGAGGTGGTTTATTTTATTTTACCTAAGGTGTGTGCAAAAATTCAGGAAAATCTGATTGTTTTTGAAGACAAATACAAAGTAACTGAACTATTGAAAATTTTGTTTTTTATTATAAACAGGCCTGTTTTCGAAGAAATAATACCCCCTTACTTAACTCTTTGAGCAAAAAATGGTCTCAAAATGTAAATAAACATCCATTGCAAATACTTAGAGACAGTTACTACACAGGATTTGAATTTAGTTTAAGAGTTATAAGAAAAAATTTGTGACTTAAAGGTGAAATTTGACCTTGAATTTCTCTCTTATTTGACCTAATCCGATAAAACTGAGTATGAGGGCATAATCTATAGACCATGCACTATTATAAACCATTGCGATATTTGAGGTTATTCCAATTGGGCCTTAAAATGTCGCACAGTGTAATTAGGAAAAAGTGAACAGAGATAAATGCATCTATTTGATGCTATGCTGGGTGTAAATTTGCTTTAAAGTTATACATTGCAAAAAGAAATATTGGAAAAATTGCAGCATCCATTAAATTTAGGTAGAAATTTAGAAAATTTAATATAAACTTTGGTTTTTTTTTATATTAAACTTACTACATGACTTGCGAATAAAGTTTTTGTAGCCGTGGCTCAGGCGCGGATACAAGGGGGGGTAAAGGGGGTAATTACCCCCCCAAGAACTTTTAAATACTTTACTTTTTAATACTTTATTTGGAAAAATAATTGTGCCCACAGCTTAAGGGTACTTTTATGTATACATATGCGATTCTGAAGGCGTTTTGAAAGAATAGTACAAAAAAATGGTCAGAGACATTGTTAAACTCTAGTTTTTTTTATTAATTTCAGTAACGATTAAAGTATATAAAAATAAATTTTGTTTTTTTCTTGTTTTGTGACGTCATTTGCGTGAAGGTGACGTTTTTATGCAGCGATGCGAGAACAGTAGGACCATTTTACTTGTAGATGTAGATCTGCAAAAAACAAAATATAATTATATGCAAGGCAAACACTTACGTCGAGGTAGTAAGTTCGCCTTTTTTTAAAAATGAGTCTGAAAATAAAGTTACAGCTCATTATGTAACTTTACAGCCAATTTTTTTAACAATCAACTTTAAAGACGCGTTATTTTCTTACAAATAAAAATTAAAAAAAAAAACTTGAAGTCACTACCTCAACGTAAGTGTTTGCTATATAATGATTATATTTTTGCAAAATATTAACGATTAGTTTAAAAATGTATTTTATATGAAATCATTGAGCAAGCAACATTTATTTTGATTTGTAATGAGCGCAATTATATTTTGGCAATGCAGACCAGAGTTGCCACTTAAAATATTTTACTGAAAACCTGCCAAACTTTTTTGCAACCTATGTGCCAACAAATTTTACCATAAAAAACAATACGTGCATTGTTACTTTCAGTTTTCACTTTAAAAATTTTCAAAAAAAAATTTCAAACAATGTAAAACCCAAAAGTCTGTTCTTTAACTTCAATTATTTCATCATCAGTTAAAATAATTTTCAGAAATATTTCAGCTATAGTCCTTATGAAAATATTATAAACATTTGTAATTCTTTTTGTCATTACATTTTGTTTTGTTGTTTTGAAGTGAATTAATGTTAGGTTAAAGTTCCTAAAATTGTATCAACTGCGCAAATAATTTGTTGCATACATTTATTTTTAGTTTGAGTTATTCTAAATTGTTTGGAATTCTGAAATTTTTAAGTCACCTTAACTTCATCTTAATATAAATAGGCGTAGTGAAAACAGTTAAGAACCATTTTCTCCCGTATTTTTCAACCGATTTTGATAATTCTTTTTTTAAATGAATTAGAGTGCGGAGAAGGAGTGCACCGACTATTTTATTCAACTACAAAGAAACAAACAAAAATTGGTCGATTTTATAATTGCAACAAACCAACAAAATAACCACAACCGACTTTCATGAAATAAAACTGCCACTTTTAGTCCACTTTTAGTAAGGAACTATTCAAATTCAACTATTTCATGAACTTCACATTTGGCAGTGTAAAAAGGCGAGCGAAACTTAGGTTGATGATATCAACGCCGTTTTTACTCTTGATAATAATGACATTTTTCCACTAATTTCTAAAACGTTTGCTATCTTTGCCACGCTTCCTATCAGTGTAGCAACAGCTAAGCGAAGTTTTTTTACACTGCGACGATTAAAAACATGGTTACGTTCAACTATGCAACAAGAACGATTGAATGGACTCGCATTATTGCATATACTTAGAGATATTAAAATAAATATTTACGAAGTTATTGACAAATTTGCGATGATTTTGTCATATAATTTTTTCTCTATCTAATGACTATCTAATAACACAGAGTAACAAAATTAAGCTTTATAAAAGGTGCCAAGATCTTGATAAACAATCCCGAATGCATTTTGGCTGCTGATTTTAATATGGACTCCGTTTTTCTCCATCAGCTCGAGTTTTTGAGTTATAGGCAAAAACATGAAAATCAGTTCTTTTTCTGATAATTTTCTTATATCTATTATATTGACATACCGATTTGTATTACTATGACTGATTTCAATGAAGAAATACTAGACTTTTTAATTTTTGCAAATTCAATAACAATATATTCGACAGTTTCTGCATTTTTGATATTTTTCAACGAATTTCCAAAAACTTTTTTCACCTGGTAGAAAATCTCTGAATTTCAATTAACATTTTAGTTTTTTTTATTATCTTGCTTTTTTCAAAGAAATTGAAAAACAAACATTTTTGTTTATTCAATTTTATTAAAATTCACTTCAAAAAGTACAAAAGTAGAAAATAATTTTATATAAAAGTAGTGAGCATTTCAATAAAATTTAATGTAAAAAAATGTTCGTTTTTTCAATTTATTTGAAAATATGCAAGATAATAAAAACAACTAAAATGTTTATTAAAACTTCAGAGATTTCCTATCAAGTAAAAAAAAAGTTTTTGTAAATTCGTTGAAAAAGATTAAAGATACAAGGATTTCAAAAGGGCAGACTACGTAAAATTGTGAAATATTATCGACTTTGAACGTCGATATCTTCGAAACTGTCGAATATATTGTAATTGAATGTGCAAAATTTGAAAGGTCTAGTATTTCTTCGTTGAAATCAGTCATAGTAATACAAATAGGTTGATCAATATAATAGATTTAGCTAAATTCATTTTAAATTCAAGATCATTTTGTATTGTTCATTTATTTTTCAAAGTGAACCATATCATAGTCGTATCGGCGGAACAATGAGTTTCAAATTCCTTTAATTTTTTCTTTATTGAAAAGAACTATGTTTTTTCATTGCACATACTTGAAAATATATTGTGCATTTTTTTATAGTGGAATTAATGTGAAAAATTTGAATAAATCAACCTTAAATCTAAAATAAGTTAAATTAAGAGTTTTTATTTACTTTTCGCCCACGATAAGATATTATTCCAATGCTTATTAAACAATTCCATAATTTCAATTCAAGAAAGTACAATTTGTCTATATGTAAAAAGACAAAATTTTCTCAAATCAAAAATGTGTGTCTTTGATAATTTACCCCCCCCAAGATTTTTTCCAGATCCGCCCCTGCCGTGGCTGGCGTTGTTGCTGGCTCTATTTTTGTTGTTGTAGTTTTAGTTGTTGTTATTGTAGATGTAGTTGTTGTTATTGTAGATGGAGATGTTGTTATTGTAGATGTTGTTGTTGTTCTTGTAGATGAAGATGTTGTTATTGTAGATGTAGTTGTTGTTCTTGTATATGTAGATGTTGTTATTGTAGATGTAGTTGATGTTCTTATAGATGTAGATGTTGTTATTGTAGATGTAGTTGTTGTGCTTATAGATGTAGTTGTTGTTATTGTAGATGTAGATGTTGTTATAGTAGATGTAGTTGTTATAGTTGTAGGTATAGTTGCTGCTGTAGTTGTTACAGTTGTAGGTATAGTTGCTGCTGTAGTTGTTGTATAAGTTTTTTTTTCTTTCACCTTATAGTTTAGTTTTTCTTTTGTTTTTCTTTTTGTTTTTCTTTTATTTATTTCTATTGTTGTTTTAACTATAAATTTTATCGATTATCGATTTTTTTCTTATTTTCTTTTGTTCACTATCAGCTTTCAGTTTACCTTTTTTTTCTTTTGCTTATTTCTATTGTTGTTTTACTTCAAAATTTAATCGACTTTTTATAAATTTATGTTGTTCACTATCAGTTTTCATTTTACCTTTTCTTTATCTTTTGTTTTTCTTTTCTTTATTTCTATTGTTGTTTTAATTAAACATTTTAGCGATTTTCGATTTTTTTCTTATTTTCTTTTGTTCACTATCAGTTTTCATTTTACCTTTTCTTTTTCTTTTGTTTATTTCTATTGTAGTTTTAATTAAAAATTTTATCGATTTTCGATTTTTTTTTTATTTCCTTTTGTTCACTATCAGTTTTCACAATATCTTTTCTTTTTCTTTTGTTTGTTTTTATTTTAAATTTAACCGATCTTAGATTTTTATTTTGTTCACATATCGTTTTTCATTTTAAAAACAAATCCTTTTGACTAGATTTTTTTTTTTGTTTTGGTTTCAAAAAATTGATCTTTTAATTTCTTAACTTAGGCATTAAACCAGTGGTTCTTAACCTTTTATCGATGGCGGACCACTTACCCTGTTTTTTGTTAACCGTGGACCACTGAAGTACTCATCACAAATAAAGAAAATACAACCAAGACTATGCGTAACTAAAGCTATTTATTTAAAAAATAAAGGAAAAAATTACATGTATTTGGAATTATTTTACAAATTATTAATGAGATTTTTGAGCTTGCATTTGTCTGACTAATTGCTGAATTCTTGGTTCGGTATTGCTCAAAGCTACCCGCATATCATTACTAGCATCCAAACGATGTCTGTGTTTGTTTTTTATTAATAATAGCGCCGAGAAACCCTGCTCGCATAAGTATGTTGTTGAAAACAGAGTAAGATACCGCAAAGCGATATCTTGAATTTTACTAAAAGAACCTGCTTTTTGGCTCCAGAAATCTTCAAGACTGATACCTGACTGATATGTATCTCTGCAGTCACTGTCGTTTTGCAATTCAATAACCTCTTCTTGCAAATCATCAGGAGTTTCAGTAATACTGACTATAAAAGGGTTGCGTACCAGTTTCTGAACACCACTTATTTCATTTCCTTTGAATTCTGGAAAGTAACGATTGAATTCATTTTTCAACTGCTGTAAGTGTTGTATAATGTCATATTGCAAATCACTTTTAAATTCATCACTTCGATTGTGAATTGCTAAATTTGTGGTGTCGAATGCAGAGAAATTTCCTGCTTCAACTTTGCTAATCCATAAGTGAATTTTAGAGATAATCGCACTAAGCTTATCTCCAAACACAAATATATTGCCCACGCCTTCCAAATTTTTATTTCCTGAACCTTGCATTTGCAAGTTAAGTTTATTTAATTTTGTGAAAATATCAACTAAATAAGCCAAATGAATTTCGAACTTTAGCTGACAGAACTTATCCATCAAGTCGTTTTTGTCTTTTTCAGCCAAAAACAATTTGACCTCCTCTTTCAGTTCGTACAACCTTGCCAACATATTCCCTTTTGACAGCCAACGAACTTCTGTGTGGAAAAGTAGCGTTTGGTGTTCGGAATCCATATCTGAACATAATTTCTTGAACATTCTTGAATTAAGCGCACTACTTTTTATGAAATTTACAACTTTTATTGCTATTTTCAATGTTGCTGCAAAGCATTCTGGAAGAGTTTTGGCTGCCAATGCTTGACGATGTATCATGCAATGCGTTGTTATGACTGATGGATTCATTTTTTTTATTAAGGCTGCCAGACCGGACCGAGAACCAAGTATAGCAGGAGCTCCATCTGTACAAAAATCAGCCAGCTTTTCCCACATAAGACCATGCTTATCAAAGTATTGGCTAATAGTTTTCATAACGTCTGCACCTTGAGAGGTGGTTTCCAGTTCTTCTGAAAAAAGAATTTCTTCTTTAAATACTTTGTCATCTAAGAACCTGATAAACACAAGAAGTTGACAACATTGTGCAACGTCTGTAGATTCGTCACACTGCAGCGCAAAATATGAACTCTTTTTAATTTTTCCACAACTTGTTGTTCGATATCGATTGACATTTTTTGAATACGCAATCTCACCGTGTCATTTGATAAGGCAATATCTCATATTTTCATTTCAGCTTCGGTACCTAAAACTTGTTTGACAGCACTGAGCAAACAAGGTTTTATTAGAGATTCACCAACTGTATGGGGTTTTTTTGCTTTCGCAATCAATTTTGAAATATGAAACGACGCAGTCAATCCATTTTCTAAAGATTCATAACGTGTTCCGCCGGGTCCAAGAAGTGATTTCTTTAGATTTGCCAATTTACCTTCAAAAAATTGTGGCGGGCGATCACAAACATTGGGATGAACTGTTTTTAGATGACGTTCTAACTTTGCCGGCTTTAGGGCTTCGTTAGCTAGGACAATTGCACATAAAACACATTGAGGCCGACACTCCCCGTTTCTTTCTGTTGAAGTAAAACCGAATCTGATGTAATTGCTATCGTACTTTCGCTTTGCTGTCATTTTCTGAAACCAAATAAAATTTGTCAACAAAACGACAATTGAATCAAATAATCAGTTATTAACCAGAAAAAAAAACTATTTATAAATCCTCTGGCAGCAAGACACAAACTTTGCTTGAATTTTTTCTGAAATTTCTATGGAAATACAAATTTTTGTTACGCACGTTAAAATGAAATAAAATAACTGTTAAAAGCCATCGAAAACTGGATTTGCACGTTGCAAAAGTTTTAAAAAGTTCAAGTTGCTTAAAACAAACAAAGCCTACTTATATAAGTTTATAAAGAACAACACGCATGAGTACAACAGGGACAACAACACGACAAGAACGTAGACATGACGGAATTAAGATAATTGTAAAAGCTTTTTGATACAAAATCTAGTACCATCTGACCTAGCAAAGCACTGCGTATACTTTACACAACTAAATGTTAAAGGAAATGTCCCAGTCAACAAACTCTTAACGATAACCCAGTTAACACTTTTATTGGAAGCTAGTACGGTTTTTCATTAATATCCCATTAATTATTTTATGTAATCAAAAATTAATAATTCCTACCATAATAGCTAAAAAAGCAAACAAATTACAAACTTTTTCGTTACGACTTTGCGGACCACTGGCGGACTGCTCACGGACCACCAGTGGTCCGCGGACCACCTGTTAAGAACCACTGCATTAAACGATGAAGATCTTGTAAACATATCAATACATTTATTTTTAAACTAGCGCTCTTTTTCACCATATGAAATTAATAGATATTTATTCCAATATTTCCTCCAATTACATAGCTTTAAACTTCTCACATTTGGTCAACAATATCGCCGAACCAATTCAAAAGCTAAACGTTGCTCCAACTTAAACTGACTTATGTTTAAACTGACAGCAATTAAACTGAAAGCAATTTTACCGCTGTTACTGATAGATTGGAATGTTGTTCTGCTGCGACTCATGTAAGCATGTGATTGTTGTGGCGACATAAATTGATGAGGCTGCGCTGGCGGTGGTTGCTTTTGCTGTTGCAAGTGTTGTTGTTGTTGGTCGATAGCTGTTTTGGATTCACTGTAGTATTATGCACTAGTTTCTGCTTTTGTGGATTTTTTTTTTTTGTGTGTTTTCCTTTTTTTTTCGCTGCTTAGATTTTCGGCGTTATTTCGTTGCTGCTACTTTCTTGGCTCAGCTTTTTACTTTTTAGGTTATTTTTCTTTGTTCTGTTATATCAGATTTTTAGCTTATTTTTTTTGTTTTCCTTGATTCCGTTTTATTGCGAATATCAAATCTCAACCACATCGAATCCATCCTCCTTGGCCTCGGTACCCAACAAAATTTGTTGGATAATCAGTTTCTGGCCCCTTGGGTAGTCTTCGTCATGGAGAGCACATCCCAACCCACTGAGATATCCTGTCCAGTAAGGGTTACACCATAGATTCATCAGCCATTATGATTAACTAGAATTTTCTGGATTATTTTTATGAGTTACACGCTTTTAACTTTAACCACAAGGTTAATTGACAATTCAGAAAACGAACGAGAAAAAAAAATGAACTAGCCGGCTCGGCTTCTTGTAACTAAAAGGAACGATAGCTTTCGTCAATCCTTGGTTGTCGTGCAGTCTTGTTCGTTTTCTTTGTTTTTCATTTCGTTGCGTCAGTGGTGCCACTTGTTCGTCGTATTTCGCCTAGGGTTGCACAGTTCTAATTTATCGGCAGTCAGTACGTACCCGATGGTATGCGATCTGTAATTGTTTTACTACCGTGGGTTGACACGTCATCAAGCACCATCCGAACATAGTTGACGCTCGTGCCACTTCCCGGATACATTGGAATAGAAAGTCGAATCCAATTGGCTGATGCGGAACCAAACACATTTTTGCCAAATTGTTTTTGACAATCTTTCCAAAGTATCCGGTTTGTATACATTTTGTACAACCCAGTCATGAGATTGCCATACCAGATTGACGCTGATTACGTGGTCCACGCCAGATGGCGTTAGTATGAACTAACTTACCATGGGGATTCACGCATTAAGTGGCCCTGACAAACCCAGTTGATCTCGAAGAGCCTCTCTGCTTGAGAGATAAATGGGAACAGGTGGCAACTCCTTTCAGTCCAAAAAAAACAAATCAAAAGCTTGAAAAATCTCAACATGTCCACTATTGTTTTAAATCCTTCGCATGAAAAATACCTAATGGTTTACCGTTTAAATCTTCTAATTCATAGAGACTATTCCCGACCGCACGAACTACTCTACATCTCAAAAACCTCTTCGATAGTTTGGCGCTCATTTGCTTCGAGAAATCGCTTAACTGGAAATTTTGCCTATACACCTCTTGTCCCGGTTTGAAATTTACTTTCCTACTCCTAATGTTATATACCTTCACATTTTTCTCATAACTTCGGTGTAATTGCTCGCGAATCTTCTTCCGTATTTGATCCTGTCGCACCGGTCATGGCACTACCAGCATCTCAGATTCACTAAGAACCCCTAGTTTCCTAGCTATCTTATACGTGCTTGCATGAGTAACCATATTATGGCCGAAGAGATCAAAGTAAGGTGTCATTCCTATCGAGGAGTGTACTGAAGAACGAAGTGCTCATTCGATATCCGAAAGATGTTTATCCCAATTAGTTTGGTCTTGGTCAAGGTAAGGTACGAACGAATGGCAGCGAGGATAGATTGGTTTACTCTCTCGGAAGCGTTTGCTTGAGGAGCATAGTTGGCAGTACGTACATGTTTTATTCCGAATGTATTTATCATCTCGGCGAATTCTTTACTAAGGAATTGAACACCGTTGTCAGACATTAAAATTTCATGCTTTCCAAATTTATGGAAAACCTCTCGAATCAGGAATTGAATAACATTATGGGCAGTGGCTTTCGACATGGCTTTGAGCAAAACGAACTTCGGAAAATGATCGAGAACTATAAATATGTAGGTGTTTTTCTGGTTTGACCTAACGTAAGGACCGAGAAAAATCTATATAGATTTTTTGAAACGGGCGTTCGACTTGAGCCTCCTGACCCATAGGTGGCCTTAAAACCATTTGAGCTGGCTTACATTCCTTGCATATCTGGCAACTATACACAAAATTTCGAACTTGCATATTCATATTTGGCCAATAGAAATATTCTTTAATCCTTTTTAAAGTCTTAGCAAAACCCCCGTGTGCTACTTGGGTATCGTGTGGGTCAGCTGAGCTGGAATCCACAACTTCCAGGCGAAATCTTCACCATCCGATGCACCGTCATATGGTACTGTGCGTTTAAACGCGAAACCTTCGATTACATTTAAGTCTGGTGACTGTGACTGATTTTCCTTAATGGTGCTTAACAAGTCCCTTTACTCTTCACTTTGGAACTGCGGTGACTCGAGGTCGATCAATGATTTAACCTGACAACTAATTTCGTCCATATGATAGCGTGACAGCGTATCTGGAACTATATTCTTTGCCCCTTGGCGATGTATAATATCAAAACTAAAACTTTGTAAATATAAACTCCAACGAGCCAGTCGACTCGTCAGGTCCTTATGTGACATAAGCCACTTAAGACTTGAATGGTCAGTTAAAACGCTAAATGGCATCAATTCGATGTAAGCTCGGAACTACGTTATACCCATGACCACAGCGAGACATTCGCGTTCTGTCACAGATTAATTTTCCTGTGCGGGTGTTAGTTTTTTTGAATAATACGCGATTGGATGTTCACCACCCTCATCATCTTTTTGAAACAATACGTCCCCTATGCCAATATCCGAAGCGTCAGTTTGGACGTTAAAGTGTTTAGAAAAATCAGGATGCACGAGAACAAAGCTGATTTCAATTTATCGAAAGCTATCTTTGCTTCATCACCAAAAGTAAAAGTCTTCGCTATTTTCAGGGTGTCAAAAACAGGCGCGGCTATAGTAGCGTAGTCTTGTATAAGACGACGGTACCAACCGGTGGCTCCCATGAAACTACGAACTTGTTTTGGGGTCTTTGGGTAAGTGCACCTTTCGATGGCTTGTACCTTTTCAGGGTCTGGCCTCAATTTACCTTCACCTACAATATACCCTAAATATCTTAGCTCGCGACAACAAAATTTTGATTTCGCCACATTTATAGTTAAATTGGCTGTGCTTAACATTTGCGCTTCCTGTTCTAATTTTGCTATATGGCTATCGAAGTCAGAAGAACCAACCAAGAGATCATCCAAGTAGATAAAGACACTCTCACGAAGATTAGCTTGCACCACTTTGTCCATCAACCGACACAACCTTTGCGCAGCATTGCACAGCCCAAAAGGCATGACGGTAAATTGACAAAGTGGTCGACCAGGCACTGTGAATGCAGTTTTTTCCCTACTGTTGGCGGCAAGTGGAATTTGCCGGAAGGCATCTTTTAAGTCCACACTTGAGATAAAGTGTGTATCACCGAAACGACTGAGCAAGCCCTCAATGTGTGGAAGTGGATAGGCGTCTTTCACTGTGAGTGCATTAAGCTTGCGAGCATCCAGGCACTATCTACATTTTTCGCCTTTTCGCACAAAGGCTACTCGATTATTCCATGGACTTTCGCTCGGTGCAATGACTCCCAGTGAAAGCATCATATCCAGCTCCACAAACATGAGTTTCTGTATAGCTGGCGAAACAAGATAATGTTTATCTTTCACTGGTACAGCATCGCCAGTGTCTATATGATGCTCTTCTAGAGGAGTTTTCCCTAGACCCTTCTTCGTTAAACACGGAAACTTTTCTACTACTGCGTCGAGCCGTTTTCGTTGCTCAGATGTCAGCACCTGCATTTTCGGTAGCACGGTGTTCAGTGTTTCTTCCTCTAACGCGATATTGTTTGTTGTAATACTATCGATATAATCAGGTTGTAATACTATCGATATTGAGCTGCATAAGGCTAAATTTTTTTATAGAATCGACTCCCAAAAACAATTCTCTTTTCAGTGATGGCGTAAGATAAAAAGTGATTTCTTGTTACATATTTTCAAATTTAATGCTCGCTTTGAATCTACCTATTATAGAGTGCATCCGTCCATCTGCAGTCTTAACAAAATATTTAAACTTAAAAATTGGCAATTTACACTTTTCCACAAACTCAACGCAGTTCTTTCCTAAGCATGACACCGTGGCTCCACTGTCTGACAATCCTTCAATGCTGTGACCATTTATTTCTATTTTGGTATAAAACCTGCTATCTTCACCCTCATACAGTTCTGAGGCGGAAACTTCCCTAATCTGTCTTTTTCTAATACTATATCTAAACCTCGCTTTCTCAATTCTAGTTGGTTTATCTGAGAATATTTTTCGCCTAGCCTCTTGGTATGCTTGTAGCCTAACATGAAAGGGTCGGATTTCTTTAACTTTAACCTCAGTTGAATTCAGTACACTGTGATTTTTTAAAACTTTAATTTTTTTTACTGTCTCGGTCTTTTTGTCCTTACCTAGTCAATTGGAATCTTCCAAGGTCTGCGTTTGAATCGAGCGTGATTCGAGTCGAGCGTTGGTATTAATTGGCTTCACGTGTCCCTGACATTTCGAACACTTAGGCAACTCCCTCCGTTCCACATCTAAAACAAAAAATTTGCCTGGTGGTCGAGGTGCATTCTATGAAGTTGTGACCAGGCTGTTTGCAGTTCCAACACTGGAGAATCCGTGAAGACGTTACCGCATCAATATCGAACGTTTGTTCGGAAAAATCCGGGTTTATATCCAATGCATGTATTTGAGCGGTACGAGGCACGTGTTGGCGTGGCGGCTGTTGGTAAGCTTGACGCTGATAATTAAGATGAGCTTCAGCTTTTTTGCATGCTTTACATAACTCTGTCAATCCATCTATGCGCATAGCGAATAAAAGCTGAGCCATCTCCTTTCGCAGGTTGCTTCGCATTATTTCGACCAAATCCTGCTCTGCCAGTGGACTACGCTGCTGATTCTTCAACGTCAATACCGATTGGTAAAAGTCATCAAATGTTTTCTGACGCTGTTGCCTGCGGTCCATTATTTGTCGTTGTGATCCATTCTTTGTCGTTGGATTTCAAAATCGCTTTCATGTCTCTTAAATTGGGCCACTAAAGCCTCACGCAGTACGTGCCAACTTGGTATTCGATTTAAACGACGGAGTTCCCAAAACCATTGATTTACCATTAGTCATAGTTAACAAGCTATGAAAATTACGGATCACCTCCGGCCATGGATATCTATAGTTATAGCACAAGGTTTCTACGCGGAAAACGAATTCATCCACAGTTATGGATTTAGTGGTTCCATCGAACTTGAACCCCCATTTATCCATATCCACTCGCCTTGGTGACTCTGACTGTTGATACTGCGCCGCTGGCACTTGAATGTGTTGTGAATACACGAAGTCGTTTGGATACTGGACCGGTGGTACTGTTCGAGGTTCTTGTGAATGATTTCGACTTCTAGTTGTGTTAGCTATAGGCTGAGTTAACATTTGTGGCTGCTGTCTATTTGACGGTTGCTGCCAGTGCGGTTGCGATGAATACTGATCTTGCTGAAGATGGTTCCGATTATCAGGTGTTCCAGTAGCTAAATTTTGTTCCAGGCGACCTGGCCATGCTTGTGAGTCTAGAGAAGGAGATGGTGGGGGTGGTACGCTCGGTATGTTAGACGCTGCTGGTCGACTCTATGAATGTTGAGGCGTCATGGATCCTGAATAATTGTTAACTGATTAGGTACAAACCAAATCAGATGTTGGCTGAGTATAGGTACATGAACCAATACTCAGTTGAATGACACAAAGAAAACACCACACAACAGTTTTTAGTTCCAAAAATGCAAACTTTATTCTTAAACTTTTTTTATATAACTGACCCCTGGTAAACTAAAATTAGGAGTATTTAAAGGAAAATACTTAAGACTAAAATATGAATAATTAAAATATGAAATTGCTGCATTGCACAATAATAAAAACAACAAATATAAAATTGCTGTATTGCACTATAAGAATGCAGTTTCTTGACCGCAGGTTATTGCACTTAATTTTGTGACTTAATTTACAATTTTGTTTTGGTTGCAATTCAGCTGATTAAACAATGCATGTCGTTGGCCTACAAATATGCTGGTGTCAACAAACTGCGCTTTATGTGCAGTTGATTTTATAAACAAGTTGTTTTATTGCTTAGTGTTTACTTTTTGTTGTTTTTATTTCTGTGCAATGCAATATAATCTATAAAATATATATATATATATCATAAAGTATAAACATTCTCCCCCCCGTTGAGTGTCTAACTCAACTTAAGAAATGTCTACATCAAATGGTGACTTGTGCTGACGTGGCATCGGTTGAGGAGATGTGCTAGCCTTGGTTGTGGATGTTCGTTGGTAGTGTGTTCTTATCTTGCAAGTACTGTAGGTTATGATACCAAATATCACTAAAATTAATGCTGCATAACTGATTACATGATGATGGATTTTATTGGATTCGAATTGGTTCGGTAGCTGGTCAAAATCTTCTTTGGATAGTTTCGTCTGAAGATCAGTGAGTTGTTCTAGTTTTGTTTCAATATCTTTGAAGTTTGGTGTTAATAAGCCCTGTAGTGCGTTAGGTTGACTGATGGACGAGATATTTCCGATACCAGCAAATGATGTGTATACTCGACTGGATGATTCAATATAACCTTGGATCTGGATGTCATCATTTTTTAAGCTGCAGTGTTGGTCAATTGTGAGTATTCCTGACCCTATAAGTGTTAGTTGAATGGTTTCGTGATTACAAACTGCTGTGATTTCAGTTGGAATTGTCGAAGCGTAAATCCATTTATTAGCAAGATGCAATGATGTAAATGTTAACTGATCAGAGTACTTTGTTAGGTCACAGGTTTGGGACGTTTTGTTGTTAAAAAGTTGAATCTCGCAAGCAAGTTTCTTTGATTGCCTTCCAATGGTAGCTTGCTTACTGCTTATTAAATAAATGTCAGCACTAGTCAATGTTGCTGCTTCAACATCGGCTCGGCTAAGTGCAATGTATTGATCCCGATGGCCGCTGACTGCTAGAATTTCGGTGGTGGGTTTAATTGCCACAAGCGTGTTATTTACTGTTATTGGAATCGGGTGTATAAGAAATAGGTCTAGTTTATTATGATCAACTAGTGGTACAGCTAATTCAAAGATGACGTGATTCCTTGTTAATCCAGACTTAACACCCATAATGGTATAAAGGTCCAGCAGGTTGTGGTCTTCGACTGGCAGAGCCCAACTAGTAGGTAAGTGTCCTTTGATAGTCAGGATTTCTTTCGCAAGTTGTTTTGGTGTAAGGATCTGTGGACTTATTTTTCCATGTTTAGTATGCGTTAGGATGTTTATCAAATCTGCTTGTGTGTGCTGCAAATCTGTGCTAACCATAGAGAGTTGAGTAATTAAAACTGTCAGTTGCTGAGTCAGCCGTAGTTGAGCAGCTGTGTCTTCAATTTTGTTTATGTCCACGTTGATCAAACGCTGTATTTCAGTCAAACGTGAGGATGTATCCACTTCATCTTGTTTTATTATGTTGATTGTGGAATCAATAATTGACGTTTGATTCTTCAACAGCCTTAAAAGATGTTCTTCGTTGGATTTGACTTCATTTATAGTGTTTGACATCCGTTCGGCATAGTCTGAGTCGAGAAAACCAAACAAAGTGTGAGCCACGTTTCCGATGACATTAAATGCACCTCTTTTGGGACGATTTGATAACAATAAGGTTTCCTCCTGGTGCAGATTGTTAACAGTAGCTTCAAAGTAATCGATGAGTGAACTGCATGAGATGTCCGACGTCGGGTGTAAGCAGAGCTTTCTGAGTGTTGTGATTCCATCTGATAGTGAATTTATTTGGTAATGAAATGGCGCAAGGTCATAGTATATGACGATTTTCCAGATACCTGTTGATAGCCGTGCGGCACCTATTCTTTCGAAGTAAACGCCAGGCTTGTTACGAAATCTTGATGTATTTATTGGAGAGGTCATTGCTAATGGCAACATCAGTAATGCAACCAGCATTACTGAGAGAGCAAGACCCTCTGATGTCGACTTGTTTTTTGAGATATCTTCATGTGGATGTGGCCATTTACGTTTGTGATTATTTGTCAGTACACTTGTTGCAGGTTCTATTTTTTTTGTTTCTTCTTCAGTGAATAATGGAGCTAATTCGTGTATGGGTCGTTTGGATATGCCCGAAGCTGTCTTAACATCAACGACCCGAATAAAGCCATCATCTCCCTTGTAGGTTCGAATAATTCGACCAAGGGGCCATTGAAGGACTGGAACGTTATCCTTCTTTATGATGACCAATGTGCCTTCCTTTACATTTGGTGTTGGATGCTTCCATTTAGACCTTTGTTGGAGCTCGTGCAGGTATTCGTGGTGCCATCTTGTCCAGAATCTATGTTTTTTATCTGACACATATTTCCAATTTGTTTTAAGTGATCTTCTGGTTTCTGATACCCTTGAGTCGACTGGGGTTGTGAGTGGTTCTCCTATGATGAAGTGACCTGGTGTTAGTGCTCCTATATCATTTGGGTCTGAAGACAACGGGGTGAGAGGCCTAGAGTTTAGAATTGCCTCTATTTCAACTACAACAGTCTCTAGTTCTTCATATGTAAGAGAAGCAGTAGAGACACTGCGACACAAATGATGCAGCTTCCCAGAGTCCACCAAAATGAGGGGCTTTAGGCGGAATGAACTTAAATTCGATGCCCTTGTCACTGCAGGTTTTAATAATTTTCTCTTGAGCTGAATTAGAGAAAACAGCTTGTTGCAATTCATTCAATTGATTCTTTGCACCCACAAAATTTGTTGCATTATCAGAATACAATGTCTGGCACCTGCCACGGCGGCTGATAAAACGTTTTAGTGCTCCAATAAAGGCGTCAGTAGTGAGGTCCGAAACAATCTCCATATGTACCGCTTTCGTGACAAAACAACAAAATACTGCAATATATGCTTTTTGAGGTCGTTTTCCGCGGATTTTGTAATGGATCCATATTGGACCGCAGTAATCGACACCAGCTGGTAGAAATGGCCGTGATTCAGTTACTCTATCCGCTGGTAGATTGCCCATGATTTGACTGTAGAGCTTTGGTTTTGCTCTGACGCAACGCACACAGTTTTGTACAATATTGCGTGCCATTGTTTTTCCTCTTACAATCCAGAATTTCTGCTTCGAGGCTGCTAATAAGGCCTGCGGGCCGCAATGTTTGTTGTCTTGATGAACCATGATAAGTAACCATTTTACTATTGAATCATTGTATGGTAGCAAGATTGGATGATTTTCATCAAAGGGTAATGATGATGCTTCTAATTGGCCTCCCACACGCATTAAACTTTGATCGTCTAAGAAAGGACATAGGCTGGCAAGTTGATTTGATTTGCTCACTTGCTTGTATTTTTGTAAGTCTTTAATTTCACTTTTAAAATCTGCCATTTGAAAAGTCCTGATTATAACTGCCAAGGACTTATTCATTTCTGATGCACATATGGATAGATGATTTGGCCGAGCTGTTGTTTGTTTCTTAAGATTTTCAATAAAACGTAGCATGTAGGCAACTGTGCGTTGCAAAGCTCGAAATGAGTTTTTGTGGTTGATTCCATAAATTAGCGCCTCTGATGATGCTGACGACGAAGTTACTATTGATGCAGTGTTCGTATCTCTTCCTTGTTTGTCATCGAAGATTTCAAAATTTTCATAAGCCGGCGCCTCCGATGATGCTGCCATTGTCACTACAGTAATCGGTTTTCTTCTTTCGATGTCATTGGGTGTATCGGCAGGTTTTGGTGTTGGTATGAGCCATGATTCTTGGCTGCCATGTAGAAACAAAGGTCCGAAAAACCATGTGGTACACAAGGTGAATTTTTCAGGATTAATCCCCCTTGAAATTATGTCGGCTGGATTATCTTTTGATGAGACATGATGCCATTGATTGATATGTGATATTTCTTGAATCCTGCTTACTCGGTTGGCGACGAAAGTGTGTAATGAAGATGCTGATGTTTTAATCCATGATAAAACTATTTCTGAGTCTGACCAAAAAAATGCTGGTACATGTTGATATTTCAGATCCTGCTTCACTCGTTCTGTAAGCTCGACTCCTAGAACAGCTGCACACAATTCCAATCGAGGAAGTGTTTGAAGTTTTAAGGGTGCTATCCTTGATTTTGCGCAGAGCAAGTTCGATGTTATGGTTCGATCCTTGTATGTTGTTCGCACACAAACAGCTGCTCCGTACGCTCTTTCTGAGGCATCGGCAAAGGTGTGTAGCTGAACCTATACTTGAGGTTTTGAATGAAGGATGTGTCGGGGTACCTTTAAGTAATTGAGTTCCAATATATTTTTTCTGAAGTGTTGCCATTCTTGTTGAATTTGATGTGGTAGCCTTTCATCCCATCCATATTCTTGCTTCCATAGCTTTTGCATGAATATTTTTGCGGATACGATTACAGGCCCAAAGATTCCTAATGGGTCGAAGATTCGTGCTAAGTCTGAAGCTACTACCCGTTTTGTAATCGGTTGAACTGGCGATAGGTTTGCTCGTCCGCACAGTTGATCTGTTTTTGGATGCCAAATGAGACCTAGTGTCTTTGTAGCTTTATCATCCAAATCCAAATTAACTTCTTGATCTTCCACGGGTATATTTGCTAGTAGCCTTAAGTTGTTAGAACACCATTTCCGGAGTTTGAAGCCAGCTTCTTGAAGAATTTGTGTAAGTTGGGTTTGAGATTCTAAAGCTGATGCGATGTCATTGGCACCACTGAGACAATCGTCCACATAAAAATCTTCAAGCAAAGTTCGTGCACCTTGTGGGTATTTACTCATATTCTGTTTTGCCAGATATTGCAGACATTTGGTAGCCAAATAAGGTGCTGATGTTGTTCCGTACGTCATTGTTTTAAGTCGATAGTATTGAATAACTTCACTTGGGTCCTTCCGCCACACAATGAGCTGCTGAGCTGTGTCCTCTTCATGCATGCCAATCTGTCGATACATCTTTTCAATATCGGCTGTGAATACGTATTTGTATGTTCTAAATCGCAACAGCATTGAAAATAGATCACTTTGAACAGTAGGGCCCTTATGCAATATATCGTTTAAAGCCTGGCCACTTGACGTTTTGGCTGATGCGTCAAATACGACCCTGAGCTTTGTGGTACTGCTATCTGGTTTTAGCGCATAATGATGAGGAATGAAATAATGGACATCGGGAACATCTTTCGGCCATATCTTTTCCATATGATTCAACGATTCGTACTCATCCATGAACTTTATGTATTGCGATTGTATGGTCGGATCTCTCTGCAATCTTTTTTCGAGAGATAAAAATCTGTTAATAGCCATGTCCTTTGATTTTCCAAGAGCTGTTGGACTTTCAGAAAACAGTAAACGGGTAATAAAACGGCCATCATTATCTCTTCTTATGTTATTAGCAAAATGGGTTTCACACCAATTTTCAACTGGGGTCATGACCTGGCTGACTGTGTTCAAATCGTCAATTCTCCAAAATCTTTCTAGAATAGAGTCCAAGTTTTCATCTTCTATGGTAGCTTCGGCGCATGCTGCAGTTGCTTCTGTTGACATTTCAGTTTTTCCAATGACAATCCATCCAAAAACCGTGTTTTGTAGGAGTGGCTGATTTCTTTTTAGTGTAAGCTGCTCTGGGTGGATTAGACTATGGTAAAGCTCAGCACCAATAAGCATGTCAATTTTTCCTGACTTGAAGAACTCGGGATCGGCTAGGTTTAGATGACCTGGAAGGTTCCAATTTGAGACTTCTAGGTCCTTTATTGGTTGTGAGGAAATAAGTTTCGGCATAACATAAGCTTCTATTCTAGTTGAAAAGTCTTCTGTTCGTGAATGAATCGCAACGTTGACTCTTGAAGTTGAGATTCCAGTTTGTTGTCCGATTCCTTCAATGGAAAGCTGGGACCTTGTAGTGGTTAATGATAACTTGTTGACGAGCCGTTGTGTCACCATGTTGATTTGTGAACCGGAATCCAGTAGTGCACGTACTTCGCATACCTGTCCATTGTTTGCTACAACTCGAATTTTTGCTGTAGCCAACAGTACATAATTGTTATTTTTCGTTGCATGATTAGTTGTTGCCACAATTGCAGGTGAATTTTCCTTTGCTTCATTCCTTGTTCCATTTGATGACAATTCTTGTTGCTGCAGATGAAGTAGTGAATTGTGTTTTTTCGAACACTTTGGACAGTGTCGCCACACACATTGTACTGCTGCGTGACCTGGCTTTAGACAATTCAGGCATAATTTGTATTTTTGCACAAATTTTATACGATCCTGCACCTTGAGCTTTAGAAAGTTGTCGCATGCAAAGAGCGGATGGAATTTCTTTCCACATGACAAACAGAGTTTGATGTCAATTTGTGCGGCTGATGATGTTAAGACCTTTGCTGGCGCCTTTGGTTTTTCTCGTTGTCCAATAGTTTCCATGGTTTGGAATTGTAATTCCAGGAAAGCCAACAATTCTGACATTTTAGGAATTTCCTTAGGCCTCACAATTGATTGTTCATATTGAATGTATGTGCTTCGATCGAATTTTTTGATGAGAAGGTGAATCAGCAATGGATCCCATGAATCAGTTTTGATGCCTAAATTATTTAAAGCAAGTAGGCATTCCCTTGTTGTGTCGTGCAGGTGTTTAACTGCTGTTATATTTGAAGTTCCGGATGGTTGATCTACCAGTTTCTTTATAAGTGTTGATGTCAATACTCTTTTGTTGTTGTAGCGCTCTTCTAGTAGCTTCCATGCTGCGACATAGTTTTCATCAGTAGTAGCTAGGTGACTGATTAAACTTGATGCTTCTCCTGTAAGCTGTGTTTTTAGATGCCACATTTTTTCCACGCTTGACAATGGTTGTTTATGAATGATTTCAGTAAACAAGCCGTGGAATTGGCTCCATTTTAAGTAATCCCCATCAAATTTCGGAATTTGTACCTTTGGAATTGGTAAAGTGCCCTTTGAAGGGTGGGACTCATGCTGTTGAACGGGTTGATTAAGCATTAAAGTGATCTCTGTTAATTTTAGATGCACTTCTTGCTCAAGTGACTGAAACTTCTCTGCATCATAGCCTAAAGCTACTGGATTGGAGTGTTGCTCCCAAATTTGTTCGTCATATATGGCTATGTCGTGCTATAGTTGGTTCACAAATTCCGCCTTGAGGTCATAATACGGTGACGATTGTCCCTCCAAGACTCTAATGTTAGAGAGCCTTGACTCTAGGAGAGACATTTTTCTGTGGGCCTTTCTTATCAGGCCATTAGTTAGATTCTCCTTGTTTGAGATGTCTTCGCCTAATGCACCTTGTTCCGGTGTCTGAATATTGTCGTCACCACTGTCTTCATCAATCGCTGAATCCAAAGTTTTGATTTCTTGCTTAAACTGCTTTACGTATTTTTCGCAAAGCACTGTCAGCTGCATGTAGTAGTCCTTAACAAAATACTCGTGACTGCGATCCTTTGTATTACTAAGCTCTACATGATTTGCCTTGAATTTTGGTTTCAAGCTGGCTTAGCCGTAGTTTGTAATATTTAAGATCCCTCCGAACTTATGGATCCTTTTTGTAGTTCCGGATGATCCTTTCGATTTCGTCTCCGAGCTGAGACTGTGCTGAGTACAATTCCTCCATCACTTAGTTGATTGCTGTCTTCTAATCAGATGTTGGTGGAGAACTTGTTTGGTGTCGTCTGGGTCACTTTATTACGGCCGATTGTTTGATTAGTGATCAATAGATTGATGGATACTTGGCACTTGAACCAGTTATCCTTCGTATTGATCACGTCGGGGTCACCAATGAATAATTGTTAACTGATTAGGTACAAACCAAATCAGATGTTGGCTGAGTATAGGTACATGAACCAATACTCAGTTGAATGACACAAAGAAAACACCACACAACAGTTTTTAGTTCCAAAAATGCAAACTTTATTCTTAAACTTTTTTTATAGAACTGACCCCTGGTAAACTAAAATTAGGAGTATTTAAAGGAAAATACTTAAGACTAAAATATGAATAATTAAAATATGAAATTGCTGCATTGCACAATAATAAAAACAACAAATATAAAATTGCTGTATTGCACTATAAGAACGCAGTTTCTTTCTGTGCAATGCAATATAATATATAAAATATATATATATATCATAAAGTATAAACAGATCCTAAGCTTTCAGCTATTAGCTGAGGTACCAAAACCCGTAACCGTTCCTCCACTCCACTCATCAGATTCACCTGAGCTAACCCTACCGTTGATTTGATAAAATCCCTGATGTTGGTGTTCATACTACCTGCGGTGTACTGGCCTTGTGTCCTTCCTGTCGTTCGATCTGTAACAATTCCCTGCGCTCCTGTACTTTGCTAGAATTTCCTTCGGACGTTTAGGGCTGTTAAGCCACTTAATTCTGGAGATGTTATGCTACTATTTGACAAATCGAGTTTATCCGAAGTCGATTTGTCATCTCTACGAGCGGGCTGTGACAAATTCTGCATAGCTATAGCGGTTGGGCTGGTAGTGGTGGCTATTGTTGTAGTTAGAATTAGAACATTAGGCCTAGCTGTAGTAACTTTAGGTATCATTCCCGTCTCCATTGTTGTTGCTTAAGTCTGGCTTAAGTTGGATATGGCAAAGAGTTGGCTTCGCTGCCTTCTGCCATTTGTCTTTGTTTACGGGTATTTACCATTATTTACCGTAACGCGGTCAAAAAAAAAAAATAATTCAGAAAACCAAAAAAAATTAAATCAAAATGTTGGAGTGGTACCAATCAGCAAGATGTCAATGCAAATTCGGGTTAAAAAACAAACTATATAATAAAATAAAAAGGAAAAATTAAGTAACCAAAACCAAATTATAAAATAATAATAAAATAAGTATATCATAAAAAAATAAAAATGTTGTGGATTCGGAAAAATAATAAAATAATATAAATAAAAAATATTACCAGATAATCTCCTACCTGGAACTATCCAGGGGTACTTGCTAGATATACTGAATAAAAAAATAAAAAAATCCAAAGCTTCAAAGAAACACTTAGCGTTTTAGTTAAGTCTCCTTTAATTGATAATATAATATCGTACATTAACTGTATTTAACTGTTAATCATAAATAATAGAAAGATTTTAAATATAAACTGTAAATCATAAATAATAGAAATATTTTCATAAGTTATAAACAATAAAAATAAGGAAAAAATAAAAGAAAATCAAAAATAAGTTATTGTTGAATAAATGGTACAAAAATTTGCGGAAAACTGTTTTTTTAAATGGTGGCGTAAAACATTGAAGCGTAAGAAGAAAAATACAAAAAATTTTTAAGAGACCAGCAATATTTCCTCCGACTCGGAGCTTCTTCGACAACATAAACATTTTTCAATAACTGCTGAGTCCTCTCTGGCATGTTTAGATCATCGTAAGATAGTATGTTTGCTCTTTTAAACGAGACGGAGTGTTCTACAAAAATCAAAATAATTATTAGTAATATGCCGACGTTTCAGGAGATTCTCCTCCGAATCGGAGCACCCTGTTCGTTACCCCAACGACTATTCGTGCTTTTTCCTGTCTTGGTGTTCGGTGGCTCTTACACGAGACGGAGTGTTATTACAAAAAAATCAAAACAATAATTATATTTTTCATATTCTGGTCCGTCCCAGTCATACTTAGGGTTCACTCTCTGGTGAGGTCTTTTCCTCTGGACCGGAGCGGCTATGCAGCACCCGAACGACACACATTATCTCCCGGTCCGGCGTTCGGTGATCTCTACGAAACAAAGTGTTACACAAAACAAAAACGACAAGATAATATTCTGACATAGATAGTATGCTGAGCCCTCTCAGTCATACTTGGGGTTCACCATGTGGTGAGGTAAAACAGCCGCCCAATCTGGGAACAGACGCTGACCAACACGCCGCCCACTGTAGATCAGACGCGTGTTGGATTCACTAGGGTCCGCGGGGTCGTTAATCCCGTCATCCTTCAAAGGCCCTAAAAGAATGCCCCTGCGATCTAAAAAAATAATGGTACTATGTAGCTTAAAAAAAATATATGTGTACTCTGTTAATCTTCAAACACTCGTCGCAACTACAGTCGTGGTTCTGAGACCTTAGCGCTGCAGGACTTACGCGTGTTTGTCGATCACTTGAGTAAACTTAAAACTATAACAATGATGTATCCTTAATGACTAAACCCTAGCCCGTCATCAAACCTCTCTGAGCATAATACGTCGCAACAACAGTCGTGGTTCTGAGACCTTAGCGCTGCAGGACTTACGTATCTTCTGAGTCAGCTGATCCCAAAAGCAAATCTACCTTCCAGAGGGTACATTTCCATTTAAAGAAGACGTCGCAACAGTAATCGTGGTTCACAGACCTTATCGCTACAGGACTTACGCGTCTTTAAAATATCCATGGCCTCCTTGAATTGGTAAATTCCAAAATGAAAACTAAAGAATAAAAAGTTTGTATGTTTTATCTATGACCAAGAAAAAACTGAACTTTACTTCTATGTCGAATAGCCTCAGACATAGTGGGTTTCACCGTTTGGTGAGAGAAACACAGCCGCCCAATCTGGAAACAGACGCTGACCAACTGTGGATCAGACTCGTGTTGGATTCACAAGAGTTCGCGAGGTCGTAAATCCCGTCATCTTCCTAAAGCCCTAAAAAGATGCTCCTGCATGTGAAAAAAACTATAAAAACTTCGAGAACCTAATCGGGTCAAACGTTGGCTAAATGAAAAAAAACACCAAAATCTCAAGACCTTTTCGGGCACCAAGTTGGCTCAATCTAGAAAACTCAAATTATTCAGACCCACTTTGGCCCCACGTTGAGCGCCAAAAAGCCGTATCAGACTTGACATTTCAACAAAAACGAAACGAAACGCGACAAACCGGACAAACCAAACCGGAATCGGAACCCTGTGATCGATTGCTCCTACATCGGAACCATCACTGGTCTCTATTGTGGTCGATGCCTCGATGGCATTGCACCGACCTAGGCTACCCTCCCCTTTTGGCTAAATGCCAACCATGGTGACCAGCTTGCCTGTACAATTTTTAGGTCACCTCAAAAATACACCATACTTACGCCGACTCTGTCTTGTTTACGCCACCCTTGAACGCGTATACTTTGTCATAATAAAAGTACTAAAAATATGTTCAATTAGGATTACATCTTACCAAAAGTTTTATTATCAAGTTTATCTATATAATACAGACTTACATTTTATATTTAATGTTTGCTTTTTATTCCTAAATATAAGTTTTCTTTTCTAGTATTATGATTTTATTTCAAGTTATCTTTTATCATTCTTGTTTTGTTTATTCTATCGTAAAATCTACATTTAACTTAAGTGTGAATTAGTGTTTTAGCATCAAGCAAAGTTTTATCATAAATGTATTTTTCTACGCGTAAAGCTTTCATTTACCTAAGTGGGTATTCTATTTATTAATTCCTTTTGTTAAATTAGAGCCATGGCTTTAATTCTTTTTATTTTTATAACATGAAAACGATTTAATTTGTTTTGGGTGCTTTTGCTTGTTTTTAAAAACCTATTTTTTTTTTTAATCATAATAATAATCCGAGAATAAAAGTTTGTAAAAATAATAATAATTTTATGGAAAATAAGCTAATACTTCATTATAATATTTGCAACAATTAATATATTTCATTCTGAGTAAATAATTTTATATTTTTGTTGTGATAACCTCAGTCATAGTCAAATGAATAGTTACGTGTTGTTTTCTATTCCATTTGATTTCTGAAATAAATAATGTTAAATAATTAGGAAAAAGTGAACAGAGATAAATGCATCTATTTGATGCTATGCTGTGTATAAATTTGCTTTAAAGTTATACATTGCAAAAAGAAATATTGGAAAATTGCAGCTTCCATTAAATTTAGGTAGAAATATAGAAAATTTAATATAAACTTTGGTTTTTTTTTATATTAAACTTACTACATAACTTGCGAATAAAGTGGTTCTAGCCGTGGCTGGCGTTGTTGCTGGCTCTATTTTTATTGTTGTAGTTTTAGTTGTTGTTATTGTAGATGTAGATGTTGTTATTGTAGATGTAGTTGTTGTTGTTGTAGATGTAGATGTTGTTATTGTAGATGTAGTTGATGTTCTTGTAGATGTAGATGTTGTTATTGTAGATGTAGTTGTTGTTCTTATAGATGTAGATGTTGTTATTGTAGATGTAGTTGTTGTTCTTATAGATTTAGTTGTTGTTATTGTAGATGTTGATGTTGTTATAGTAGATGTAGTTGTTATAGTTGTAGGTATAGTTGCTGCTGTAGTTGTTATAGTTGTAGGTATAGTTGCTGCTGTAGTTGTTACAGTTGTAGGTATAGTTGCTGCTGTAGTTGTTGTATAAGTTTTTTTTTCTTTCACCTTATAGTTTAGTTTTTCTTTTGTTTTTCTTTTTGTTTTTCTTTTATTTATTTCTATTGTTGTTTTAATTAAAAATTTTATCGATTTTCGATTTTTTTTTTATTTCCTTTTGTTCACTATCAGTTTTCACTTTACCTTTTCTTTTTCTTTTGTTTTTATTTTGTTTATTTCTATTGTTGTTTTAATTAAAAATTTTATCAATTTTCAATTTTTTTTATTTCCTTTTGTTCACTATCAGTTTTCATTTTACCTTTTTTTTGTTTTGCTTATTTCTATTGTTGTTTAACTTCAAAATTTAATCGATTTTTTTCTAATTTCTGTTGTTCAATATCAGTTTTCATTTTACCTTTTCTTTATCTTTTGTTTTTCTTTTCTTTATTTCTATTGTTGTTTTAGTTAAAAATTTTATCGACTTTTTTTATTTCCTTTTGTTCACTATCAGTTTTCACTTTACCTTTTCTTTTTCTTTTGTTTTAATTTTGTGTATTTCTATTGTTGTTTTAATTAAAAATTTTATCGATTTTCGATTTTTTTCTTATTTTCTTTTGTTCACTATCAGTTTTAATTTTACCTTTTCTTTTTCTTTTGTTTATTTCTATTGTTGTTTTAATTAAAAATTTTATCGATTTTCGATTTTTTTTATTTCCTTTTGTTCACTATCAGTTTTCACAATCTCTTTTCTTTTTCTTTTGTTTGTTTTTATTTTAAATTTCACCGATCTTAGATTTTTATTTTGTTCACATTTCGTTTTTCATTTTAAAAACAAATCCTTTTGACTTGATTTTTTTTTTTTTTTTTTGGTTTCAATAATTGATCTTTTCATTTCTTAACTTAGGCATTAAACGATGAAGATCTTGTAAACATATAAATACATTTATTTTTAAACTAGCGCTCTTTTTCACCATATGAAATTAATAGATATTTATTCCAATATTTCCTCCAATTACATAGCTTTAAACTTCTCACATTTGGTCAACAATATCGCCGAACCAATTCAAAAGCTAAACGTTGCTCCAACTTAAACTGACTTATGTTTAAACTGACAGCAATTAAACTGACAGCAATTTTACCGCTGTTACTGATAGATTGGAATGTTGTTCTTAGGTTCGTTTTGCACGAGAAAATTCTGTGTCACAAGTTGATTTAAACCAGCAGCAGCAGCGTCAGCAGCAGCATTGGCGGCCATAACATTGCAGCCATTTGTTGTTGCAATCGACTGAAATCGTTACTGCTTTTGTGGATGCTGTTAATGCAGATTGTTATTATTATTGTTGTTGGCATGCGCAGGTGGCATCATATATGATGTTGGGCCATTGGGAATGGATAGAAATTGTGGTTGTCGTTGCTGATGCTGCTGCGACTGCATGTAAGCATGTGATTGTTGTGGCGACATAAATTGATGAGGCTGCGCTGGCGGTGGTTGCTTTTGCTGTTGCAAGTGTTGTTGTTGTTGGTCGATAGCTGTTTTGGATTCACTGTAGTATTATGCACTAGTTTCTGCTTTTGTGGATTTTTTTTTGTGTGTTTTCCTTTTTTTTCACTGCTTAGATTTTCGGCGTTATTTCTTTGCTGCTACTTTCTTGGCTCAGCTTTTCACTTTTTAGGTTATTTTTCTTTGTTCTGTTATATCAGATTTTTAGCTTATTTTTTTTGTTTTCCTTGATTCCGTTTTATTGCGAATATCAAATCTCAACCACATCGAATCCATCCTCCTTGGCCTCGGTACCCAACAAAATTTGTTGGATAATCAGTTTCTGGCCCCTTGGGTAGTCTTCGTCATGGAGAGCACATCCCAACCCACTGAGATATCCTGTCCAGTAAGGGTTACACCATAGAAAGATTCATCAGCCATTATGATTAACTGGGATTTTCGGAATGATTTTTATAAGTTACACGCTTTTAACTTTAACCACAAGGTTGTTTGACAATTCAGAAAACGAACGAGAAAAAAATTAACTAGCCGGCTCGGCGTCTTGTAACTAAAAGGAACGATATTTTTCGTCAATCCTTGGTTGTCGTGCAGTCTTGTTCGTTTTCTTTGTTTTTCATTTCGTTGCGTCAGTGGTGCCACTTGTTCGTCGTATTTCGCCCAGGGTTGCACAGTTCTAATTTATCGGCAGTCAGTACGTACCCGATGGTATGCGATCTGTAATTGTTTTAATACCGTGGGTTGACACGTCATCAAGCACCATCCGAACATGGTCGACGCTCGTGCCACTTCCGGGATACTTTGGAATAGAAAGTCGATTCCAATTGGCTGATGTGGAACCAAACACATTTTTGCCATATTGTTTTTGACGATCTTTCCAAAGTATCCGGTTTGTATACATTTTTTACAACCCAAACACGAGATTGCCATATCAGATTGACGCTGATAACGTGGACCACGCCAGATGGCGTTAGTATGAACTAACTTACCATGGGGATTCACGCATAAAGTGGCCCTGACAAGGTGATTAATAGTATTAAAACTTGTTTATCCCCACTTTCTGTAAAAAGCAAAACTTATACCCATTCATACCGCACAAAGGAGCACTTTTCAAAGTCAATAAAAAAACCAACCAAAACAATTCAATGTGGCCGACGGTTGGCCAACTATTTTATCGCCTTGTGTGTGGACTTCCATAGTCCGCCATACCCACTTGGCAGTCTGCAGATAGTTGACAGACTTTAAAATCAAAAGGAAACCTGACCTCCCACTTGATTTTTTTAGTTAAGCCTAGTACTATGCTCGATTGCGTGAAATTTCACTGGCAACAGCCATTAATTGTTGCGTGAAAATTTTGACATATATTTTGTTGCGAACGAACAGCTGATGATCAGCTAACAAATTTCAACAAGATGTTAATAAACAGCCACAATTTATTAGAGGAAAAGCAGAAAATCATTTAAGTTCTTTAATTTTCATATTTGTGATTATATAAATACAAAAAAAATATTTATGCAAGTATGCATGTCCTTTGTTTTGGATGCAGAACAAGTCATTAGTTTATGGCAGTCTGCAAGCTGCAAAGTTTTGCGGCCGCCAACACCGCGGAAAGTTGCATCCGTATTTACAATTTCAAGCAACTGCAATTATTAATTGCAAAACTTTAGAAATAGTGCAAAAATATCATTTCAATTATAAACATTGTTATTTTGCTTGCACTTATTTCTTAAATGAAATGGCAATTGTCACTTTTCACGGCATAATAAATGGTCGGTTCAATTAAATTGCCGTGAAAACAATGTTGATAGATGCATGTTGCAGAATATAGTACTAGATTTTCACCAGTGAAGCATAGTACAGCTTTGACGAAAAAGTTGTGAAATGTTCACGGTTGCTTCACAACTGTCATTTTTTGTATGGAGATTTGAGTGGAATTTCACGTGAAGCCGAACATAGTACTATGCTTTAGGTTTCGTTCAATCGGTAGGTGTGCGCACTTACATAAGGCACAATGCCCAAATAAAAACAAATCAAACTGTCGGCCGACTAAAAGTTTGTAGTGTGTGGTACCTCTTATAGTGTTATATTAGGCCATTTCCTCACGGAGCAATTCAAAAGTATTGCAATTGCAACAATTGTTGCTAACCCATGCTATACCATACTATACCCAAACCTTCACATGGAGCAACTTTTTCAAAACTAGTTGGCAGCACGTTTGAGATAAGTTTTATGCAACGCAGCATGCTGCAATTTTTATCAACAACTTGTTGTTTTTTTTTTTGGTCACTCTGTACAATGCTAAAAATTAAGGTTCACTTTGTTGCAGCTCTTTTACTGCCACGAACAATCTGCTGTTTATTTTATTTTTAATGTACGGATGGACCCAAATCTTTTTGCCGTTGTTTTTTTCGCGTATAGTAAAATAAAAGCATGATACAATAATTTTATAAGGTAGTCCAGACATTTGACGTCTTCTCCCAAAAATGAAAGTTCATACCCTTAGTTGACAATTATTACAAAAGAGAGGCTTTTTGACGACATCACAGGCACTCAGTTGTACAAAAATCATACTATTCCGTAGTTACAGTTAGAAAAATGTACTTGCATTCACTACGTCTTATAATACTTTTTTATTACGAATAGACGTTTTCACGATTCAGTGCAGTTGCCAGTGTAGTTGAGGACTTGAGGAGTTGCGTACATTGAAAAGTTTTACAGCTTTGAAATAGTGATGCAACATTTAAAGCCAAGTACTATGTTCATTTGCGCGGAATTCCGCTGGCAACATCCATTTATTTGTTGCGTGAAAATTTTGGCAGATATTTTGTTGCGAACGAACAGCTGATGTTCAGCTTAAAAATTTCAGCAAGAATTTATTAAGGGAAAGCAGAAACTCATTTAAGCTCTTTAATTTGTATTATTTATGATTCTAACAATACAAAATAAATACTATACGAGTATGCATATCAAAAATGTTCTTTGTTGTGGAGCAGGACAAGTCACTAGTTTAAAGCAGTCAGCAGTTGCGAAGATTTGAGACCACCAACACCACGGAAAGGTGCATCCGTATTTACAATTTCCAACAACTGCAATTATTGATTTCAAAACTTTAGAAATAGTACAAAGAATATTATTGCAATTTCAAGCTTTGTTCTTTTGCTTGCACTTTTTTCTTAAATGAAATGGAAACTGTTACTTTTCACGGCGGTGAAAACAATGTTGCTAGATTCATGTTGCGGAATATAGTACTAGATTTTTCGTAGCGAAGCATAGTACAGCTTTGTCGAAAAAGTTGTGAAATGTTCACGCTTCTTTCACAGCTGTCATTTTTTGTATGGAGATTTGAGTGGAATTTCAGGTGAAGCCGAACAGATTACTATGCTTAAGTATGAAAAATGCGTAACTAAAGTTATACTTAAGTCGTCGACAGCAAAAAGCTGATTATAGTTTGCAAAACAATTTTGTAATTGTGAAAATTTGCAAATTGCGCACGTAGAAGGCTTATTAAAATCACACAATATTAATAACACAAAAATAGTAGCAAAAAGAAAATATCATGAGTTATTTAATAACGAATTTCGCCAAATTGACAGTACAAAAATATTTGAAAATTTTTAACAAATTTTATGGCCGTAAGAAACTTAATTAAGCAATGCAAACAGTTTTGTTTGCAATTACATCAAAAAAGTACATTTTAAGCTAAAAAGACGCAACACAACCCTAAAAAAAAACGAAGTCAACACAACCCTGATAATCATTATTTTTTGAGAGAGAATATTTTTTGTTTACAAAAATTAAGGGTATGTCAAATATATATAGGACTACCTTTCTCTAATTCTATCATGAATAAAAGGAATAATTGTACTTTGGGGCCCAGGCTGCTTGTGTTTTTGGGCCCTTAGCTAAAATTATGTCTTTTTCTATATAAATAATCAATGTTGCGTTGAAACATGATTTGCTCTCCTGAAAGCATAGGTTGCAGTTTTGTTTTGAATTGCAGTGGTTTGAAACTTTACAAGCAATTGTGTTGCAATTGCATTACTTTGCTCCGTGAGGAAAAGGCCTTAGTTGTATTTTTGTCATAATTCGTTAAAACATTGATTTTTCACGAACGAGATAAACACGAATACCACAAACAACAAAGAAAAACAAATAGCCAATCAAAAAGAGAAGAAATAAAAACTTCGAAAAAGAGTTGCCAGTGCGACCAAAATTTATATCACCTAGTACGATATTATTTGAGTGCCATTTTTTTTGTGGCAATTTAAAGTATTTAAGTTAAATTTACTACTTTTAGGCCCAAGTCGTCCGTAATTAATACTTAGACAGATTTTTTACGCTGTCGGGATTTTAGATTTTTTTGCAATTTCAGATATTCTGAATAAATATAAACGAGTGTATAAAAGCATTTTAAAAAAAACACATATTTCGTATTTCTGTTTTTTTTTCTCCAACATAATAGAAAGAAGTCAACTTAAGTTCTCATACAAAAAAATAACACTGGCTTACAGCCAATATGTACTTTGAATGCCACTTTCCTTTTCTCATGTAAAATTGGTCGCTAATTCCGAAAAAAAATTATTTTTTTTTTCTGTCACTCCGTTTTCGAGATATTGCCCACTGTATGGTTTTCAACGAAAAAAAAAATTGGTTCCACTTAATTGCATATATCTCCAGAACCAACAACAGTAATCAAACAAATGATATATCAAATAAAAGCTAATAAAATTTCTTACAAACAATGCAGACATCATTTTTTGGTCGAGTTGTTAGTTTTGGCGGAATAAATTCAAATTTCGAGGATTTTTTTTATTTTTCAGAAAAATTTCCAAAAAAACACAAAATAGTTGCAAATTTCGTTAAGAAATCAAAATATTTTATTACTTTTGATATTGTTTACTAAAAGCCCTTATTTTTCCAAAAAAAATAAGCTATTGTTGAAGAAAATCTTTTGAGAAATGAAAAAGTTGTGTTTAATGGAACGAAATCACCCAAATTGTGTGATTATCAATTTATGCATTTGGACTTATTTTATTGCCATAAAAAAAAAATGAGAACTAATGTTGTAATAAAATCATATATTCTTCATTTTTATTATTCTTTTAATAATTTACATTATTTTAACATTATTTAAATTGTATATAATTATTATTAATAATTTTTTATTGTTGCATTAAATCATTTATATTGTTATTTACATTGTAAATAATTTTTATTTATCATTCAGAAATTCAAAATGATTAGAATTCTTGTTTTGTCGTTAATTTAATTCGGGATCGCTTTCTCTGATTAGAAACCAACAATAGTCGCCCATCATTCCTTCGTCCCAAAATCCTTGGTACCGATTCTCAATTGCTTTCATCTGTTGGTGGAATCTTCTCGTATATAACAATTCAACATTTTGAGACCCAATGTTAAGGTGACATACTTCAGAAATCGTGAAAAACCGTTTGCTATACACTTTACTAAGAATGACAATATCTGCTATTGCGTAGTCATTCCTGGCTTATTTAATACCTTCGGTCAGCCGTACATTCCCAAAGAGTGGCGTTTGTTTATTGATAGCAGTATTAAATATTAATAACACGACTAGAAAATATGTTCTGATATCAAAGTCGTTGGTACACCACGTCGTTGGTAAACCACTATTACAAAAAGGACTGGGCAGAAAAAATTGAGTCGAAAGTTGGAGAGAGCAACGTCAAAAACGTTCCACTCGTCAAAAAGAAAACATAATTCTCCCACCGCTGCACATCAAACTTGGACTTATGAAAAACTTTGTCAAGGCGTTAGACAAAGAAAGCGAAGCATTCACATATTTAAAAACGATTTTTCCAAATCTTTCTGATGCCAAGATAAAAGAAGGTGTCTTCGTTGGATCGCAAATTAAAAGGTGTTAAGCGATCTTCAATTCGCAGAACTATTGTCACCAGTTGAGGCAGCGGCGTGGGATTCTTTTAGGACGACTGTTTCTAGCTTCCTCGGGAACAATTAAAGTGAATCTTACGAGAAAATAGTCAACGAGTTGCTCAAGAACTATAAAAAAATGGGCGTAAATATGTCTCTGAAAATTCACTTTCTGCACTCCCATTTGAATTTTTTTCCGAAGAATCTCGGTGACGAGAGCGACGAGCATGGGGAAAGATTCCACCAACAGATGAAAGCAATTGAGAATCGGTACCAAGGATTTTGGGACGAAGGAATGATGGGCGACTATTGTTGGTTTCTCATCAGAGAAACCGATCCCGAATTAAATAAACGACAAAACAAGAATTCTAATCATTTTGAATTTCTGAATGATAAAAATTATTTACAATGTCAATAACAATATAAATGATTTAATGCAACAATAAAAATTATTAATAATAATTATATACAATTTAAATAATGTAATAATAATGTTAATTATTAAAAGAACAATAAAAATGAAGAATATATGATTTTATTACAACAACCTTTAGTTCTCATTTTTTTTTTATGGCAATAAAATAAGTCCAAATGCATAAATTGATAATCACACAATTTGGGTGATTTCGTTCCATTAAACACAACTTTTTAATTTCTCAAAAGATTTTCTTCAACAATAGCTTATTTTTTTTGGAAAAATAAGGGCTTTTAGTAAAAAATATCAAAATCGACCAAAAAATTATGTCTGCATTGTTTGTAAGAAATTTTATTAGCTTTTATTTGATATATCATTTGTTTGATTACTGTTGTTGGTTCTGGAGATATATGCAATTAAGTGGAACCAACTTTTTTTTTCGTTGAAAACCATACAGTGGGCAATATCTCGAAAACGGAGTGACAGAAAAAAAAAATAATTTTTTATAATTGATTTTTAATCATTAGTGACCATGCTAAGTGTTTATTATTAAGACTTAATATTGAGCTTACTGGTCAGTAATTATAATTATTTAATTATAATTACAAGTTTTTTTAATGAAGACAACAACTTTAACAGCAACAACAACTCTGTATAGAGCAAATCACTGAGCATTGACTAGACAGTCTGTTTCGTGGCTGCTAAACCAACTCATCAGTAGTCTTGCGTGATTTTCGCTGTGGTCCACTCAGTTGCTTAAGTTTTATTTGAACACAAGAACAGCTGAAAAAGTGTCTTTGTTTACTTTTTCTTGATCATGTTTTTGTTTTGAACAAATCCAACTTATTCTATTTTTAGCAACAAGAGCTTTTTTCTACCATATCGCTTCTTCGAATTCGAATGAAGCTTTATTTCGAAAGTAGACCATAGCTTTTTCCTCTATCAGAGCTTTTTGTCGTTGTGTTTTATTGTTGTTGTTCTACCTATTCACAGAACCAACCAGGCTTCAGCTAATCTAGCTGATGATAAACCATGGTGGTGTGAAAGTATTTGTTCTTCTTGAAAAACTGAGTTTTTTTGTATTGTGTGTAAACACAATGAATCAAATTTTTCTGAATTGGTCGTGCTCTACCAGAAATTATAATTGATTTTTAATCATTAGTGACCATGCTAAGTGTTTATTATTAAGACTTAATATTGAGCTTACTGGTCAGTAATTATAATTATTTAATTATAATTACAAGTTTTTTTAATGAAGACAACAACTTTAACAGCAACAACAACTCTGTATAGAGCAAATCACTGAGCATTGACTAGACAGTCTGTTTCGTGGCTGCTAAACCAACTCATCAGTAGTCTTGCGTGATTTTCGCTGTGGTCCACTCAGTTGCTTAAGTTTTATTTGAACACAAGAACAGCTGAAAAAGTGTCTTTGTTTACTTTTTCTTGATCATGTTTTTGTTTTGAACAAATCCAACTTATTCTATTTTTAGCAACAAGAGCTTTTTTCTACCATATCGCTTCTTCGAATTCGAATGAAGCTTTATTTCGAAAGTAGATAGAGGAAAAAGCTATGGTCTACTTTCGAAATAAAGCTTCATTCGAATTCGAAGAAGCGATATGGTAGAAAAAAGCTCTTGTTGCTAAAAATAGAATAAGTTGGATTTGTTCAAAACAAAAACATGATCAAGAAAAAGTAAACAAAGACACTTTTTCAGCTGTTCTTGTGTTCAAATAAAACTTAAGCAACTGAGTGGACCACAGCGAAAATCACGCAAGACTACTGATGAGTTGGTTTAGCAGCCACGAAACAGACTGTCTAGTCAATGCTCAGTGATTTGCTCTATACAGAGTTGTTGTTGCTGTCAAAGTTGTTGTCTTCATTAAAAAAACTTGTAATTATAATTAAATAATTATAATTACTGACCAGTAAGCTCAATATTAAGTCTTAATAATAAACACTTAGCATGGTCACTAATGATTAAAAATCAATTATAATTTCTGGTAGAGCACGACCAATTCAGAAAAATTTGATTCATTGTGTTTACACACAATACAAAAAAACTCAGTTTTTCAAGAAGAACAAATACTTTCACACCACCATGGTTTATCATCAGCTAGATTAGCTGAAGCCTGGTTGGTTCTGTGAATAGGTAGAACAACAACAATAAAACACAACGACAAAAAGCTCTGATAGAGGAAAAAGCTATGGTCTACTTTCGAAATAAAGCTTCATTCGAATTCGAAGAAGCGATATGGTAGAAAAAAGCTCTTGTTGCTAAAAATAGAATAAGTTGGATTTGTTCAAAACAAAAACATGATCAAGAAAAAGTAAACAAAGACACTTTTTTAGCTGTTCTTGTGTTCAAATAAAACTTAAGCAACTGAGTGGACCACAGCGAAAATCACGCAAGACTACTGATGAGTTGGTTTAGCAGCCACGAAACAGACTGTCTAGTCAATGCTCAGTGATTTGCTCTATACAGAGTTGTTGTTGCTGTTAAAGTTGTTGTCTTCATTAAAAAAACTTGTAATTATAATTAAATAATTATAATTACTGACCAGTAAGCTCAATATTAAGTCTTAATAATAAACACACTTCAGTCTGGTTTTAGACCTGGTCACAGCTGCTCTACAGCCATTGTTAAGATTCTAGATGATATTAGATTATCGTATGATCTAGGGCACTTAAGCTTGCTCTGTCTGCTAGATTTTTCTAAAGCATTTGACTCTGTCGATCATTCAATACTTTGCCAAAATGTAGCGATCAGTTTTGGATTTTCTACCTCTGCTGTCCGTCTGATATTTAATTACTTAGTTGGTAGGTCTCAAAGAGTAAGGGTGGGAAATAGTCTGTCCGCTTTTGGTAATCTGACCTGTGGGGTGCCTCAAGGCTCTGTACTCGGTCCGCTTTTATTTTCGATTTTTCTTAATGATATCTTCACTAAATGTCGTCATGTCACCATGCATGCATATGCTGACGATCTTCAACTGTACCTGTCCAAACCTATTAGTCTTGTTGATGAATTATGTATAAATTTTAATGAAGATCTGATTAAAATATCAGATTGGGCTAAGGCTAATAAGCTTAAGCTCAATCCTCTCAAATCATATGTCTTGCCGATTAGGAAACAATGCTTATCTATTCATAATATACCGACAATTAATCTTAATGGCTTTGGTCTACAATTCGTTACCAAGGTTAAAAATCTTGGATTCTACATCAACTCCTCTCTCTCTTGCGATGATCATATAAATTCTGTTGTTTGCAAGGTTTACTACATCCTACGGAATTTGAGACGAACTGCATCTTTTGTTCCTGTTGAAACCAGAAAAAAGCTAATTATCCAGCTTATAATGCCTATAATATCGTACTCAGAGGTGGTGTACAGCAATCCTGATTCCAGGTCAAAGCATAAGCTACAACTGGCATTTAATAATGCAATAAGATATGTTTATGGTCTTAAAAAATTTGATCGTATTAGTCATTTAAGCAATCAATTACTTGGTTGCAATATTTTCTGTTACTTGGACGCTAGAAATTGCATTTTCTTGCATAGCTTAATAAATACGCAAACTCCAGCATACTTATACAATAAACTACAGTTCTGCAGATCGACAAGAAACTTGAACCTCTTAATCCCTGTTCATAATTTTTTGAACTCGAGTAAACTCTTTTTCGTGAACGCGATCAGAATTTGGAATTCGTTGCCGTCAGCTGTCAAAACTATCACAAACAAACGCAACTTTAAGCATGCAATATTCAAACTTTTCTCTTAATTCTTCTTCTCCTTTCAATTTTCTTTCTCGCTTTTCTAATTTATATAATTTTCTAATTTATATAATATTTATTTATATTCTAATTTTTACTAGTAACATTTATTTGTCGATTAAAACTTGTTGTTATTACTTTTGTTATTCTTTGAACATTGTTTCTTTTTAATTGTTAAAAATTTATAACCTTAAGTTATTAACCTTTATTATAACCTTTTATTCTAAGTTTTACCTTTTATTTATTTGTTGATTATAACTTGTTGTTATTACTTCTGTCATTCTTATCGCTTTAAAAAGACTTGTCTTATTTGCGAACATTATGTATAAAATAAATAAATAAATAAATAAATAAATAAATAAATAAAACACTTAGCATGGTCACTAATGATTAAAAATCAATTATAATTTCTGGTAGAGCACGACCAATTCAGAAAAATTTGATTCATTGTGTTTACACACAATACAAAAAAACTCAGTTTTTCAAGAAGAACAAATACTTTCACACCACCATGGTTTATCATCAGCTAGATTAGCTGAAGCCTGGTTGGTTCTGTGAATAGGTAGAACAACAACAATAAAACACAACGACAAAAAGCTCTGATAGAGGAAAAAGCTATGGTCTACTTTCGAAATAAAGCTTCATTCGAATTCGAAGAAGCGATATGGTAGAAAAAAGCTCTTGTTGCTAAAAATAGAATAAGTTGGATTTGTTCAAAACAAAAACATGATCAAGAAAAAGTAAACAAAGACACTTTTTCAGCTGTTCTTGTGTTCAAATAAAACTTAAGCAACTGAGTGGACCACAGCGAAAATCACGCAAGACTACTGATGAGTTGGTTTAGCAGCCACGAAACAGACTGTCTAGTCAATGCTCAGTGATTTGCTCTATACAGAGTTGTTGTTGCTGTTAAAGTTGTTGTCTTCATTAAAAAAACTTGTAATTATAATTAAATAATTATAATTACTGACCAGTAAGCTCAATATTAAGTCTTAATAATAAACACTTAGCATGGTCACTAATGATTAAAAATCAATTATAATTTCTGGTAGAGCACGACCAATTCAGAAAAATTTGATTCATTGTGTTTACACACAATACAAAAAAACTCAGTTTTTCAAGAAGAACAAATACTTTCACACCACCATGGTTTATCATCAGCTAGATTAGCTGAAGCCTGGTTGGTTCTGTGAATAGGTAGAACAACAACAATAAAACACAACGACAAAAAGCTCTGATAGAGGAAAAAGCTATGGTCTACTTTCGAAATAAAGCTTCATTCGAATTCGAAGAAGCGATATGGTAGAAAAAAGCTCTTGTTGCTAAAAATAGAATAAGTTGGATTTGTTCAAAACAAAAACATGATCAAGAAAAAGTAAACAAAGACACTTTTTCAGCTGTTCTTGTGTTCAAATAAAACTTAAGCAACTGAGTGGACCACAGCGAAAATCACGCAAGACTACTGATGAGTTGGTTTAGCAGCCACGAAACAGACTGTCTAGTCAATGCTCAGTGATTTGCTCTATACAGAGTTGTTGTTGCTGTTAAAGTTGTTGTCTTCATTAAAAAAACTTGTAATTATAATTAAATAATTATAATTACTGACCAGTAAGCTCAATATTAAGTCTTAATAAAAAATAATTTTTTTTTTTCGGAATTAGCGATTTAACATGAGAAAAGGATAGTGGCATTCAAAGTACAAACAACTTTTCGTTATTTGTAAGCCAGTGTATTTTAAAAGAAAACAAAATTTTCTACCAATTAGAAAATTTTTAGCCGAATAATTTTTGAAAATTCGAACAGTTTCTAGATATTAAAAACAATAATCATTTAAAATAATTTAAGAACAAACAAAATTTTCTACCAATTAGAAAATTTTCACCCGAATCATTTTTGAAAATTCGCGCAGTTTCTACACATTAGAAACAAAAATTAAAATTTGTTTAGGGCAGTTTCAGAGTTTTACTTTTTACTTTTTTCCACTTCTCTGCACCAACCAAAATTACTAAAACAGCAATGGCGAAACTAACGTCTTTCATGAGAAATGCTGACACCATTTTTGATATGGAGAGAGACTTCGATGATATTCCTCACAAAGAGAATACAATTTACGCTCTTAGAATTCAACAGGATGAGTTGAGGTCTCAATGGACTAACCTGAAGACTTCATATGACGCTTGCTTGCTGAAATTAGTGACAGCGAGTGGTGACGATGATGAAAACGTCACCCTAGTCAAAGTGAAGTATCGCACATGTTATCAAACATATGTTCTCTGTTTATCTAAGATGAACGAACTGAGCGATAAGTTGTCTATGGCAAAGAAAAACAATGAAGTGGATATTTCAAGCTTTAATGTGCCGATGTCTGGGCATCATATCAACTTACCACCATGCGATACTGAGATATTTCATGTAGATTATGTAACATGGCCGTCCTTCCGGGATATGTTTTCCGCTATTTACATTTGATATAGTCGGCTAACACCCGTCAAAAAATTATTTCATCTAAATCAGAAAACCCGCGGAGAGGTAAATGAGATTGTTTTAAAATCTCCCCTCATGCATGAAGGGCTTGCAACAGCCTGGCAAAACTTGACTGACCGCTATGAAAATAAGCGGATTTTATTTAACAGTCAACAAAAGGTTTTATTCAACCTGCCAGCTGTTGCAACTGAATCTGAAAGTAGCATTAAAAAATTACAGAATTATTAGAATTACAGAAAAATTACAGAGAAAAATTTATATAAATTATTGTATCTCAGCTCTCACTATACACAAAGTAGACATTGTAAGGACCACAATTTATACATAAATTTTGCCCAACATGCTTATTTCTTTCTCTTACAGCTACAGTCGATCCAGTCCAACCCACCAGATTGACACTTGTGCTATCAGTGCTGAGCACCCTAACGCACAGAAAACTTAGTTTTAAAGAATAATTTTAAGAAAGAGTTTAGAAAATTAACTTTCTTAACAGGAAAAAATTAAATAAAAAAAATTATTTAATTTTAGTATTTTAAGTGTTTGTTTTGATGAGGGCCCCCTAAGGGACATGGTTATGGCGACAATGTGTGCCTCTCTTGTAGAATGAGAGTCACTCAAGTAGGTAGTATACTCACCCTTTTCTTTCTTTTCATGTCACTCGATGAGCATCGTGCCAACACTAGCGTGCGATAGGGCAGCAGAGCCAGCATGCTAGTCAAGTTATTTCACAACAGCAACAACAGGCAAGCATGAGATAGAAAACAACGGGAGAATCAGGTGATGTACACATGGGATGCCATCACGCCATTTAACGGGACCACCATACGATGGTCCGACAACATAACCACGTCAGATTGAGTGAAAGCACGTCAGAACCGGTTGACAGTGGAAGATGAGAGGGAAAATCACTTCACTCATTCCAGTCAGACGCCACTCAATAGCAGGCTTTATAAGGGCTCACCTCACTCAAAACGAGGTTCTTGTTTCTATTCAACCATAAGTGAAAGGTTCTTCTCGTTGAAGACTATAACCAGAAGTCGTGAAAATCATAAAAACGTCAAGATAATAGTAGATGATAATACAGACGTCAGCATCGTGAAGTCCACGACGCGCAAAAGTCTCACACCCAACAGAACCAACAGCACAACCTACGTCAGCTATGATATTCAGGACGTACAGAGTCAGCGTCGCAGCAACCTGGAGAAGATCGTGTTGATACCACAGGGTAGATACGATCGGTGTGAGTAGAGCAGTCACTAGTTTCTCGGATAGCAGGCGGCGTAGGTGACTAGCGCCACCACGAAGTCCTGCGGCAGCACGTCAACGTCTCAGCCGACAGATACCAAGCATATCAACAGCAGCGACAGAAGCATCAAGGAACCACCCGGGATTATTACGAAAGGATATAGTGTTTGGTGGCTTAAAGGCAATATAAATCTTGAATCAATTAATTAATTAAATCAATATAAAACTAACGATGAGTAACTTGTGAGGTTTTTACCCCGTTGCTACATCATAAATAAAAACATAAAATAACTATAATATGGGCATTTCCATAGTCGCGAACGCGACATTCGTACGCCTTTGAGGAGCAAAATAATAAAGAAAACTCAAAACAAATTTTCTTTTTTTTCAAGTTTTAGATACCATTTTATTAGCACTATATTTAGAAAAAAAAGTTAGGTTCTCTAGATTTTATGTTTCCAAAATATTAGCAATAAACATGACATCGCGAACGCGACAAAAAATGGAACTTGTTTTCGACTACATCTAGAAAAATGCAAATATCTGCGAAACGTAAGACAATATTTTAAAGCGGTTAATTGTAAATTAAATAAGATTAATGTGGCTTTCAAGAAATAATTGTCATTTTGACATATTTCCACTAGTTTTTTTTTTTATTGAGCTTAAGCCTGATCGCGAACGCGACATCTAGTACGCGACATTTTTTCTCATCACGTTTTTAATAAGAATTAGTTAAAGTAATTTCAGCTAAATATTGCATTACCTACCAAAAACATCGTAAATATTATTTGTGAGTTTTATATTAGTAATATTAATAAAAAAAAAAATTCATAAGAGGCTAGTGAGAAAAAATATTATTTCTTTGTAACACCACCCGTCCTATCACGTATGTGGTTATTTACTTTATGAAGACTTTTTTACGCCCATAAGGAGGCGTTGGATATATATAAAAGTGCATATATTATACTGCAGTATCACCTTCTAAGTTGTTTTAACCATGGCATCCCTGTTTTTGTATGTCCCCCCATCTGTTGACATGATTACAGCCGTTATTATTAAGTTATAATCATGAAATTCGATATTTAAGCTTATATCGTAAAAATAAAGATCATGTTCGAAAATAATCCCAATAGGATGAAAACCACGTATACCTCCCATACAAATTGACGTTCTCAAATTGGAAAATTTCTTAAAAATCAACTAAAAATCAATCCAATGACTTGAGAATTAGCTCATGAGCTTAAATTTGAACTATTAACACTTAGCAAAAAATTCACAAAAATCGAATGAAACCTTTCCATACTTTCCCATACAAAGTGTATTAAAAATACGGCGTATGATCGCGAACGCGACACATTTTGATGATCAATATTAAATGTTTAGTATGATTTTTACCTGCAGTAACTTTTTTTTTATAGTGAGGCGATCAAATTTGATTTAAGTTACAATTTTCAGACACTTGCTAAGAACGATCACGAAGTTCTGATAACAAATGATGATTTAGGTACAAGAACGCGACATTCGAATAGTAATTAAAGCAATATAAAAAATTTATCGTAAATCGTGCTTTGTTTGGTATCTTTTTATTTTTTATTTTTTATTTTTTATTTGTAGTTTATAGATGAATTTTATAAGAAGAGTGCAAACATAACGTTGATAAATAAACGAAAAATACTAAAGAGAAAGAGTCCTTAAAATCAGCTAAAGCAAGAAAAACATATTTCTCAAATATCAGGCCAATTTTCTCAGAAAAAAAACTGAATTTAGTTGTAAATGCAGCAAATTATAAAAATTCAAGCATTTTTTTTAAATAATAACAAAAAAATTATTTGTTTATTTAACAATTTTTTTTTCGGTCCCGGTAGACCTTTCTGTGGAAATGCCCATATATAAAATACGTTTGATAAATCTACTAATGAGTAACTTGTGAGGTTTTTACCCCGTTACTACATTATAAAACATACCTTTAATTAAACATAACTATAGAACTATTCATGTCTTTGTAAATCCTTAATGAGTAACTTGTGAGGTTTACTACTACCCCGTTACTACATTATAAACTAAAATAAAACATAACGTTAAATAATTCAGTTTAACATAAATTTAACGATGAGTAGCTTGTGAGGTCTTAACCCCGCTACTACATCATAACCTAATACCTTTGAATAACTAAGAACTTAGAAACAGTATCATTAATCATAAATTTGTAGATGAGTAGCTTGTGAGGTTTTACCCCGCTACTTCATCATAATTTAAACCAATCAAATCAAATTAACATCAAATAAACATTTCGAAATCTAATAAAGAATTGACTAAGAAGCAAACAGAGCCAGTACTTGTGAGGTCTTTACCCCGTACTATTTATCACATAATAAAATTATAACATAACCATTAAACAAAGCTAATCATTAATAAAAGCCAAAGCCACCGACAGACCAGCTATACCACCAATCAAGATTCCAGCTCGTAGAACGCAGCGCGCCAAAGAGTTTGGTGATATAAAATAAACTTGTGTTATTAAATAATGTATCTTGCTATAGTCCATTTAATTTTTCATTAATAATTATATATAATTGTATTTTAAGTTATATAAATTATTGTTAGTTACATTTTCCTTAAAACCGAATAAACATTGTAACGACGATTGAAATCACTGCGCTATGATTAAGTGTTCACCAAATAAATATTTGGAAACGACCTTTGCCTATCCCAGCTATAGACCCCTGTAAATGGGGAGTCGTTACAATGGCGCCCGAATAGGGACACTAAATTAATTTAATTCGATCGTTATCGCTTAGGTCAGACGCCATTGTCGTTATAACCAAAGTACTAAGAGTCCATTAATAATTTATATACTTATTAGCTACCAGATTGGACACACAACAAAGTAACTAACATTTTTGTTCACCTCGAAATGTCTCGGCCCAAGAATTCGGCTTTGAAGATAATGGCATAGTGGAAGAGTTGCGCAAGCGGTTCGTGACTTTTACAACCAATCCTGAGAACGAGACGAAATGGGAGCAGCGTCTACAAGAACTTGAGGTCAAATACACAGATAAGAGACCTGTGTCGCCACGTACACTGCTGTTACCCCAGGTAACAGAAACACAAGAGTGTGCGAATCAGTTGCGGAGGCCTTGACCAACTAGGTTTCATCGAGTGAGTCGAGGAGCTGGTGAACGTCTTTTATATCGATAAGGAAAGACTGCCAAGAACGATGCCAGAGTTGCTCCGAGACCTCGCCCTGATTTGGTGGCGCAACCAAGATTTACAGTGGAACAGTTGGAAAAGCTTTAAGGTAAGCTTCTTAACTTTCTTTCTACCAACACGTCACTTTGACCGGCTTGAGGAACAAATTCAAGGCCGAGTGCAACAGCATAACGAGAGGTTTAAGGACTATGCCCCGACATTCTTGACATGATGGGCCACGCCAACTTCACTGAGGCGCAAAAGCTTGAAATTCTGTTTAGAAATAGCCATCTCAATTACCAGCTTTACATCAGATGAAAGGATTCCGATACACTGGACGAGCACATCTCCATGGCTGAGGTTTATGAAAGCATCAGAGGAGAAAGCGAGTCACCAGCACGGATACATATACACCGACAACTAGAGGAAAGTCGGGTGTTCATACAACCTGGAGAAGACAAGGTCAATGTCAAATCAGCCTGCCGACGGTGCGGTCAGGAAGGACAAGACAGAACGGCTTGCACAAACAACCACGTGACATTTTGCTGGCGATGGGGCCAGCGAGGTAAGAGAACCTACGAATGCTGCGTATCACATCCGAGAAACCCACAAGGAGGTGCGTTCCATCAAGAGACAAAGTCTTAGATAATGTTCACCAGCACATCTTCGCAACAGTCAGCATTGGAGATGTGCAAACTACAGCTACAGTTGACACAGGAGCTACGCGCAGCTTTATAAGCCAGAGACTAGCCAAGAAACTGAGATTGTCAGGAGGAAGATCTACAAGAATCAACGAACGAATGGCCGATGGATCGCTGAAAGTCGTCACCGACAGTAACAGCCGAGGTCCAAATGGGTTCTTGTCAGTGTGCACTGACGTTGTTGATCCTTCCAGAAGTATTTGATGACCTCCTGTTAGGATTGGACTTTCTCATCAAAGTTGGAGCTAGCCTGAGTTGCGGTGGACAAACTCTTCAACTGGATCCAAAACTCAGACGCATACAGTAAGCCCAGCCTGTACATCCCTACGCACAGAAGCAGAGATATCTACGGAAGAGGTAGACCAATTTCTCCAGGAAGAACTTGAAAAATTTGAGAGACTTCAAGGACCTGCCAACATCACAAGGCACAATATCGTTATGCTAGACGATCGTCCGCTAAAGCAACTTTATTTCCCCAGCAAACCAGCAATGCAGGATATTATAAACAAGGAAGTCGACGAACTTACCGCGAAAGGCTGCATAGAACCTTCACATAGCCCACATAGTTCGCCCATAGTGTTGGTGAGGAAGAAAGCCGGCACATGGAGACTCTGCGTCGACTATCGACAGCTCAACACCAAGTCTGCACCTATTCACTACATCTTGGATCGCCTGCGTAATGCAAAATACATAAGTTCCCTGGACCTCAAGAATAGCTACTGGCAAATACCTATGGACGAGTCTAGCAAACAGTACACCGCGTTTACGGAGCCTGGTTATGCCTTTCGGCCTTTATTCAGCACCAGCGACGTTCCAAAGAGCGCTAGACAAGGTAATCAGGCCAGAACTAGAACCATATGCGTTCGACTACCTGGACGACATCATCGTGACTGGCAGTACCAAGAGGGAACACCTGAACAACTTAAAAGAGGTCTTCCAGCGATTGCGAGCGGCAAACTTGAAGTTGAACATTGAAAAATGCGAATTTTTCCGACCCGAAACGAAATACCTGGGAGACGTGGTGAGTGAAAGCGGCATCCATACAGATCCTGATAAAATAGCTGCGATCAAAATGCTTACACCACCTACGAGTCTCAAAAATTGCTACGATACTTAGGCGTAGCTTCCTCGTATCGGCGCTTTGTACCTGATTTTGCCACTACTGTGCACCCAATGACTCTTCTACTGAAAAACGGTAAGCATTTGCGATGGGGACCAGAACAGCAGCAGGCATTTGAAGCTCTGAACCAGAAGCTCACGGAAGCACCAGTTCTGGCGTGCCCCGACTTCAACTAGGGGCCGTATTGACCAAGGATGTCGATGGGGTCGAACGAGTGATAGCATACGCCAGCCGACACCTCATCCAAGCATACAAGAACTATAGCCTCACTGAGAAGGAGTGTCTGGCTATAGTATGGGGCATAAGGAAGATGCGATGTTATCTGGAAGGATACAAAATTACGGTTATCACGGACCAATTTTCTTTAAAATGGCTGAACTCCATAGAGAGTCCGTCAAGACGCATAGCACGATGGGCTCTAAAGCTGCAGCAATACAACTTCGAGATAAAGTACCGAAAAGCCTTCCTTGGAAGCTTTGTGTCCCGTCCCACCTGCGTGACAGAGTCATGAAGGAAAACCATGACCAACCCAATGCAGGCCACCTCGGTGTACGGAAAACGATAGTCACCAGTCGTTATTATTGGCCTGAACTCTTCAGTGACATCAGCAAGTACGTCAGACGTTGCGATTTATGCCAGCTGTACAAGGTGAGTCAACAAGCACCAGCTGGAAAAATGCTGTCACGCATTGCAGACGAACCGTGGTCAGTCGTCTGCGCCGACTTCGTTGGACCCCTACCACGATCCAAACATGGGAACACGATGATTCTTGTCTTTTTTGACAAATTCAGTAAGTGAACAGAAGCGATACCACTACGGAAAGCAACCAGCAGAAGTCTGCGTAAAAATTTTCGAGAGCGCATCCTGGCCAGTGCTGCCGTTTTACAATTTTGAATAGTAGTAAATTTCCAGTTTTTGGGGAGTATTTTGTTAGTTTTAGGAGTACTTTAGTTCTTGGAAATAATGACAAAAAATAACTTTAGCAAAACAAACTTATATTATATATAAAATGTTATTATTTTCTCCTTTTTATTAATTTACCTTGTTTTTTCATTTCATAACAAAGTTTTTTCATTAAAATGGCTATAAATTTTGACATGATGGCAATAGCTTCATTCGTAATAGTTGAAGCCTATTAAGCATACATTTTTATTGGTTTATCCAAGTTATAATTTTTCCCATCCGGTTCAAAACTACACTCGAAAAACGAAACCCGTCCCAACGTTTACGATATTTCCTTATTAAATTAAGCCCTGAAAATGTAATTTCTGCGTTGCATTGCCATGTGGAAACGGCAATATTGTGCTTAGTAATTGAAGGGCTTATTGCATAAACATGATAAGCCAAAAATAAATATTTTGAAATAATCACCTTTGATTCTTTTAAACAATACATAATATATACGTTGCATGTTGTCGTACCTTTAATACTTGTAAAGGGTGTCTCAGTAAGAGTGCACTTTTTAAATTTAGAGTTATTTTTATTTTGTGCAACTCTGAGATTTCGCAGTTGGAACATATATTTATTCGGATTATTAAAAATGGAGCGCTTTACGAAAGAACAATGCGTTATAATTGTGGAAAGTTAATTGTGAAAGACCGCTCGCAAACTTCGAACCATTTTTAGTAGAGAAAGTGCACCTAATGTGTCAACCATTCGAAGAGTGGTCAAAAAATTTGAAGAAACTGTGTCGGCTATGGACAGTAAGACTACTGTGCGTCAACGAACTGGTTGGTCTCTTGAAAAAATTGGTACTGTAAGCGAGAGTGTCGCCGAAATTCCGACAACATCAATTCGGCATCGTTTTCAACAACTTCAAATTTCATTCGTTACAGAAACATGATAACAGAGTTCTTGTGGCCTCAACTGGAAGGCATGGATCTGGACGACATGTGGTTTCAGCAAGATGCCGCCACCTGCCACACCACGGATTAATTGCATTTATATCAAGCAATGGATTTATTGCAGGAACGATTTCCATAACAAATTAAATCAATAAATGCTGATGTCAACTGGCCACCACGATCATGCGATTTAACGCCGTGCGATTTTTCTTTGGGTTTTCTGAAATCACAGGATTATGTGAATAAACCAGAAACAATTCCTGAGCTCAAATCCGAGATCCGACACGTCATCGGTGAGATACAGCCACATCTCTGTGAAAATGTCATCGAAAATTTCATGAAAAGTGTAATGGTCTGTCATCAGGGCCATTTGTCGGATATTTTATTCCATACATAATCGGAACATGTCTTTTTTACAATTCAATAAAAAATTCACGACTCTCTCAAAAAATACGCATCTTTAATTTGAAATAAGAAAGTGCACTCTTACTGAGACACCCTTTACACGTTGATTATCTAACATGTGAAAAAGTTAATTAATAAAAGTGGAAAGCACACATTTTTTTAAAGTATATACAACTTTTGCTGTTTTACGATTTCTTGGACTTTGTTTTGGTATAACAAAATGTTAGTAATTAATCATTTACTATCTTTTGTTGTTGCTTAATCTAACGATATATAATCTTCAATACTAAACTGCAGAAACTGAAATTTCGTTAAATTTAAAACAATGAGCATAACTTCCATAAATGGAAAGATATCGCCGAATGGAGTTAGATTCACATAACGTATGTTATTAACTAGAAGTTTGCTTACTTATTTTCCAAATTCGCGAATTTTTTTCCATTTGGCCGCCACGTTACAAGGTTAACAAGAAAATTAACGAAAAAAGGAAGCTTTCAGAAAAAATTATTTTTTACGTTAATGGCGAGAACAAATTAGGCCGTTTTGAGCTATTAATAAATAGTAGTACTTTTTGTGTTTGGGGAGTATAGTAGCACTCAAGAGTCAATAGGAGTAAAATACTCCGATAGTAGTACTTTCGGCAGCACTGATCCTGGCTCGCTTTGGAGTTCCCAAAACACTCATCACAGACAACGGTTCACAATACACTGGGCGAGCGTTCCGTAAATTCATGCAGGTCATAGATACCAAACAGCAATTTACCGTGCCATATACGCCGCAGGAGAACCCCACCGAGCATGATAATAAAACATTGAAAACAATGATCGCTCAATGCAGCCAAGACCAACATCGAACCTGGGATGATTACCTACCAGAACTTACTCTGGCACTCAATACCAGCAAGTCCGAAGTGACCGGCTACAGCCCCGCTTTCCTGGTGCAGGGCCGTGAGCCACGGTTACCCGGTGCACTTTATGACAAACACACGACGGGCACCGGACAAGAGAAAGGATCGCCGGCAGCCAAAGCAGAGTAGCTTCAAGAAATCTTCAAGATTGTGCGTCACAAGCAACCCAAGATCAAGCACGACATTATAATTTACGTCGCCGTGATTGAAGGCCCGAGATTGGAGAACTGGTCTTAGTTAAGCAACACCCACTATCCAGCGCCATCAATAATTTGCAGCCAAGATAGCCCCGAAGTTTGAGGGTCCATACAAAATCGTCGGATACGCCTCACCAGTCATCGTTCAAGTCAACAAAACAGGTGAGACTCGCATCCGTAAAGCACACATCAGTGAACTAAAGAAGTTCTACGACGGGTCCAACGTCGATTAATAATGGATACAGTCGCAACAGCACCTGCGTTAACAACTGCCAAGTCGCAGCAGCATCTGCGTTAACAACTGTGGATTCGCAGCAGCAACTGTCGTCAACAACTGCAGAGGAGTCGCAGCAGCACCTGCGTTAACAACTGCCAAGTCGCAGCAGCAACTGTCGTCAACAACTGCAGAGGAGTCGCAGCCGCATCTGCCGTCAACAACTGCAAAATACACAGCCAAACCATGATGATATACCACTTGGCGAACCATGTTCAACAACAGCCGCAGAAACAACTGCTCCATAGAAATTAAATCAACATACACCATAGCCCATTACGTCACAAATGTATGATGAAGTGTGAAGCGTACCTTAAACATCTAACCCTACACCACAGGTGGCAACGCTAGAAATCATATGAGAAAACCCGATGAGTGGCAGCACAACATTTCAAATGCAACAGTCGGTAAATTATAGCAGCAACTGCAGTCGATATTCAAGTGCATAGCATGAAGAATAAATTTAACGGCAAACCAAATTTGAAGCAGAAAACTTTAAAATTGCGAAACTAAAGATGAAAGACGAAAGCGATGAATTACCAACTGAAGTTGGCTTCCGAAATGTGGAAATCGTTGAAGTACCACCACTATGGCCAACCACGACGTCAGCAGCGGCCAAAATCGCGCGATTTTTTATAACAATTTTTCAGTTTTCGAATTTTTTATTTTTCAGGTAAGTTTTTACGATTAAATTGATTGTTTAATAGTGAATATTCGTTCAAAAACTGGAAAAATCACAGATTTTTATGAGCGGTTTTTCAAACTTTGATGAATTGTATCTCCTAAACCAGAAGAGAGCGGCTTTTTTTTCTTGCACCATTGGATTTAAGAAAAAAAAAATTAAAAAGGGGTGTGGGCCCCAAACTAGAATTATGCCAAATAATGATAAGCAATAAAAGTAACTTAACCTAATTAGGCCAGCGATATGCTGACTATGTGGTGACCAAATGTCGCATAGGGACAAGGGTAATGTGAGTGCACTTTTAGTGAGTCAGTTACGTTGGAATGCCATCAGTGCATTGAACTGCTGATTGGCCTGAGTCATTATGCATTACATTATATTACAAAACCTTTGTCCATGACACCTCCAGTTTTTCGAAAAAAAAAAAAAATTTTTTTCATTAACTTGAAAAAGTTTTTATTTTTTTTTATATTAGAATGGTTGAATTATAATAAAAAAATTATTATTAATTATAAACTAGATTGTATCTATAGAATAATTGTATGTATGCTATCGGCCGATATTATTTTTATATTACATTCGTTTTATTATACTTTGTAACAGATATTACAATTTACAGAGAAGTTTACAGATTTCGTTAATTGTTTCATTTTTATATTCGGTGCCCATATCTGTTAAAATTTGCTGTATGGGTCCGTGCACTAATATGCAGTTTTCTACTATTGATTTGGCTACTATGTTAGCTGATTTGTTTGGAATGGGTACGGTTACAAGGAATTTTGTTAAATCGCAAATTATTGTTATTGCATATTCGTTTTCATTAAACAATTTAGGGAGTGGACCTATTGTGTCAATTTGCACGACATAAAAAGCCTTCGCTGGAGTAGGTGTTGTAATTAAAGGCTCTACATGGTTAATAGCTGATTTGTTTTTTTACATTTTTCACAATTTCAGATGTAGGACTTCACGTCTGAAGTCATGTTCGTCCAAAAATATTGTCGTCTTAGCTTTGACAGTAATCGTGTGACTCCGGGGTGGCCTCCAAATACCGGGTCGTCATGATACTTTCGTAATATTTCATTTTTGTGCTGGTTGAAGTAATTTTGATGATTTTTGGTGTTATTGCAATAGTAACCTTTTTTAATTTTTTGTTGCCTATATTTTTAAATTCCTCAACGTCGACGTATTTAAATAAATTATCATTAATCGCGATTTTAATGCTTTTTAAGTTTGCCTTGCCAACTATTGTTTCAAGTTTGGGAAACAATTGCGCTAGTTCAATCTTCCCATAAGCAATAAAAACTTTAGCATTTATTTCAAATATTTTTCTTTTTCCATGGAATAAAATTAGTTTTGAGGAACCATTAAGTATTTCAATATTGTTTTCATTATAGGTGCACCTTTTTGTTATAAGTTTTAGGCACGGTAACTTTTTTACTTCGTGTGTCGTTATAGTATTGTAAACTTTTTGGTTTACCGCATTTTCTTTGGATGTAGTATTTGTATGAAGAGGTGAATTTTTAGATTTGGATCTCGTAACTACTTGTATAATAGCAGAGTTTTCTTGCCTAAGTTGCTTGATTTGCCCAAAATCAATGCGAGATAAAGCATCTGCACCGCAATTGTCCTTTCCTTTGATATATTCAACCTCAAAATCAAATTCCTCGAGGTCTAGCCTCATTCTTGTTAGTTTAGAGGAAGGGTTTTTCATAGCAAAAAGATAAGTAAGTGGTTTATGATTACTTTTGATCAAAAATTTAGTACCATAAATATACGGTTTGAAAAGTTCATTGCCCAATGGATGGCAGTAAGTTCCTGTTCTATTACAGATTTGTTGCTTTCCCCTTTTGTAAAGGTTCTAGATGCAAACGCTATTGGTAGTTGAATACCGTTGTGATCTTGACTTAATACAGCACCACTTGCTGCACTTGCAATTTTGCTAGCGTCTGTAGTTATGCAAAAAAGTTCTTCGAAATCGGGGTGTTTTAATATTTTTGGTGAAAGTAAACAGTTTTTTAAATATTGGAAAGCTTTTTTGCATTCAGTCGTCCATATGAATGGTGTTTTCTTGCTTGTTAATCTAGTTATATACCATGCAATAGGTATGCGAAATTGGGTATAAATCTTCTATAGTAATTTACAAATGCTATGAATCGTTTGGCCTCATCCGGGTTTGTTGGTTCGGGGTAAGATACGATTTTATCATACTTTGAGTTGTCAGGTAGAATGCCTTTGTCAGTGCATTTATGACCGAGAAAAGTAACTTGTGAATCAAAAAATTTACATTTCTCTGGGTGCAGTTTTAGGTTTGTTTTTCTGCATATTTCGAACACTGATTTAAGATTTGTAAGCATTTGATTTTCTGAACATCCCACGATAATAAGATCATCCATATAAACAAATGTCCTGCTTGGTCCTAAACCAGAAAAGGCTATGTTCATCATTCTTTGAAACGAGTTGGGGGCTATTTTTAAGCCAAAAGGCAATCGTTTGAATCTGAAAGAGCCTTGTTCGGTCGAAAAAGATGTTATGTTTCTTGAACTTTCTTCTAACTCTATTTGGTGAAACCCAGATATTAAATCAAGACATGAAAAGTATTTTGCACGACCTAGTTGGTCAAGGATGTCATCGATTCTTGGTAATGGGTATTTGTCGGATGAGAATTTTTATTCACTTGCCTATAATCTATTACAAGTCTCCATTTCTTCTCCGAGTTTGTTGAGGATTTTTTACGGACGAGGAGTATGGGATTGTTATATTCTGAGACTGAGGGTTCAATGATATCGACTGTAATTAAATTTTCTATTTGTCTATTTATTTCCTGCTTATGGGTATGGGGAATTCTGTAATTTTTAATGTAAGTTGGCCTTTCATCTTTAAGATGCAATTTTTGATTATAAAAATTGTAAAAAGAGCATGGATCGGTTTCCAAAGCAAATACGTCGCTGTATTCTGAACATAGGTGAATAAGTTTCTCTCTATGCTGTAGTGGGCAATTTTCTGATAATTTTCTTAAGATTGTGTCTTTCCTTTCTTGATTGTTATTTTGTTTATTTATGTTTACTACGTAATAATTATTTAGGCTTTCAATATTTATATCATTTTGTGTTAAAAAAATGTTTTTATCTGTTGTGTTAATTATTCTTATATAAGGATTTCTTGCGTTGACTATTGTGTTTGCAATTAATATACCATTTTCGAGTTCCTGATTTGGGATTAGAACTTCGTTTTCAGATGTGACTATATTAATTTTCCTAATAACTTCTGCTCTAGATGGCAGTGAAATCATTTCTTTTATGGGTGAGTCTAAAATTTCCACCTCCAGTTGGTCTTTCATTGAATAGGGTCGTATTATGAACCAACTTGAATCGCAATATTGATAGTCTAATACACAATTGAATTTTTTTATGAAATCTAACCGTATTATCCCTTCGCATGGTATGGGGAATGTTTCATCGACAATTTGAAAATCGGGATGAATTTCTGAATTATTTATGAATAGTTTAGCTGTGATGAAACCTATTGTTTTGATTAAACCGTCTCCTATACCTCTTAGATTGTAAGTATGGTTTTTGTTTAGCTGCGTTTTTTCATTTGAGCGAATTTTGAAAAGACTTATTTCTGACCCTGTGTCTAATAAGAATGTTGATTCTGAACCATTTAATGATGTGCTGAGGGTAATAAAGTTAGCATTAGTTAATTTGGCATATCCCCCAGTTGGGCAGACTGGGGGTTTCCCTCGTTTTCCGATGCTTCCGTGTATCTGACGTTTCTATTGAGGTTATAACGTCCTCTATTGCTGTTGTTGTTATTATTAAAAGAATTGGCATTATTCCTATTAATGTAAGAATTTTGGCTGTTTCTTTGATTGTTTTGGGTTCTATTCCAGCCGTTTCTATTACCTCGATTTGCATTTTTTCCCCTAAAAAAACTATTTCCTCTATATCCACTATTTCCATGGCTCCTTTGTGTTCTATAGTTATTTGCTCTGTTTATATAATTAATTTGAAGGGTTCCCGAACTTTCTGCACCTAATTCTATGAATTTTGTTACTGCCTCCTCTACTGAGGCAAACTGACCTGCTCGCATAAGCATTTTAACCTCGTCGGATTTTGCATTTGTTTTAAACGCTTTTACTGCTGACTGTGTGGAGTAGCTTTTTGCAAGGGTAGGCGGCATGCCGTCTGCTATATATGCTTGCTCCAGTCGCATTGTAAGTGCTTCTACTTCTTTAGCGAAATCATTATCGCTTTTGTGTTGTTGCTTTGTATTTGTAATATTTGCTGCAATGCTGTGCGGTGATTCATGTTTTATGTTTCCTTTAGGGTGTCAAGTAAGTCTAGGGCATTAATAAATTTATGTAAATTTTCAATTTTGCCGTCAAATTCAGGTAGCAATTTTGTTGCTTAATTAATGAACTCGACGGGCGTCATTGTGTTATAGTTTTGTTGTACGTGTTCGTCAATTTCTGTGTCTAAACTTTCGCTACATTGAAATGTTAATATTAAGAATTTGTTTATGTCCGTTGGTATTTTTTCTGAAATTTTCAAATGTTTAAACAGGCATTCTAGGCGTGCTTTTGTGGATGTGAAATAGGAAATAAACTCTGTTTTGTGCTCTGCTTTCAGTAACGGGGATATTGATTTACTCAAACCCGATATTGTATTATACAGATCCACAAGGATTCTTAGATGTTTCGTCTGTGTCGTATGGGTTGGTGTTGGAGTTCTATATAAACACTTATAGGATCTATCGAATTCTAGTTTAATGTCCCTTAGTTTGTTGATTATGCAATCTCATGTAACAGTATTTGACATACTTTTGCTCAATCGACAAAATATGTAATAAACGTTTTTATTTAAAACAAAAAAATAGCTTATAAATTTATGGTTAAATATTTAATAAACTACAGTATTTAGTAAATATATATATATATATAGAGTAATACTTAAGTAACATTTAATGCAATTCTTCGTGAAGGGCGTTCATATCCGTGTTCCATTCCGTATCCGCTCCATGTTAGCAGTTGTTTTTGTAGTCATTATCTTCATCCCCCAGTCCCAATCGTTGGGGGTGTTGGGCCACTGGATTTGAGGCACTTTCTTCTTTCTATTGGATCGGAAAGGGCTTCGCTTACTCCAAAAGCGTGCTGTTTTATATTTTTATTTTGTCTTTTTCACATGTTTATATTTTTTTTTTCTTTGCAGGTTGTTCTTTGTGTATTTCACTAATTTTTCCTTGCAGTTTGTTCTTTGCGTTTGGATTATTTGCGGTTAATGTTTTATATTATTAAATTGTTGTTAATTTTATTAAGTTCGTTGAACCTCCTTTCCTACCTCAAATCCGGAAAGGGCAATCATTATTGCACTTATAACTTTCTTCCACCACGACATGGTCACGGCGTACAACAAGATTATTTTTTTTTTTTTTTTTTTTGGATTCGCCAAGGGAGTGTGAAATCTCATGAATACGTATAGCCCGTACTATACGCATGCACGACTTACATTCTACAACAGGCCGGATTAACCGGAAAGATAGAATGCACCTACGTACTAAAACACACAACCAGTTGGCGCAGTATGAATTTCCACTAAGCACATTAATTGGCTTTTCAGCGGAACTTAAAAATTTTAAAATATCATCAAATAAAACATCAAATAAGTAGTAAACTTTACATAAAACTCTAAAACAAAGAGACCAAAGTAACTATAAATAATATGAATATTAGTAAGTTTGCGGCAACTATCCAACCCAAGATCCTACTTGGAAAAGAGAGTAAACTCTTAAACACCAAACCAGTTCCAAATTCAACGGAGATATATACGTGTAAATATGTACAAACATATATGTGTATATATTAGAGTGTATCGAAAATCTGACCCCCAATTCCGGTACCAAAAATAAATAGTACATGAAAAATCCTGTCGATTGGTATACTTTGTTTTTATTTGAATTAATTTTGGCGTCCCCCGAAATGCATTTTTGTGTATTTTTTATCAACTTTTGTACTGGAGACCCATTAATGGTTAATTTAAAAAGAAAATCAAGCTAATCCAGTAATTCCTTTCATATAAAAACACAGAACTGCAAATTTTCATCCCTGTTGGCAATTGCTCTGACGAGATAGAACAGTTTTTTCTACGTGAATCTACTTGTTATTTAATATTTGATATGTTTTGATTTTATGTATGAAAGTATTTTTTAAGCTCGTCACAGAGACGTCAGTGGCTGCTGCTTCTGCAGAACGAAGAAAAGGAATAATGTTATCTATGTTGGAGGGCCGTTCAAAAAGGCCGAAATTCGAAACAAAAAGGGATTTTTAGTCCTTTACAGGATCTAAAAAAATTTTTGTTATTATTTGGTTAACTGTAATAAACAGTTTTAAAAAAAAACGCATAAAATTTGCAAAATCTCATCGGTTCTTTATTTGAAACGTTAGATTGGTCCATGACATTTACTTTTTGAAGATAATTTCATTTAAATGTTGACCGCGGCTGCGTCTTAGGTGGTCCATTCGGAAAGTCCAATTTTGGGCAACTTTTTCGAGCATTTCGGCCGGAATAGCCCGAATTTCTTCGGAAATGTTGTCTTCCAAAGCTGGAATAGTTGCTGGCTTATTTCTGTAGACTTTAGACTTGACGTAGCCCCACAAAAAATAGTCTAAAGGCGTCAAATCGCATGATCTTGGTGGCCAACTTACCGGTCCATTTCTTGAGATTAATTGTTCTCCGAAGTTTTCCCTCAAAATGGCCATAGAATCGCGAGCTGTGTGGCATGTAGCGCCATCTTGTTGAAACCACATGTCAACCAAGTTCAGTTCTTCCATTTTTGGCAACAAAAAGTTTGTTAGCATCGAACGATAGCGATCGCCATTCACCGTAACGTTGCGTCCAACAGCATCTTTGAAAAAATACGGTCCAATGATTCCACCAGCGTACAAACCACACCAAACAGTGCATTTTTCGGGATGCATGGCCAGTTCTTGAACGGCTTCTGGTTGCTCTTCACTCCAAATGCGGCAATTTTGCTTATTTACGTAGCCATTCAACCAGAAATGAGAAATTATGAAAAAGTTGCCCAAAATTGGACTTTCCGAATGGACCACCTAAGACGCAGCCGCGGTCAACATTTAAATGAAATTATCTTTAAAAAGTAAATGTCATGGACCAATCTAACGTTTCAAATAAAGAACCGATGAGATTTTGCAAATTTTATGCGTTTTTTTTAAAAAAAACAAAGGTTTAAAAATACTTTCATACAACAAATAAAAACATATCAAATATTAAATAACAAGTAGATTTACTTTGAAAAGAACTGTTATATCTCGTCAGAGCATTTGTCAACAGGGATGAAAATTTGCAGTTCTGTGTTTTGATATGAAAAGAATTGATTGATTGGCTTGATTTTCTTTTTGACTCAACCATTAATGAGTCTCCAGTACAAAAGTTGATAAAAAATGCACAAAAATGCATTTCGGGGGACGCCAAAATTAATTCAAATAAAAACAAAGTATACCAATCGACAGGATTTTTCATGTACTATTTAATTTTGGTACCGGAATTGGGGATGAGATTTTTCCCATACAAGTCGATACACTCTAGTATATAAATACGGGTCACTATGTAATTTTGGAACACCGTGCTAATGTTATTAGTTGGATATGTATTTGGGCCGACGCAGGCATAAACTTGCATGGAAAAGAGATAAACTCTTGCGCACCAAACTAAGTAACTAATAAGACAACTGAATAAGAAAAATTTTAAAATTTTTTGATTAAAAACAAACAAGTTAAAGCATACATATCGTATTCGATGGTGTTTACTTCATCAAACGCAATATTATAAAGGGAAAACAACTGAAACGGTCTCGAATATATGGAATAACTTCAGCCAACATTTTAACCCTCACTTTGGCACCAATCTTTTACTACGTAATCTGGCACTATTTACATTTGTCAATATTTTTTTGGCATTCTTAAAGACAAACAGAAACTAAAAATTTGCATTATTTTTTAGGCGGAATATATGTATTAACACCTTCTAAGTCCAATTCCGGAAAAATTTCACGCCGCTCTCAAGTGGTTTAGAAGTTATATGGTTCGCATGTTGAGAATATGGGCCTGGAAAAGTCGTGTTTTTTTTTTAATTTTCCAACAAAATCTAGCATTATGGGTATCAAAAGAAAGGTTATTCTGTATCCTATTCACAAAATTACTAACCATTGAAATCCATGCATTACTTCTTTCGATATTGCGTTTTACATATTATGAACACTTGACGATCAAGCCCTTTACGAAATAACCAAAATATAATTATGAAAATCAAATTAAAAAAAATGTATAGTGCCAATGAATAAACAAAACAAATTTCAACAAAAAATTAAATTTTTTTCATTAAATTAGCACTTCCAGCATAAATATCAACACATGACATATTGTCATAAAACTGGTGCTGTTTCCACACATCTTCAATTGTTCCTTTTTTTCATATATTCTATAAGGGGGTTTTTGAACTTTGCATATTTTTTGCATTTGAAAAACACACTGCGTTGACAACTATTTTTTCACGATTTCATTTCTGCGTACCTTTATTTTTCTCCCGAAAAGCAGAATTAAAATGAAGCGAGTGTTTCACTTAGTTGAAAAGAGTTGAAGTGTTATAGTAAGAAAAGAGTTTTTATTGATCAGTTGTGAAACATCGTAGTTTAAACTTAATAAAGAAAAGAATTTGTTTTGATTAACAAAGTAATAATGACAAATAAAAACCGTAAATTTAAAATATTGATTTGTGCATCGGTGTCCCGGTAAGCAATTCTATTCATTAATATTTTTCCAATAAAAGCTATCAAATATGAAATTTGTATATATAATTAATATGTGAAGAGTTTTTCCTTATCATTTTTTTCTATAAATAAGACAAAAAATGCGTTAAAACACCAGAAAAGCCTTTCAAATACAAAATATTTACATATGTAAATATGTACCAAACTACGTTATAGGAATGAAAAATTTTCAAAAAGTATCAACAAATTCTAAAATTAAAAACAACTTTTGAATTTTCAGAAAGAAAACCAAAAAATAGCCACAGAGTCCAAGCCATATTCAAATCGAATAAAAAAGAAAGGAGTTATAGCAAATTTAAAATTGGGATATTTACATATGTAAATAGTGCCAAAGTGAGGGTTAACAGAATATAACAATATTATTAACCGAGTTAATGTTTGAAACAAAATTCTAAAATGAATCAATTATTTAAATGTAAAATCATTTTCCGTTTCAAGGCATACACCGAATCACAAAAGTTAATTAAGTTGTAGCTATTGTTGAAATCACTACACATACATCGTAAAGGGTCATGAAGGGCAAAATTTGAAGTGCACTGGCTCAACTTAAAAAGCACAAAATGTCTAGATCCTCTTCTTGGGATGTTAAAGTTAAGAGATGAGAGAATATATTGGGAGTCAATTTCACCACAAAGTAATTTATATAGGAAGGTGACATTAAGCACCATTCTTCTGCTTCTCAGGGAAGGCAGTAAAATTTGCTTAAGGCGGGTTTCATACGAAGGAAGAATAATATCTGGGTTCCAACGATGATGACGTAAAGCAAAGAGTAAAAACTGTTTTTGAACCGATTCTATTGCATCAATGTGGACGTGATATTGAGGGTTCCATACTACGGAAGCATATTCAAGAATAGGTCTTACGAGAGATATATATAGTAATTTAGTTGTGAAGGCATCATTGAATTCTTTCGCCCATCTTTTAATGAAACCAAGAACACCTGTAGCCTTATTTACAGCCAAATTTACGTGGATATTGAAGCGAAGTTTTGGATCCATAATTACACCAAGATCAACAAAACTATGAACAATTTCTAAATGGATGTTATTTATAGTGTACTTTGTGCTATGAGCAGTTCTACGTGAGAAGGTCTTTGATTTGCATTTTTTAAGTTAAGGTTTAATAGGTTGAAGTTACACCAATCCACTAGTCTGTTTAAATCAGATTGTAAAAGGTGTTGTTCGTCGAGTGACTTGTAGGTAAGAAAAAGTTTCACATCGTCAGCATACATTAAGACGTCACAATGTTTAATTGCCGAGGGAAGGTCATTAATAAATAGTAAGAATAAAACCGGTCCAAGATGACTTCCTTGCGGAACACCAGATGTAACCATAATATTTTGTGATAGAGAATTTTTATATAAAACTTTTTGAAAACGTCGCGATAAATAAGATTCTATCCAATTTAGCAATTTTACAGGAAACCCAATTAGCTTAAGTTTATTCAATAGAAGATTATGATTGACGCTGTCAAAAGCTTTGCTAAAGTCCGTATAAATAACGTCAGTCTGTTTTCCCAAAGTGAAACCTTTTATTACACGAGTTGTAAACTCCAAAAGGTTTGTTGAAGTTGATTTACCCTTTAAAAAACCATGCTGAGTGACAGAAATGGAAGATGATACGAAGTGGGTTAGTTGTTCAGTTATGATTTTCTCAAATAATTTAGGGATTGCGCTTAATTTGGCGATGCCTCGGTAGTTAGTGACATCAATTTTGGAGCCAGATTTATGAAGGGGTATAATATATGAATCTTTCCATATAATGGGAAAATGTCCACTTTGCAGGGATATATTAAATATGTTTGATAGAGGAGCACACAGGTTGCTAGCACATTCCTTTAGAATGCAACTCGGAATTTCATCAGGGCCAGTCGAAAAAGAGCATTTAACTTGACGAAGGTTATGCATAACAATAATTGAGTCTATTACTGGAGTTTCAAAAGAGCTAACTGGAGGTAAATAAGGATGCTCAGAACACATATTAAATGGTATGTTGGAGTAAGTTGATTTGAAGAAGCTTGCAAACATTTAGAAATAACATTGTCACAAGACGATTCCTCTTGATTGAATCTCATAAGGGGTGGAAAGTTGGAAGCCTTACGTTTTGAATTAACAAAAGTATAGAAGAGTTTCGAATTATCATTTAATTGAGATTTGATGTTCGCTATATAAGCAGAATAACACTGTTTATTTAATAGCTGGTATCTGAAACGACAAGATGAATAACAAGCAAAGTTTATATATTAGAACCAGATTTTTTATATTTTTTAAATAAACGATTTTTAAAATTTTTTACTGACTTAAGTTCACTTGTTAGCCAGGGTGGACTTAAGGGTTTAGAATTATTTTGCTTTGTTGGGACGCACAATAAGAAGCACCTTTGCAAACTATCATTAAAAATCTATACCGAGGTTTCGACGTCATAATATGAATACGGTGGTTTAATTGATACAATCGGTGACCATTCAGTCTGCGAGAGAAAGGCGTTGAGTTTAACATAGTCTGTACTTTTGAAATTATATATTTTTGTATTTCGCTTATCAGGTGTAAGTTTATTTTCATTTTCATGAGCAAGTAAAACTGTTATTTCAAGAGTTGGATGATGTTCATCTTCCGGAAATGATACAGGGTTTGAGCGATTGAGATATTCAGTAGTACATCTATCTACAAACACAAGGTCCAGCGTTCTATGGTTTTTATTAAAAGAAGATGGTTTTATTTATTAAATCTTGTAAAATCTTTTATATATTTTAAAAGTATAACAAGAAGACAGGCAGGATCGCCATGTTATAGATAAGTACAGCGTTAGAGTAAATCACACAACTTGATAGTTTTGCGTTAAATTTTTGACTGCTTGTTTATTGAAAAAATTCTTTCTTATAATTATTAAACTTTAATAATGATAAGCAATAAAAGTAACTTAACCTAATTAGGCCAGCGATATGCATTGGCATTATCGCTGACTATGTGGTGACCAAATGTCGCATAGGGACAAGGGTAATGTGAGTGCACTTTTAGTGAGTCAGTTAGGTTGGAATGCCATCAGTGCATTGAACTGCTGATTGGCCTGAGTCATTATGCATTACATTATATTACAAAACATTTGTCTCTTTTTGATCGATACCTTACTCGACTTCTATCTTGCGTGGCTGATACGGCAACATCCTTCTAGCTTACAGGGGGATACGCATATATTCAGTACGCACTTCAACGAGCAGCTCACTCGTGACGGACGGAGTGCTACCCCAGCTGAACGCTACGAGCGAGTAAGTTGATGGACCGGGCGAGTGGAATTAACCCACAAGACATTCATCATCTTGCCAATAAATGAAGCCTATCACTGGTACGTAGCCATTTTCTGTCTTAAACGTCGGCCCAGTCCAGCACCACAGCGTGAAGTCATTTAGTTACTGGATTCACTAGCCAGCGAGTCAAGAGCACACGTGGCTCCCATCCTGCGCAGCTATCTGCAGAGTGAATGGCAGAAAGTCTATCCAGACGCAGCAGCAATGACCTGGAACAGCGAGACTCTGCCATGCTACGAGGTACCAGTGCCACAACAAACCAACAGTAGTGACTGTGGGGCCTTTCTACTCTATTTCGTCGACATCTTTCTGCAACGTCCCAGCCAAGACCTTTAAGATAATGGAGGTAGAGAATAGTTCCCTCCAGAGGACGCCACCCATAAGCGACACGAACTTGCGGTCTTAGTTATAACAATAGAGTTCAGCGACTAGAGCTTTTTCGCACATTCTCAGCATTAATCTATTTGAAGCCACAATCCAGATCTCATTGAAATATTTCAATGTCATGAATTCCAGTGGCTCCAAACAAATTAATGTGGGAAAAATTTACCCACCACAGAATGGATTGGGCTCAGGGACAACACAGGACATAACAACTAACCATGCATACACAAACACAGATCTAATTATACAATAGCTTTCAATCTACTTTTGAGTTGACCTTTTGACAAACTAACATCAAAAAATGTACAGTTGTTAACAGAGACACTCATGCGGTTCAAGGGAGCAGTAGCCATGTAATTTGTTCTACTAAATGGTAGATAAATTAAGTTGTTAGCATTTCTACTACTTCTACGTTAGAGTTAGAGTTAGAGTTAAAGTTTAAAAGAGAAAGTAATTCCGGACAATCGAATACACCGGTTATGAGTTGATGTAGATAGACGATATCCGCAGACTTCCTTCGTTCACTTAAAGATTGCATTTTTAAAAGTTTTAAACGATCCTCGTAAGGAGGAAGTTTCAAAAAATCAATCCCACCTAAGCCCCTAAGAGCAAACCGAACAAAACGTTTTTGGATTCTCTCCATACGTTCAATATGCACACTATAACTTGGGGACCAAACTAGACTTGCGTACTCCAAGTGAGGGCGCACTACTGCATAATACAACGTTGTAGTTGCAATCATGCTATTGAATTCTTTGGCCCATCGTTTTATAAATCCAAGCATTGAAGATGCTTTTTTACAAATGTAATCGATATGATTGTTGAACGATAGTTTAGAATCCATGCATATACCAAGGTCTTTGACGGCTTAAAGCAGTAATTGAAGTCAATATTGTAGTCAAAAATTAAATTATTCCTTTTGCGCGAAAAGGTCATAGTTTTGCATTTAACAGGATTTAGAAACATATTATTTTTAAAGCACCAAACTTCAAAAGAGATCAGGTCAGCCTGGAGAAGGTTAGAGTCGTCTTTAGTATTTATTGTTCTGTATATTTTCATATCATCTGCATAAATTAACAAGTGAGAGTGTTTAATAATGTGGGTAACATCATTAATGGCTAAAATAAACAGAAGTGGACCTAAGTGACTGCCTTGAGGAACATCTGATTCCGCAACAAATTCAGGAGACAGAACTCCTCGGAATCGTATTTGATAACATCGTTCTGTCAAATCCCAATTACTTGAGTTTAAATAAAATTAAATTATGTGGTAATTTATCAAACGCTTTACTAAAGTCAGTGTAAATGCAGTCGACCTGGTTACCTGATTCAATTGTATTAAGGCAGAAAGATGTAAAATCGAGAAGGTAAGACACAGTGGATCTGCCATTAACAAAACCATGCTGACGCGTTGTTATGACTTCTCCACAATGAATTTTAACACGATCATACACAATTCGCTCAAAAAGTTTGGGAATCGATGAAAGCTTAGCGATGGGCCTATAATTGATAACGTCATTCCTGCAACCTTTTTTATATATAGGACTTATAAATGATTTTTTCCAAAAAACTGGAAAATAACTTTCTGTAATTTATTTGTTAAATAATAAAGAAAGTGGTTGACATAAAACGGAACCGCAAAAAACCGCGCCAATATCTTCATCGAGTGTCCCAATATACTTTAAAATATCCTCAGAGGTGAAGGATATACATTCCCAAGAGACCCTGGGTGAAGAGTTCATATAGTCAAAATACCATTCATCAGGATTAAAAGAATCTGAACAAAAAGATTCCTTGAAAAGATTGGCAAAAAGGCCACAAATTATAGAAGGATCGTCCGTAAATCCATCAAGAGTTTTGAAGGATGAAGGAAATCCATCAGATTTTTTCTTAGTATTTATGAACCCCCAAAATCTCTTTGGATCAGACAATATTCTCAGCTTAATATTGCCTAAATATTCATTATACGCTTGTAGGTTTCTAGGTCACTTGAGCCCAAACTACACACATATCTCTTCCAAGCCCTATTCCTGTTATTGCGAAGTGTTTATAATTCCTTTGTGTACCAAGGGTACGCCGAGTTTTTCGCAAATTTGAGGCTATATGGTACGGACTGAGAAATTACAGCAAAGAGTTCCAAATAAAAAATTAATGGATTCATTAAGATTATGTTCATTTATATATTCTAAATTACGTTAACTTTACTCTTAAGTAATTGATTCAACTTCAAAAAGTCAGCTTTTTTGAAATTGAATTCATAAACCTTGTCCATTGAACTCGAATTCACTATATTCTCTCTATCCGATTTATACCAAATACTCAATGGTGGATGATATACATCAATAGTAGTAAGAGCATGGAAAGCCCTTTTAACAATGACATTGTTACTGTCCGTAGTTAAGACCAAGTCAAGAAGTCTTTCCAGACTATTATAAATACAAATGACTTGTTGTAAGTCAGAACATATACTATCAATGAATATATGCTCTCCTAGAGTCTTCGCATTAGATGCACAAAAAAATGTATCATCTTCAGAAGAATGCCATTTTAAGTTAGGCAGATTAAAATCGCCCAACAATAAAATGTTGTCATTAACGTCAAGAATATTAAGAATAAAGTCTAGACAATCTGCCAGACTTGTATAGACCTCTGCACTACTGTTTGGTGGAACATATGCATTAATTATGCATACATTTGAGCTACAATGTACAACCTTTACGCATATTAGCTCAATATTAGAGGCGCAGGGAATATCAACAAAGGAACTGACGAAACATTTCCTTACAGCAATAAGAACACCACCACCAACAGAAGGAATATTGCTGGAGTGTCTGTCCTTTCTAAATACTTGGAAACTATTGTCAAACAACTCCAAGTCAATAATGTCTTCATTCAACCATGTTTCAGTAAACGCGATAATATCTTCAGAATAATTCTGAGTCGACAGAAATATGTCCCGCGTTTTAGAACGCAATCCCTTTACATTTTGATAGTAAAATGATAACCTATTTAGTTTTTTTGGGTCTGACGGGCGATGTTATTCGACCTCCTAGACTTATTTTTAGGTTTGAACTCAGAAACGAGAATATTATCGGCCCACTTATTAGAATTAAGAACAGTTGCAAAATCTTCAGCTGCAACTGTGAGAATAAAGGAGGCGTGGGTGGACTCATTGCCAAGTTTTTTACATGAACGAAAAGCATTTTGGGGTAATAAATTACACTGTTCGACAAACGTCAAAATATTGTTAGTTGATGTGTCGGGTTGTAATCTAGAGATAAAAATGTTCTTAGTCTTCGAAACTGCGTTTAGAGTCATTAACTCAGGTAGAGGTTGAACAGCAATTGCTTGAGCTGCCAAGTTATCGCTTGAATTTTCTACTGAAGTTTCCGGTACAGCATTTTCATTCGCTGCAGAAGTAATTGAAGCTTCAGGTAAAGGAATATTCATCTGAGATACAATAATTATATTATCAATATCATTCGTATGAATATTGGAGGCCTGTGACGAGGAAGTGGGAACTGAAAGCCGCTTAGCCTGGGGACTAGAAGACCCACTTTGGTTGGCACGTTTGCGCTTATTATTTTTCTTCTTCTTATTCTTAGAGTTATTACACTGTCTATGTGCTAAGCCCTCATCAGGAACATCGTTTGAGGATTGTTTTACTGAGACAAGAGTTTCAGAATCCGTCAAAGGAATGTTACTAATTGGCGAAGAAATTTTTTCCGTGATATTGCTGCAGTAGTCGGCACTTAATTCGCTTAATGAATTCAAAATGAAATTAAAATTATTATTAAGCAAGTTAAGGCTTTCCCCAAAAAGCTTAATTTTTGAATATAATTCTGCTGGGGAAACGACCCTGCACGTAGGGCAGTACCAACGAAGTCCCGAGTGTACCGAAAGTAAACCATTTACACACGAATTGGAAATGTTAGCACAAGACGCATGAAACATTTGCTCGCATGGGCCAGAACAATGAACCATAGTACTTAATATGTTCTGACTTTTGCATTTCCCATTTAAGGAACAAGCAGCAAAATTTTCGACTTGAAAATAATCCATACTTTAAAACTTAATTTAAATAGAGCAAAAATGTTCAATGCACGCAAAAGGGTTAAGCACACAGAGCTAAATAGTTAAATAACAAAAACAAACACTGTGTCTACGCTGTACAAGTGCGGACACCGCACAAAGAAGAACACAAAAATTTATCAAAACAAGCACAAATTAAGCAGCAAACTAAGTGCGCTTAAAAATATTATTTTATAATTTAATAACTACAACGTTAAACACACGATAAATAAATTAAATTAATTTAAACGATTAGGACAATACTAAACACAATTAAAAAAAAAAAACAAATTGGCCATTTCAGCCCTTGAAAGGACTTTGACCGAGCTTCTTAGGATCGATTGTGTTGTGTGTGTTATTAAATTTTTGCACACAATTGACCGAGAACTGGACCTACATGTTTTATGCCGACTCCGAACGGCTCATGTTCTCAAGAAGCTTTACATGGCATTATTTACTCTCTGAGGTTTGCCATTGTCTGCAGAGAGGTGGTGACCGATCAGAAAAAATTTTTTATTGAAAAAACTTTCCGCCACGGCTGGGGATCGAACCCGGGCTCCGAGCATGCTAAGCCACACACTTAACCTGCATGCCACGGTCACCACTAAAACACAATTACTTACAACGATTACTTGTTTGTTAATTTTGATAGTTAACACAACTCTAAAAAATATAAGAACGTTTAACAGAACACAGCTTAACAACCGACAACGACCAAGGGACGAGATCAACTCTTCAGAGCATGGTTGATGAACCAACCAAGGCCCGGCTACCCAAACTATACATGCTGAGGTTCCAAGCCAGCGTGGTACATCACTGACCGAACGCCAACGAGTCGACAGCCATAGCAAGGAAGGTCCGCCAAACGTCACGAAGACTGCAGAGGAATAGTCTGTCCAGCAGGTCATCAGACGACAGTAGTGACACAACCAGGAGTGGTTCAACAAGCACAGTTCGACCGACAAAGATGCGAATAGCTCAACTCAGTCGAGCAGCGTCATCATTTTGTCAAGACAAAGTAGCGCCAAAAGTACACCAAGTCGCCCCAGTGTCATCAGGCGGCCCGTCCTCCCAACCATCATCAGCACGCATAACACCGCTCAGCCTAGCACCACATCATCACGGCCTTCAGAAGCCAACAAAACACTCATTGGTGACAGCATGGTCTCGAGGCCACCTACCCAACAACCACAAGATCTATTCAACAGCGATACCCAGCCGCATCGGCGCGGCTACGCCATTTATTCATCAACCTGGTAAAGTACAATTCCGATCTCCAAGTAGCGCCAGCCAGTCCAGAGCGCCAAGGTCATATGGAACCAGCGGTACCGCAAAGCAGACGAAATTCGCCAAATCACCATCATGCCAAAACATCAATCCCGTCAACACAAGCAGCAGCGTCATACAAACGCCCAACCGCAATAGAATCCAGAGGACACACAATCGCATCGGCACAGTCACGCCAAGTAGCTGCACACATGGTGAAATATTGGTTCATCCTTCAAGCAGTGCCAGCCCGTCCAAATCGCTAAGGCAACACCGAACCACCCATGGCAAAAAAACGCACCAAGGTCGCCATATCGCATCCATGTCATGCGTCCATACGGCGCCAACACCAAGCTGGAACATGTCTACACTGACCACGACCCACAACCTAGCATCTACGACTCGCCGGGTCTCAGCCCCAGCATCATCGACGGCGAACCAGTCGAACTGGGCGAACTAAACGCGTCACAGCCTCCAGTGGTCTACGGTACTCATGAGGACTACCAATTCATTGAGGACTCGAGCTCCACGACCGCCACAACAGCCAAACAGCCTGTGCCGCAAGGCAACACATACCAGCAGCTCCGGTCATTCATCGACACGAGGCTCGCACAGTGGTGACTAGGTCAACGGATTCGCACGAGCATCACCATTGGACAGCGACAATTCAAGATCGTAATCGACAGGTGCGGCACCGAATCTGTTTTCGAACGCCCCGCGGACTAAGGGCCCCCTTAGGGACATGGTTATGGCGACAATGTGTGCCTCTCTTATAGAATGAGAGTCACTCAAGTAGGTAGTATACTCACCCTTTTCTTTCTTTTCATGTCACTCGATGAGCATCGTGCCAACACTAGCGTGCGATAGGGTAGCAGAGCCAGCATGCTAGTCAAGTTTTTTCACAACAGCAACAACAGGCAAGCATGAGATAGACAACAACGGGAGAATCAGGTGATGTACACATGGGATGCCATCACGCCATTTAACGGGACCACCATACGATGGTCCGACAACATAACCACGTCAGATTGAGTGAAAGCACGTCAGAACCGGTTGACAGTGGAAGATGAGAGGGAAAATCACTTCACTCATTCCAGTCAGACGCCACTCAATAGCAGGCTTTATAAGGGCTCACCTCACTCAAAACGAGGTTCTTGTTTCTATTCAACCATAAGTGAAAGGTTCTTCTCGTTGAAGACTATAACCAGAAGTCGTGAAAATCATAAAAACGTCAAGATAATAGTAGATGATAATACAGACGTCAGCATCGTGAAGTCCACGTCGCGCATAAGTCTCACACCCAGCAGCACCAACAGCACAACCAACGTCAGCTGGGATATTCAGGACGTACAGAGTCAGCGTCGCAGCAACCTGGAGAAGATCGTGTTGATACCACAGGGTAGATACGATCGGTGTGAGTAGAGCAGTCACTAGTTTCTCGGATAGCAGGCGGCGTAGGTGACTAGCGCCACCACGAAGTCCTGCGGCAGCACGTCAACGTCTCAGCCGACAGATACCAAGCATATCAACAGCAGCGACAGAAGCATCAAGGAACCACCCGGGACTATTACGAAAGGATATAGTGTTTGGTGGCTTAAAGGCAATATAAATCTTGAATCAATAAATTAATTAAACCAATATAAAACTAACGATGAGTAACTTGTGAGGTTTTTACCCCGTTGCTACATCATAAATATAAACATAAAATAACTATAAAATATAAAATACGTTTGATAAATCTACTAATGAGTAACTTGTGAGGTTTTTACCCCGTTACTATATTATCAAACATACTATTGCGGCATCAATATTTTGAACGCATCCAGAAAATAATTTAAACACATCCAGGCAGAATTATCAGTATTTTATTAGAAGATGGTTTAATTATCTAAATTAAATTGAAAAGTTATAAAAGATGAAATATAAATTCAAAATTGTTACTTATTCTTATTGCGATAGTTTCAAACAACTTTTTAGCTTGAATAAACTTGCGTGGCTATACATACAAAATTCAGGGTTGTAAAAAATTTAAGGATGTAAAATGAGGTATTTAGTAACAAATAAAAGGCATATAAACAATTTTGTTAACTCAAATATCAATTAATATTCTTAATGTTATAAGTTTAATAGATTTGGCACATCCCACCGGCCGTGAATCGAAGTATTCAAGTCGAAGATTCACCAAATATATCGTGCCCTTCAAGTCGATGATTCACCAGCAACGTCGAGCACAGCTAATTTTGAAGCAGGTCTTTATAGCGTACCATTTGAAGTTTTGACAACAGCCGAGCGCACTTGCCCATCCGCTGCAGCAAATACTTGAATTATTCTGCCACGCTTCCACTCGCCCTTACTCTCGTTGTCGTCACAAATAATGACAACGTCGCCAACTTTAATCGGTTCGACTTTCCGATGCCATTTAACGCGCCGCGTGAGTGTTGGAAGATATTCCAAAATCCATCGTTTCCAAAATGTTTGTTTTATTTGCTGTAAAATGTACCATTGTTTGCGAAGACAACCCGTTTCCTTTACAGCTGTTGTTTGTACATAATTAGGATACCCCAAGAGGAAGTGGTTAGGTGTCAGTGGTTCAGCTTCTACATTTTCGATCGGCAAATGCGTAAGAGGACGCGAGTTGACCAAGTTTTCGGCTTCAATAAGAAGACTTTGCAGCGTCTCGATTTGTGGATTTAAGTGTAAATTTTAATACACTCTTGACGCAACTGTACACTCTCGATTTGTGGATTTAAGTGTAAATTTTAATACACTCTTGACGCAACTGACCATACGTTCCCAAGTTCCTCCTGCTTCTGGATTAGCGGGTGAATTAAATATCCATTCTATGCCCCGCCGCGCACATTCCATTTCCAGCCCATTTTCGACAACAAGCCAATCTTCTTTCGCTGCTCCAACAAAATTTGTGCCCCGATCGCTTCTCAAGCGTACTGGAACATCTCGGCGATTTACAAAATTTCGTAGGCATAAGATCGCAGCATCAGATGAAAGGTCCCTAGCCAGCTCCACATGTATCGCTCGAACCGTTAAACAAGTAAAAATCGCTGCCCATCTTTTTTCTTTACGACGTCCAATGGCAACATACATAGGCCCAAAGTAATCAACACCCGTATACGAAAATGGTCTAACATACGGCGATAATTGGTCGATCGGTAGTTCCCCCATCAACGGTGGATTTGGCGTAGCATACGCATTTTTGCAAAGTTGGCATTTTGCTTTTGCTGTTCTGACTAATCGTCAAACATCTGGAATCCAAAATTTGGTACGAATCCCACAAACGATTGCGTCTTGATTCTGATGGTGAAATAACTCCTGATAATGTTGTATGACAAGGCTGGTAAGCGCATTTGTGGTAAGCGCTTTTGTGGTAATATAATAGGCCTTTTCATGTTTAAAGATGCACATGTTGCATTATCAATTCTTCTACCCAGTCGTATTACCTTGTCATCATCGAGCACTGGTGTCAATTTAAATATCGAACTGCTTTTTTCTACAGGCAAACCCAATAACAGTTGTTGCATTTCTTTGAAAAATATGGCCTTTTGAACGACACGGCAAATAAATATTTCGGCTGACTTGATATCTTGTGACGGGTGTGGTATATATTCACGTACACAAGCTTTTGGTTTAAAAATTTGGACTTTGGTTTATTTATTAATTGCAAGACATTTAAATTTATCGGCTGCCTTTTGAACGCAGCATACTATTTTAAGTAATTTATAATAATTCGAATACCTCTCTATTTGAAAAAGTGGTCTACCAAAATGTGCATCAATTTTAAAAATGTATTTGGATCGCTTTTCTTCAGCGATGTCTTTATCACTTAAATCCTTAGGAAACTTTGGCCAATCTTCTGGTGAAAGTTTTAAAAACTTTGGGCCAGATATCCATTTGCATGTTGAAATATTTTCGATAACGACGAACGGCCGTGTGGCATCATCGGCAGGGTTCAGAGATCCTGGAACCCATTTCCCTTGACTCAGTTCAGAGGAATCGAGGATCTCAGTGATGCGGTGTGCTACAAATTGTTTGTACCGGCGGCTGTCCGATTTGACCCAATGGAGGACCGTTTTTGAGTCCGACCAAAACAACACTTCCGAAGGTTTTAAACTATGGCTTTCAACAACCGCGTCTTTTAGCCGCACTCCTAAAACGGCAGTCTGTAACTCAAGGCGTGGAACAGAGAGCATTTTTATCGGACTGCACCTCGACTTTCCAGCGACGAAAACAATATCAACTTTGTTTCGGCTGCTGATCCTCCAATAACAAACAGCGGAAAATGCAACCTCACTTGCGTCAACAAATATGTGCAGCTGAATATTGTCGCACGGACTCGTAAAATTTAAATTATAACACCTTGGGATTCTCAAGCCTTTTAATTTATGCAATTCTTTATACCAACAATACCATGTGCAGTAAAAATCTTCCGGAATCGGATCATTCCAACCAACATTGGTTCTCCATAATTACTGTAACAAAAGTTTGGACTTAATGATGACATTGGCGACAAATCCAAAAGGGTCAAAAATAGACATTGTGAGACTTAAAACCTCACTTTTCGTTGGGCTTTTATTTCCTTCCAAAACTGCTTCTGGCACTCTTGTGAACTTTAAGACAAAGAAAAACTCGTCATTTTCGGAATCCCAATGCATTCCCAATATTTTTTCTGAATTTGATTCGCCGTGGCACATATTTGTTATTGTTGATTGTTTTGATGGTGAAGGAATGGCATCCAGTAAAGCTGAAGAATTAGATATAAAACCACGCAGTTCAAATCCGGCTTCCTGATGAATTGAAATAACAGCTTTCATTACAGTTATCGCTTCTTCCGGCGTATCAAAACAATCAACATAGTCATCTACGTAGTGATAATCAGTTATGGCCTTTACCGCACGAGGATACGCGGCGATATATTTATTGGCATTAAAATTTTGTATATATTGGGCAGAGCACGGTGAGCTGGCAGATCCAAAAATCATTGCTCTCATCACATACGTATCCGGCGGCTGTGCAGGGTCACCATCCCGCCACAAAAATCTTTGGGCATTCCGATCCTCAGGACGTATATTTATGCGGTGAAACATTTCACGGATATCAGCACACACGCCTACCCGTCCTTGACGAAAATGACATAAAATCATAAATAATGGCTTTGGGTGATAGGCATCTGGGCCTTTAGAAAGCACCGAGTTTAACGACATTCCTTTCGACTGCGCTGCAGCGTCAAAAACCAGTCTCAATTTGCCGCCCTTATTTAAATTGCACACGGCAAAATGTGGCAAATACCAAGTATTATTATCAGTTTTACTGGCTTCCGTTGTAAACAATTTTTGAGCATACGATTTAGATACGTATTCCATGATTTTATTTTTATACCAATTTGCAAAGTCAACATTCTTGCTCATTTTGCTTTCTATTATTTCAAGCCGTTTCAGGGCCATAGTATAGCTCTCTTGAAATTAAAAATCAAAATTTCTCCACAAAAGTCCAGTTTCATACTGACCTTGAACTTTTTTTGTTGTTTCTTTCAAAATTGTTTCAGAATTTTTGTCTTCTAAGGATACGACAGGACTAACAATTTTTGTTCCAAAACTTTCTGTTGTGTAAAAATCAATATGATGAACAGTGGCGTCTGAAACTTTTACTTCATTGGAACCAAACAAGGTCCACCCTAATTTTGTTTTGTGGGCGGCAAAACCTTCATCAAAATTTTTAATTTCAATCGGGCGCACTAGGTTTGTGTGTGGAACACCTATCAAGAGCTGTGGCACAGCATTTGTATAATCATCAATAGAGATGTTATTAAGTTCGGTGTTGTTTGATTTAAATTCATTTAAGTCCAACGTTTGTGGTGGCAAAACTAATTGTTTTATGGTTCGAACATTTTTCATGTGCAATGTTGGCGCGTCGTGAGAAAGCCCAGATATTTCAAAGTCAACATGTTGAGATATTTCTCTTGTAGTTTTGTTCCCTATCCATCTGAGTGACAATAATTCTGAGGCACCCTTGATACCGATTGATTTAGCTACACTGTCTTCTAATAAAGAAATTTTTGCGCCATCATTAATAAACGCAACTACACGGCAAGATCCCTTTGGTCCTCTCAGCATTACAGGCATGTATTTAAATAATGTTGTTTTATTTAGGTTTTCATCTAAAATTGTGCTGATTACACTGGTTTACAGCCAATATGTACTTTGAATGCCACTATTCTTTTCTCATGTAAAATCGGTCGCTAATTCCGAAAAAATGTTTTTTTTTTTCTGTCACTCCGTTTTCGAGATATTGCCCACTGTAGGGTTTTCAACGAAAAAAAATAGTTGGTTCCACTTAATTGCATATATCTCCAGAACCAACAACAGTAATCTAACAAATGATATATCAAATAAAAGCTAACAAAATTTCTTACAAACAATGCAGACACCATTTTTTGGTCGAGCTGTTAGTTTTGGCGGAATAAATTAAAATTTCGGGGATTTTTTTTATTTTTCAGAAAAATTTCCAAAAAAAGACAAAGTTAAGAAATCAAAATATTTTGTTACTTTTGATATTTTTTACTAAAATAAAAAATAAAAAAATGAGAGATTAAAGAGATAAAAAATGAGAATTAAAGGTTGTTGTTATAAAATCATATATTCTTAATTTTTATTTTTATAATTTACATTATTCGTCGCCCATCATTCCTTTGTCCCAAAATCCTTGGTACCGATTCTCAAGTACTTTCATCTGTTGGTGGAATCTTTCCCCATGTTCGTCGCTCTCGTCACCGAGATTCTTCGCTTTCTTTGTCTAACGCCTTGACAGTGTTTTTCATAAGTCCAAGTTTGATGTGCAACGGTGGGAGAATTATGTTTTCCTTTTTGACGAGTGGAACGTTTTTGACGTTGCTCTCTCCAACTTTCGACTCAATTCTTTCTGACCAGTCCTTATTGTAATAGTGGTGTTCACGTGCTCAACTATCCCACTTGCATAGAAAACAGCAGTACTTTGTGTAGCCACTCTGTAAACCACAAAGCATACCAACGACTTTGAGATCAGAACATATTTTCCAGTCGTGTTGTTCATATTTAATACATGTCAATAGCTTCGCCATTGTTTCGTACGTTTCCTTTGTGTTGACTGCATGTGCGATCGCAATCGATGGCTTTTTGTTTCCTATATGAAGTAATACCGCCTTCAAGCTCACTTTGCTGCCATCAATAAAAAAACGCCACTCTTTGGGAATGTACGGCTGACCAAAGGTATTAAATAAGCCAGGAATGTCTAAGCAATAGCAGATATTGTCATTCTTAGTAATGTGTATAGCAAACGGTTTTTCACGATTTCTGTAGTATGTCACCTTAACATCGGGTCTCAAAAAGTTGAATTGTTGCAAACGAGAACCATGCAATTCCGATTTTTCCTTTGACAGTTCCAAATCTCTTATCCAATCATTCAACTGCGCTTGCGATAAAAGGTGAGTTTTGTTTTCAGTTGTAATAGTACTACCACCTGTGGTTCCTTCCGACTCCATTGAATCTACGGATTGTCGATTGTTTTCGCGTGTTGAATCGGGACAAGTAGGATATGGAACATCATCAGAATGAGATACTGGCAATGAAACATTCGGGACAGTGGCGTATATCACTCGTTTGTGTTTTCCAACACCAGTCACTTTGGCCAGATAAAAATAGCAATCGTTTAGGTGGCAAAACGGTTGTCTCCAGATCATCGGAACATCGAATTTCATGTATCGTTTTTTACCCGAGCTCCATTCAGACAATATTAATTTGCACGATTGGCACAAAATACTTGGCGTCCATGATTCACCAATGTTCTCAGCCGCAATACCAAAATAATGTAGATATGACATTTGGAGTAAATTCGTAAAATTGACTCGTTTCTTTTCGAAAGTAAATTCACCGCACATGTAGCAGAAAATATCTGGGTAGTTTTTACACTGGAATTCTCGCAGTCTTTTACTCATTTAATTTTGAAGTATATCTTATTTTTTTCCTTTCGTTACAAATTGTGCGTCCCTTTGTTTGCCACGTTTTTTAGTATAATGCATGAATGTTTTTGCTTTTATGCATCTCGAAAGTGCTGCAGGTACAATAAAGGTAGGTAGGTCCACGACTCAGAGCGCGACCGCCGAAACTGTCAAAAAAACACAAAATAAGTATTCACATGGCATAATAAAAACAGGTAGGCTCTCTTTCTTATAGCCATAAGTGTCGAAATCAGACGTTTTGCTGTGAGGGTTTCGACGGTTGCACTCTCAGTCGTGAGCCTACCTGTTTTTATTGTAGCGTGTTTGTTCTTATCTTTTCTTTCGCAAAACTCTTGACTTGATTCCTATGAACAATAAAAATGAAAAAGAAAAAATTATAGTACAATAACCCAATTTATTTATATGACAATAAAATTTGTAAAAAAACATAACTTGGGTGCTTTCGTTCCATTAAACACAACTTTTTCATTTCTCAATAGATTTTCTTCAACAATAGCTTTTTTTTTTTTGAAAAAATAAAGGCTCTTAGTAAAAAATATCAAAAGTAACAAAATATTTTGATTTCTTAACGAAATTTGCAACTACTTTGTCTTTTTTTGGAAATTTTTCTGAAAAATAAAAAAATCCCCGATATTTGAATTAATTCCGCCAAAACTAACAGCTCGACCAAAAAATGATGTTTGCATTGTTTGTAAGAAATTTTATTAGCTTTTATTTGATATACCATTTGTTTGATTACTGTTGCTGGTTCAGGAGATATATGCAATTAAGTGGAACCAACTTTTTTTTTTCGTTGAAAACCCTACAGTGGGCGTCCAAAACGAAATTCAAGCGTACGCATTATAGCACCCACACTGCTAGGATGAATCAATAAGGCTTCGACTTGTTGTCTCGCAACTCCTCGTAACGCCTTCTGAAGACGTGACAGATTCTCCAAATCAGTATACGAATGGGCCACTGTTGTTTCTTTAAGGGCTATAAAAACATTGGCCAATGATCCGGCAAGCCATCAAAGTTTGTCAAATCTTGAAGTTTTCGAACAGGCGAGTAGTATGGCATAGAAGATGGCAAAAAGGTGCTTGTTTGTGTACCGGCTGTGATAGGTGTGGCACAGATTGCGGCGGTTCCAGGGAATGGTTAAGCATTTGTGGCGACAGGGCAACTAGCGTAGCTCGAAAATAAATTGTTTGCAAAGGCATTCGCAGTGGCAAAGTTTGAGTGAATGGCGGTGGTATTGGCGGCGGTGGCATTGGCGGCGCTGTTATTTTGGTTGGCAGTAGCGTAATGAAGAAAATGTGTTCTTACTTGAGGCGGCGATAAATATAATGACGGGCAAGCTTTGGAACTTCTGTTGGCGTTGGCAAAGTTGACCGTAGCAGCAGCGTAATTGCTACAGGTGACGGTGTAATTAACAGCTGCAACGGCGTTGTTGCTACAGGCGGCGGTAGAGTTTATAGAGGCAGAGGCGGCATTGATATCGGCGGCGTTGCAATTAACAGCTGCGGCGGCGCTATTGATACAGGCGGCGGTATAGTTAATAGTGGCAGCGACGGCGTTGCTGCTGGCAGCGGCAGAGTTTAAATTTGCAGCGGCAGAGGTGCTGCCGGTGGCGGTGGCTTGGCTGCTATCAGAATCCTGTCTTGATGACAACAACTGTTGGAGTCTGATTCTTTCCATTTCGGAGGCTTCAAACCGAAGGCGTAACTTTTGGCGCATTTCCAACATTTCAGAACCATCAGCTTGAATAATTGTGCGGTCGAGCTCATGGTCGCTATCATCATCTTCAAAATTCGAAGGCAAGCTCTCCGATGACATGGCGCACGAATAATCGTCCAATGACTTTGGTGGTAATCCTTTGTTGATACGCTCGCTTCTACGTGGCATCAAATAGCACGTTCGCTATTACAATATGGCAGCAATCAATTCGGTAAGAATAAATAATTAAAGATATTGCGGCAGCAATATTTTGAACGCATCCAGAAAATAATTTAAACACATCCAGGCAGAATTTTCAGTATTTTATTAGAAGATAGTTTAATTATCTAAATTAAATTGAAAGGTTATAAAAGATGAAATATAAATGCAAAATTGTTACTTATTCTTATTGCGTCCGTTTTAAATAAATTTTTAGCTTAAATAAACTTGCGTGGCTATACATACAAAACTCAGGGTTGTAAAAAATTTATGGATGCAGAATAAGGTATTTAGTAACAAATAAATGGCATATAAACAATGTTGTTAACTCAAATATCAATTAATATTCTTAATGTTATAAGTTAAATAGATTCGGAACACATACCTTTAATTAAACATAACTATAGAACGATTCATGTCTTTGTAAATCCTTAATGATTAACTTGTGAGGTTTACTACTACCCCGTTACTACATTATTAACTAAAATAAAACATAACGTTAAATAATTCAGTTTAACATAAATTTAACGATGAGTAGCTTGTGAGGTCTTAACCCCGCTACTACATCATAAACTAATACCTTTGAATAACTCAAAACTTAGAATCAGTATTATTAATCATAAATTTGTAGATGAGTAGCTTGTGAGGTTTTACCCCGCTACTACATCATAATTTAAACCAATCAAATCAAATTAACATCAAATAAACATTTCGAAATCTAATAAAGAATTGACTAAGAAGCAAACAGAGCCAGTACTTGTGAGGTCTTTACCCCTTACTATTTATCACATAATAAAATTATAACGTAACCATTAAACAAAGCTAATCATTAAAAAAAGCCAAAGCCACCGACAGGCTAGCTATACCACCAATCAAGATTCCAGCTCGTAGAACGCAGCGCGCCAAAGATTTTGGTGATATAAAATAAACTTGTATTATTAAATAATGTATCTTGCTATAGTCCATTTAATTTTTCATTAATAATTTTATATAATTGTATTTTAAGTTACATAAATTATTGAGTTTTAAAAATGTGGCAATTTAATTTGTTAAATTTATTTTATTATTCCTAAAGAACGTCTTCCTTAAGAATTATATTTTGAGCTTAATGCCAAAAAATTCATGAAGTAACAGGTTGCTAAAACAACAAAAACTTCCTCAGCAGAACCGAGCAGACTTGACCATGGTTTCGTCGGACGCCACTCCGACTTTATCAGTAGTCTCTGTGGTTCATGCAGTCCACTAGCCTTGACAAGTTTCTAAATTCGTTTTCAGACTGTAGAATCAGTGTGTGACTTCAGAGTGCAGTACCAAAAGTACAAAAACCGAGCGCACCTTCACCAAATTTGAAGAAGTCAACACGTACGAGGTAAAAGTGACGAACAACAATTGCAAGCTGTGTAAAAACCAGCAACATGCATTGAAGTTCTGGTAATGAACGTGAATGAAAAAACTTCGGCGGCAAGACGCTTGCATTGTTGTCTCAACTGTCTGTCAACCAGCCACGTTTCAAAGAATTGCAAAAGTGGCTACAACTGCTCCACAAGTGGACAACGCCATCATTCGTTGCTTCACAGAGATTTAGAGGAGCAGTTCTCATTCGCGTGAAACTTTTCGACCAAGTGAGCGTCCATATTTTAGTCGTGAAAACGAAAGTGGCATCTGTGAAGACAGTGTCGTTGCCCATGCTTGAAATGCACGGTTGCCACCTTTAGTGGAAAAATCCCATTTGTGGTAATTTTTAATTGCCTTAGGAATTTAAAATTACCATGGTATTTTTTAGTTCAGAGTGGTATTTTTTTATTCTCGTGGTATTTTTTTTGGGAATTTTTAAACTCATTATTTTTAAGCAAAAACTTGGTTTTTCTATCGTTTTTTGAATTGAATATTTCCACACATCCGATTTAAAAATACGTGCATTTCGAAAGCATCCCAAAAATGCGAACGAATCCAAATTGTATGAAATCGAATTTAGTAAAATTTGCAATATACCGCTAATATTTTGAATGCACTGCTATGTATAGCAGTAAAAATATCAAAAAATATAAGATATGAATTCCGCAGAACACAAGTGGCGTAAATTAATTTTTGATAAATTTTAGAAATAACAACATTTACAAAAATTCTAATAATTTAATGAGTGTAATAGTAAACAATTTTAGTCAAAAATTGAATACTGTTATAAAATAATAATTATAAACCCAAAAACGAAAATGAAATATATGATTAAAAAAACATAATTAAAATATTGATAATTTATAGTAATTTTATTGTATTTATGGAACTTAATTTTTTTACACACATAACTATTTATAATTATTTAATAGCAACAATTTTATAAAAATTGTTACTGTCTGTATTAATAAATATGGTAATTTTCAATACATATGGGGTTTTTTGTGGTATTTTTTATATGCGTGGTATTTTTGTGGTAATTTTAAATGCTTTTGGGATTTTTAATGGTATATTTTAATTATGTTGGGATTTTTTTTATCAATTTTTACCATGGGAATTTTTGTGGAAATTAATTTTTGTTAGTGTGGTAAAAAGGTAATTTTTGTGGGAATTTGAGGTGGCAACCGTGTTGAAATGTGTGACGCACTTCTGCTGGCAGAGATGGTCGAAGCGTTTCCAACAAATTTAGAGACGTACAATAACCAACTGTTTTTATGGACAGATTCGACCATAGTGCTGGCAAAATCGATAATTCACAATTGTAAAGTCTGTGTTATCGACTTCAAATGAGGGCATCATTACCACCAGAGCGAACAAAATAATCTCGCCCGTTCGTTTCTACTGGAGTGGATTTCACTGGGCCATACGATATTAAAAAAAAATACGGGACGAGCGTATCTCATAACTAAAGGCTATATATGTGTGTTTGTATGCTTCGCTACGAGAGCTATTCATTTAGAAGCTACCAGTGATCTCAGCAATGTCACTTTTCTGGCGGCGTTTTCTAGATTCGCTTTACGCAGAGGATGTCTTGAAAAAATGTATTTGGACAACGGAACCAACTTTGTTGGTGCTTCTTGTGCGTTTAAAGAAGATTTTAAATTTTTTTTTATGATTCCAAGGAGAAAGTGGTGTCTAAATTTGCACATCAACACTTAACTTGGCATTTTATTCCAGCAAGTGCTCCGCATATGGGAGGTCTGTGTGAAACTGGTGTCAAAAGTTTTAGGTTACATTTTCGAAAAGTAGCGTCGGACATGAAATACACATTCGAGGAGCTCTCATGTTTGAATTCACGCCCTTTAAGTCCAATGTCGTCCGATCTTAATGATCTAGCGCCTTTAACTCCACCGCATTTCTTAGTAGGGCGGGCCTTTGCTTGCTCCGATCGAACCGGACATTGTTGAAAGCCCAATATCAATTACACAAAAAAAAAAACAACAAATTGGCCATTTCAGCCCTTGAAAGGACTTTGACCGAACTTCTTATGATCAATTGTGTTGTGTGTGTTTTATTAAATGTTTGCACACAATTGACCGAGAGCTGGACCTACATGTTTTATGCCGACTCCGAACGGCTAAAGTTCATGTTCTCAAGAAGCTTTACATGGCATTTTTACTCTCTGAGGTTTGCCATTGTCTGCAGAGAGGTGGTGACCGATCAGAAAAATTTTTTATTGAAAAAACTTTTTGCCACGGCTAGGGATCGAACCCGGGCTCCGAGCATGCTAAGCCACACACTTAACCTGCATGCCACGGTCACCACATCAATTAATCAATTACACAGGGGAACAAAAAATAAATTTTTTTTCTGTGGTTCTTGGAGTCAATTTAGATACATGGGATAATGAAGTTTTAATCCTACAATTCATATGGTTTGAATTGACTCTAATTCTCGCGATAAGCCGCTATTTTAAAAATTAAGGAGGTTTCATCACAGATCAGTTCCAACTCCAGAACAGTTAGTCTGATTTGGTAAAATAAAATAAAATAATAGAAAATCCGCATTTAATTTTCCTCTAAGTTAACATTTACACTGTTTTTTAATTAGCTGAATAGTTTCGAAAATATTCAGAAAGTTCGTCAGAAAAAAACATTTTTTTATGCAAAATTAGAACTATTTTATTATTTCATAATTCATAAAAAATCGAAAACGTCAAAATAGCTCTTTTTTAATATAAAGTTATAAAACCACATATGTTACACAAAAATAAGCCATATTTCATTTAAATCCATTGGCATGTTTTGGTTTAATTCACATCTCATTTTGGTAAAAAATTTTTAAAAAAATTTTCTAAATAAATAAATACACAGGGGAAAAACAATTTTTTATTTTGCGGCATATATTTTTGAACAAAATTCAGATTCACTTACTTTTAGGCCACTAGTGCATTAGTGGTGACGAGAGGGCTGACGGACTAGCAAAGAAGGGCGTCGGGCTGAGATCTGAGTTCATAAAACATGTACGAAACCCGCTACAACAGCCGTATCAAAAGCGTAAAAATTATGTAGTTATAAAGCTTAAAAACACGTCTTTACTTGTTAAAGCACTCTTAAAACTAAAAATTACAAATGAGCTTACATTGCTAGAAACTTTAGATTAAAGGTTAAAGTTAAAAGCTAAGAAAATTAAGAGAATTAGGATTAAGAGTAAATAAGAATAAGTAAGAGATTAACAAGAGATTGACAAACAATTATAATAAAAGAGATTAACAAGAGATCAAAGAGATTAATGTATAGAGTATTGAGTATAGTATTAATATAAGAAAGTAAAAGTAATGGTATAAGAGAGTTCAATATGTGACTATATCAGAGAAGGGCACAAACTAAATTTCCTATCCCATGGGATTGGAAGCAAAATGCTGCTTGCGCGACGTCGACACATGAACAGTGTAAGCTACTTCGTGTGGCTTACGATCGTGTGCATTCGGCTGTTGCTTTGTTTTTATTTTGGCAGCAAATCAAGTCAGTTGCTTTTCAGCATTTGTTGAAATGACATCACTTTGCGCAATTTTTTAAAATATAGCGAGAAAATACGTAACATTGATCGTCGTTTTTCTCTGCTTTCCACACAATCGAAGAATGTGATAGTATGTGTGTGCCCATCACTGGACTATATGGATGAGAAGTAAATTCGTCATGTTATTGAGCTTCAAGTGCTTAAATCTCTAATAATATAAATCAAAACGATTTAACTGTAAAATGTTTATTATACATATTAAAGAACATGTATGTTCTAAACGAAAAATGCAATAAATAACTCATAACAATATCAAACAGAATTATCAAAAATATTTCAAAATTAGTTAAGAAAAACGTTTTGTATGTGATTGTCTGTTGTATTTTTGTTCAGGACAGTACCTTTGTAAGGTCCAGCAGTAGTCCACCATCATATGGCAATCCCATCGGCCTTCTTATCTATTTTTCATTGTCTTGATATCCTGATGAAAACGCTCTCCTTGTTCTCCACTGTAATCACCTTGGTTATCCGCGAATCTAACCAAATGTCTAAGTAAGTAATGTTATTCTATACTCATGTTAGCTCCTAGGTTTTTAGAATTTAAAAGCATTTTAGAGACAATTTCAGAATACTCTGCAGCTTACCCACAAAAAAAGGGTAAAATTTCCCATAGTGGAGCGGGAGTAAGTACAAGTTTTAATTTTTGATTAGGTTGATTCGGCTGTCTCTCAGAGCAGACTCACATTAACCATGTCACTTTTTATGATGATTTAATCGCGAGCTTTCGATACGTAGCGGAATTCGCACATGTGTAATGAACTCAGATCCCAGCCCGACGCCCTTCTTTGCTAGTCCGTCAGCCCTCTCGTTACCATTAATGCTGTGGTGACCTTATAATTAAGTAAGTGAATCTGAATTTTATGCAAAAATATATGCCGCAAAAAAAACATTGTTGTTCCCCTGTGTATTTATTTATATTTTTTTTTTATAAATTTTTTATCCAAATATGATAACATTATTGAATGTAAATTAAACCAAAACATGCCAATGGATTTAAATGAAATATGGCTTATTTTCTTAGGAACATAATTGTTTTTATAACTTTATATTAAAACAGAGCTATATTGACGTTTTCGATTTTTTATGAAGTATGAAATAACGAAAAAGTTTAAATTTGCGTAAAAATATGTTTTTTTCTGAAGAACTTTATGAATATTTCCGAAACTATTCAGCTAATTAAAAAACCGTGTAAATGTTACTTAGAGGCAATTTAGATGCGGATTTTCGAATTTTTTATTTTACCAAATCAGACTTACTGTTCTGGAGTTATGTTTAAATCTCTGATAAAATCTCCTTAATTTTTAAAATAGCGGCTTATTGCGAGAACCAGCGTCAATTCAAATAATAGGCGTGTTTTATTCGTTCTGGTTAACCAAAAGGTTCAAAATTAAATGCAGAACACTAACAAAGAGATGAACTAGCTCAGTCGCTGGTTCATCTCGCTGAACTGGTTTTTGTTTCGCTTCGGCCCCATAGATGTCGCTATTTTTTTTTTTTTTTCTTGATTCATAGTCACCCATTATCATCAAATGAAACAGCTGTGCTTATTTATTTACAATAAATAAGATGAATGAATGCGAAATAATCGTTAGTTTATTTTTAAAAATTTTTTTTTAACTCAATTCAAACTCAAATAAACTTTTTGTTAGCCGGCGAATATGCACGAAGGAGGAAATGCGTGCATTGCTTGATGCCTATGGCAGCCATCTAGAAGACTTTAAGCATCCTGTTTGGAAGAAATATGGAATGGCGGCAGTTATGGAAGATCTCATGAGCAGAGGAATCTTTGTACCATTCAATTGTAATTTTTTAATTATTTTATTGCATAAATTGTTATTTTGCTAGGTCCAACCAACGAGCGTTAGTATGCTGCTGAATCAATTGTATTAATTGCTTTGGAATCAGCTGTTTGATGTTGTCATCGCCGACAATACTCCAAGCGGTCAGAAGCTAAACTCAAAAAAGTTTAACCAATGCGATCTTTTCGTTCATTAGGTTAAACCAGAACGAATAAAACGCAGCTAATATAAATAATGGACTAAGATCTTCATCAATGTATATACTTAAATTGACTACCAAACCCCATGCCGCAGAATCAGTGTTGCCAATCGTGTTATCAATCGTTGGCAAAAGTTAAAGGCATTGAACCATAAGTTCTGCCACATATGGAAAAACGATTATTTAAAAGAACTTCACAAACGGAATAAGTGGAAACATCCCCGTGAAGACTTGAAAATTGACGACTTGGTGGTTATCAAAGCGGACATTCTGTCGGCCACTAAGTGGCGATTAGGGAGAGTCGTGAGTACTTATTTAGGCTCTGATAATTGTGTCCGTGTCGCCGATCTACGCACCGAACGTGGTATTATAACTCATCTGGTGGTAAAATTGATTATCTTGCCACCATCTTCGTAGTTTAATGACTTCGTCCATCAAGGTCGTAGCTAGATATCTTTGTCCGTAATAATTGTGTCCGTTTTGTTATCAGGCCGGTTTCGAGGGAATTAACAGATGTATTTTCTATTTTTTTTTAGCTACCGAGAAATGTCGAGCAGCGTAAAATCGTCCTCCGAAGTCGTTCTTAAGTGTAGAGTTTGCTTGGCTCGATACCCGCTGCGCTTTTGTAAAGCGTTCGTAGCTGGAAGCGTTGCAAATCGGCTGCGGTTGGTGCTTTAATTTTAATATTCCTCGCGGTGTCTCTCCCCAAACCACACCACCAGCGTGAGTTCCAGCGATGGTCGTTGCAGTAGATGTGATAGGGAGCAAGATGCAGCCAGGCTTATTTTGCCTGAGTCCTCTCGTCAGCGCGGGACGGGCACTGCGGGGAGTTTTGCAGCCCGGCCTAGTTTGCCACAGGTCGCATTGAGTGTTGAGGGGGACCCGGTGCCTGAGGAAGATGACGATGAGAGGTTAGCTCGATGCATCTGAGACGCCGAGGAGTCGCGCGCATTCCGACCATCTATGTTCGGCAATGCGAACAAAACATCGCTAAGGCCGCGTGCATAGTAAACGCCGATTCAGACTAACAGGTAGACAGGCACAGACAGGAACCTGGCTAAAAAATAAGCCAAGCAGAGTGAATACGAGAAGCAAATTAGATCAGATCAGTGCGAGATTAATTTGATTGCTTATATTTTTGCTATTTTTCATGTTAATATGAAGGCGTCAGTTATGGCGTTTAAAAAAAATGTTTTTTTATTCATAAATATTCTGCCACGCTTATGCAAAATCAATTACTTACCAAAAATCGTGTTTGCGAATTCAAAATTTTAGTTAAGCAACCAAAAAACCAATGCTGCATTTATGGATACTCAGATTTGTGTAGTTTTTACCGATACTTAAACTGCCGCGTGTTTTCAAAGCGAGCATGTGTAGCTTGTCGAAGAAAAACCTAACAGTAAATTTTATTTCTACAATTGTGCACGTACAGTTTTGCTATCGATGTTCTCATTTGGAAAGTTAAGCTCAACGTGGAATGTTCATTTTAAAAGCCAGGTATACTTTTATATGTGGTGATCGTGGCATGCAGGTTAAGTGTGTGGCTTAGCATGCTCGGAGCCCGGGTTCGATCCCCAGCAGTGGCGAAAAGTTTTTTCAATTAAAAATTTTTCTGATCGGTCACCACCTCTCTGCAGACAATGGCAAACCTCAGAGAGTAAATAATGCCATGTTAAGCTTCTTGAGAACATAAGCCGTTCGGAGTCGGCATAAAACATGTAGGTCCAGTTTTCGGTCAATTGTGTGCAAAAATTGAATAACACACACAACACAATCGATCCTAAGAAGCTCGGTCAAAGTCCTTTCAAGGGCTGAAATGGCCAATTTGTTTTTTGTTTTTTTTGTTTTTTTTGCAATTCAAAAAATGATTTTATAAAAATTATATCAATCATGCTCATTGTGCACTATCTTTAGATTGAAAATAATTGAAAATATATAATTGAACGCATCAAGTGAAATTACACGAATGAACGCAAAGCAAAATGTCAAAAATTTGAATTTGGCAGTTGCTTAGATGGTCGGCTTAGGAAAGAAATTGACGGATCGCTAAAACCATGATACAAAAATACAGGTAGTATTGACGTTTCCGTCGACTACTTCAAATTGTCAAAAAATATATCGAAGAAAAGAGCGCTCATAAGCAAATAACATAATACAAAGGGCACATTCAGCATACTCAACATTGCCAACACTTGAGTAAAATTTCATTTTGATAGCGCTCAGTAAAACTGATGAGGTGGGAGACGCTAAAATGTACACTACTGTCTTAACTGTTCAGAAGTTAAAACTTCAACTTTGAATCTGTGTTAATTCATAACATATACATCAATCTGAGGTGGTGGGAAATAATTTTGAACCTATAGTAAAATACTTGAAATTTGTATATGACTTTTTTAGAGTGCAGTTTAATATTAGATATTTTATTAGATACTTATGAAATATAAAATATTCCTAAAATGAAATATTTATTTTTGTTCATAATACAGATCCCTACATAGCCCGTTGGAAAAATAGCCTTGATGTATGCTGCCAGGAACATGCTTTGGATGCTCAGCAAACATTTTCGTCTCCATTCCCGCTTATATTTTTTTTCTATAGGGATTTAATAAAAGGGCATGTCTACGTGATGAACTTCCGTGGCAGCAATGTTGGATGCATTTAAAGACTCCTGCTATATCTGTCATGGGAGACAAGGGGGCGATATTCACATGGCAACGTGTCTGACTGCCTCAACTTGGCGAGGCCAGCATTATCCATGTCGAAATCGTATCAAGTCGACTCAAAACCTCCGCGTGGTGTCTCCTGGAAACGTCAAAAACTATCGCCCGATAAACTTTGGCGGCTAATTTGAGCGGCGGGCTTCAAAATACAAGAATTAATAAAAGAATGATCCCCAAATCTGATGACGACTACCGTAAACGAAAAACTGATAATGATTTACTAACACTGTGTGTAATTTTTTAAGTCACGGCAAAATAACCATATACGGACACCACTACGTGATAAAAGACTAAAAACAAAAAGACCCGTGTCTCCCAATTTTCCCCAAAGTCATGCACTTTTTGTTTTATGGGCCCCCAAAGATTTGGGGCCTCAGTATCATTTTCGTAAAAATGTGATCATTTTCTCAGGCTCATATCTTGTAAACCGTTCAGAATTTCGATTTACTCTTAGAGGCAAAGTTGTAGCTCTTGTCATAAGGAACAAAAATTGCCAACATATAAAATCCAAAAATCGCAAAAAACTTAAAAAATTTCGATTTTTTTTTACCTTTTTTCCCGTGTTCAGGTCCATAGGTAGCAAACCGTTCTAAATTCAAGGAAACAAGCAACTACAAAAATGTACCTAAGATCTCAATAAACAAATTTCTAAAACATATAAACTTCCTAGAGATGATTCTTAACACCGTTTTTTAATTTGAATTGACATGAATGAATTCACATAAACACAAGCCAAAATATAAAAATACCTGGAAACACATTGTCATAAAGATGAAATTGTGAACATATGAAATCAAAAAACTTCTATCAAAAAACTACCTGGAAGCAAACATCTGCATTGAATTCACATAAACACAAGCCAAAATATAAAAATACCTGGAAACACATTGTCATAAAGATGAAATTGTGAGCATATAAAAGCGACACGACGCTCACATCGAGGCATTGCACAGCGCGACGTCAACGAGAGCTCAGCGGTGAAAGTTATAAAGTGACAGTGAAAGTAAAAAAAAGTAAAAGTGCTACTGCATAATTCGCACACAACATTGGCAACTGACAATTTCAATATGCAGTGTGAAAAAAAGGATTTATTTTGCTACGTTTGCGGTCATCAAACCAGAAAAATAACATCTAAAAGATTTCAAAAGGAAAAGAATCTTTTAACTACTGAATTCAAAAGAGCATATACATTGTTTTTCGACGAAATGGACTTGACCGGTGAAAATTACACACCTAATACAGTGTGTCGCCGATGTTATAACAATCTCATGGCATGGTTGAGTGGAGGCAGAGGTACTATGAAGTATTGTAAGCCGGTAAACTGGATTAATCGTCCAGGTGATCATGATGCAACCAGTTGCTATGCATGCGTAAATTATAATTTACGTCTAAATCGACATGCTGAGAAGAACAAAATTTATAAAGCAACTGCAACAGCCACACTACCAGTGCTTGCACCTGAAAATTTTGTATCACCAAGGCCGCCAACTCCAGATCGTACTACAGAATTTACAGCAATGAGTACAGCAAGTGGAGTTACTTATGAAGATCAATTTGATACCGATTATGAGCCCCAACAGGGAAGAGATGGACCACAACTAATAACACAAATGGAAATGGATTTCATTGTGGCCTTATTGGGATTATCCCAGCGGCTTGCAATATTTTTAACAGCTTTTAAAAAAAAAAGAAAACTCACACATGCTAATGTAAACTCTACGGCGTACCGCAAACGACAAGCTGAATTTCAGATGCTGTACACTCTAAATGATGACAATTCGTTCGCTTACTGCAACGATATAAAAGCTTTGGTGGTAAAAATGGGAATGAACTACATCTCTAGTGAGTGGAGATTATTTATTGATGGTTCTGTTTCAAGCTTGAAAGCAGTGTTGTTGCATGTGTCGAACCGAAAACCTTCCATTCCGCTAGCAATGGGTATCAACATGAAAGAAAGCTATGAAACATTGAAAGATATAATGGAAAAAATCAAATATTACGAAAATAAATGGAAGATTTGCTGTGATTTGAAGGTCATCAACATTATGCAAGAGATCATCGATAAGGGCGGCTTCCCAAAATTCTTTTGTTTTCTTTGTAATTGGGATTCACGCTCACCTTTGAATCAATTCCAATGTAATTCGTGGAGGCCAAGAGGAAGTGTGGATGAACAAATACAACAACATAGACTGAAGAATGCACCTTTAATTGACAATACTCAAGACATCTTGCTGCCACCGCTCCACATAAAATTGGGAATGAAATTGGGAATAAAACGGATTTTTGTTCACCTAATTGTACTATATATATAGCTATTTACACTATGTTAATGTTTTCTTTTCTGTCTTTATTTTTTGTTTTCATTTAACAGGCGTACTTAATGGCCCTGACATTAGAAAGCTATTCAGGAGCAACTTTGCTTCATCGCTTGATGAAAATCATTCAATGGCATGGATTTACCTTCAGCGTGTATGCACCAGAGTCTTGGGAGCGGATCGAGACGCGGAACCGGAAGCAAGAGAATGGGAGAAAGCAATACTGTATTATTTTGGGATAATCGGCGCATCGATGACATTAAAGCTGCATTTTCTTCATTTTCATTTTGACGATTTCATCAAACAACTCCCTACCGAATCCGATGAGCAAGGAGAACGGTTTCACCAAACCACAATGCCCATGGAAAAACGGTTCAAAGGCAAAAACCTGGACGCATTGCTTGCAGAGGTATGTTGGTGGAGTCACAAGATCACCCTGTATGATGTTAATGAAGAAGTTGAAGAAGAAAGAGCTGATGATGGAGGGCAGTCTGGAAGCAACGTGCCTGACGGACGACGATTTGGATCCACAACTTAAGAGAGCGTGATTTGCAAGTCCAGGGCCATCAACATTATAAACATAATTATAACATTTTAACATAATTATTATAATACGAATATTTTTTTTTAATATTTTTGTAATAGATAGCATAGTAACTCAATGTTGAAGTAAATAAAAAACAAATGAAATTAAAAAACGGTGTTAAGAATCATCTCTAGGAAGTTTATATGTTTTAGAAATTTGTTTATTGAGATCTTAGGTACATTTTTGTAGTTGATTGTTTCCTTGAATTTTGAACGGTTTGCTACCTATGGACCTGAACACGGGAAAAAAGGTAAAAAAAAATCGAAATTTTTTAAGTTTTTTGCGATTTTGACCTGGAAGGTGAAGTTTTTTGGATTTTATATGTTGACAATTTTTGTTCCTTATGACAAGAGCTACAACTTTGCCTCTAAGAGTAAATCGAAATTCTGAACGGTTTACAAGATATGAGCCTGAGAAAATGATCACATTTTTACGAAAATGATACCGAGGCCCCAAATCTTTGGGGGCCCATGAAACAAAAAGTGCATGACTTTTGGGAAAATTGGGAGACACGGGTCTTTTTTTTTTAGTCTTTTATCACGTAGTGGTGTCCGTATATGGTTATTTTTTTTGGTGTTGCACTGTGTAATATGCACCTGGAATGTCCGAACCTTAAATTGGGATGGTGCCTCTATCCAACTGATTGATATCTTGGAAAGATATAATTCTGATATCACTGCAATCCAAGAAATGCGATGGAAGGGAAAGGGTTGCTTGCGGCAAGCATCCTGTGATATCTACTACAGCGGCCATGCGGAGAAGCACGAGCTTGGATGCGGATTTGTAGTTGGCAAGAGAATACGGCATCATGTCCTGCGATTCACTCCTGGGAACGAACGACTTGCCATAATCCGCTTCAAGGCAAAATTTTTTAACATAAGCCTAATATGTGCGCACGCTCTGACAGAAGAAAAAGATGACGAGACCAAAGAAAGTTTTTACGAGCGTCTTGAAGACGCATACGAGCGCTGCCCCCGTCATGACATAAAAATCGTGCTTGGTGACTTCAACGCCAAGGTGGGTAAGGAAAACATATTTGGTCCAACAGTCGGAAAGTTCAGCCTCCACGACAACACATCCGATAACGGAATGAGGTTGATTGACTTCGCCGCAGCACGAAACATGGTCGTAAGTAGCACTAGATTCAAGCATCTCAATATTCATAAGGCCACTTGGCTGTCCCCTGATCGAAAAACATGTAACCAAATTAATCACGTTTTTATTGACGGAAGGCACTCTTCCAGTGTACGAGACGTACGCACGATTCGTGGTGCAAACATAGACTTGGATCATTATCTTGTCGCAGCCAAGATCCGCACACGTCTATGCGCAGCTAAGAATGCTCACAATCCTACACTAAGAAAGCTAGACGTCGACAAGCTGCAGTCAAAACGGACGGCCGAAGCCTTCGCTACTCGACTCTCACTCCTGCTTCAAGAAAGCACTCCTCCGATCGACGATATATGCGGACAGTGGACGCACATATCCCACTCTATGCGTACGGCTGCCGAAGAGGTGATAGGCTACCATCGCCCTCGCCGAAACCAGTGGCACGACCAGGAGTGTCGCGACGCCACTGCAGAGAAGGACATCGCCTACAAAGCCACCCTGCAGTCGGTTGTAACGCGTGCTGTTATGGAGCGATACCGAGAGAAGAGGAGGGAAGAGAGACGCATTTTCAGGCGAAAAAAACGAGGCGGAAATGCGTGAGTTCGACAAAATTGAGATGCATGGCGACAGGAATGAGACTCGAAAATTTTTCGAAAAAATAAGACGCCTGGCCGATGGTTTTAAGACCGGAGCCTCTTCCTGCAAGGATAAGAATGGGAATCTAGTAACAGATATCCAGAGTACACTGATGTTATGGAGGGAGCACTTCTCTAGACTTTTAAATGGCGACGCTGACAACAATCCCGCCAGTGGAGATGATATCCCGGAAACCCCAATTATGGACGACAGCGTTGAAGTTCCGCTGCCCGATTATAACGAGGTCTTAGCAGCTATAGCTCGGTTTAAAAACAACAAAGCCGCATGAGCCGATGGCCTACCGGCTGAGCTGTTTAAGACCGGTGGCGAAGCTCTGTTTAAATGCATTCACAGACTTCTATGCAGAATATGGTCGGAAGAATGCATTCCAGATGATTGGAACCTCAGTGTGCTCTGCCCAATCCACAAGAAAGGCGATCCCACCATTTGCGCCAACTACCGTGGGATTAGCCTTCTTAATATCGCATATAAGGTCCTGTCGAGCGTATTGTGTGAAAGACTGAAGCCCATCGTCAACCAACTGATTGGACCTTATCAGTGTGGCTTATGACATGGAAAGTTCACCATTGACCAGATCTTCACGCTCCGACAAATCTTGGAAAAGACCCTCGAAAAACAAATCGACACACACCATCTTTTTGTCGATTTCAAAGCTGCCTTCGACAGTCCAATAAGGAGTCACCTATATGCCATCATGTCTGAATTTGGTATTCCTGCGAAGCTAATACGTCTTTGCAGGATGACACTGTACAACACCAGCAGCGCAGTGAAAATCGGGAAGGACCTCTCCCTTCCGTTCGATACCAAGCGAGGTTTCAGACAAGGTGATTCCTTATCGTGCGACTTCTTTAATATAGTAATGGAGAAGATCATCCGAGCTGCTGACCTGAGACGCAGCGGCACAATTTTCTATAAGAGCGTTATGCTGCTGGCGTATGCTGATGATATTGACATCATTGGCCAAAATATGCGCGAAGTCAGTGCAGCATTCTCCAGGCTAGAAAAAGAGTCGAGTCGAATGGGTCTTGCAGTGAACGCAGATAAAACGAAGTATCTTGTGTCAACAAACAAACAGTCGCAGCGTCTTGGAAACCACGTCACTGTTGACAACACCTCCTTTGAGGTAGTGAAGGACTTTGTTTACCTGGGATCCAGCATTAACTCCTCCAACGATATCAGTATTGAGATTAAACGAAGGATAACTCTTGCCAACAGGTGTTACTTTGGGCTCAGTAGGCAATTGAGAAGCAGAGCTCTTTCTCGACGAACAAAACTGACGCTCTATAAGTCAATAATCATGCCCGTCCTACTATACGCATCACAAACCTGGACGTTGAGCAGCTCTGATGAAAGGACTTTGGGAGCGTTCGAGAGAAAAATCCTTCGCAAGATCTATGGTCCAATCTGCGTCAATGGCGAGTATCGAATACGATGGAACCACGAGCTGTATGAGCTATATGCCGACATCGATATAGTCAAGCGTATTAAAATAGAGCGGCTTCGCTGGCTAGGTCATGTCGAGAGAATGAACGACGAAGCTCCAGCGAATAAAATATTGGATTGGGTACCCAGCGGTGGCCAACGCAGACGAGGAAGACCGCATCTCCATTGGAAAGACCAGGCATTGGATAACCTGACAACGCTTGGAATTTCCAACTGGCGCCAGCAAGCACACGACAAAAGAGGCTGGCGAAAATTCTTAGACGAGGCCAAAACCGACCAACGGTTGTAAGCCATCTAAGTAAGTAAGTAAGCTATATCTGTCATTTGGCATTAATGCTGTATTCACCTAACGGTATCAATGCAGCATTGCTACCACGGCAGTTCATATGGCATACATGCTCTCCTAGGACATGCCTATAGAAAAAAAAACTCGCGTGTAGCAACGTACACGTGGCAGAAGTGAAACTTCTTTAACAGTAAGAAATAAGAGAGATTTTGGTGTGAAATAGAGAGCGAAAGTATCTGAAAAGAAATTCAATCAATACGAAATGGAATAATAATTTGTTGATTCAATATTTGCATCCAGGGACCGTACCGAATATGATTTTTGTCGAAAGTGTCACATATTAACTTTTATCTCTTAATTTTTATTTTTTCCGACAAAAATAACAGTTTTTTGTGCCTTATAGTTTTTTTGGGCAAAAATAACAGTTATTTTCTGCCGTTTATTTTTCGGTCAAAAATATCAGGTAATTTATATTTGTTCAAGTCATTTTACCGATAAAAAAATTTTGATATTATTATTTTCATCTCATCGGTGAGACATTCTACACATGGTGTCAACAGTTCAATCTGTCAAGCGGCCTTTAAGAAAACACAAATTGCTTGATATTTTTGACCAATAAAATAAAAGTCAAAAGTAACCTTTATTTTTCCTCGAAATATATAGGCAAGAAATTAACTTTTAAAGAATCAGTTTCAAATTTATAAGCGACTTAATATTCGTGAGGCTGAGGACATTTGTAACATAATGGTATATTTGAAAAAGTCTTTCGACCATTTTTTTCATTTGAAAATTGTAAAATAACAGTTATTTTCGTTCCTTGTTTTAGTTCAGTTGGTGTTTTAGTAGCTTTCGAATGTCTTCTCAACACTGTTACTTTTTGAATGCTGGATTGCATTTGCATAGTACTCTTTGAAGGAGCCTCCGAAAGCAGAGGCAAATCTCGTTCATTATTACCTCCTGCTTCCTGATCATAATAATCGCTATGTTTATAGAGGGTCTCATAAAGCAGCGAACGTTGATTGTTGAGTACATCAACTTGGTTGGTTTTAAAATTTAGTTGAGATGCATCAGTGTGTTTTTTGGGGATTGGTTCTTTGTAGATTCACCAAAAAACACTGATGTTTCGTAAAAATGCATTTTGAAACTTAGCCGTTGTTGCAATTACCTTACCTTCATCATTAGTTGCAGACCCAGCAGCGGCTTATATTCTTAAGAGCTCTAATTCGCTCTCTATATTCACGAATGCGTTCTGCTCCTGTTTTAGCTATTTTTCTATTTTTTTTCCGTGCATACTTGTAGGATGAAAATTAATGTTACGGTTATGTTAATAATGTAATGTTAATGTTAATCTAAAGTTAATGTTATTTTCATTATGTTACGAGTTCACTTTTAATTGAACGTGCCTAGCGTCACGAAAAATGACCTTGAAATTTCACTCGCCGCCAAAGAAGTTTCACTTCAAAAAGATATGAAAGGGTATGGAGGCGAGCATATCTGCTCAACTTCCAAGGCATGTTGCCGGCAGGCATACAGCAGGGCTCCTTTTCCAACTGGGCGCTGCTGTTGTTTCGTTTAACACTCTGCCTTTGTTGTTTTGTTGTAATTGTCCTTAGCCTCAAAAGATAATAGGAAAGAGTGTGTGAAACCAGTTTGGTTTTGCGTACATGAACTCTGCTGGATTGTATGAGTATGAAAATACCCAGTTGGAAAAGAAACCTTGCTGTATGCTTGTCGGCAACATGCCTTGGAAGTTGAACAGACATGCTACCCTTTCATATCTTTTTTCTATAGGCATGTCCTAGGAGGGCATGTATGCCATATGAACTGCCTTACACCGATGAATAGTGTAAAAATAACGGACAATGAGTATTTTTTACCTTTCCATGCTCAAACAGTTTTTTTAGCTCTCTGAACTCTGACATTTTTAGTTCAACTTTTCTTTGGGTTGCTAGCTATTAAGAGGAGTGCATACTTAAAAATTAATATTTTTTTCCCCAATTTTACTAAAAAGTTAATATAAATGAATTGTCCTGAAACAGGTATGTAAAAAAAAAATCTAAATAGTTTGGATGGCATTGTATTTATTTGAAATTAGTAATTGTATTTTAAAAATGGATGTTTTTTGAGGATTTTTTTTTTAATTTTTGGATATCCGAAGAGTTTTGTTATATGCGGCTGTCCGTGGCTGTACATTTTTCTTCATAAGCTCAATACTACAAGTGTTGACATCTTAAAACATATAAACTCGTTGTCCGCTTCGTTTCGAAAAGTGCTATATTTTTTAAAAACCGTTTGAAGCCCAAAACAATCGGTAAAACCTTCATAAAACCTTAACAGCCTTATTCAGAATAGCATTTTAAAGGCTGCGTAATTTTAAGCAGGCGTTAAGCAACAAAACCTTATTCAGAATGAATTTTTCGTCTTAAGCAACGTTGTTTAAGGGTTGCGTTACTTAAACGCCGAAATTGGCGTTTAAAGGCTGCGTAAATGCCACGTTAATTTTGATTTGGTTGCACAGGATAAGCATGTCTATCATTACTTCATCCTGTGGAACTAAGAAAAGTTTACAAAAAAGGTTAAATCTTATGAAACTATGGGAAAAGGAGCTTCGGAAAAAATATCGTATTTCCAAAGCTTACATGGTAAGCTAATCAATATTATCCTCCCGGAATTCAGTAACCACAAAAAATGGTCACATTCTAGTGGAGCTGCAAGTCATGATCGCTATGCGCTATTGGAGCAGCTGCTGTTAGAGCAAAAACAAAAAACAAATTGGCCATTTCAGCCCTTGAAAGGACTTTGACCGAGCTTCTTATGATCAATTGTGTTGTGTGTGTTATTAAATGTTTGCACACAATTAACCGAGAACTGGACCTACATGTTTTATGCCGACTCCGAACGGCTCATGTTCTCAAGAAGCTTTACATGGCATTATTTACTCTCTGAGGTTTGCCATTGTCTGCAGAGAGGTGGTGACCGATCAGAAAAATTTTTTATTGAAAAAAACTTTTCGCCGCGGCTGGGGATCGAACCCGGGCTCCGAGCATGCTAAGCCACACACTTAACCTGCATGCCACGGTCACCAAATTTAAACTGAGAGCAGCTCAGTTTAAATTTTAACGCCGATACCTCATCTCAAAAAATCTAAGTTTAACTTGGTGAGGCAAGTTTAAATTTAAACACAGAATTTCTAGGTTTAAAAAATTTAAACTTAGATTTTGTCAAAAATTCCCTGAGAACATTGGAAATATTCTCAATCATAAACAAAAAATAAAAAAATCATACTTCAAAAAAATCAAAACAATAAACAAAAACAAACATATTTTAAGTTTTGAAAAAAAATATTCCAATGAAACTGACAATTTGCATTATTTTATCAAAAATTTTTGAAATATTTTGATGTTCTACGTCAAAGTTGTAGAATTTTTACTACAGTGCCGCTCAAATATGTTTTTTAATCTCAGTTTAAATTTTTAAACAGAGTTTAAGTAAACTGCCGATAAAAATGAGATAAGTTACGAAAATAATTTTAACTGAGTTTAAAATTTAAACTCTGTTTACGAAATCTGAGGTTAAGGAATTTAAACTTCGGAGATGAGTTAACGGGCCTAAGACTGTAAGTTTTCATGATATTTATTTTTTTTTATTTTATTTATTTTAGATTCAATTCAATTCAACAAGTTTTTCACAAAAGCTAAAAGTAAATTTCAGTGATTATAAATTAATATTAAAATTGAATAGAGACTGCGATCTGTAGCTCAGAAGAGCTAGTGGCGATCACAGATAATTCTAACTAAATTAGACATAAAAATACATTTAAATCTTATTAAAATTATAAAACTCTTCAATATTATAAGTTAAATTTTATAAGAAGATAACAATTATGAAAAAAGTGACAAGAATTAAAATGAGCCTAGGAGTAATTAATAATAGTTAAAATACGGAATGTTATTAAATAATTTCATAAAAATTTTATTGCATTATATGCAGAATATTGCCTAATTCTTCATGATTAAAATTAAAAAGCCAGGATTTCACGCTTTTCAGAAATAAGGAACGATTGCGAATGAGCCGTAAATCATCAGGTAAACGATTAAAAATTCTAGCTGATACTGAAGAGTAACAGTTTAAATAAATTTGCAAATTATGTGATGGAATTACAACATAATTTTGCGAATTGTTTCTTAAGTTGTAACGCGTTGAAAGTCTGTTTGACAAATGACCAGAGTTACTAAAAAATAGTTTGAGAACTTTATAGTAATATAAGTGCTTAAGCGGCAGTATTGACAACTCTCTAAAAAGATCAAAGCTTCTATCATGGCGAGATTTGTTGCATAATATTCGAATAGCACACTTCTGCAAGTTAAGAATAGGGTTAATTTTGTTTTTATGAGTCCCACCCCAGCAGGTAAGACCGTATTCTAATTTAGAGCTAAAGAGAGAATAGTACACACACTTCAAGAGATCTAAGGAGCAATAGTTTTTTTAGTTCATCAAGCTGCCGAATAATGTTTCTGAAGTACTTTCTTAACTCACTGCAATGCAAAGACCAATCTAGTTTAGAATTAAGCCAAACTCCAAGATATTTATAAGAATCAACAACCTCGATAATAACACAATTAGAAGAACATTGCACGGTGTCAATAAACGTAGTGTTATTCCTATCTATACTGCATGAGAAACATACCTTAGGAAATTTGCAACAATATGGTCCATGATAGTACAATTGACCCAAAGGTACTTTAGATTCCGCGACATTGAACAACATAAGTTTAGTTTTATCACTTATGACAAGTCTATGAGCTTTGAACCATCTACTCAGCAGATCCACATCATGACTCAAATCAGAGTATAGATCAAAAATAGATTTACAACTAAACGCACACGCCATGTCATCAGCAAAAGCAGTTACCATGCTTTTAAGTTTTAAAGAAAATAAAGAGTTAATGTAGATGAGAAACAAAACTGGTCCCAACACAGAGCCTTGTGGGACACCTAAGCTCAAAAACATATTGGAACTGACGCTATCAGAAACTTTAACTATTTGCTGTCTATTTGACAAATACAAGCAAACCAAAAAAATATGAAGCCTCGGAAACCACACTTATAAAGCTTATCCAACAATATTTCCGGATGTACTGTATCAAATGCTTTCGTAATGTCAACAAACAAGGACGCTTTTATCTTACCCTCATTTAAAGCATTATATATATTCAGATGGAAATTCTGCAAGGCATCTTCAGTCGACAATCCAGCACGAAACCCAAATTGATTTTTGTTGAAAAAATTGTTTTTATCGAGAAACGATATAATTCTACACTAAATTGTTTTTTCAAATAACTTAGAGAATGTAGATATAAGTGAGATAGGTCTATAGTTATTCATACAAGATCGTGCACCTTTCTTGAATAGGGGTAAAACAACCGCCTTTTTTAAGACCTCAGGAAAAACGCCAGAGTAAACGCTGAAATTAAAAACATACGCCAATATATCTGTTAAATTAAAGGCAATTTTTTTTATAACGTTACTAAAAAAACAATCATAAGTTGAAGTATAAGAGTTATTAAGGGACATGATGATTTTATATATTTCAAATGAAGAAATCTCCAAAAAATTAAAGCTATCTGGATAAAATTTATCACCAAGAAAACAGTTACAAAAAACACGATCATTATTCACAAAACTAGCAGTTTTTTCACCAATATTAACGAAAAAGTTATTTAGACCCTCAGCCATGTCGCGGTTGTTCGAATAAGACACATCATCACAAATGAGATTATTGATGGCAATATTACTTCGATCTCTACCTAGTATTTCATTAATAACATTCCATTCGTTTTTAGGATCTCTTCTAAATCTAATAAGCTTTCCTTTGTAAAACTCAGTTTTAGCTTTGATAACCTCTTTTTCAATTACTTTGCATGCAGCCTTATAGCGAAATCTTAGTCGATGATTACTTTGTTGCTTTTTAAGTTTTTTGTATAAATTATTTTTCTCATTAATTTTACGAACAAGACTGTTTGTTATCCATGGTTTCAATTTAGTCATGACCTTTTTTTTGGAAACTTGGGATCTAGAACACTGATCAATATGCATTTGCAAAGTTCTAACAAAATGACTAAAAGCCTCAGAAGGTAAATTACAATTGTATACATCATCCCATGACTCCAGTAGAAGCGATCTATTCAGAGCCAAAAAATCTGTACACAATGAAATTTTCACACCACTCGTATCGGACCTGGTAAAATTTGCACAACCCTCAATGCTAAAACATAAAAGACAGTGATCAGAAATTTTGAAATCAATAACAGAACTAAAAGCATTCAACCCATTGCTTAAACGCGCAAAAATATGATCAATGCATGAGGAAGTAGTACTCGTTACTCGAGTCGAAACATTTATACAGGAATCGAGACCCAAACTATTCAGAAAACACAAATAATTGTCAACTTGTAAGTTATCTTCTAAAATATTCAAGTTAATATCTCCCAAAAAAATTAAGTTACTTGAAGATTCATTACACAATAAGGAGTCCAAATCCCTCAAAAAGTTGTCGACATTGGGAGAATGGAATCTATAGACACAAACAAATGTAAAACTCTGATCATTTATCAAACACTTTACCTTCAAAGCATCACAACTCGGAAGATAAAAACTATCATGCTGGTAAGAAAAATCATTCCTCAGAAATAAAGCTATACCACCAGAGGCATAATCATTATTACAACATGCTACAAAGTTATAGCCATTAATTTTTTATTTATCAATTTCACAATCAAAAATCCAAATTTCGGTCAGGAAAATGAAATCCGGCTTATTAATAAAAGAATTTAAATGCACTATGAAATTATCAAAGTTGTGCCGTAGGCTACGTATATTTTGATGAATAATATTTAGACTATTGACATTTTTAGGCTTATATAAAATATCACATACATCAACATGATCACAAACAGAATTGATTTCAAATAAATCATTAATAACAAATATGTCCTCACTCATTTTTAAGTAATAATTGATTATATAATATGGAAAAATGGAATTAAGAATATAATAAAAAGTGTATAAAATTATAATTTAAGTAAAGGAGGCCAGATCAGATTCAGAAACGATAACAAAGTAATTTTCATTGTCTGCCTTACGCACACAGAGTTTTCCATTTTTAATCCAAACATATTGAATTTTTTTTTCATTTTTAAGTTTTAAAGCTACAGTAAACAGTTTTCTAGTGCCACTATCAAGATAATTGTTTATAAATATTTTCGTGTTGTCATCAGTTTTTAAAATTTTACAATTTAAGTTATCTTTATTTACATATTTTTTTTTCATAATCTCTTTCTTTTTCAAAACAGACGCTAATTTAACAACTAAAATCTTTTTTTGCTTTTGTGTATCATTTTTAATGTTTATAGTTTTTATGTACACATCATCGATATTATTAACAGATATATCAACGCCAACGCCAGCAGACAGAACCTTAACAGCACAACTGAAAGCATTGTCATGATGAAGATCAGGGATACCAACAACTTCAATACATTTTTCTTTTCTTTCTCTATCCATATCATCAGCTTTAGTCTCTAAAGATGTAACACGCTCTTTAAGTGAGATGTTTTCATCTTGCAAAGAATTGAGAAGACCGTTAGTACGTTGATTTTCAGCGCGCATTTCTCTTAATTCATTATAAATAACTGCAAGTGTAATCTCTTTATTTGAAATTGCCGATGATACTGAGCTTATAGGCAAGTCGAGCTGTATGTTGTTCATATTGTGAGATTTCGTAGCAGAAGTCGACGATCCGTTATGCATAATAGTTTTATTAGAGATTCTATCACTTTGTTTTGCTATATTTATTTCAGCAAACTGGAGTGCTTTCACATTTGGTGAGCTTACTGATGCAAAAGCCGACGGCACAAGAGAATCACGCCGAACAGATACGCAGCGAGAACATGAAAAGTGCTTATGTAATTTTTTTAAACATTCGACATCACTCTCAGTTATGTTCACACATTTACAGTGAAACAAATCACCACATTTGCCGCAATTTACTGCAGGCTGACCCCGTTCAACTTTGTTAGTGCAAACACAAGGCATAGCACATATATTAATTTATTATTTTTTTATTTTTGCAATTGACCAACTGGATATTTCATCAATATTCGTTTTTCCAGTTTGTTATAGTTTGCTTGTTTTTATTATTTGTATAAATGTAAAATCTTTTGTAATCTTTTTTGTAATGATCTTTTTTACACAGTTTTTTTTTTTTTTTTTTTGTTTGCTTAAAATTTAGATCAGAAACAAAGAGCAAAAGGAAAATACGTCCACTACTCACGACGGTCGATTTACAACTGATATCGCCATGAAGCTTGATACATAAGTTTATCTCTTCTATTAAAATGTCAGGTTTAAAAATGAAAAAATTCAATAAAACCACGCCTACCTCCCACATAAAGTGACGTGATCAACATGGTAAAACATTTATAAATCCCATAGTTTTTAAAACATAAACTTGACGCATACATTTTTTTCTTTAAAGTCAATGTTAAAAACTATCAAAATGTCACAAACACTACTCTAACCTCCCATTTAAGGCGGTCTTCTCATTCAAAACCCGTTTTTTGTACCCTTTTTAAAAAAATTAATAAATTATTAATTGTATTACAAAAGTTTCAAAGTAAATAAAAAAATTTTTTTGGCCTCGATACGTGGGCTGTTCAAAAAGTAATGAGACTTCAAAGTTGGTGCTGAAAAAAAAGGTGTCGTCACGGCGGCCACGATTCCGGGTCTCCGGAGCGTCTGAAATGAAAAAAAAAAACGGGGTTATAATCAGTATAGATGTAATTCTCGGGTGAACCTCAAGCTTAATTTTGTGATTTTTTTTTGACAAAATGACGGCCATTCAAAAAAAAAATTCTATTTCGTTCTTTTTTTTTTAGTTTAGTGTAAAAAAAAATAGTAAAAAATTTTTTAAAATTATGATCGAGGTTCACCCAAGAATGGTGACAATTCTGCGTCGATTCCACTTTGTTTCATGAAAATCGGTTCAGTTGAACTGGAGATATCATGGCCGCCAGTTCGAAAAACGTGGTTTCGAGATAAACGCGTTTAAAGTTTGAAGTAATTTTCTTCATTGCGAGATAGTGCGTATTCGTATGCGTTTTTGCCAATCGCAATACCCATCAAACCCATAATTTTATGTATGGGTATAAAACGTTTTTACCTAACAATAAACATTTTCAACAGAATTCGGTGGTTACTTTATGCCGCTTTGTTCGAAAATGAGGCGACAAAAAAATAGCTCATTTTGACGAAGAGCTTGCTTCACAAAAAAGGCTGTATCTTCTAAAGTATTTCGAATTTCTAAAAATCCTTTTAGGGGCATATTCACAACTACCCAAGCTATAAATGAGAAGACCCCCTTAAATGACGCGATCCGATTTGTGCTTCTATTTTTCTAGAAACTGTTGAAACCTAAAATTTAAAAAAAAAAATTTTTCTCATATGCTGCGTTTTGTTGTTAGTCGTATTTTTCCTATTCTAAGAACAGCGATTCAGAATGAGTTCCGAATAAAAATGGGATTGATTGTAGATGTACGTAAGGCGTGGTTTGGTAACCATTTTTTCAATGATAATACTTGTTGTAATGATACTTTCTTTAAGGCCACCTTTTACCTTCGAAAACTTTTTTTCGAAATTTTTATTTTTTGCTTATCTGAACTAACATAATATTGGGATCATACAGTGAAAATTTCAAGCAAATCGAATAAGTCATTTTTTTTTTGGCGAATTTTTTTATGTAGCAAGTCAGGCACAAAATCACCTCATATGCACATATTTGGTGATCTTCCTTTTTTATTACATTGTTATGTATTCTTGCAAGCAAAGTAATGCAATGCAATGTTTTTTTTGTGTTTTTTCTCAAAATTTTGTTTTTGTTTTTTTAATTATACATACAGTTGGGAGCTATTATTACTTACTATTTATCGTTATTTTTCTCTTAGAATGCATTTCTCAGGAGATATTATGTAACATAAGTTCAAAAAACCTACTTCCACCCTACTATCCTTTTTGCAAAAAAAAACAAATTAAAAAAGTATTTATGAAATATATTTTATTTACCAAAAATATTATTATATTAAACAAATCTTACCATAGAATTATTTTAATACATTTTTGAATACCATGTCTTCGGGCACTTTTCACCTCATTTATCGGAAACCAAAGATTCGATTTAGATGAATCTTTTTGTTTTTGATAGTCAGCACCCAAATGCATCGGAAAAATCTCTAAAACCGATCGTTTTTTTATTTAATTATTTTTAAAATACGTATCACAACTTTATAAGCGATTATCTCGAAACCACTGTTTCGCGATTGGTTGTAATAAATAGTTATTGAAAAAATTGTCCGATTTAAATAAAATAACCACATATTCAGAACAGCAGTCATTCTCGTCGGTACCAGAATCTTGAAGGTTGCTCTAAAAACAACGGAATTATACCGATTTTAAGCCCTAAGAAATACCTGTTTTTGGAAGTTTTGACTTTTGGATGCTATAGCTCCGTTATTTGTTGAACGAACCTCTTTTTTTTGGTACCGACGATAACGTCATTAATTCTTAACATATTCCCGTTTTGGTTTTTATATTTTTAAATGAAGCACAACAATTTTTTGATTACAACCAGCGGGGTACCTTTTTTTTGTTGTCCTACTTTGACATGACATGCAAAAACAACAACAACAAGAACAACAACAATATTAATTTTAAAATTAAGTTTGATATTTTTTCTAGTCAATATAAAAGACTGTTTGTCGATATCTTTAATAACTTTTGTAACATTTAATTTTCAGCGAGGCATTACATTTTGTGTCGCCAAGGTATTTTTTTTTTTTTAAAATGATTTTAAACTCAAAAATTGTGAATTTTTTCCAAAATTTCCTGATTTGACCACAAAAAAAATACATTTTTCACTAAAATTTCTACTAGTAATGTATATCGTTAGAAAGTCCATGAAAATATTTTTCTAAAATGTCTTTGAGGAATGTTCTGTATCAAAACCTTTCGTTGCTAGAGCATTTTTAGTGAAACAATCTCCTATAACCTACAAACTTACCCATAGCTGCCCAAGAGGGCAATAAAGACCCCCACTTGCGGTAAATTATTTTGCTTGTTTTTGCATCCCCTATAGTTTAAAATCATAAAATAGTTTTGTCCAACTTAATTGTTCTGGATACTCCACTATGCGTCGGCTGTCTAACCTCCCTTCCCCAAGAAAACTAAATCATTTCATTTGAACAATTATTGTCTTCCTTAATCTACCAAATTTGACTCAAATTTCGCAAAAACAAAGGATGCTCATAAAAATCATAAAAAGCTCACAAATAAAATGCTATGTTTTTGTTGCTTTAATTTCATATTTTGTTTTTATGTATTGATGTAATTTGTCAGCAACAACAAAAACATAGGCACACATGCGCAACAAAAAAAGTAATCCCCATACTCCTTTGCACTCGATCATGCGTTTGCATGATTTGAGGAACTTTTCTTGAGTTCCTCAAAATTTGAATATGTTTGTCATAGACACTGTGGACATGCAAGTTGTTGTTTGTTCTTTTGTTTTTTTTTTTTTTAAGTGAAACTTCTTTGGCGGCGAGTGAAATTTCAAGGTCTCTTATTCGTGACGCTAGGCTTACGTTTTAAATTCATATGAAAATTTTAAAAAATTATCGTCGCTGCCAGGATTACAACCTGGACTTTCTACTGTGCGTTCCATAAGAGTCAGAAACTCTACCACTACGCAACATAGGAACATGACAAATAAGCCAACAAAATGCAATTAATATTGAACGGGTTTTTGTCCGTGTGTTGTATACCACAGACACAAACCATGTCTCAACAACGCGTTTTGATCCGTACTATTGAACGGGTTTTGGTCCGTGTGTTGTATACCACAGACACAAACCATGTCTCAACAACGCGTTTTGATCCGTACTATTGAACGGGTTTTGGTCCGTGTGTTGTATATCACAGACACACACTATGTCTCAAGAACGCGTTTTGTTCCGTACCATTTGATTTTCATCGTAAGATTATGCACGGAAATTGTATTTCTTTACAAAATAAAACAACTGTGTGAAGAAAAAGCAACAGACTGACAGATAATATAATCTGTACAACAATATAACATATATAATCAATATAACAACTGTAATGAATGCTTTAATAACATTAATGAACTTATAATTTTATTGCAACACTTATTGCAAATTTTTTTTTGTTGAATATCAAATCCTAGCTTAAAGCTACAAAAAAAAAACAACCCTTCTTTTATTTATACTTTCCAAAGCTTTTTTTTTGTACTTTACATTAAATTAGTGTAAAAATAAAACAGACGCACTGCCAAACACCAACGAAAGTCAGCCGAATATCCGCACTGGGCGCATGTTGACTTTCGAATGTGATATGTGGGCGCATGTTGACTTTCGGCACAAGGTGTGTGTCTTATTGTGGCGTTTACCAAACCTGGATGTACCTTTCGTCATCTTTGATGGCGAACAACCGGAGAAGTAATAGCGAAACAGAGATGGAGCGAATTCAAATGTGTTGGAAGAATAAATGATAAAAGTGCCTTTTAAATTTTCGACTGATTCTTTAAAAATTAAAAGTTAACTGCTATTTTTCGGGGAAAAATAAAGGTAACTTTTTACTTTTATTTTATCGGTCAAAAGTACAAATAATTTTGTGACTTTTAGTTTTTCGGTCAAAAATATTATGCAATTTGTGTTTTTTAAAAGGCCGCTTGACAGATGTTGACACCATGTGTAAAATGTCTCACCGATAAGATGAAAATAATATATCAATAGATTTTTAGTCGGTAAAATAACCTTTAAAAAAATACAAGTTACCTGATATTTTTGACCGAAAAAATAAACGGCAGAAAAAACTGTTATTTTTGATCGATAAAATAAAAGTAAAAAGTAAGTGTTATTTTTGAACGAAAAAATATAAGGTACAAAATAACTTTTTTTCGAGTAATCAATAGATTTTTAGTCGGTAAAATAACCTTTGAAAAAATACAAGTTACCTGATATTTTTGACCGAAAAAATAAACGGCAGAAAAAACTGCTATTTTTGACCGATAAAATAAAAGTAAAAAGTAAGTGTTAAGTAAGTGTTCTTCTTGTAAGAAATTTGTTTTTTGTTTCTTTTTGTATTTGTTGAGTACTCTTGCACTCAAAAAATGTTGAGAACAAAATGCAGAGTTCTTTCTGAGGGAATATCAATTAAATCAACAATTGCAAAATATTATTCCTAATTTGTAAACGATGCGCTTTTAAAAACGCTGTTTCCTTTAAAATATTAAAAAAATACTCAAAATACTCTATTACTATCTCACTAAATATTATCCAAAGTTGGGCGCACCTCCACCAGAGTTCAAGTTGCAGCATCCAAATCGACTTATAAGCCTTCAGGAAATGAAGTGGCTGTTAGCAATACTTCCTTGGAAGCTATCTCTTCATCAAATGCTACAATAATCTTAAATCGATCTAACAATTCGATTAAAAATGCTATGCCATGTACACCTGCTGAACCTCATGTTACACAACCACCAGCTTTAAGTGATAATACTGGGCAATGCCTGACCTAGCTGTAAGTCACTGTTTATCCTCAGCCCTGAACAGCATTCCAGAAGGCTCCTCCACAAACTCACCAACGAAAATGAGTAGCAATCCTAATACTCTGCAAATTCCGGAAGAAGTTTCACCTATGATTCAGCAAAATGCACCTGACGTTGCCAACCGTAGTTCCACTGAATGTGCCTCTTTAAATGCCACAACTGACCTTCAACGGCTTCATCAAATCCAGTGTCCACTAAATACGTAATATTTGCCTCTTGTGTCCACAACCTTTGGACCATTGGTTGATTTGATTGTGGTTTCTCGGCCACCACGGAAAACAATTTTCATTTCAAGACTAGCTGCTTCTACTACTGCTGATAACATTAAAGCTTACATTTACAGTAAGCTGACAACACCAGTATCAACACTCACATGTATTAAGCTAACCCAAGCAATCCATCGGGAAGTTGCTTCATTTAAAATTCATGCCTCGGATCTTGACTATGCAAAGATGATGAGAAAAGACTTTTGGCCAAATGGCGTTTTCATTAGTAAATTCATCCCACGCCTTAGAATATCTAACAATCTGACTCGCAATACTGATGCGTCCCCAAAAAACTTCCAGGCGTCTTAAGTACTGCTGCAAAAGTCACTCAAAACTCTTCGTCACAAATGTATGAATATTCTTCAGCGTCACCACTAAGAGCATTAATAATATCAACAACTACAACAACAATATCAATTCTCATCATCATCATCATCATCAGCAACATCATCATCATCATCATCATCATCATCATCATCATCATCATCATCATCATCATCATCATCATCATCATCATCATCATCATCATCATCATCATCATCATCATCATCATCATCTTCATCATTATCATTATCATTATCATCATCATCATCATCTTATTCATCGTCATCATTCCCATCATCATCGTCATCAATAACGCCGTTTTTATCTTCAATAAGTCATTCAACTTCTGCTATTTCTTCTACATCGTCATCCAAGTGTAATCTTCAACTATACTTCCAGAATATGTCTGGTATACGAACTAAAGCTAACTCTATCCTTAATGCTACATCTACTTGTGATTTTGACATTATTGTTCTTATCGAAACTTGGCTTAACTCTGATTTCTTCGACTCTGAATTTTTTGATGCTAATATATATCAAATTTATCGCAAGGATAGAGATGCCTCTAAAACGGGTCTCACACATGGTGGCATCCTTATTGCAGTTAAACATAATCTACGTTCAAGTTTGTGTCACCTGGCTAATTCTGATTCTGTTCTCGATCAACTATGTGTCTCAATTGCTGGTTCTAGTGGATCACTTTATATATGTGCCTCCTATGTACCACCTAATAGTTCGGATACTATATATGCCTGCCATGTGGATAATGCCCTGGCTCTTCACTCCACTTTGGATGCTAATAGTCATTTGGTCCTCTTCGGTGATTATAATCTTAATGAAATTTTCTGGTTACATTTTAGTGATTTTATTCCATCGAATGTTAACAAGTCATTTGGAATAAATTTCATTGATAGTTTCCTTAGTATTGGTTTATCTCAAATTGACTATTTTGTAAATAAACTTAAAAGGATTTTAGACTTAATCTTTGTTTCCAACAATATTAAATATGATCTTTATGAATGCTTATCGCCATTTTCGCCACTTTCTGTTCATCATCCTCTTATTTTGGAGTAACAATTTTATGAATTTATTTCTATCGTACTTGATTATAATTATTTTAATTTTAATAACTGTAATTTTGACAACCTTTCTGTACTTGTAAATGAAATTGATTTTAATAACTTATTTTTTGGCAACAATACAATACTGCTTTGATACATTTAAATCTCAAGTGCTTAATATTTGCAATAATAATATTCCGCGTGTTTCTCGTTCAAACAATAAGTTACCTTGATATGCTCCTGGTCTCAAAAAGTTAAAAAACCTACGAAATAAATTTTTTAAATTGTTTAAAGAAACGAATAATTTTTTTATGAACGTCAACACACTCATTATGTGAGGGAGTTTAATTTTATAAGTAAATTTTTATATAAACAGTATATTTTGAATTTTGAGTATAAAATTATCTCTAATCCAAAATCTTTCTGGAATTTTATAAAATCCAAGAAGGATGGATCGCATATTCCAACATCTATGGTATTTAATGATAAACGTTTGCTTTCTGACACAGTTAATCTCTTTGCTGAGTTTTTAAATCAAATTTTGATAACGATGGTACGAGGTTTGCTTCTTCGGTTCTGGAGGGTGTTGACGAATGTATTGACCTTGGATTGTTGACATTATCTATTACTGAAGTTTTTAATGCTTTATCATCTATGAAATGCTCTGTCAAATCTGATATTGATGGATTATCTTCTATCTTACTCATCAATTGTGTTATAGCGTTTTCAAAGCCTCTTTGTTATATTTTCAATAAGTCATTATCTAGTGTAGATTTTTTTGATTGCTGGAAAATTGCCTCAATTACTCCAGTTTTTAAGAGTGGGGTTAAATCAGATATTTCCAATTATCGCCCAATTTCAAAGTTATCTAATGTTTCTAAATTATTTGAGTCTATAATCAAAGTAAAACTTTTTTTTAGTGAAAAACTATATATGTAGTGAACAGCATGGTTTTGTTGCTGGTAGATCCACGTAAACTAATTAAACACTGTTCAAATTTCTACATTTCATCTTTTGAACTGACACACTGACAAGTTGATGTGGTTTACACCGATTTTTCGAAGGCTTTTGATAAAGTGCCTCATAGGGTTCTTTTCTCGAAGTTAGCTAGAATGGGTTTTCACTCTACTTTTTTAATGTGGATTGAATCTTATTTAGTGGGTAGAAAGTGATTTGTTTCGATTAATAATATTCTAATAATATTTCGTTATGATGCATCTTCAGGTGTGCCTCAAGGAAGTATTCTTGGCCCCCTGTTTTTTATTTTATTTATAAATGATATTAGTAAATGTTTTTGCAAGTCACAGTTCCTCATGTATGCTGATGATTTTAAGTTATTTTCCAGTATTTGCAGCCCTGAAGATATCACATCACTTCAAGCGGACCTTAATAATGTGTTTAATTGGAGTGTTCGCAATGGCCTCCCGCTTAATATTAGTAAATGCTCTCAAGTAACTTTTAATAAATTCTTAAATTCTCTAACTTCAAATTATTTATTAGCTGGAATTCTTCTAGAAAGAGTCAACCTCGGTAAAGACCTAGGTGTTTTCGATTGCAAGTTTTCCTGTGTTGATCACTTCAATTTTCTATTGCCAAAAGTTTACTCACTTCTTGCTTTTATCCGTAGGAATACTTCAGAAATTCGTGACCCACATACGCTCAAAACTCTTTATAATAGTCTGGTTAGGTCTAGACTTGAATACGCTGCCATCATTTTGAATCCATCTTATGCGATCCATACCATGAGATTGGAAAGAGTCCCAAAAACTGCCACTAGAGCAATGTTGAGATCTCTCTTCACTCCATTACCCTCGTATAATGTGCGTTGTGTGCTTATGGGTTTGAGATCCTTGGAATCGAGAAGAAATTTTCAATCTTTATGATTGCCCGGAATTGTTGCAGTTAATTGAATTTAATATTCCTGTAAGGCAGTTGCGGTATTTCAAATTATTTTTTTATTAAACAAGTTCGTACAAATTATGCTCGAAACGAGCCAATTACTAGAGCTTTAATTCTTTTTTATGAATTGTCACTTAAACTTTCTCTTGATCTTTCATTGCCAAAATATAGTTAAAAAAAACTTTTTGTCTAATATCTTATAATGCTTTTTACTGTATTCCACTTATTTTGTTTTTGTGGAAGTATCTTGTTATCTTTTAGTGTTTAAATTATATTTGTTTTTTGTTTAAAAAAGTCTGTAAGAATGTTATATATTCATAGACTGAAATTAAATAAATAAATAAATAACTTAACCTGCTCGTAATCAGCTGCGAGAAAACTGAGCTAGCCTGCTTTCACGTCTGACCTGATCTGATCTGCCTGCTGTTACTCTGCACACTTTGAGCAAGTTTATATGAAGCCACTTTTGTCGCACTCGCCTGCCTGTCTGTCTTTCTGTCTGAATCGGAGTTTACTATGCACGCGGCCTAAGACACGGCGCTCCGGAAGACGGGACCGTGTCTCAAGATATGAGCACCGCAATCTTGGTCAAGGTCGAACACGACCAGCTCACTGCCACTTAAATAGTGGCGCTCAGCGCCTGCTCTCGCCTTGCCATCACCGCTGCATGTCTGCAGATGGTGACTTCACTTCTCCCCACGACAGTCGTCAAGATGATCGATAAGGGTCACATGTATCGGTTTCGTGCTCTAATAGATCCGTGTGCTGAGATGTCCATCGTCTCCCAGCGTCTCGTGTGCCAACTTGGGCTGCCATCGAGGATGGTTGGCTCTCAAGAAGTTTGTTCCCTAACCCTCCGAGCAAACTATGAGTCGAACCAGTCGGTGACAGCCCAAGCGAAGGTTTTACGTCACCTTACACGAGTCACGCCCAGGCAGAATTTGGACACATCTATAAGAGCACAGTTTTCAAATCTGATGCTTGCTGACCCCGACTTTCTGGTATCGTCTCCGGTCGGCATGGTGCTTGGGGTAGATGTCTACCCAAAAATAATTCAGCCAGGAATTTTTCCGTGTGGTTTGGGGGGTTCTAACCCAGAACACCATTTTTGGATGGGTGCTATCAGGCACCATTGCTAAATAGGGACAAATTACTTTAAACTTAGCACATAAATAATAAATTCCTAAAGGTTTTTATTACATCTTTTATCAAACGTTTAATTTGCTGCACTTATTGAAGCAAACTAGCGTAAGTATAAAAAGATAAACAATTGTTATGATTTACATACAAAACTTATGCGCTTTTATTTTTTGTTCAGCTCTTCTTTTATTTGACGCAATAGCACATATCGCAAAAGCACATCGAGCACATATTGCACGAAGTTTTATATGCGGCTTAGGTGCTCACAAAAACCACCTTTATTTACAGCGAGCGCCAACCAGCTACAATTTGTGACTCCACCATTCCCAAGGATATCACAAGGAACAAACTGCTGTGCGTTTGTTAAGTATATAAAAATTATCTGTAAATGATTATTTAAAACAAACTACAGATGGCTACCCAGTTGTGTATTCTGTCAGTTAGTATTCACCAGTTGTGTATTCTTGTGAACATTTTTTTTAGCCTTGCGATCAGAATTTCTCATCATGTGACTACGGACAGTAATAGCGTTTTCTTTTCTAAAAAAAAATTTTAATTTTTTCTGTTTGATGTTTTTGCATTTTTTTCGTTCTTTTCTCAAATAAAATTCTGACTTCTGAAATTGAAACGTGATCATTTCTCGAAAATTTTGAAGTTTAAAGTAGAAAAAATGCAGAATTTCTGCCATCTCTACTTCGACGGTTCGAAAAATTCTGACCTCAAATGCTACCAACTGAATTAAAAAAATAAATGACATATGTGGAAAAAGTTAACGTTACCATTGACAGTTCAGAAGAGATTGAGCTCTTATACGGCAAATGTCAAAATTATTCTAAAAAAAAAACTTTTTCTAGCGGGAAACAATTTTTGAATTTGAAGTTTTAAAATTTTTTTATCTGTAATTCTTTTTAAGTTTTTTAAAATGGGTGTCAACTCGAAAACATTGAAAAAAATTTTTCTTTTTTTGTGATCAGACCTTTTTTGAGGTCAGAATTCTGTGGGTTCAGGTCAAAATGGAAAAATGCTGCATCTTCAGAGAGCAGAATTTTCGTTGAGAAAAGAAGCTATAAGAGTACCTGTATCTTAACCCAAGGTGGTACTGGCAATGTATAAAGGATAGAAGAAGCACGTGGAAGTTGGACCATGGGCACTTCGAAATCCACGTTAACCATTTCTGAGTTTCCATGGAGAGCTAACTCGGTGTTTACTCGGGGTTAACTCGCTATGGAAACGCGAGTTGAATTGAGTTTCGTTAAATCCGCTTACCTCCACGAATCTTGTTGAATTTAGCTGAGTTCTCTCTCAAAATCTATTATGGTACTTTTCACCAAAAAATGGCGGCTGCAAGAGTCTATTGGAGTGCTGTGGGTACTTTGATCATGACGTTGATCTCTAAATTTTACAAGTTTAACTCAACTCGATGTGGCAGATGGAAACACTGACGAGTTAGCAACGAAATTTTGTCAACTCGACGATAGCACTAACCCAGAGTTAGCTCGCCATGGAAACTCAGTACATGAAAGAACTCCAGAACTGATTATTCTTGTTCACACCAGCCGAAAAATTTTACTTGTGCTTATTCCTGCAAGCCTGAGGTAAAGTTCACAGCCTGGGAAAATTTTTATGTTTTACGTCAGAATGCTGTCGTAAACCTTCTTCTTTTGGAATCTGAAATGTTATTAATATTTTAAATAGTTTTTTTGGCATTGAAATGTCTGATCGTCACTTAATTACCGTGATTTCTGAATGTTGTTGTTTATTTTGTTAGAAAAAAATTACTTTATTTATATAAAATCATATAAAACTTTGTGTCACATCGTCACACAAAAACCAGCATGTTTGCTTTTTATTTTTGTATGCAATTGCGTTACACAACTCCCCAAGTAACATTGTTGGAGCTACTGGGTACGAGTGAGCTTTAAAAATGTTCTTAAGGTGTGTCATATGTAGTTAAAGCTTTATTCAAGCTTTTTTTGCTGCTAGTTGACTTTAACTTTATATAAAATGCTCGATAGTTGATTTTTGTACCTTTATTAGCTCTAAAGCTTTATATAGTTCTGTAAAGGAATTTATAAAATCTGCAACAGAGCAGAAGTCGGAAATTTGCTATTTGCTTTGTAAAGGCTCTTTTATAGCAATAAACATAACTACTGAGCTGTTTTAAAACTGAATCTACAGTATAATTTTAGCTTAAATATGTATTTTTTTAATTGCATTTTCAAAACTAATAAATGTTAAATACAGTAAATTAAAGCATTATATTTTTTGGAATAACAAGTGATTATAAAATCTGATAAAGAGCTTCTTTGTTTGTTGTGTACTCGATACATTAAAAAAACAGAAAAATAACGATCTTATTAAAAATAAAAACGAATGGGAATTGGATAAAGTTATATATTATAAGTAGCTTAGAACATTATTGTAAGCCAAATTGATGATTTTTATTAAATTTATATTTAAAAATAAAGAATTTAAAGCATTTTCAGATTATTTTATGGAATGTTAAAAATTTTTTAGTATTTAAAATAATAAACACTCCTTAATTTAAATTAATTTTGAAGCCCGTTTTAGTTTTTCGAAGTATTACATTCACGTTACCGATAAATTTAAAAGCGCACAAAATTCGCAGCATATAACGAATGTACGAACATAGTTTTAGTATGATATAATAAACACTTTATAATATCTTTAGTTTATTTGTCATAAGCTGTGTTTTTACCAAGCGAGTTCTCTAAAAACGACCGCTTCTCATATGTATACTCGCTTAAATAACACAGGAAACTGTTTGTTAGTCGATTAAAACTTTGCCGAGCAATCGAAAAAAAATGCTTCCAAGTTATGTTGCTATAATTGTGTAAATTTCCTTTAAAGGTGGCAACTATAACTGATTGTCAGAATATAGTGATTCATGATATGAAAATTTTTTTATACCCAATACTTTTAACGAATTACTCAAAATTTCTTTTTGATCAATATATCAATAAAAATACTCAATCTAACGGGTAGGATAAACAAGATTGATCAAATATACTCAGTATTAGAATAATATTTTGTTTGCTTGAGCGTTTAGCATTGAAACCGGCACTCAAATGCCGGGTACATTTCAAGAACCGAGTTTCAAATAATTTCAATCTGATAATTGATGCAACACTAGTTGTCAAAAGTTTGAAGCATAAATAAATTGTCATAAATATATTAGAAAATTTTGATTTGTAGATAAACAGAAAATTTTATTTGCATCTAAAAAGCACTATATCCAGTCAGGCATACAACTTCCATCAAAAGGAAGACGAGTGTGAAACGGTAAAAATTTAATTGTCCGTAATGGTCGTTACGCCGGTCGCATATTAATCATCGTCAAGACTTCTGACTATGGCACTGCTGAAACGCTATTTAAACATGCTGTGGTGGAATCGACAGCTACCTACGTTAGGTACCTTTCATCAGTGGTCAACTATAACCATTTCATGCCCAACTGCACCATCACCCATTATATCACTTCAGACAAAATCTCAGCTAAGGATAACAAAGATTCCGTTAACAAGAAAATACACCTCTTCCAAACACCCATCAAGTTCAAATCCACATACAAGGAAAATATAAAAGGAACTGGTTCTTCCAGAAGGTGCACTTCTAAGGAGAAGCATGAGGAAAAGTGTGAGCGAGAGTACAGTTTTTTACTTTAAACTTGAAGTTTACAAAAATGTTTGTATGTTTGTTGTGTGGAGATAAAGGGTTACAATTAGTAATAAAGATAAAACTCGAAATTCCGAAAAAAATTTCAAAGTGGACAAAATCATAGCTCTTAGCTTATCTTCTTTACTCCGTTTTGTTTAAACTTCTTGCTCCTCCTCATTACGAGCTCGGTTACTGAAAATATTTACAAATTTACTGAAAAATTTGTTCAAGGTTCATTTTTGTTTTTTTTAATTTTTTGACATTTCAGACAATGCTTCCAAGTTTCAAAAAACATTCTTAAGCGACTTAGCAGCCGTTTTTTGACTACTTACTTACTTACTTAGGTGGCCATGACAACCCGTTGACGGGTTACAGCCGACTTCATCAGTTCTCGCCAGGCGTCTCTGCTTCGCGCGTGCCGTCTCCAATCTCTTTCACCAAGCGCGGTAAGGGCTTCCCTCCATAAGGGCTTCCTCGGCCTGGTCAATCCATCGGAGGCATGGTCTTCCTTTTCGTCGTCGATCCTCGGCTTTCGCCTCAAACACCTTTTTTGCTGGAGCTTTTTCATCCATACGAAAGACATGACCCAGCAAACGTAGTCGCTGAATTGTTATACGCTGGACTATGTCAATGTCGTCGTAGAGCTCGTTCGTGGTTCATTCGAATGCGATAGTCGTCGCCAACTCGAACAGGACCAAAGATTTTGCGTAGAACTTTCTTCTCGAACACCCCAAGAGCGGCTGCATCTGTTTGCGATACCACCCATGCCTCAGCGCCATAGAGAAGCACAGGTATGATGAGCGTCTTGTAGAGTGTTAGTATTGTCGATCGAGAGAGGGCTCTGGAACCTAATTGCTTACTTAGCCCGTAGTAGCACCTATTAGCAATTGTTGTTCTTCGCTTTATCTCCAGGCTGACATTGTTGTTGCTGTTTACGGCGGTGCCAAGGTATGTAAACTCCTTGACAACTTCAAAGTTATATTTGCCTGCTGTAACATGGGAGCCCAGACGCTGCACTTCCCTATTTGCAGACAGCATATACTTTGTTTTGCCCTCGTTCACCGTCAAACCCACTTTGGCTGATTGCTTTTCGATAGCGGCGAAAGCAGCGGTTACATCTCTCTTGGTTCTACCGATGATATCGATATCATCAGCATACGCAAGGAGCTGGACACCTTTGTAGAAAATGGTACCATTTCGATGTACACCTGCCTTTCGTAGGATCCCCTCCATGATGATATTGAAGAGATCGCATGATAGCGGGTCGCCTTGTCTGAAACCTCGTTCGGTATTAAAGGTTTCGGAGAGGTCATTTCCTACCTTAACGGAGCTGCATGTATTGCTCAATGTCATCTTGCAGAGCATTATCAACTTTGCAGGTATAACGAACTCAGACATTGTTGCGTACAGGCAATCCCGAATCGGGCTATCGAACGCAGCTCTGTAATCAACAAAGAGATGATGGGTGTCGATTTGGTTTTCGTGGGTTTTCTCCAGGATTTGGCGTATTGTAAAAATCTGGTCTATGGTGGACTTGCTAGGACGAAAGCCACACCGATAAGGTCCAATCAGTGTTTTGGTATGCGGCTTCAATCTTTCTTAAGTATAGGCCAAAGCACACTGAGATTCCAATCGTCGGGCATGCTTTCCGCTAGCCATATTTTGCTGAAGAGTTGATGCATGCACCTTATCAATTCACCGCCGCCGATTTTAAACAATTCAGCAGCCAGGCCGTCAGCACCTTCGGCTTTGTTGTTTTTGAGTCGCTGGATAGCAACTTTAACCACGTCATGGCTAGGTGGTGGAATTTCCACTCCATCATCGTCGATTGGTGGTGTCAGACTGCATTCTCCAAGGGCGGTTTATTGACTACTCGCTTGGTAAAAAACACAGCTATTGTAATCATCACAAATACTTGTCAAATTTTATAAATCTATTGAGTTTATTTATCACACATACTTATACAAATTATGAATAGCAAAGAGCTTTGCAAGAGTTCTTATTTGGCTTCGACAGAGACTCTTGTAAAAGCTAGCAGTTACTTTTGCTTTTCATATGAAGCAAAAAAAGTGCTCTTAAACTCAAGAAAGTAGCCTTATATATTCTCTGCAAGAGCTTTAGTAGCGCTGCTAAAGCTAAAGTTGAAGCTTGTTGCTTTATGATATAGCTCTATAAGCTCTGCAAGAATTAATATATGGCTAAAATTGTTACGTGGGTCGTCACACACAAATTTAATCGTTCATATTGACATTGGGAGTGTTTTTGACAGCAATAATGATCATATGGTCGCACTCTGTGACCTAGCCAAAAGTGTTTTGGAAAATATGTAATCTATATAATTGATAATATAATAATGGTATTCAATGAACGACGTATATATACTGAAGCGTATAACTACAAGTTTACGCTGTGTGCTTCTACGAACCAACCATGAATAAAAAACAATTTAATAGTAGTAAACAAAATCTGACATCTCAAAATTAATTAAAACTATAGCACTTTTTTAACATATAGCAAAAGTTTATCATATTTTAGTTATCACGCAGTTTAAAATATTCTTATGAAGTGCCAAAAACAAGTTGCAAATGCCACAGTTGCATTATTCGAACTATACGTTCTATTTAACCAACGTTTTTGTAGTGTAAACTGCGTATGTTTAATCCCTTACAATTTTGTTATTGCAAATTACGTTGCCGTAAACTTATCGAACATACGCTGTTTACATCACCAATACGGCGTTCATTGAATACCACTAATATATTATTCATACGTTTTTATTTATACAACATCAACAACAAGAGCAGCAAGAAATTGTTTGCCATTTACTAAGTTTCCATGGCGAGTTAACTCTGGGTTCGGGTTTTCGTTGAGTTTACAAAATGACTGCTGACTCGATAGTGTTTCCATGCACAACACCGAGTCGAGTTGAACTTGTCAATTCTTATTTGTAGTTTTTGTTATTTTTTGACTAGTTTCTGCGGCACTTCAAAAAACTCTTGCATTCGACATTTTATTATATTTGTTAAAATAATTTTTTCATTATTTTTTCAATATTAATGACAGCAATCACTTTGACAGATAGAACCTAGTCAAATCTTACAAGTTTCGTGGAGTTTCGTAGATTTAACGAAACTCAACTCAACTCGCGTTTCTATAGCGAGTTAACCCCGAGTAAACACCGAGTTAACTCGCCATGGAAACTCAGTAATTGTACGATGTGCTCTGCATGAACGCTAAAATATAATAATGTCCATCGTACATTTAGTACTGTTTGAGATCTCGATCAAATTTCCCGTTATTCTGTCGTACTATGTCCATCGGACATGTAGTATAGTTTGAAAGGATTTAATGTGCACCGCGGGGTACGTGACCATAGATGCCAACCAAAATTCACACTCGAAATCACTAAATCACACAACATTGATGTAAAAATCACTCGTGTGACACTCACAGCAAAAAAATCACGCTCATAGAAAAAAAATCACGCAAAATCACACAAACAGAACAGAAAATCACGCAAAAATCACACAAAGAACAGAAAATCACACAGAAGCAATTCCAATTTTACAGCATAAAAGATCATTTAATGCCATACATTTTTACAAATAATGAGATATTTTCTGTTATTTGGTAATATTCGCAATAGCTTATTGTTAAAAGTGCATTAATATCTTATTTACTAGATCAAAATTAAGAAGATATGAAAATTTTTGGTAATTCAACATATTATATATCAGTGGAAATAATTTAAATTGCCTGAATTTGTTATATAAAATAAATATTAACTTTTTAAAAGTTTAAACTTTATACCTGCGCTAGCAAATTTCAATTGCAGTGTTGGGTTTGTTCGTTAATATACGTGTTTTCGCATTTACTTGCACGCACTCTTCAACAATAAAGTGAGTGATAAAAAAAATCACGCTTGAGTGAAAAATCACTCGCTTCATTTCAGAAATCACACATTGTCACACAGCCCTCAAAAAATCACGAAAAGTGATTTATCACACGAAACTGGCATCTATGTACGTGACAATATCGGACTGTAAGTCCGCAGAGTCAATGAAACTAACTGATAAACAAATAGATATCTTTGATATGTTTCCATGAAATGTTATGTCTTGTACGTTGCCATTGAATATTTTTTCTTTAATGATTGTCAATTGATATCAACTTGTTGATTGAAAGTTTGAGATATACTCATTGTTAATAAGATTTGTAAAAATTATAAAAGGGTAAATACAATTATTGTTCCAGTGTTATTGAGCTGCATTTATAGATTATTTCAGGAACATTTGTTTGGGTAACGTTTTACCGTTAGTGGATATGTTTTTTGTTTATGTAAATGTGTGTTGAGCTAAATAATTGAATTCGGAAAAGTGGAGTGGTGTTAAAAGAGTGAAATTAGGAATTGGGATAATAGGATTAAAAGGTGTTTTCTATGATATATATTTATACGAAATAATTCTATGATGTATACAATGAGCTTTAATCTTATACATAATTTTTTTTCCAACCCTCCAAGAAACCTACTTTAAGCATGATTCAATAATATAAAGTTATCACGATGCTTGACATACCCTTGGTTTTTTTGAAAAAAGGGCATAAAATAACTACCGCCCAGGCATGAATATTTTTTATTCGTCGTATATGGACCTCCTAAACCCGATGTTGAAATAAAAAATTGCTGGTCTCGATTGGTTTACGTGATAAAATTCGCGAAAGTTTGAAAATTCTGTGCAAATGTTTACGTGTGTGGAAGCTAATGTATGATATCTTAACCTAATAGCGTTTTATTTTCTAAAATAAATGTTGCCCTTTTATCGTGCACTTTTGGAATAATTCTAGTTTGGGGCCCACGCCCCTTTTTAAATTTGTTTTTTTTGGATTATATGTATTTGGCCCTCTTAAACACAATGGTGCAAGAAAAAAGGCCGCTCTCTTATGGTTACGGAGATACAGTTCATCAAAGTTGCGAAATTTCAGTTAAAATAAGTGTCGTTTTTGTATGGAAATATGCTATATGAATGCTTATTTGTGCAAGCAAACCTAAGTTTGAGGCAAAGCAAACTAGTACACCTATAAGGGGTGGTTATGTGGTCGACCCCCTCCCCCCACCCTCCACACCCCCTTGGAGTTGAAAATGTTGTAAAAGGTAAATAAAATGTTTTTAAAAATTTTACAAAGTGTTATATACAGTGTTATATGCATTTGAAAAAAAAGTTGTTTTAAATTAGCGCCAATGGCGCCAACAAATTTTTGTAAAAAATCGCCAATTTTTTTATAAAATTTCCATAGTCTTCACTGATAATTTAAGACGAAGGAAAAGATATGTTTAATGAGTAATAGCGCCGCAGGCGAAAAATTTTTATAAAAAATCGCGCGATTTTTTATAACAATTTTTCAGTTTTCCTATTCAGCAAGTGGTTCACATATAATAAATTCAAAAAGTTAAAAAATACCAGTAAAAATAAGAAAATACCAAAGAATAGTTATGTTTGAGGGATAATACCCAAATCGCAAAGGCGCGTTAGGTCGGTCGCGCTTTGACAGCTAAAGTAGAAACAACGAGTTGTTATGAAGCAATTCATAATTCGACCTCAAGCTTTGATCGTACTTTGTATCGTAAAAACTGTCAAATCTCGTAGGAAGGGGTAAAGTACGATCAAAGCGCGACCTGCCGAAAAAAGTTGAAAAATGTTCTACTCGGTCGTGCGTTTGACATTTGCTGATAGCGCAGGGTTGTATTTTCATAGAGTTAGCTAAATATGTGGGTATTGTTCAGTTTCTATGGTAAAGACATGTTTGCATGGGATTTGTTATTTTGTCAGAATAGTTATGTTGTAAATGATTTAATTTTTTAATTTGTTTTATGAAAATGATGAAATTCATAATTAAATGCTTGATGAGTTGAGCATATTATAATTTAATATTAATATTTGTGCCAACATTATTATAACATACTTTGGGTAAATGGGACTTTGCGGGATTTTTTGATTTGACTGCGTATAGTGGCATCATCTAAGTGATAGACGCCCGACCTGTCAACGCAACATTATGATTTCAAAATTATAAAGTCGGGCGATTTGACAGTTCATCTCGTAAAGTCGAGTAAAGTACGAGCAAAGTACGATCAACGCGCGACCGACCTAACGCGTCTTTGCGATTCAGCCATAAAAAAGATTCACCAGTTAATTATACCCAAATCGCAAAGCCGCGTTAGGTCGGTCGCGCTTTGACAGCTAAAGTAGAAACAACGAGTTGTTATGTAGCAATTCATAATTCGACCTCAAGCTTTGATCGTACTTTGTATCGTAAATATTGTCGAATCTCGTAGGAAGGGGTAAAGTACGATCAAAGCGCGACCTGCCGAAAAAAGTTGAGAAATGTTCAACTCGGTCGTGCGTTTGACATTTGCCGCTAGCGCAGGGTTGTATTTTCATTGAGTTAGCTTAATATATGAACATTGTTCATGCAGTAGTAAGGACGTGTTTGCATGGGATTTATTTTTGTCAACAAATTAGTTTATATTGAATTTAATTGAATTTTGACTATTTTAAACATTCATAACATCAGTAGCTGCTTATGTTATGGTTGCTACTTTGTTTGAAGCGAGTAGTTTACCTGTTTGTTTTGTTGTTGATGCTGTTGTTGTTTATTGTATGCAAACTTGCGTGTTTGCATGGGATTTATTTTTGTCAACAAATTAGTTTATATAAATAATATTATAACTACTACGCTGGTTACATATGCAGAAAAATTTATTTATTAAATATAATAAATTGTAATTATATATACTTCGTTTAACATCAAATGTTTGTCTGTCTGCCTGTTCCGTACGTTGAACGCAGACTATCCATAATGCTTATAAGATTTTTAAAAATTGGAATTTTTTGAGATAAAATTGCATATTACATGCATGCTAAGAAAAACTTAAAACACATTGTTCTCGAAATGACTTTATAAACTGCACTCAGAAAAAAGTTTATCGGAATATGATATAAAAAGCATCATATTTAGAGAAAAATGGTCTAAATTCTAAAAGTCTATAGACTTTGCTCCAAAGAATGCTTCTATGAAAAAGAGAAATATATAAAAATATACCGAGAAAAAGAGAAATATATTAATTTTTCGAGAAAAAGACTTTTTATTTTTGAGAAAACATTTGTTTTAATTGCAGAAAATACTTCTCATAGTGAATTTTTAATCAAAATATAGGAAAAATTTTTCATTTTCAAAAATTTTTCTCTATAAATGAGAATTTTTTTTGCGAGAAAAATATTTATCATTATAAGAGGCATTGAAATATTTCCATTTCCTAGAAGTGAAGAAATATTTCTTCGAAAATGTGAAAATTTATTCTAAGTGTAAAAAGCACTTTAAACGTATAGGGGTCAGAAAAACACGAGCCATTTCTGCGTATAAAAGCCAGCATTGCATATGCTTTTGGTACAATATAATCTAAATGCGGAACAAAAGTGAGTTTGAAATCAAACACAACACCAAGGTCTTTAAACTGCTCCAAGGACAACAAGTTAGAGCCCGCAATATGATAAGCTGATCGATTGCGATTAAGAGACCTAGAATAAGACATACAAATGCACTTATCCAGGTTCAAAAAAATATAATTTTTACTGCACCAATTGTTAAGTTTGACAATTTCATATTGAAGTGATTCAATATCAGCGGAGTTATGTACTCTACGGAAAACCTTCAGGTCATCTGCATACAAGAGGCAATTACAGCTATGAAAGATGGTAGTAATGTCATTAATAAAAACTATAAATAATAGGGGCCCCAAAATGCTACCTTGCGGGACACCCGAAGTAGCAACATATGGGTAGGATGTAACATTATCAAAGGCTACAACACACTGCCTATTAGATAAGTATGAAGTCAGCCAGCTAAGAAAACCAGAATGAAATCCAATCCACTTAAGTTTTTTAATTAAGAGAGAATGGGAGACTTTGTCAAAGGCTTTGGAAAAGTCTGTGTAAACTACATCAACCTGACAACCATCCTGAAACGCAGATAAGCAATATTCAGTGAAAGAAACCAAGTTGGAAACTGTCGACCGACCAGGCATAAAGCCATGCTGATAAGGGGAGATAATTTTCTTGACAGCAAAAAACATTTTCTCTTTTACTATTGATTCAAAAAGCTTTGATATGGAAGAGAGCTTGGATATTGGTCTGTAATTAGAAACATTATTTTTTGACCCAGATTTATGGACAGGAGTTACAAAAGACACTTTCCAGCAGTCAAGGAAATTGCCAGAACGCAGAGAACTGTTGAAAATTAGCATCAGAGGATATGCTAAACTGATTGCACATTTATTTAAGAAAAATGAGCAAAAACCATCAACATCCAATTTCTGTGAAGATTTAAGCCGACGAATCCCATTAATAATATCATCCACAGTCAAAGCAAGTGACCCAAAATCAATTTCTGGGGCAAAATTACTTGGAACTTCAAAATCAACATCATAGGCAGGTTCATAGTTTGATAGAAAAAAATCCGCAAAAAGATTTGCAGTGGTTGATGCAACATTAGAAGTAGTGTTATTAAGAAACATCGACATCGGAATATTTGAAGAACCTTTTTTAGACTTAATAAACCGCCAAAAAGACTTCGGATTCGATGTAATATCGTATTCAAATTTTAAAATGTACTGCTTGTAAAGGTACTTATCCAGAAAATTGAATTCCCTCATATAGTGCCTATACTTGAGAAAAAAAAATTGATTATTAGTGAGCAAATATTTTTTATAAAACTTAGAGCGCAAATTTTTTAATTTTTTGAGACCACGTGTATACCATGGTAATTTGTAAACTTGTCGTCTAATTATTGGGATGAGATCATTACAAACAGTGGAAACTAAAGATTTAAAGTTATTAAAACACGAAACAGTATCGAGCTTATCAAAATCACTAATCCAATTTATACCAATGAAAACAGAATTTAAGTAGTCAAAATTACAGGCGCGGTAGTTATAACTGATATTTGAATCATCATTAATTAATGCAAGATACTTATAAAAAACAATTTTGATCTCTAGAGGGACATGATGTGCACTTAAAGCTGAAATCGGAAAGGCAGCTTCAAATAACTTAAAATTTATATTGCCAGTTATAAAGACTAAATCTAACAATCTACTCAAAGAGTTAAAACAAGAGTTAATTTGATTTAAGCCCAGATTAAAAAAATTATCAATTAAATAGAGTTCAGCGCCACTGGAAACATTCAATGGAGAGAGATAACCATCAGATTGTTTTTTCAACCACGAAACATTTGGAAGATTGAAATCACCAAGCACCAGAAATTGTCTGCTATCATCACAAGAGTCAGCAACCAAACATGATATATTATCCGTATGAGCTTTATAAACATCCAAAGAGCTATTTGGTGGAATATATGATAAACAGATGATGAGAACTTCAGAAATACCGTTTATCGACACACAAAGCTGGTCAAGGAATGGATCAGTATTTTGTAATGGAATAATAGATGATAATAGAGTACGATTCACAGCAATTAATACACCACCACCACGAAGATTTCCAGTTCTATTAGAGTCTCTATCTTTTCGATAGACATTGTATAATTTGGGATCGAAAAATTCTTCATTATAAAAATTTCCATTCAACCAAGTTTCAGTAAGAATAAATATATCATAGAAACATTGAGCTGTAGCCAGAAAGATAGTGCTGGATTTAGTTCTAAGACCAGACACATTCTGATAATAAATATTAAGAGCCTTGTTATTGTTATCAAGCTTATCAACAGAGCTACAAGTTTTATCATTGTTGCAGACGCGATTACTCGATGATGATGATGATGACGATGATGATGATGATGATGATGATGATGATGATAATGATAATGATGATGGTGCAGATGCTGGTGAAGATGCTGGTGAAGATGATAATGCTGAGGATGTAACAGTTTCGAATATTTTTGGTGCTGTTGATAAATTCGAGGACGTTAATGTTGTTGTTGCTAAAGTTGAAGACAATGATAGCAATGATAATGGTATTAATGATGACGATGATGATGCTGATGATAATAATGATGGTGAAGATGCTGGTGAAGATGATAATGCTGAGGATGTAACAGTTTCGAATATTTTTGGTGCTGTTGATAAATTTGAGGACGTTAATGTTGTTGTTGCTAAAGTGGATGACAATGATAGCAATGATAATGGTGTTAATGATGACGATGATGATGCTGATGATGATGAAGAAGATACTGATGATGATGATGTTGATGATGATGAAGAACGTAATGAAGGAGCTGATGACGCTACCAATGATGGAGGTGAAAACGCTGAAGATGTTGGCAACGATGGTGAAGATGATGATAGAGAATGCAATTTTAGTTTTTTGACGGAGGTATCAAAACAATTGGTTCAATTATTGCTGACGGATATTGCTTACTTGTCACAAATTCGTGAACAATAATGCCTTTTGGCCAAAATTCTTTGGATAGAATATCATTGTATTGTTCAGTTGGCACGGTAAGTTGAAAAGACGAAATTACACGCGGTGAATTAAAGTTGAATTTCCTGCATTTTAACGCAAATGAAAGAATTTTCCTCAGAAACCAGACGTCAGATCGAGACGTTGAAGATGTAATTTTTTTTAATCATGTCTTGCAGGTACAGTTTTACGAAAATTTGACTTAACACTTTCGACGGGAGTCGAAAAAAAAATAATTTTTTAAATTTTAAAATTTAATTGATAATTTAAAAAATTTTGAAATGAGAGTTTTTTGAAAATCGTCCTTTTTCTGTGCTCGAGGCACAACCCCGAGAAACACCGGGTTACATCCGCTAGTAAACAAATAAAAGCGTTGTATTTTAATAATAATTTTAAGAGAGTACAAAAATATCATTTCATGGTTTGTTATTTTGGACCAAAAATTATTTGTCTGCATAGCAATGCACTCACAGGTGACGTAATAAGTAAATTAAAATATCCAGTTTACAAAAATAGCTTCTTTGTCACTTAAGATACTAGCAAACCTTATAAGGTTCTATAGAAACAAAAATTGAACATTTTTCGTTTAAGTTATAATAATTTTTAATATGTGAGAAATACGTATACTAACAAAAAAGTTATAGCTAAAAATATACACGTTTTCCGGATAAAGAACAGAACGAATGGAATTCAGTTCTGAAATCTGTTCTTTATTCAGAATAGAACGAAATAAGAAACAACATTGCACAAGAAAGAGCACACTTGTATGTGTTTTTGATCAGCTGATAAGTTCACTAAAATAGAAAAAAACCAAAAATGGAAAATCTTTTTATATCCTTATTTATATTTTTAGTATATAATAGCTGTGTTTTTTATCAAGCGAGTAGTTAAAAAACGACCGCTTATCATATGTATACTCGCTTAAATAACACAGGAAACTGTTACTCGCTTAAAAGTTTGCCGACCAAACGAAAAAAAATGCTTCCAAGTTATGTTTCAATAATTGTATAAATTTCCTACAAAGCTGGCAACTATATCTGATTGATAGTCAATAGTGATGTATGAAATTAACATTTTTTGTACCAAATACTTTTCACGAAATACTCATAATTTGCTTAAGATCAATATTTCAATAAAAATACATAATAATTTAACAGGTAAGATAAACAAAATTTATCAAATATACTCATTATGTAAAACTATGTTATTTGCTTAAGCTTTTAGCACTGAAAATCTTTTGAGTATCGGGTTTGTTTTCAGAACCGAGTCTCCAATGCTTAAAATCTGAAAATTTATGCATCACTAATTGTCAGAACTTTGATATATAAAATAAATTTGTCAAAAATTGTTTACAAAAATTCGATCAGAACATAAACAACGTTTTTGACTTTTCAGAAAATGCTTCCAAGTTTTAAAAAAATTCTTAAGCGAGTAAGCAGTCGTTTTTTGACTACTCGCTTGGTAAAAAACACAGCTAATATTAATAATATTAATGTTACTTAATGAAGTATATAATTAAATCATTAATTCGACGGCTTTTCGTATATGAATTGCTAAAATCAATAAAGAAATGCAACCATCATGTACTTCCACCATATATATTGTGATTTGGGGATTTCAGACTTTGTGGGATTTTTTTTAGTTTGATTGCGTACAGTGGCATCATCTAAGTGATAGACGCCCGACCTGTCAACGCAACATTATGATTTCAAAATTATAAAGTCGGGCGATTTGACAGTTTTTCCCGTAAAGTCGAGCAAAGTACGTGCAAAGTACGATCAACGCGCGACCGACCTAACGCGTCTTTGCGATTCAGCCATAAGCGCCGCAGGCGAAAAATTTTTACAAAAAATCGCGCGATTTTTTATAAAAATTTTTCAGTTTTCCTATTTAGCAAGTTATTCATATATAATACACTCAAAATTAAAAAAATACCAGTAAAAATAAAAAAGACGAACGAATAGTTGTGTTTGAGCTAAAAGCGCCGCAGGCGAAAAATTGTTATAAAAAATCGCGCGATTTTTTATAACAATTTTTCAGTTTTCCAATTTTTTATTTTTAAGGTAAGTTTTTACGATTAAATTGATTGTTTTATAGTGAATATTCGTTTAAAAACTATGGAGAAATCACAGATTTTTATGAGCGATTTTTCAAACTTTGATGAATTGTATCTCCTAAACCAGAAGAGAGCGGCTTTTTTTTCTTGCACCATTGGATTTAGGAGGGCCAAATACATATAATCTAAAAAAAAAATATTAAAAAGGGGCGTGGGCCCCAAACTAGAATTATGCCAAAACTAAAAAGGATATGTGGGCATGTATTGCAGCTGAGTTCGAGAACAAAAGTTGGAAGCAGTGCGAGAGACAGTACAAAACTATAATAAAATGGAAAAAGAATGTTATTGACAATAACAGCAGTTCTGAAGCTAAGCGGCAGAAGCTTCAGTTTGAAGAGGAGTCGGGCCTTTTCCTCACGGAGCAAATGAAAAGCAATGCAATTGCAACACAATTGTTTAGAAAGGTTCAAGCCACTGCAATTAAAATCTTAATTGCAATCAATGCTTTCAGAAGAGCAAGAAATGTTACAACGCAACATTGCTACAGATAGAAATAGACATATTTTTACCTATGGGAAAAAAAACAAGCGACGTGGGCCCCAAAGTGGAATTATCCTTTTTTTTACTATACGCTAAAAAAACGGCAAAAAAGATGTGGGTCATTCCGTGCATTCAAAAATAATGTAAACAGCAGATTGTTCGTGGCAGTAAAAGAGATACCGCAAAGAACTGCTAAATTTTTAGCATTCTACAGAATGACCAAAGAAAAAACACAAGTTGGTGATATAAATGCAGCATGCCGTGTTGCATAAAACTTATCGCAAACGTGCTACCAACAAATTCTGAATAAGTTGCTACATGTGAAGGTCTCGGTATAGTAACATGGGTCAGCAACATTTGTTGCAATTGGATTACTTTTGAATTGGTCCGTGAGGAAATGGCCTTAGACAAAACTTGTAAGTTGGATTGAACCGGCAATACAAATCAGTAGCCAAACATATCACAATGAAAAGACAAAGTCATTCCAAAGAGGATATAAAGAAGAAGCACAAATCTGTTTAGGAAAAGTTGGCTGAAATCGCAGCAAGAAAAGAGGAGGTAATAGTAAGAAGACACCTTGAAAAAATCGCGCGATTTTTTATAAAAATTTTTCGCCTGCGGCGCTTATTACTCAAACATAACTATTCTTTGGTCTTTTTTTATTTTTACTGGTATTTTTTAACTTTTGAATTTATTATATGTGAACCACTTGCTGAATAGGAAAACTGAAAAATTTTTATAAAAAATCGCGGGATGGATGGTGAATGGGAGGGTGGGGGGGGTCGACCACAAAACCACCCCTTATAGGTGTACTAGTTTTCTTTGCTTCAAACTTAGGTTTGCTTGCACAAATAAGCATTCATATAGCATATTTCCATACAAAAACGACACTTATTTTAACTGAAATTTCGTAACTTTGATGAACTGTATCTCCTTAACCATAAGAGAGCGGCCTTTTTTTCTTGCACCATTGTGTTTAGGAGGGCCAAATACATATAATCCAAAAAAAAAAAAATTAAAAAGGGGCGTGGGCCCCAAACTAGAATTATTCCGAATTTTTTAAATAAAAATAGCAGATTTGTTTGCTTGCAATGTATAATTTATAAGTATATACTTTCATTTACGAGTTTCTTACAGGATTACAAAGAAATTCCTTTATATTATTCCTTTTTATTTCTCCAAGGGATGTGAGTGTTGATTCATTTACGTCTTGCAGAAATTGGGATGCAATTGGTCTCAATATTTTCATCTGTTATTTCATAATAATCATTATTGTCTATGTAAATCTTATGTAGCGCGCAGCAAGCAATAATAAATTTTGACATTGCTTCTATAACGTGAAAATCTTAGCGTGTAAGTTATCGAAAGTGACACTTTAACATCCAAAAATTAAGTCCATTGATGAAATTATGGACGCCACGAGTAGGACGAATGAAAAAGTTTGCTAACTTCCCGGATTGTTGCAAAAAACAAATAAATTTCTGTAATATATGGGCATTTCCAAACTGGCGTTATGTACGTTTTGTACGAAAAAATTAAAAAAAAAGAATGAAGAAGTCTTTAAGTAGCACTATGTTAAGTAAAAAAATTATAGCAATCGATTCTAAGAATAAAAAGATATAAGCAAATATAAGCACTGGCGTGACGTTACAAAAACAAGTGGTTTTCGACTTAGACTAGAAAATTTGCAAAACTCTGCGAATTGGGCAAGACTTTTTATACAAAACTTTATTTGGAAGAATTTAAAATAATATAAGTTCATTTTTTATTAGGCTATGTCATCTGGCGTGACGTTACGTTACTTAAATTTCCATTGGAACATTTTAAGTAAAAATTTGTATAAAAAAATATTTGACGTAAATAATACATAAAGTTGACCTATTATATATTATATTTTTTAACTCCTACCCATCGACCATGAGCAGTTGGAAAAAAATTCCACTAAAATACCTGCACGAAAATTCAGTAACGAAATCAGGCAAGCTTCGAGCAATGTGGCGTGACGTTACTCACTTTCAAATTTAATATAAAATGAACGGCTTTTCTTCTTAACGATTTTTTTATAAAATTTACTTAACTTTATTAAAATTTATTAAAATGCAAAATTTCACGCACTTTTGAACGTCAGCGTAGAAAAAATAGCACAAAATTATTTTTTGTCTGGCGTGACGTTACCTCAGAATATCATTAAAAGCAAATCAAAATTTTACCGTTAATTGATATTTGTTTGCTCTTTTGCATTTATTTTGCGGTTAGTTGTTGTTGTAGCAAAAGTTTTGCATAAGAGTGCAATCGCACAATTACTCTTAGAAATGGAAATTGTAAATAAGTTATCGAAAGTGACACTTTAACATCCAAAAATTAAGTCCATTGATGAAATTATGGACGCCACGAGTAGGACGAATGAAAATAAACAAAACTGACCAAAACTTTTACTTTATCTTGGTAGCCCAATATCTTGAAAAATTTGAACTCTTTAATTAAATTAATTTTGAATATTTCTTCAATAATACAAATAAAAAAATGTTGGTTAACTTTAAATTTTTTGGTCACGGTAGACTTTTCTGCGGAAATGCCCATATACGAATTTTTCTGAAGTTAAAATGAAAACATTCATTTGCATGGCGGGAGTTGCTTGCGGCCAGCCTCCTTTTATATATTTTTTTTTTAGAATTTTTTGCTCCTGGTATATCTTTCAATAAGATATTCTGCGCTTTCTCGGTTTATGTTCTCTGAACTGAAAAAATACATTACAAATGCAATTGGCAATAGCTATATAAAAAAATCAATAATACTATCTCGCTGTCATTGCATTCATTTATTACATCCACAAACCTTTTTGCACTCTTTTCACGAGGAAGAGGATGAATCCATTAATTCACATATATTTTGGTCTATAATAATTAAATTTTTCCTTGCCATCTGCATTTACCCTTTTCTTTAAATTACGAATCAAATGTCAAAATAGGTCTGTTCACGTACTTTACTTGTTAAAACTTGCAGGGAGAGAGTAAAAGAAGAATTTAGGTAAAAATATGTACAATAAGGCGTAGTGAAATATATGGGATGAGATTTTTGCTACTAAGCGGGATAGAGAAACTGAAAACTTACAGCATTTTAAGCAACTTGGCCGAAGGACCCTACGATTTCTGAAAGAAAAATACCGATTTTTAGACTTATTGCTCCGGAACATGAGCGCAAATTAAGTGACGTCATTTCAATGTGTAGGAAGTTTAAAGATAATTTATATACAAATATATTCATCGATTGTTTGATATACCTAGTTACTGAGATATGGGCATTTTTACGTGTGACACACGGATATTCGTACGATTTTTTCTCCGTCTATTTGCCTCGGAATTCCTCAATGATGGCTTTATTCAAAAGTTATTGAACTTTTTGTCTAGCGTGTCGCACGGACATTTTTAGGACATGACTTTTGAGGTTGTGCTACATTTTGAAAAATTTCAGCTAATTGGTGCCCTTTTTAAAAATTTTGTACGCAGCCTGATGTATAAAGGTTAACACAAGAACATGGCATTATTCTTCTTTCCAAGAAGTGATTTTTACGGAAGTTACAACTGTTTAACCAGCGTGACGTTACGGACACAAAATCGTGTTGCACGGACAGAGTACGATTTTGTATACAAATTTGTTGCTTTTAAGCAAAATAGGTTTTATCTATTAAGTCTAGTACTCTGGTCGTTTGCGTGAAATTTCGCTGGCAACATTCAATTTTTTGTTGCGTGAAAATTTTGAAAAATATTTTGTAGCGTAGAAATTGTAAAGTTTTAGATAGTCATGCTTTACTTCTCAAAATAGAGAAAAATAAATTCATAAAAACAAAAAATTTACGACAACTGTCACTTTTCACTTAAAAATAAATAGGCAGTTCTATTAAATTGTCGTGAAAAAATGTTTCAAGAGAAATGTTGCGAGTATTTTCCACAGCGGAGCAGAGTACGACTTTGACGAACATGTTGTGAAAAATTTCACACATATTTCACAGCTATCGTTTTTTGTATGTAGATTTGAGTGAAATTTCACAGGAAACTGAACCGAGTACTATGCTTCAGTTGAAAATAAAATATTGTAGTTCTTACGTTATCTAAAAATTTAATAGTAGCGGGTTGCAACAATTTAAATGATGCAGGTTGCAAAAAAATGCATCTTTAAAAATTAGAAATTGATTTATGGGTCTGAACCGGCATGCTTCCGAAATACAATAAAGCACACATTCTTTACATGGATATTATGCATCTTTTGCAGAAAAGGACGGCATTTAACATAGCTTCAGCGTTTAAGTACCTGATCGGTATTATCTTTAGTAATATTTACAATAAAAATAACATTTACGTTTAGTAGCATGACTTAAGTCGTTGGCAGTTCTTATTTTCCACCACACCGCTTCTTTGACGGTAAATTTGTAAACAGCAGCTTCAATGCTTCTTCACTTGGAATACGTAAGTCAAGTTTGGTATCCAAGTTAAAATGTGCATGTTGAACGAATAGAGAGGATCCATTCATGTTTTGTTCGGTTTGCTCTTAAGGGCTTAAGTAAAACTGACATTTTAAAACTTTCTCCTTATGAGAATCTTTTAAATTAATAAGAATAAAATAATTAAATGATCCAAGGAGGTTTGCATAAAAAGCAAATTGGCCATTTCAGCCCTTGAAAGGACTTTGACCGAGCTTCTAATGATCAATTGTGCTGTGTGTGTTATTAAATGTTTGCACACAATTTACCGAGAACTGGACCTACATGTTTTATGCCGTCTCCGAACGGCTAAAGTTCATGTTATCAAGAAGCTTTACATGACATAATTTACTCTCTGAGGTTTGCCATTGTCTGCAGAGAGGTGGTGACCGATCAGAAAAATTTTTTATTGAAAAAAGTTTTCGCCGCGGCTGGGGATCGAACTCGGGCTCCGAGCATGCTAAGCCACACACTTAACCTGCATGCCACGGTCACCAACCATAAAACCCAACCCAAATTTTGTTGATGAAATGGGTCATGACTTTAACGTTGAGAGAGCGCGAAAAAGCAACTCTATTGTTATTGCATGTAATTCAACACCTACATCACAAGAAAGATGGAGGATATGCGAAATATGTTGTCTGTAGTTATTCATTGTTTCATGTTGGTTGATTAACTGAATGCAGCTCATATGAAAAATATATACAAGGTTTGTCCGTGCGTCACGGCTCTAAAAGTGGTTCTGTGCGTCTAATCAAAAAATTTTTCAAAATTTAGAACAACTATAGAACAACTATAGAACAACAAATGTGATTTTCAATCATGGTACTTTTTGAGTAAATTTACTCAATCACTTAATTTACTAATCATGTTACTCCGATAATGGGTTATTGCTATAGAACAACAAATGTGATTTTTTCGTGACACATGGACACTTTTATAGCACTATTCAGGCTTAGCAGTGACAGTGACAAAATCATAACAAAGTGTGTGGAATAACAACTGTTATAGTTAAATCATTTTCGTGAAAAAGTCACCCAAAAATATATAACTATTGTTATTGAAGTTGTCACCATCTAAAAAGTAGGTGACAAAAAAAAACAAATAGTTTTGACAATTAATATATTGTTATTTTACAAATTCAAAGAAATGGCAGATGGAATTTTTATAATATTTTCAATACTTTCCGAAAGAAGAAAAAAAAATCGAAAGACGAAGACTTCTGAAGCATTTGCGCGACACAACGGATCCATTTGATATGCAGGAATTAATTTTTATTCAATCTTTTCGAATGCCAAGAAATCTTTGCTGGGACCTTATTCAACAATTGGAGCCTCATGATAACCAAAAAACAGCGCTGCCGTTTCCAATACGATTTGTATCTGTGTTGTTTTCTTACGCTCATGGTTCCTATCAAAAATGTGTCGGTACAAATTATACAGTCCCTTTAAGCGAAGCTTCAGTTTCAAGGTGCTTAGCTCACATTTCTTAGCTTATAGTCAAAGTTAAGGCATTCATTTTCCGCAGACCGTAATAGAGCAGACTGCTGTGAAAACTGGGTATTTATCCACGAAGTTAGTTTGTGTTGTATTTTTAATGTTTTTGTTGCTTTAGATTTTTTAGTTCTTATGGAATCAAGGGAACAATAGGATCTATTGATTGCACACACATTGCAATTTCGTCGCCTCCTGCAAATGGCATAAATAATCCATTAAGCCTGTATATGAACCGTAAAGGATATTATAGCATTAATGTTGAAGCGGTAAGTAGTGGCATCCAACGCAATACTGGATAAATGTAAGAATTTTTAATATCACTTATAGGTTTGTGATCATCTTCTACGTTTCACTGCTATAAATGCATTCGTATTTATATGATGACGAATCATGATACACAAGCAGACACGTGGCTTTTGGGTGATTCAGGTTATCCCTTAGAACCATGGCTGCTCACACCCGTTGCTGAACCATCGAATCGGAAAGAGTTAAAATACAACAAGCTAAATGCCAAAGCTAGGAATGCAATTGAAAGGGCATTTGGAGTTTTAAAAGCACGCTTTAGGTATAAAATAATGCGCTCATATTGATTTGAATGTTGACTCAATATGTTTTTATAGATGTCTCTTAAAGCATCGGACGTTACACTGCAGCCATGAGAAAGCCGCAAACATTACCTATGCTTGTGCTATTTTGCATAATATATTAATTTCAAACAGAGTTCCCCTGAATGAAGAACAATTAATACAAATCGAAACTTCTAACAACGATACGGCAAGAATGGTTAACAATACTGAGATTTTTAGACACGGGCAGAGAACAAGAAATCGTTATATTGCATCCTTACAAGAATAATCAGCTTACCGGATACGATTAATTAACATTTTATGCTTTACTACTTATATTGTTTCTTATTTAATAACCATAGAAAACTCTTGTGTTTTTCAATAAACTTTTATTATTTTATTATTTTTTCTAAAATTGATGTTATACCCAAAAAAGCATCCCGTAACCCTTCTAGAATGACATTCGTCTTTTCCATTATTTCTAACTGCCGTTCTTCACGTCGTTGCAGACTTTTTAAGGCCTCTTCCATCATAACTTCTGAACTCATTTTCTTAGGTTTGCTAGAACATGTTTCAGCTGGCAACGAAAGAAATTGTCGTGTTGGAGTTTGATGTGCTGATATCGGCAGAATATTTGTCGGCAGAGTGACTGTCGGCGCAACAATTGTTGGCGGAGTTGATGGTAGTAGGGTTGGCTCAATATGAACTGACGACAGCACAGAAGACGGAAATTGCGTTTCCAATGAAGCTGGTGGTTCAGGCAATAGAAAAGAGATCCAAACGTATACTAGCAATTTAAAGTGCATTTAAATTATATTACCTGAACACATAAAGAAAACTTCAGAGAATCTTCTTCAACTATCTGCAATCCGAGCTGTTGTAAATTTTCATGTCCATCAACTGACATTATCCCAATTGTTTGCAGAGCTTGCTCATCGAAATCGCTCATTTCTGCGGTTGGCGGATCTCCACCCGTTAGCATTCGTTCGGCTTTGTTCTTGCGTGCGCGGCAGCGTATTTGATTCTTCCACTGATTTAAATTCTAGAAATGGAAATAATGAAAATTATGTAAAATTTAAAATAAAAAAATACCTCTTTCCACTTTATTGCTGTCCTTGTTGGTCCCCTCATTGAATTGAGGTTGGCTGCAACTTCTTTCCACAAATTTTGAAGCAAGCGTGGGTTATTTGGGCTTCTCTTACCTGCTTGCAGCTCAGGATGTTGCTTGCAAAATGAAATGAAGAATTGCAATTGCTCCCCAGTAGTGCGTTCAAACTTTTTTACACTAAAAATTAATAAAATTTTTTTTGAAAACGTCATAATACATTTTTATATATATAGAGAAATAACCAACTTACTTTTTTTCAGCCATATTTTTGAATATTTGAATAAAGAATTTTGCAACGAATATTTGAAGCATTAATATTTTGACATTTAAAAAAAATTACTTTTCACCTCTTTGTGGTGAATTTTATGATTTAATTCCATGTCAACTTTGATTTAGAATATTATAACAATAACTTATAACAAGTGCATAACAACAACTATAACAAAATATCAATAAAAAAAAATTGTCACTTTAAAGCCTGCATAGAGCTATTAATGTACAAGGTTTTGATTCTAATTTGAAATGAACCAATAGAAGAATATGACCAAGAGTTAAGTCCAGTATATTCTTCAAGAATTTCTACATAAATTCTCATTCTCAAATTACTCACCAAACCTTGGATTGGCATGTATTTCAACTTTAGTTGTTAAAAAAAATTTTTAACTTGCTGACCTCACTGAACATTAACGCTTATTACTTTTACCTTGGAATTTTCCCATCATGTTTTATTACATATTCATAAATTTCTGATTATGTACATTAGTATGTACATTAGAGTGGGTGGGCCTCCATAAAAAAAAAAACACCCTCTATTTTAAAGTTGACCTCGAGAGGATTCCGAAAACAAAAAAAAAATGTCAGATTTAAAAAAATTATATGTCGTTGAAAAGGGCTTTACGAGCACTACAATGTCTTAGAAGATTTTCATTTTTGAGGTCATATTCAAGTAGTAAGCCCCATTAGGCCAATTTATCCCCCTTAAATTTCCTTTTTTTTCCCCATATAATTTAACTCCTTCAAATTTGTTTAATTTGTGTTCCAAAAATTATTTATCAAGTTTAAAAACAAAGAAGTTATAATAGTTCAAATATTTGATATAATCTTTTTTTTTATAAAATGTTTACTTTTAGTGTAGTCAACGAACAAGCAAATAATATAAACAAAATTGTAAAAGAAACTTAAAAAATAATTTTTTGAACACAAATTAAACAAATTTTAAGGAGTTTAATCTTATGAGAAAAAAAAAATTTAAGTGGGATAAATATTAGCCCGATTTATCGGCTTACTAGTTGAATATGACCTCAGAAGTAAAAATGTTCTAAGAAGACATTGAAGTGCTCGTTCAACGCCCTTCAGAGCCCTTTTCAACGACATATAATTTATTAAGATCTGACATTTAATGCTTAAGTTATGCAAAAAAGACCATTTTGACTGTTTTTCCGGTGGTCCAAAAAAAAATTTTTTTTTGTTTTCGGAATCCTCTCGAGTTCAACTTTAAAATAAGGGGTGGTTTTTTCAAACTTTTTTTTCGACCCTCTCTAATGTACATAGCTCATATGTTAACTTAACTTGATTATCATACACTCATGTAAAAATGCCCATATATGTAAATTTTTGAAGAAAACAAAAAAACGCAGTTTTTCTCCTTTTATTGTGGATTTTAGAATTTTAAGCTCGATATTAGAGAAATCGACAAATGTAACTCTATCTACACTAACAAATTTGGAATAACGATTGGAAAAAACGACCAGATGACAACAAATTCTGTATCCCGGGAATCAATCTCCAGTCCAACATGTGCTACGTTACATAACTTAATTTGCACTCATGTTTCGGAGCAATAAGCCTAAAAATCAGTATTTTCTTTTCAGAAATCGTAGGGTTGGGGCCATAGTGGGTGAAAAGAAAATTTTGCAAAAACTTTTTTTTTCTAATGGTAACTTCTTATCACTATCTAGCATTGATCTGTAACAATAATTCACCTTTTATGAGCAAAAAACCCTGTTGAACCAATATATTATAAACGCATTCATATCAGAAGTTAATTTTGAAAAGTTCGAAAGCGGTTCGAAATTCGTCGGAGAGCTGAATCCTTCGGCCATGTTGCTTAAAATGCTTTAAGTTTTCAGTTTCTCAATCCCGCTTTATAGAAAAAAATTTCACTACTCCTCAATGTACAAAGAGAAAAATAGCAGAAAAAGTACGTGAACAGAAAACTTGCTGTTAAATTGTTGTTAACTTTTAGAAACTTGCAAGTTAACAACAGCCGATTTAACGAATTAACAGCTTATATCAACCGCAAAAAACTGCTGCTGTAACTTAAGGTTATAAATTGTTGAAATCATTTCTTGTGTTCTACCAAAATTAACATATATAATTACATTTCCCTCAGCATCATAAATGTTTCCTTTTCCATCCATTTTAATAGGAAATCCATAGAAAAATTTTTGACAGCTTGTTTTTTTTTTTGACAAACAGTTTTTTTCAGTAGTTTCAAGTTCTAGCAAGTAGAAATTTTGCTAGCAGACACTTGCAACTTGCAACTTACAATTTGGAGAGATAAGGGGGCGATCTTCACATGGCAACGTGTCTGACTGCCTCAACTTGGCGAGGGCAGCATTATCATGTCGAAATCGTATCAAGTCGACTCAAACCTCCACGTGGTGTCTCCTGGAAACGTCAAAGAACTATCACCCGATAAACTTTGGCGGCGAATCTGAGCGGCGGGCTTCCTTTGGTCATCAAGCAAAGGTTGTGCGTTGGGTTTGAAGCCCACCACATAAAAAAAGCATTTCAATGAAAAATACAAGAATTAATAAAAGAATGATCCCCAAATCTGATGACGACTACCGCAAACGAAAAACTGATAATGATTTACTAATATGCACCTGGAATGTCCGAACCCTAAATTGGGATGGTGCCTCCATATATCTTGGAAAGATATAATTCTGATATCACTGCAATCCAAGAAATGCGATGGAAGGGAAAGGGTTGCTTGCGGCAAGCATCCTGTGATATCTACTACAGCGGCCATGCGGAGAAGCACGAGCTTGAAGGCGGATTTGTAGTTGGCAAGAGAATACGGCATCATGCCATAATCCGCTTCAAGGCAAAACTTTTTAACATGAGCCTAATATGTGCGCCCGCTCCGACAGAAGAAAAAGATGACGAGACCAAAGAAAGTTTTTACGAGCGCCTTGAAGACGCATACGAGCACTGGCCCCGTCATGACATAAAAATCGTGCTTGGTGACTTCAACGCCAAGGTGGGAAACATATTTGGTCCAACAGTCGGAAAGTTCAGCCTCCACGACAACACATCCGATAACGGAATGAGGTTGATTGACTTCGCCGCAGCACGAAACATGGTCGTAAGTAGCACTAGATTCAAGCATCTCAATATTCATAAGGCCACTTGGCTGTCCCCTGATCGAAAAACATGTAACCAAATTGATCACGTTTTGATTGACGGAAGGCACTCTTCCAGTGTACGAGACGTACGCACGATTCGTGGTGCTAACATAGACTCGGATCATTATCTTGTCGCAGCCAAGATCCGCACACGTCTGTGCGCAGCTAAGAATGCTCGCAATCCTACACAAAGAAAGCTAGACGTCGACAAGCTGCAGTAAAAACGGACGGCCCAAGCCTTCGCTACTCGACTCTCACTCCTGCTTCAAGAAAGCACTCCTCCGATCGACGATATATGCGGACAGTGGACGCACATACCCCACTCTATGCGTACGGCTGCCGAAGAGGTGATAGGCTACCACCGCCCTCGCCGAAACCAGTGGCACGACCAGGAGTGTCGCGACGCCACTGTAGAGAAGGACATCGCCTACAAAGCCACCCTGCAGTCGGTTGTAACGCGTGCTGTTATGGAGCGATACCGAGAGAAGAGGAGGGAAGAGAGACGCATTTTCAGGCGAAAAAAACGAGAGGCAGAAATGCGTGAGTGCGAGAAAATTGAGATGCATGGCGACAGGAATGAGACTCGAAAATTTTTCGACAAAATAAGACGCCTGGCCGATGGTTTTAAGACCAGAGCCTCTTCCTGCAGGGATGAGAATGGGAATCTAGTGACAGATATCCAGAGTACACTGATGCTATGGAGGGAACAGTTCTCTAGACTTTTAAATGGCGACGCTGACAACAATCCCGCCAGTGGAGATGATATCCCGGAAACCCCAATTATGGATGACAGCGTTGAAGTTCCGCTGCCCAACTATAACGAGGTCTTAACAGCTATAGCTCGGCTTAAAAACAACAAAGCCGCAGGAGCCGATGGCCTACCGGCTGAGCTGTTTAAGACCGGTGGCGAAGCTCTGTTTAAATGCATTCACAGACTTCTATGCAGAAAATGGTCGGAAGAATGCATTCCAGATGATTGGAACCTCAGTGTGCTCTGCCCAATCCACAAGAAAGGCGATCTCACCATTTGCACCAACTACCGTGGGATTAGCCTTCTAAATATCGCATATAAGGTCCTGTCGAGCGTATTGTGTGAAAGATTGAAGCCCATCGTTAACCAACTGATTAGACCTTATCAGTGTGGCTTCAGACCTGGAAAGTCCACCATTGACCAGATCTTCACGCTCCGACAAATCTTGGAAAAGACCCTCGAAAAACAAATCGACACGCACCATCTCTTTGTCGATTTCAAAGCCGCCTTCGACAGTCCAATAAGGAGTCACCTATACTCCATCATGTCTGAATTTGGTATTCCTGCCAAGCTAATACGTCTTTGCAGGATGACACTGTACAACACCAGCAGCGCAGTGAAAATCGGGAAGGACCTCTCCCTTCCGTTCGATACCAAGCGAGGTTTCAGACAAGGTGATTCCTTATCGTGCGACTTCTTTAATATAGTAATGGAGAAGATCATCCGAGCTGCTGACCTGAGACGCAGCGGCACAATTTTCTATAAGAGCGTTATGCTGCTGGCGTATGCTGATGATATTGACATCATTGGCCAAAATACGCGCGAAGTCAGTGCAGCATTCTCCAGGCTAGAAAAAGAGTCGAGTCGAATGGGTCTTGCAGTGAACGCAGATAAAACGAAGTATCTCGTGTCAACAAACAACAATCCCAGCGTCTTGGAAACCACGTCACTGTTGACAACACCTCCTTTGAGGTAGTGAAGGACTTTGTTTACCTGGGATCCAGTATTAACTCCTCCAACGATATCAGTATTGAGATTAAACGAAGGATAACTCTTGCCAACAGGTGTTACTTTGGGCTCAGTAGGCAATTGAGAAGCAGAGCTCTCTCTCGACGAACAAAACTGACGCTCTATAAGTCAATAATCATGCCCGTCCTACAATACGCATCACAAACCTGGACGTTGAGCAGCTCTGATGAGAGGACTTTGGGAGCGTTCGAGAGAAAAATCGCGCTTATGGAGTCGCGTCGATAATTATCGAATTGCAGGTCAAAGAAGCCTTTCTCGATGCAAAGAAGCATTCTGCTCCACCACCATTTCTTGACGGTAATGAACTGCTCCGTATTCATGGCAGAGTCAAGGCAGCGGAGCTAACCTTTGACCAGAAGCATAAAATTATTTTGCCCAAAAAATCATCGCTAGCGAAAGCAATAAAGATTACGGTACATTGACGCCTGGACATTTCGTAGTTGAGCCCGATGTCGAAAATTTTTGCGGAACTCTATCTCAACGCTGGCAACTCATATTGCAGATGCGAACTCATTTCTGGCGTCGCTGGCGTTACGAGTATTTGGTCAGCCTGCGAAAACGTGTTTAATGGTTTCGTCCAAGGAAAAACCTTGAAATTAATGAAGAAGTACTGATTCATGACGCACGCGTACCCCCGACCAAATGGAAGCTGGGCAGAGTGATTCAATGTCATCCAGGAGCCGATGATATATTTCGCGTGGCGTGACTAAAAACCAGCGAGGGGGAACTTCTACGCCCAGTTGCTAAACTGTCTCTAAACTGAACTCAGCCGAGTCGTTCAAGGCGGCCGGCATGATTGCGCCAATATTGTAACTCTTCTTGTATTATTTTCTTTTCTGACATTTGTTTCATTATCTCATCCTTTTTCATGTTTTTTTATTTGTTTTTTGTTATTAAAGTACGTTAAGAAACTAACGCGTGTTTTAATTTCTTTTTTTCGCGGCTTACCGCATTTAATATTTATTCTTCAAAGTTAACAATAATCCGCAACAGTATTATTAGAAGTGATGTTCCACAAGGACAAATAATGGCACCACATTTGTACAGTATAATCATTCATGACTTTCCGCATGTATATAGAGCAGTGGTGCACAGCGTTGGCAGAGCTTCCAACACAAGTGGAACTTTTTTGTTTAACCCATTTTAGTCAGCTGGTCGATTTTTCGACCACTAACGTTAAAATTAATTTATGGAAAAAATATTAAAAAATATAACATGTTCATGTAAAATGGAAAATTTGGAAATTTATATTTATTTTCTGAATTTCCATTTAACCAAATTAAGTCTTTGCAGAAAGAATTTCAAAATATTTTTAATATTTTTTTCAGAAATTACTTTTAAAGTCAGTGGTCGGGAAATCTACCAGCGGACTTAAATGGGTTAAGTATGTGTGTACAAGACAAAAACTCAACGTAACAATTTGCGCATAAGATGCTTACTGCGTGAAGATCAAACGCAAACTGATTCAATGCTAGCGTCGCAAAAGTTCGGCAGCTTCGAACACACAACTTGTCTGTGAAAGCCGAGCGGCTCCCCGAAGCTCTTGTGTGCACCTCTGATATAGAGGTTCAACAGGCATCTTGTACGCCGACGATTCTCTAGTCTATGCGCATGGAGTTACACTAAATGAGGCACTCAAAATAGTTGAATCCCACTTAACAGAAATTAACAATTTTTATAAAAAATGGGGGAAAAAAATAAATGCCGCAAAATCTGAAGCTATATGCATAAGAAATCCTTCTGGAAAATGCCATAGAAACACTACCCCAGAGTAAATCTCTGCAGCTAACTCTTAATGAAGTATCAATTCCATTTAAAAATAAAGTTAAGTGCCTAAATAAAATTAAAACTTAATAAACACGCAAATTTAGTTTTAAATAGAACGAAAAAAAATGTTTGGAACGGTTTTACATTTATTGCGTAATAAATATATGGCAAATAAAACGAAACTTCTCATTTATAAAGTAAGCATTCGCTCATTTTTAGCTTATGGATTTCCGATCTGGTTTACAATCTCTCTGTTGTATCCCACAACATTGCATGTACACTTTGTACAACCCGACCTCACACCAATTCCAAAGAACCAACTCAATAATTATTATTACCAGATGTCGATATCAAAAATGCAGCAATCTGCATTTCGACATAAATAATAAACAAAAATAAAATACTTCGAACGACAACAACCCAATTTGACCGACTTACAGTAGACCCTAATCGAATGCGTGTTGCGTTGCGCTTCCTAGCGACACGAAAATTTTGTATACGCTTAGCCTAAACAAAAGCGCTGCGTACAATCGAAAACATATATGTTCCCAGTCGGAAAAATCGTAAGGTGCTTACTAAATAATTCATGTTTTCCTTTAGCTTATGGTGGTGAAAACAGGATCATGCTTAAGTAAGTATGTTGTTTGTTACATAAGGAGCACCTTACATCTTCACTTACGACTGCAACTGAAAAAGGAATGCACGTTTAAGCCGATCATGTCTTCGTGTGATCATTTCCATATGTACATTATTGCGTAAAGCAAGAGACATGCAGTGGTATGATGACATAACAGTATTTGACTATTGTTACGAAGATGTTAAGTGTAGCAAAAAACCAAAAGAAAAAACGAATAAAGAACAATCTTATGGTGAACGGCGGTATAGTAAGATCATTCGTCGTTGCGCATACAAAAATGGCTATGTGTAAAAATAAGATTTTTTATTTATTTTACTGTGCAATAGCCATATGTATGTACAATTATATATCTTCTCTATAAATATCTTCTCTATAAAATGTGTGTGCATGAACCAATTCTGATAGAAGCGCAACGCAACACGCATTCAATTAGGGTCTACTGTTAAACGTCGGCGACAACAAAAACAAAGCAAATGACTGTTTGGGTGCATCGGCATTGGCGTGCACGGTCAGCAAAGGCCGTTCATTTACCTACCCTAGTTACTGCGCTGCTTGTAAGGCAAAGATAACAAGATAGGAAACTTGAAAAACATAACCTCAAAAGAGGTTTGTATGTATTAGTGTACCAAAAAAAGCAACCCTGAAACTTACTCTTGTTTTTCATCGGCCGCAAACTGCCCAAGAAATCACTTTGCACCCTCTTAAAATAATGCCTTTACCCAATTATTATGATATAAATGTTTAAGTTGAGTTGCAATAAGCTGTTTGCAACCTAAACTATTTATTAAGTCCTTTTGTTTTTGTTTATACAAGCTTGCAAAGTTAGCCAATTTCTTCAATTGTTGTATTTGTCAACATTTTTAAAGATTTTGCTTTTACACAAACCTCCGCTATTTTACACAAACCCCCGATACTTGAGGTGAAATAAAAAAAAAAGGAGCGCTCTTCTTCTTCTCCTGCATTTTTAAGTTAGAACATCGTTTGTACGCAAGTAAAATAAAGTATGGATTATGTGTTTTATTATGTTAATCTTTAAGTTGAGTAACAGGAATATATTCTGCACTAAAATAATTGCATGCATTTTCATATTTGGCTCTAGCGCCAAACAAAATTTCTAATTTTTGGCACTTGTTGTATTTGTCAATTTTTTTTTATATTCACCACAACCGATTAGTACAAGTCCTGTTATATTTCATGCCATCAGAGTTGTCAACTGCTCATGTTTTCCTTGAAAATTTGCTTGGGTGGAATAAATATTTTTTTGGTGTTTTCTTGGCTTAATTTTTTTTGTCTCTAATGTTTAAAAAACTACATTAGTCATGCTGAGAATTATTTTGATTAATTCAATTAAAACTTTGTCTTTAAACATGCTTGTGGACAATATTCTGTTCGAGTTTCAAAAGTAAGTATTATTGTACGTTCAGATAGACTTAATTTAACATATTAAACAAAAAATCTTTTAAATTCAACTCATTCGTTCACATTGCCAGAACCATGATACAAAAACTGAAGGTAAACTCGCTAGATGAGAGCGTACTGGCACAAATGTCAAAACGAAGTTGACAACTCATAAAATCTCGAAGCTATGAGAAAGACGTGAGAAAGCAAGAATTTTCAAATTGTAAACGAAGTTAAATATGTCTTGTTTCTTAAATTAAAAATTGTTAAAAATTGTTCTTTCCGTGTTTTTTGATATTAAAGCAATTAAAAAGTGTTTCAAGTCTAACATCATTGAAAATTAATTTAAAGAAATGAACTGCAAGCCACATATTCGCCACACAACTGATTTTGACAATATACGCAGTAATGAAAAGAGAGCACAACCAGCGCTGCAGCTACCTTATTTGTTGTACTATAGCCTGTACCATAGATGCCAGTTTCGTGTGATAAATCACTTTTCGTAATTTTGAGGGCCGTGTGACAATGTCTGATTTCTGAAATGAAGCGAGTGATTTTTCACTCATGCGTGATTTTTTTAATCATACACTTCATTGTTGAAGAGTATGAAGTATATATGGATCTATCGAAGTCTTAACGAAATCTAGCGCTACTCTTAATATACCTGAAACTTTGGACTTAGCCTATCCAACCCAAAAATCACTGTCGTGCACTTTTTATAGATAATAGCCATCGGCAAAGAAGCAAAGCGCAGCGCTAAGGGTCAGTATTGGTGGGATTGCAGTTTATTTTGTTTTTTTTTGAGCTTGTCTTGAATCACATCCTACAGAAAATTGAACAAATCTGTACTTGTACAAGTAACGTTCTTCAATGGATTGGAGTGGTCCCGAAGCCGTCTCTTATCTTTATCGATTGTCCCATCGTGTTCACCGTCACCTCATAATAAATATGAGAAAAATGTCAAACGCGTTCTAACTTTTTTTTTTACTATCAACTTTTTTCAAATTAAAACGAAAATTGTTTGTTTATTTTAATTTGTTTTGACAGTGAACAGTCAAAATAACAAATACTACATACGTTCCACAATCAAGAAGAACAATAATGTATTGTTGTGAATCATAATAGCTCGAAACTGTTGTGTCTTCTTGACTGTTGTGTCTACTCTATAGAAGACACATCAGTTTATAGCTGTGAACCGTAATAGGCCTATAAGTTTATATTACAAATTCAGACAATTTAAATTAGTTCCACTGATATATATTTAGGGTATTCACTTGAACGCTGAAATTTCCGAAATCGCAACTTTCCGACGAGTTGAAGTGAGCGACCGTTTTTAATTTTTTTTGTCAGCATGAAAGTCTCCATAGCTGGCTTTTATCGAATGCCATCAAAACAATCAATCGTGTCTACCTTTTGTTAAAAAAAATATTGTTTGCCGTGTTAATTATTCTTAATTAATAATTTAGTTATTGCATAATAAACTAAATATGATGCTTAATTTGACGAATTTATATGAGAAGAGACAAAATGTTCTTCTTATGATATTTTGCATGTTCGCAATGACTGACATCAATCGAACAGGTATATCAACGACTACTGAACAGACCTTTTCTTCGCTAATTTACGACACTTAATTTTCATCAACTCAATAGATGATTAAATTTAAGCAAACTTCGGAAAACCAAAACAACATTAATTGCACTGAAATGTTCGTAAATTTGCGATTTTGGAAATTTCAGCAGTGAAGTGAATACCCTTATTCTATTGAATTATCAAAAATTTTCATATATTTTTAATTTTGATCTAGTAAATAAGATATTAATAAATTTTTAACAATAAACTCTTACTAATATAACCAAATATCTCATTATTTGCAAAATTGTATGGCATTAAATGCTCTTTTATGCTGTAAAATTGGAATTGCTTCTAAATGATTTTCTGTTCTGTGTGTGATTTTGTGTGATTATACACTAAACCTGAAAGGTCAGGGTATATTAACTTTGTGCAAACGTTTGTAACGCATAGAACGAAGCGAGTCCGGTATAGAAAAGTATATATATTCTTGATCAGCGTCACCACGTGAGTCGAGCTATTCATGTCCGTCCGTCCGTCCGTCCGTCTGTCCGTCTGTGTGTTGTCCGTATACACAGGATACGAAGAAGAAGTTGAGATAATTGGATGAAACTTGGTACACTTGGTCACATGCACCCAAGGATCTGCACTATTGAATATTTTTGGAATCCGCTTACGATCACGTCTACCTCCCATACAACCTACAACAATAAAATTTTTACGTATGTGTTTTATATCAACACAAAGATGTTTTCGAAAAATACGTTTCGCAATTAATAAGCCTCTGTTTAACCTAAAGAGCTAAAATTTGGCACATATGTTTTTTATAACAAAAAAAATATGGTTTTTAAAAATGGACATCGTCCGCCTACAGACACGCCTACCTCCCATACAATGCAGAAATTGAAAACTGCATAACTTAGCTCATAATTAGCCTACAACAATAAAATTTGATGTGTATGTGTTTCATACCAACACAGATATGGGTTCGGAAAATGGACGTCATCCGCTCACGGACACGCCTACCTCCCATACAACCCAAAAATTGAAAACGCAATAAATAAGCCTCTGTTTAACCTACAGAGCTAAAATTTGGCACATATGTTTTTTTTAACAAAACAAAGATGGTTTTGAAAAGTGGACATCATCCGCCCACGGACACGCCTACCTCCCAAATAACGCGAAAATTGAAAACTGCATAACTCAGCTCATAATTAGCCTACAACAATAAAATTTGGTATGTATGTGTTTTATATCAACACAAAGATGTCTTCGTAAAATGGACGTCATCCGCTCACGGACACGCCCACCCCTCATACAACCCAAAAATTGAAAACGCAATAAATAAGCCTCTGTTTAACCTACAGAGCTAAAATTTGGCACGTAAGTTTTTTATGACAAGACAAAGATGGTTTTGAAAAATGGACGTCATGCGCCAACGGACACGCCTATTTCCCATACAACCCAAAAAGTTTAAAACTCAATAAATAAGGTTATGTTTGTCATAGAGAAATTAAATTTGGTATGTATGTATTTTATACCAAAACTAAGGTGTGTTAAAAAATTGGAAGTAATCCGTCCATGAACACGCCCACCTTCCCTAGTGAAAGCATAATAAAGGCATTAACTGTGAGCTACAGGAATAAAACTTGGTATGTGTAAATTTTTCATCAACATTTAAATGCATATAAAATATAGGCTTCATCCGCCCACGGACACGCCCATTTACAATAAATTTTTTTTTTAAGTGGGTTTAGGGTATTTCATAGTCGGCCTAGACCGACTTTAGACTTTCTTTACTTGTTTTTTTCTAGGTGCGTGTTTTTTTTTGCTGTGAGTGTCACACTAGTGATTTTTATATATATAGTGTGTGATTTAGTGATATCTTGTGTGAATTCCGGTTGGCATCTATGGCCTGTACTAGTGTATTGTATTGTGTTCTGTTTATAAATAAACATAAATGATTTGATATGACAAAAAAATCTGCTTTGCACCTGCTGCGCCATTCTTCAGATTACTTACTTGGCCTTTTTGTATCACGAATTCCGAGAACAAACGCTTCCCATTCTTACACAATTCGTTAGTACAATGAAAGCATTCGCAAAGGAGTATGAAAGAAACAAAACCTGCTATATAACGTTATATTTTTTATTTTTTTTTTTGAATTTATAACATTTAATTATTTATGTTCTGAATTGCATTTAAGGACTTAAGTACATGTTAAGTCATTGTTGCGAACCAAATTACCACCAAAAAGTATATTTTTCCCATTTATGAATTTTAAAAATACACCACAAATACCCATAGTAATGTTGTCTATGGTCTAATAATTATTTTTTAATATATGCACATATCCAAAAACAAAACCAACAACTTCACTGTCATAAACTTTTATTTCTTGCACATGTGGTCGCAGTTATATTGTTTTTTTCATGATAAAAGCTATAACCCGAAAAAAGATAAATTGGCAACACTACAAGTAACAACAGAATGGAAAGAATTTATTTCATTCATAAATTCAACAGCTGACGTTCTTAACCTTTACACTCCATCTAATAATTTTGTACTTTTCGAAAGAAAACAATATGGTTTCTCATGTATAGAATTTAATTTAACATGAAGTTCTTGGTTCTTCCGTCCATGGTCACTCTTCTCCTTGTGAAAGCACGGAGACCATCGGACGTTAAACTCAACATTGGTGGCAGCGGAGGGATAATAATATAATTAAAAAAAAAAAAATACAATATTTTTCAAGCGTACCGAGGTTGACATCGGCTGAAAAAAATTAAAAACTGAAGATTTAAAAAGCGTGCCGATGCTTTAACAGCGGCAGTGAAAAAAAACTGTGAATAAAAAACAAAAAAAAAACCAGTGAAAAAAAAGAAAAAAAAAGCCCAGGATAACCAGCTTTAAGACGTGAAGTCTCCTGGCCCATCTGCAAGCGAAGACCAGGATAACCAGCTAAAGGGCTACTAAAAGCCTCCTGGCATCAACAACACTAACAAAACCAAGGACAACATCAACAACACTAACAAAACGAAGGACAACATCAACCATCAACAAAAAAAATTCAACAACGTCAAGCAGGAAAAACTCGACTGAGTCAACATCAACAACATCAAGAATACATCAACAACACCAGGAACAAAAAGGAAGAATTTATATTACAATAGTAAGCAAAGAACAGAAAAAATAATAAATAAATAATTATATATAATCACATATTTTAATAATATTTAAGTAGGCTATATAATTGAAAGTTTTTGCGAAAAAAAACAACATATTTTTATAATCTAATCAAAAAAAAAGTTTTCAAAATTTTTACTCGTCAACACGCGACTAAGGTAGTACAGAACTTTGCTTCTCTACCATGTTTCGATAATTCTTTTTGTTTTGACGCGGATTCTGATCCTGAGTACTTAAATATGGATCTTATATTTTCGTTAAACGATATTTTAAATATCGTACCGGTTTTTAATGGCAACCTAGCCGAATTAAATAAATTCATTGCATGCGGTAATAAACTCTTTTCTTCTGCGAAGACCGACGCAGAAGATAAATTCATACTAGAGGTCATAAAAACACGGCTAGAAGGCTCAGCCTTTGAGCTCATCCAATTTAAATCTTTTGCCAAATGGAATGATATGGTACAAGATTTGGAGAAAGAGTTCAAAGAAGAAAAAACGCGAGCCTCTCTTCAAAACGAACTTATGACAGCTAGACAAAATTTGAGAGAAACTGTTAAGGAATTCGGTGAACGAATGGGAAAGCTGCTGCATTCTCTAAATTCAGCTACATTTTCTAGTACTAGCGAAATTTCGGTTAGCACATATTTAAAACGCGAGAATGATCACTTTGCAATACGGGTATTCGAGGATGGTTTGCGAAATCATAATTTAAGATTCATTCTTAAAGCTCACAATGAACGGGACTTGAAGAAAGCCGTCATGTATGCCGAGGAGCATTTATACGGCTGGAAAAAAATTCGCAATACCAAACCTCACGTTTTAAACCCACATGCCATTATTGTAAAAAGTCAGGGCACACTGAAAATACGTGCTATCGCAAAAATAATCATGTCTACTCTAATAACAATAGTCAAAATTCCAATCAAAACAGACAAAATAATATAAAGAAAGAAATACAATATATATTTTGCTCATACTTCAAACGGTCGAATCACACGTACAAAGAGTGTAGATTGCGGCCAAGGCAAGAATATAAAGAACACCAAAATCACAGAATTTTAGAAAATAAAAGATCTTTAAGACAATATCCAAATCCGTTTAGAGAAAACAATCAATCCAGAGGTCAATACAATCCTCCCAATCAAACTCACCACGTAAATTATGCATCGGGAAACGAAATAGCACGTGAAGAAATCAGCGGCGCTTCTCCCCGGATGCAGATAAAAGCCGATGTGCACCAAGCACAAAATTAACTTATTCAATTATAATGCCCTTTTGCGAAGGATACGATGAGCCAGTGCTTCGTATTAAACTCGAACCTTCAGATATAAATGTAACTTCATTTTTAGGTGACACAGGCGCACAAATTAGCCTTTTTAGACACAGAACAAAGGTACAGAATTAACAAACAAAATAAACACACAGTTACAACCATTTCAGGCAATTCAATACAAACTTTAGGTGAACAGATAAAAACAATAAATGTTCCATATAATGACCAGATGATAACAATTACAATTTACATATTCTAAATAAAAATATTAATTTATCCTATGATGGAATTTTAGGAAGCGATTTTCTCACAAAATTTAACTGTAAAATAGATTTCAAGAATAAACAACTGGAAATACCAGTAGACTGCTCGAACGCAGCAGTAATCAAAAATAAAATTTTAAAATCACATATTGTAGATATTTGTAAAAACACAGAAAAGGGAAACAATGTGTTGCCTACGGGTAACAAAGGGAATTGTGCAAATAGGAATGAAGAGCAGGAATATGCACCGAATGGCATAAGTCATATTGAGAATCTTCAACCTAATGTCTACGGGCCGCAATCCATCACATCATAAAAAATAATGTGAAGACAAATAAAGAGGAAACTAAGGCATTATTCTTGGATAATGAAAGGAATTGTAAAAGCAGGATTGAGTCAACTCAACCTGATGTCTACGGGCTGCAATCCATTACCTTACAATCTCGCTGCAAACAACTTGTAGAGATCCCTTTTGCTTATACAAAAGACGCAGTGATCCACAAGAAACAAATAAATCCAGGATTATATTTGGCGGAAACCCTGGTACGCCCAATTAAAAATAAAGTTAAAATTCTTTTTATGAACACAACAGAAGATATTAAAGAAATAAGTTTAAATAAAATTCAATATGAGTGGGAAAAGATAGAAAATTTCAATGAAATCAAATTAGATAAAACAAAAGATTTAATAAAGGATAGATTCCTATCAATCAAGGATAGATAAAAGAAATCAATTTTATAAATTTGTAGAAATTATAACGATTTATTTTATTTTGAAGGAGACCACCTCACTTGTACAGAAACTTGAAACATGAAATTATAACTGAAGCAAACAAACCTCCATTATTTGTTAGACCATATAGACTACCTGAAAGTCAAATACAAGAGATTCATAAACAAGTTAGTAAAATGTTAGAAGATAGTATTATTCGCCCAAGTTCAAGTCCATGGAACTCGCCACTTTTACTTGTTCCAAAGAAGGCAAATTCCGAAGGTTACAAACGTTGGAGAGTTGTAGTTGATTTTCGAAAATTAAACGACTTAACAGTCGGTGACGCATACCCTCTGCCCAATATTACTGACATACTTGACCAGTTGGGAAGAGCAAAATATTTCAGTACCCTGGATTTAGCCAAAGGTTTTCATCAGATTCCCTTTAAAGAATCTGACAAATGTAAAATCATAACAACAAAAAAATTAAAATATTTGACCGATTGCGTCAACACAACCTTAAGCTACAACCTGACAAATGTAATTTTCTCAAACAAGAACTCACGTATTTAGGGCACATCATTTCTGAAAATGGTATAAAACCAGATCCCGAAAAAATTAAAGTTAAAACTTATCCAACTCCAAGGAATGTGAAAGGAATAAAATCATTTTTAGGATTCGCAGGATATTATAGAAGATTTATTTAAAATTTTTCCAGTACAGCTAAACCACTAACTAAACTACTAACTAATTAACGGTAAAAAGTTCACAACCTTCACTGACCACATGAAGCTAAAAGAAGACCCAATGTCAAAATAAGCTAGATGGAGAATTTTCTTATCAGAATATGAATATACAATCAAATATAAAGCAGGGAAAAGCAATACAAATGCTGACGCACTCAGTCGAATCACTGAAGACGAAAAACTTGCAGAAATGGTAAACAAAGTTTTAGTTATGACACGCCAAATGACAAATAAAAAGGAGCAAAATGAAAATGTACATTCAAAAATTGAAGACCCCAAAAATACAAGGAACCAGGCAATCTCTAAAATAATAGAAACCCAAGATTCAATATATTTCAATAAAAAATCTGCATTAAAAATATTAATATGTATTACCTCTAACAGAATCTTCAGAAGAAAAATTTATAATAAAATCAATTCCACAATTTATAAAACCTTTAAAAGGAGAAATAGAGTTATACTCTTATAATAACGTTAATCTACATACGACGACATTACCCATTCCTTTTAAAACTTCAAAAGATTAAGAATTAGCAAAGAAAACGCTAAACAAAATAAAAAGCGAAAGTTATAAACAAAATCATGATTCTATAGCCATATCAATTCCAAACATTAACCCACAGTTTAAAGGAAATTTTAAAATAATGCTTAAAGAAATATTTTCCGACAAAACAACTAATTTGCATATAAACAAAAGAACAATTTTGGAAAACGTAAATGAAATAGAAACAATTTTACGGGAATATCATGAATCACCGCTTGGAGGACATCAAGGAGTAAATAGAACGCTAAAAAGATGAAAAGGAAACTACTACTGGCCCACAATAAAAATTGATACGCAAAATTACATAAGAAAATGTGAATCATGCCAGAAAAAATAAACTAAATACATCTCCAAAAGTGCCAATGAAAATTACAACGACGAGCTCTTCACCATTTGAAAGATTGGCTTTAGACATAGTAGGTCCACTTCCAGTGACTTACAAAAGTAATAAATACATCATTAAAAACATAAAAATATTACTCAACAAGCTTATGTTGCAATCATCAGTTAGAAGGGAGTCATCATCTGCATTGAAGGCCCTTCATGATATAACAAAGGAATGCATTCATGGATTTAAAGCACAAGGCATTTCAGTTCAGCATTGGGACGTTTTCCTAACTCATATAGTGTTACACAAAATGGATCCAGACTCTCAAACAGCATTTGAACAAAGCTTGGACAACAGTAGACGACTGGTTGCTATCGATGAAATTCTCAAATTCCTAGAACGCCGATTTTAGTCATTTGAAGCTCGAGGAAAGGAAGAAGTCTCCACAACAAAAACATGTGCATCTGCTACCAAGGCTGACTCAGTTATTGAGAATTGTCCAGTGTGTAAAAAGGAAAATCATAAAATGTGCGCATGCGAATCATTTTTAAATGCTGATTTAAGCAAAAAATGGACATGGGTGAAGGAATTCAAGCTATGTGTTCGGCCTGGCCATCAAGTAGACACATGTAGATCACGGAGCTGCACCAAGTGTTCAAGAAAGCATAAAACTTTACTACACAATGAGAAACTAAACCAGTTTAACAAACAAAAAACAAGTTTTCAAAATTGATTTCAGAACCAGTCGTCAACAACCTGTAGAACAATCACTGATCATTCAAAAAATACAGTTAGTCTATTGGCCAACAATGATGGTAATTATGTCTTACTAGGCACAGCACGTATTAAGCTGATTGCAAATAATGGCCAACGTATCGAGTGCAGAGCAGTGTTAGACTCAGGGTCACAGGTGAATCTAATAACAGACAAGTTGTTAAAAAAGCTATGTGGCAAGTTAAGACTAATGACTATGAGCGTAGAAGGTGTGGGAGACAACGAAACAAAAATGAGACATCAAACAACAATTCAATTCCAATCAAGGCTAAATAACTTCACCAAAGAGGTAGATTGTAGAGGTAGAAAAATTGTGTCAGATCAACCTGGTCATCACTTGAACATCGAAGCCTGGGATCTGCCATAGGACATTATTCTCGCCGATCCAGAATTCAACAAGCCAGGCCGAATTGACTGTTTGCAAGGAGCAGAAATCTTTTTTGAGCTACTCACTGATGGAAAAATTAAATTGTCAAGCAATCTCCCAGTTTTGCAAAATTCCTTGCTTGGATGGGTTGTTGCTGGCAACGTGGATATTTCTAGCGCAAACAAAGCAGTATGTGGCATTTGTTCAAACAAGGAATTAGAAGAAGCTATTTTAAAGTTTTAGGATTCAGAAAAAATACCAGATTCAGAATCGACGGTCACAAAAGACAAGTTGCTGTGTGAATCACATTTTTGCTGCATACTACTAGAGCAACTTACTTACTTACTTAGATGGAGCTTACAACCGTTGGTCGGTTTTGGCCTGGTCTAAGAATTTGCGCCAGCCTCTTTTGTCGTGCGCTTGCTGGCGCCAGTTGGAAATTCCAAGCGTCGTCAGGTTATCCAATGCCTGGTCTTTCCAACGGAGATGCGGTCTTCCTCGTCTGCGTTGGCCACCGCTGGGTACCGAATCCAATATTTTTTTCGCTGGAGCTTCGTCGTTCATTCTCTCGACATGACCTAGCCAGCGAAGCCGCTCTATTTTAATAGCTTGACTATATCGATGTCGGCATATAGCTCATACAACTCGTGGTCCCATCGTATTCGGTACTCGCCATTGACGCAGATTGGACCATAGATCTTGCGAAGGATTTTTCTCTCGAACGCTCCCAAAGTCCTTTCATCAGAGCTGCTCAACGTCCAGGTTTGTGATGCGTATTGTAGGACGGGCATGATTATTGACTTATAGAGCGTCAGTTTTGTTCGTCGAGAGAGAGCTCTGCTTCTCAATTGCCTACTGAGCCCAAAGTAACACCTGTTGGCAAGAGTTATCCTTCGTTTAATCTCAATACTGATATCGTTGGAGGAGTTAATACTGGATCCCAGGTAAACAAAGTCCTTCACTACCTCAAAGGAGGTGTTGTCAACAGTGACGTGGTTTCCAAGACGCTGGGATTGTTGTTTGTTGACACGAGATACTTCGTTTTATCTGCGTTCACTGCAAGACCCATTCGACTCGACTCTTTTTCTAGCCTGGAGAATGCTGCACTGACTTCGCGCGTATTTTGGCCAATGATGTCAATATCATCAGCATACGCCAGCAGCATAACGCTCTTATAGAAAATTGTGCCGCTGCGTCTCAGGTCAGCAGCTCGGATGATCTTCTCCATTACTATATTAAAGAAGTCGCACGATAAGGAATCACCTTGTCTGAAACCTCGCTTGGTATCGAACGGAAGGGAGAGGTCCTTCCCGATTTTCACTGCGCTGCTGGTGTTGTACAGTGTCATCCTGCAAAGACGTATTAGCTTGGCAGGAATACCAAATTCAGACATGATGGAGTATAGGTGACTCCTTATTGGACTGTCGAAGGCGGCTTTGAAATCGACAAAGAGATGGTGCGTGTCGATTTGTTTTTCGAGGGTCTTTTCCAAGATTTGTCGGAGCGTGAAGATCTGGTCAATGGTGGACTTTCCAGGTCTGAAGCCACACTGATAAGGTCCAATCAGTTGGTTGACGATGGGCTTCAGTCTTTCACACAATACGCTCGACAGGACCTTATATGCGATATTTAGAAGGCTAATCCCACGGTAGTTGGCGCAAATGGTGGGATCGCCTTTCTTGTGGATTGGGCAGAGCACACTGAGGTTCCAATCATCTGGAATGCATTCTTCCGACCATATTCTGCATAGAAGTCTGTGAATGCATTTAAACAGAGCTTCGCCACCGGTCTTAAACAGCTCAGCCGGCAGACCATCGGCTCCTGCGGCTTTGTTGTTTTTAAGCCGAGCTATAGCTGTTAAGACCTCGTTATAGTCGGGCAGCGGAACTTCAACGCTGTCATCCATGATTGGGGTTTCCGGGATATCATCTCCACTGGCGGGATTGTTGTCAGCGTCGCCATTTAAAAGACTAGAGAAGTGTTCCCTCCATAGCATCAGTGTACTCTGGATATCTGTCACTAGATTCCCATTCTCATCCTTGCAGGAAGAGGCTCCGGTCTTAAAACCATCGGCCAGGCGTCTTATTTTTTCGAAAAATTTTCGAGTCTCATTCCTGTCGCCATGCATCTCAATTTTCTCGCACTCACGCATTTCCGCCTCTCGTTTTTTTCGCCTGAAAATGCGTCTCTCTTCCCTCCTCTTCTCTCGGTATCGCTCCATAACAGCACGCGTTACAACCGACTGCAGGGTGGCTTTGTAGGCGATGTCCTTCTCTGCAGTGGCGTCGCGACACTCCTGGTCGTGCCACTGGTTTCGGCGAGGGCGGTGGTAGCCTATCACCTCTTCGGCAGCCGTACGCATAGAGTGGGATATGTGCGTCCACTGTCCGCATATATCGTCGATAGGAGGAGTGCTTTCTTGAAGCAGGAGTGAGAGTCGATTAGCGAAGGCTTCGGCCGTCCGTTTTGACTGCAGCTTATCGACGTCTAGCTTTCTTTGTGTAGGATTGCGAGCATTCTTAGCTGCGCACAGACGTGTGCGGATCTTGGCTGCGACAAGATAATGATCCGAGTCTATGTTAGCACCACGGAGCGTGCGTACGTCAAGTACACTGGAAGAGTGCCTTCCGTCAATCAAAACGTGATCAATTTGGTTGCATGTTTTTTGATCAGGGGACAGCCAAGTGGCCTTATGAATATTGAGATGCTTGAATCTAGTGCTACTAACGACCATGTTTCGTGCTGCGGCGAAGTCAATCAACCTCATTCCGTTATCGGATGTGTTGTCGTGGAGGCTGAACTTTCCGACTGTTGGACCAAATATGTTTTCCTTACCCACCTTGGCGTTGAAGTCACCAAGCACGATTTTTATGTCATGACGGGGGCAGCGCTCGTATGCGTCTTCAAGGCGCTCGTAAAAACTTTCTTTGGTCTCGTCATCTTTTTCTTCTGTCGGAGCGTGCGCACATATTAGGCTTATGTTAAAAAATTTTGCCTTGAAGCGGATTATGGCAAGTCGTTCGTTCACAGGAGTGAATCGCTGGACATGATGCCGTATTCTCTTGCCAACTACAAATCCGCATCCAAACTCGTGCTTCTCCGCATGGCCGCTGTAGTAGATATCACAGGATGCTTGCCGTAAGCAACCCTGTCCCTTCCATCGCATTTCTTGGATTGCAGTGATATCAGAATTATATCTTTCCAAGATATCAATCAGTTGGATAGAGGCACCATCCCAATTTAGGGTTCGGACATTCCAGGTGCATATCCGTAAATCATTATCAGTGTTTCGTTTGCGGTAGTCGTCATCAGATTTGGGGATCATTCTTTTATTTATTCTTAAACTTTTCATTGAAATGGTTTTATTACATGGTGGGCTTCAAACCCAACGCACAACCTTTGCTTGATGGCCAAAGGAAGCCCGCCGCTCAGATTCGCCGCCAAAGTTTATCGGGCGATAGTACTTTGACGTTACCAGGAGACACCACGCGGAGGTTTGAGTCGACTTGAGACGATTTCGACATGGATAATGCTGGCCTCGCCAAGTTGAGGCAGTCAGACACGTTGCCATGTGAAGATCGCCCCCTTATCTCCCAACTACTAGAGCAAGCGACGGAAAATTTCTCGTTAAATTGCCCTTAAAAAATCATCCTTCGGTATTGGCAGATTCAAAGGTATTAGTGTACAAAAGATTTATTTCAGTCGAGCAACGTTTTGCAAGAGATCGCTCCTTAGAGATCAATACATTTCATTCATGAGGGAATATGAGGAGGTAGGACACATGTCACAAGTCAACGCAATGCATACCTCACCACTGTGTACTTCGACGAAATAGTTCAACTACGAAACTGCGAGTGGTATTCGATGCTTCAGCACACAACCAGTCAGGACCATCATTAAACGACATAATGTTCAATTGTCCCAAGGTACAAAGCGAATTATTTTCATTTCTACTTCGTTTTAGAATGTCCAAGTACGTACTTAAAACTGATGTAGAAAAGATGTATCGTCAAATTTCGATCAATAAGGAGAATCGAAATTTACAGCTCATTTTTTGGCGTGAAAATCCTACGGATCCAATTAAGATTTATTAATTAAATATAGTTACATCTGGCACCAGAGCTGCTTCATATCTAGCAACGCGCTGTTTGACTAAACTAGCTGATGAATATCACGATAAATTTCAATCAATATGGAGCAAAATGGCTGAAGAACGATTTTTACGTAGATGATGGCTTTATCGGTGCAGATACACTATATGAAGCTCTACAGATACAACAACAACTAATAACCATTCTTGGCGAATCTGGAATGATCCTTAAAAAATGCTACGCAAATCATCCAAAACTTTTGCGTAGGATAACACCAGAAAACCTAGAAGTAAATCTCAACTTCGAATCTGGAGAAGGACAGTCTACCAAAACATTGGGTCTGTTGTGGCTACCAAAATCAGATTAATTTTGTATAAAGGCCAGCAGTCGTGAACGAACCAGCACAACAAAAACAACGATGAGTTCTAATCTGGCAGATATCTATAACCCACTAGGCATCATTAGTCCCGTCACTGGAAAAATTCAACTGCAAAGAGCTTGGCAACTTAAGCTTGATTGGGATGACGAATTGCCCGCAGACATAAGAACTTCACGCATTTGCGGATGCATCAGAGAAGGCACATAGAGCAGCGTTGTATATTAGAACGGTTCAAAAGGATAAAACCATTAAAATAATTTGTTATGCGCAAAATCACGTGTGGCGCCAATCAAGCTACAATCAATTCCTAGATTGGAATTATGTGCAGCACTTTTAGCAGCCGAACTCATGGCCAGAGTAAAGCTTGAGTTAGGTTTCCAGGATAAAGCTACCTCCTTTTTGACCGATTCGCAGAATGTGCTTTCTTTGATACACAATCATTCGGGCAAACTACCAATTTATGTGGCTCATCGCATAACTAATTTAAACTAATTAAAATCTGAACTTTTGTATTTGTTTTACTGTACATATATATGTATTTGTTGATTTTTAATTTTCAAAAACAAATAAAAAATAAAATCAAAGGCAAAGAGTGCTCCTTTTTAAAAAATTTAAGTTTGTATTCACAACATATGCATTTCGCTGATTTTTCCATGTAAAGTGCCAAAACTGGCGATTTTTTTAAATGTTTGTATGGGGAACCCCAGGGGGTTCCAGGGGGTGTGCCACTGGCATGGGTGGGTCGGGCCTCCAAAGTAAGTGTGGTCGGTCATACATTTGGACTCGATTGGAGCACTCTAAATGGCTCAAAGTGGGATTTTTCAAAATTTGTCCCTACCCAAAAGTTCGACACAAATTCGGGGACATCAGAATTCGTTTTGAGGTATGGTTCCTTCGGCAAAGTTTCTTATTTTGATCCCTAGAATACGATTTTCACAGAGCAATGGGCGATTTTTTTGCCTCCCCACAAATCGACCTGGCCTAATGGACAATCTGTGGTCTTACGCGATAACCACCTGAGTCGACTTAAGAAGGAATTGACTTATTCATGCAACACTATGCCACGCGTATTGTTCCATATACACTCAAAATTTTGAGCTTCTATCGTGATTCTAGCTAAAATTATGACCAGCGTTTGTCAGATAGACGATGGCATCGTCATTTTGACGATTTAAGACCAAAATGATGATTGGACAATTTGAAATCACAAATGACGATTTAAGAACTCAAACGGCTATTTACATATGAATATTATTTGGGTTAACAACACTTATAGCTTCATTCTTCATTATAACTTCGGATTTGTTTGATCTTGCAATGCTAAATTTGACAAATGTTTGTGTATAACAGACTAGCACTCGTTCGTTGAGTTGCTCGTTAGGGATAGAAAATGATGCTATTAAAGTTTAAATCTGAAAAAAAAGTTGCTTACTTACATTAATATTTTTTTTAACAACACTGTAGATAATTTTTTAAAACCATTGTACATAAATTCCAACGATGAAAGGCATCAATTACAAAAACAAAGTTAATTTAAAAAAAGGGATGAAATTTATTTAGGAATTTATGTTATAACAAAAATGAACAAATGTGATGTACCTAGCCGTGGATACAAGGGGGCGTGGTAAAGGGGGTAATTATCCCCCAAGAACTTAAATACTTTACTTTTAAATTCTTTATTTGGACAAAATCATTGTGCCCACAGCTTAAGGGTACTTTTATGTTTACATAAGCGATTCTGAAGGCGTTTTGAAAGAATACTACAAGAAAATGGTCAGAGACATTGTTAAACTCTAGTTTTTTATTGATTTCAACAATTATTTAAGTATATAAAAAACAATTTTTTTTTGCTTTGTGACGTCATTTGCCTGTATGAACGTTTTTATGAAGCGATGCGAGAAGAGTAGGTCCATTTTGCTATTAGAATACCACGATCTGTAGTCATATGCAAAAAACAAAATATAAGTATATGTAAAGCAAACACTTACGTCGAGGTAGTAACTTCGGCTTTTTTTTTTAAATGAGCCTGAAAATAAAGTTCAGCTCGTTATGTTTTCAAATTTACAGCCATTTTTTAAACAATCAACTTTAAATACGCGTTATTTTCTTAAAAATAAAAAAAAAAAAAAACTTTAAGTCACTACCTCAGCGTAAGTGTTTGCTTTATAATAATAATATTTTTAATTATTTAATATTTAATATAAAAAGCAAAATTTTAATGATTAGTTTAAAAATGCCCTTTATATGAAATCATTGAGCAAGCAACATTGATTTTGATTTGTAATGAGCGCAATTAAGATTTTGGCAATGCAGGCCAGAGTTGCCACTTAAAATATTTTATTCTTCTAAATTTTTACTGAAAACCTGCCAAATTTTTTTGCAACCTATGTGCCAACAAATTTTACCATAAAAAAACAATACGTGCATTGTTACTTTCAGTTTTCATTTTATAAATTTAAAAAAAAAAAGTTCTAACAATGTAAAATCCAATAATCTGTTTTTACTTCAATTATTTCATCAGCAGTTAAAATATTTTTCAGAAATATTTCAGCTATAGTCCTTATGAACATATAGTATACATCTGTAATACTTTTTGTCATATATGATATTTATATAACAGGGTTGTTTTGAAGTGAATTAATGTTAGGCTAAAGTTGCTAAAATTGTATCAACTGCGCAAATAATTTGTTGCATACAATTATTTTTGTTTGAGTTAATTCTGAATTGTTTAGAATTCCGAAATTTTTCAAGCCTACCTTAACTTCATCTTTATATAAATAGGCGTAGGTTAAACAGTTATGAACCATTTTCTCCCATATTTTTCAACCGATTTTGATTATTCTTTTTTTAAATGGATAAGATTGCGGAGAAGGAGTGCACCGACTGTTTTATACAACTATAATTAAGCAAACAAAAAATTGTCGATTTTCAACCCTCAGAAAATATATATAAGCCATATGTTATAGCCTGTTTCAAAAGGGAAGAACATTTTCGCGCATATTTGAGAATAAGAAAATATTTTGAGAGCGTTCTTCATTCTGATTGGTCGACTCTGGGCAGAAAAATAAATGAAAAAGAATTAATGTATATTCCTGAATTTTGTTGTTCATCGCAACTGCGCTGCGGAAGCACTGAATTTTATTTTTCAAAATCAACCAATCAAAATTGAAAGAAAGGGGGCGTCAAAAAATAATTTGTTAGCCAAAATTTCACTTCACAATTTTTTCTTGAGAAAATAATTTATTTTTTATGTAATTTGTATTTGATTTCTCTCTCAAGATGCAGGTTTCTGCAGGCCGTCGGTGCAACACCGTACTTGTACGATCATTTGTTCTGAATGTTTGCGCATTTAAATATATAGAAAAATAGTAAAAAACACTCAAAAAAAGCATAAATTTCAGCGAACAGTGCAAAAAGAGCAAGAAATTACGCTCTAAAAAATTTTCTAGCTTTAAAAATAATTTCTCACTGCGCATCGAAATATGAAACTAAAAAATGTTCTTCTCTTTTGAAACGGGCTATAATACAGGTATGTAAATGAATTTGATTTTTATTATATAAATAAAGAGTTTCCAATACTTTTGTTGCTTAAAGTGAAAATTTAAATCTTAACGATTTTTGGGACGGGCAAATGACGGGCAAATGAAGTTCGTTGAAGTTTTGAAGGGAAGAGTCTCTGGCAACCCTGGTTATGACATAAAAGCTGAACCACTCTTTATAGAACTTACAGTGAACCAAAAAAATTTGTACAAAATACTTACTTTTGTTTATGTTGCATTATCTCTGAAATTATGTACACAAACGATATAAAATTAATTGGCAAAATATTCTTTATTTCATTCACTTTTCGAATAGTTTCATCAAAAATGTTGAAAATGTGCTGTTCCTAAAAAAAATAAACAGAAAACAAAAAGAGCACTTTTCATGAAGCCAAAAAACATGTACGTTTCAAAAATTCGTAAAAACCGAGTATTTTGTGTGGTGGTCATCAGCAGCTATCCCGAGAACCAATTTCATTTTGTCAATAAAGTACATGAGAAATGTCCGGTGCCCGTGTCGGTGAATGTCCAAGCTCTGCATAGACGAAAGTGCTTGTTTTGAAACGATTTCATAACTATTTACGATATTTTTTTTCATTTCGTACGGACATAAATTGTTTCTCGTTTACATGACAGAATAATAAGGTAGGCTCATATTTTTACGGCTGCTCAAATGTCTAATTTTACACTAACAAAGCTGTGAGGTGCTATAAACGTCAAGCGAAAAGGCAACAACAACAATTTGAAAACTAAAATACGAACAGCTGCGTTTTGACATCTAGCGCACTTTCTCTCCAATATGCGCCTACCTTGTTATTCTATCATGCTCGTTTATAACGGCTTGTCACCTTTTTGGCATTAATAGCATGCAATAACAATAGAGTTCAGCTACTACAGCTTTTTCGCACATTCTCAGCATTAATCTATCTGAAGCCACACTCCAGATCTCATTGAATTATTTCAATGACATGAGTTCCAGTGGCTCAAAACAGATTAATGTGGGAAAAATTTACCCACCACAGAGTGGATTGGGCTCAGGGACAATAACAGGACATAACAACTAACCATGCATACACAAATATAGATCTAATTATACAAAAGCTTTCAATCTACTTTTGAGTTGACCTTTTGACAAACTAACATCAAAAAATGTACATTTATTAACAAAGGAACTCATGCGGTTTAAGGGAGCAGTAGCCAAGTAATTTGTTCTACTAAATGGTAGATAAATTAAGTTGTTAGCATTTCTACTACTTCTACGGTTAGAGTTAAAGTTTATAAGAGAAAGTAGTTCCGGACAATCGAATACACCGGTTATGAGTTGGTGTAAATAGACGATATCCGCTGACTTCCTTCGTTCACTTAGAGATTGCATTTTCAAAAGTTTTAATCGATCCTCGTAAGGAGGAAGGTTCAAAAATCCCACCTAAGCCCCTATGAGCAAACCGAACAAAACGTTTTTGGATTCTCTCTAAACGTTCAACATGTACACTATAACTTGGGGACCAAACTTGACTTGCGTACTCTAAGTGAGGGCGCACTATTGCATAATACAACGTTGTAGTTGTAATCATGCTATTGAATTCTTTGGCCCAGCGTTTTATAAATCCAAACATTGAAGATGCTTTTTTACAAATGTAATCAATATGATTGTTGAACGATAACTTAGGATCCATGCATATACCAAGGTCTTTGACGGCATCTACACGACTTAAAGCAGTATCTTTTATATTATAACCAAATATTAAATTATTCCTTTTTCGCGAAAAGGTCATAGTTTGGCATTTATCTGGATTTAAAAACATATTATTTTTAGAACACCAAACTTCAAAGGATTTCAGATCAGCCTGGAGTAGGTCTGAATTATCTTTGGCATTTATTGTTCTGTATATTTTCATATCATCTGCATAAATAAGCAAATGAGAATGTTTAATAATGTGAGTATTATCATTAATGGCTAAAATAAACAGAAGTGGACCAAGGTGACTACCTTGAGGAACACCTGATTCCGCAACAAATGCAGACGACAAAACCCCTCGGAATCGTATTTGATAAGATCGTTCAGTCAAATACGATTGAATCCAGCTTACAAAATATTGAGGAAATCCCATTGATTTAAGTTTAAATAGAATCAAACTGTGTGGTAATTTATCAAATGTTTTACTAAAGTCAGTGTAAATGCAGTCGACCTGGTTACCAGATTCAAATGTATTAAGGCAAAATATTGTAAAATCGAGAAGTTTAAAAAGTTTTGGAATCGATGAGAGCTTGGCAATAGGCCTGTAGTTAATAACATCATTCCTGCAACCTTTTTTATAAATTGGACTTATATACGAATTTTTCCAAAATATTGAAACATGACTTTCGTTGATTGATTTGTTGAAAAGCAAAGAAAGTGGTTGACACAAAATTGAACCGCATTGAGTTAACACTGCGGCAGGAATTCCATCGGGTCCAGCATTAAAGTCCTCATCGATCGATCCGATATACTTTAAGATATCCTCCGAGGTAAAGGATATTGGTTCCAAAGAAACTTTGGGTCCTGAATTCATATATTCAAAATACTCTTCATCAGGATTGAAAGAATCAGAACAAAATGATTCTTTGAAAAGATTGGCAAATAAGCTACAAATTATAACGGGATCGTCACTAAATCCATCAATGGTTTTGAATGACGAAGGGAATCCATCAGATTTCTTCTTTGTGTTTATGAATCCCCAGAATTTCTTTGGATCAGACAATATACTTAATTTAATATTGTCTAAATATTGATGATATAATGCAGCTGCGCTATTTTCAAATTCCAGAAACAAACATTTGTAAGAGTCCAGGTCATTTAAGTCTAAGCTACAGACATATTTCTTCCAGGCCCTATTCCTGTTGTTGCGAAGAGTTTTCAAATCTTTTGTATACCAGGGATACGCAGAATTTTTCGCAATCTTGAGGCTGTATGGCACGGATTGAGAAAACATAGAAAAGAGCTCCATATAAACAAAATTAATGGAATCATCAAGATTGTTTCCATTTATGTACTCTAAAATAACATTAAGCTTGCTATGAAGTAAATGATTCAACTTCAAAAAGTCAGCTTTTTTAAAGTTGAATTCATAAACCTTTTCTATTGAACTCGAATTTACTATACCTTCTCTGTCAGATTTGTTCCAAATGCTCAATGGTGGATGATATTCATCAACAGTCGTTAGAGCATGGACGGCCCTCTTAACAATGACATTGTTACTGTCTGTAGTTAAGACCAGGTCAAGAAGTCGATTAAGACTATTGTAAATACAACTTACTTGTTGTAGGTCGGAACATATATTATCAACAAATATATGTTCTTGACGAGTCTTCGAATTAGATGCACAAAAATATGTATCATCGTCAGAAGAATGCCATTTTAAGTCAGGCAGATTAAAATCGCCCAACAACAAAATGTCGTCATTAACGTCAAGTATACTTATTATAAATTCTATGCAATCAGCAAGGCTTGCATAGACCTCTGTACTGCTCTTTGGAGGAACATACGCATTAATAACATATACATTGGAATTACAATGTATAACCTTAACGCATATTAGTTCAATATTAGAAGAGCAGGGAATGTCAATAAAGGACCTGATGAAGGAGTTCCTTACAGCTAAAAGGACACCACCACCAACAGCGGAAGTACTGTCAGTGTATCTGTCCTTTCTAAAAATTTGAAAACTATTGTCAAACAATTCCAAGTCATTTATGCTTTCGTTGAGCCTCGTTTCAGTTAACGCGATAATATCTTCTGAGAAATTCTGGGTTGACAATAATATGTCACGCGTCTTAGATCTCAATCCCCTTACATTTTGATAGTAAAGGGAAAGCCTATTTAGTTTTTTTGGGTCTGACGGACGATATTATTTGACCTTCCAGACTTATTTTTAGGCTTAAACTCAGATACAAGAATATTATCGCCCCACAAATTAGAGTTAAGAACATTTGCAAACTCTTCAGCTGCAACTGTTAAAATAAAGGATGCGTGGGATGGTTTATTACCTGTTTTCTTACAAACGCAAAACGCATTTTGACTTAGTAAATAATTATGTTTGACAAACGTCAATATATTATTAATTGTTGTGTCGGGTTGAAGACGTGAAATGAAAACCATGTTTTTCCTCGACACTGCCCTTAAATTTATCTGATTATTGGGCTCAGTTGAAATTGTAGTTGGGCTATTATTAGCCAATGGAGGAGTGGGTGTAGGAGGTGTCGAAATAATGACTGTATTACTATTCTCAGTAGGCATAGCAGAGGGCTGCTTTGTCTGAGAATTGTGACGCTTATTTTTATTATTCTTATTATTTTTATTTTTATTTTTCCTCTTAGTTTTTGAAATTTTAAGGTCTTTGTCTGATGGATCTATTGTTTGTGTTCCGGAAGAAGCAGTTCGAGAGAAAGAACTCGAGACATTTTCCGAAACAGAATTCTCACCATAGACGCTGGTACTCGGTGCTGCATTAACTTCGCTAAAAAAAGCAACAATTTTTCTAAAATTGTTGTTTAACGAGTTAAGACTTTCCCCAAAATGCTTAATTTTAGCATACAGTTCATCTGGGGAAAGGGCCCTGCACGAAGCACAGTACCAGCGCAGACCTGAACGTAAAGATATTAAATCGTTAAGGCACGATTTTGAGAGTCCAGCGCAAGAAGCATGGAACATTTGCTCGCATGGGCCAGAACAACTGAACATACGATTCAGGATATTTTGGCTTCTGCATAGTTCGTTTAGAGAACAAGCAGCGATATTTTCAGCGGAGAAATAATCCATTGAAACAATAAATGGAAAAAAAAGTAAATTTTTTTATTTTTTATTATGTTATTTAAATTATGCGAGCAAGTGTAATAAAATGTAAAATGCGCTTGAAGGGTTAATGCAGTGACTGTGCAGTTTGTGCAGTGCAGTTTGTTGACAACAACAACGTTCACTGAGCTAAAATAAACAAACACCGGCATAGAGACAATCTTTGTGTGATGGCAGATGTAATTGTCGCCTATATGTTTTTTAGAGTGGATTTTTTAAGCCCATTTTGTGTTTTAACAGTTTTTTCTTTGAGTTTTTTCTATATGAGACTAACAGCCCTTTTCTGGTAACTTAACTAAGCTCACCACATTAACAAAATAGTTAATATAAACACCTTGTTAAGGTTTCGTATTCCGACGAAAAATTAAAAGCTCTTTTCTTAACTATTTTGTTAATGACAGAAATCATCTTAACAACGAGTTTTATTTCAATGTTAAGCAAATAAATTGATGTGCATACGTTAAAATATCAATATAATATTGAATAATAGCAAAGTAATGTTACAATATTGAAGAATGGAATAAGTTTTACTTCTTTTAAGTGATCAAACTTTCTTAAGTGAAAAAAAAAACTTCAAACGCCTTTCAATTAACGCCTTTATTATAAAGAATTTAAGCAGATTTTAAATCTTAGCATTTAAAATTATCACTAAACATAAAATATGAAACAATCTTTAAATTTCTTACTTCATAACATTTATTATTCTTCTTGCAGAAATAATAAACTCTGAAATAAGTAAGAAACAACAGCTGACGCTTGATATGTATGCCATTTGCATTTTCACCATGCGTTTTTAAAGCTTTCAAGTTGTTAATGATTTGTTAGAATATGAATATTTACATTACATAACAAGAGATTCTTAACAACGCCGTGTTAAGTTAACAAGCAGAATAGGGCGGTAAATGCTCTAAATGTTCAATTGGGCTTAAATCGGGACTTTGAGACGGATGGGGACTTTTTTTGCAGTTGTACAGAAGCCATCTTTAACTACAAGCGGGGAATGCTTTGGATCGTTGTCATGAACAAAGTTAAATTGTCGCCAATTTCCAGTTTTGCAGCTGTCTGTAGCACAGTTTCCCTTAAAATATTTAAATAAGCAAATATATTCATTACGCACCCCATACCATAACACTGCCGATGTCGTGCTTGACAGTTTCATTAACATTTTTCGAGTCCAATGCTGCGTGTTTCTTTCTTCACACAAAACTTCGTCCATTGGATCCAAATTAATTGAATTTTGACTCATCTAAAAATTTCAGTTAGTTCCAAAACTGTACTGGCTTCATAACATACTTTTTGGCTTACTCCAACCGCTTCTTAATATTTTATGCTGATAACTTAACTTAAGCCTTCTGAATGCAAACAATTTCGTACTATAAGTGGATGTACCTAAACAATACCGTGTTCATTTAATTATTTTGCTACACTGATAAAACTACATTTTCAAAACTAGTAAAAACGTGCTACTTTTGAAAATGTTTAACCCAGTTTTTGCGCCTCTAACGCTTATTTTTATTTTAAAAACGCACATTATAAAAAAAGATTCAAAAACGTTCGTTGATTTTCAAAAATAAACATTTTAAAATAAGCTGCTAAAACATTTGTTTGATTTTCTAAAATTAATATTTTAAAATTAGCTTTTAAGACATTCGTTTGATATTTTAAAATGAACATTTTAAAAAGAGATTTAAATTGTCTCGATTGCCCAAACTTAGCAAATTAAACTTAATCACCTTTTACGAAGATCGAGCTTAGCAGAGCTTGCTAGCAGTCGAGTTTAATACTCATGAAACCAGCAAGAGATTTTTTTATTTAAAACACATTTATTTTTGATATATTTTGATATATTGTTTTTATGAATATAAGCGCGAACTTATTGCGAGGGTTTTTTTCTGACTAATTAGTTGATGTAAATAATTCGAATTAGAATTTAAATTTTGTAAGTAATACTTTTGATGCATACAGAGCCAGGATGCGAACCTACGTCCTCTGCATGCCAGTGTATCACACTTCCACTGCGGTATTGATAACAATATGTTGACTGTAGCACAACATATTGAAAACTGCTTAAATTAAATAGTGTCAGAAAATTTTGACAAAACATGATTTTTTTATAAAATTCCTGTTTTCAGTTAATTAAATATGTTAAAACGTCCATTGCTGTTTCTAAAACGTTTCATTTCACTTTTGTATTTTAAAACGTGCGTTTTTATTCTTGTATGGTGAAGAATGTTTTGAAAATATTAATTTTAGCCCACTTTATGATTGTAAAACGTTCGTTGTAGTTTCTAAAACGTTTCGTTTTACTTTTATTTATTAAAATATGCGTTATCATTTCTGTATGGCGTAGAATGTTTTTGAAAATATTAATTTTACCTAAAGGGGGTCTTCTCATTGAGCAACTTTTTTTTCGACTTTTTTTTTTTGCATTTATTTATAGCTTGGGTAGTTGTGAATATGCCCCTAAAAGGATTTTTAGAAATTCGAAATACTTTAAAAGATACTTTTTTTGTGAAGCAAGGTCTTCGTCAAAATGAGCTATTTTTTTTTCGCCTCATTTTCGAACGAAGCGGCATAAAGTAACCACCGAATTCTGTTGAAAATGTGTATTTTTAGGTAAAAACGTGTTTGCACACATATTCATACAAACATACGAATACACATTTCTGCTTATTTTAGGGGTTGAAGCATTTTTTGAGTCCAGGTGTTCAACTGAAAGCATCATTTAGTTCAGTTTGTATCGAGTTGAGCAACAGACGCGTGCGCTTCAGTGAACGGAAAAGTAAATTTTTCATAAATTTATTGTGATTTTTGTAAAATGGATCGGAAAAGTAATAAAGAAAAAAAAAAAACGCCCAAGTGAGCGTCAGAATCGTGCTAAAAAACGCGGGTTTAGTGGAAATCAGCATCTTAGACCAAGTTTTCTCCGGTTCTACCGGACGGATTTTGATGAATCAAAGTGAATTCGACGGAGAATTGTCAGCTCTTTAAAACTGCATTTAAACATTTTTGATTTTTTTTTTTTTCCAAAAAAATTACTTCAAACTTTAAACGCGTTTATCTCGAAACCACGTTTTTCGAACTGGCGGCCATGATATCTCCAGTTCAACTGAACCGATTTTCATGAAACAAAGTGGAATCGACGCAGAATTGTCACCATTCTCGGGTGAACCTCGACCATAATTTTAAAAAATTTTTTACTATTTTTTTTACACTAAACTAAAAAAAAAGAACGAAATTGAATTTTTTTTTTGAATGGCCGCCATTTTGTCAAAAAAAAATCACAAAATTAAGCTTGAGGTTCACCCGAGAATTACATCTATACTGATTATAACCCCGTTTTTTTTTTCATTTCAGACGCTCCGGAGACCCGGAATCGTGGCCGCCGTGACGACACCTTTTTTTTCACCACCAACTTTGAAGTCTCATTACTTTTTGAACAGCCCACGTATCGAGGCAAAAAAAATTTTTTTATTTACTTTGAAACTCTTGTAATACAATAAATAAAAAAAGTTTTCAATTATTCTTTGCGTTTTCAAATAAGAATTTTTTTAAAAAGGGTCCAAAAAACGGGGTTTGAATGAGAAGACCGCGTTAATTTATCATAGTAAAACGTTCGTTGTTATTTTTAAAACGTTTCATTTTACTCTTGTAAGAATACATTTTCATTTTTGCATGGCGTAGAATGTTTTTAAAATATACATTTTACTAAACGTTTTTAAAATGTGCGTTTTCCTTTTTTTTGTTTTCTCAGTTTACATCTACTGCAGATATTTTCCGATTTTCGTTGATTACTCAACCCATTGTCCTTTTCATTTTAAGATATGCATTTTGTTTTGGCCTTCCACTTGCAGTTGTTCTACTTAAGAACCCATTTTTCTGGTACATATCAATAATATATTAAACCGTAGAGTGCTTTTTTTTACCATTTCACCAATATTCCTTAATCTCTTCTTCTCTTTCCAAAATTTTATTAATTAATTTCTTCATTTCTATTGAAGATTGCTTTGAATTCATGTTTTTTTTTTTGTTTAAACTTCCATGTACACTAGACCGTATCACCGTGTATTGCAGAAAAGTAATCCTATTTTTTACCCCGCCTCAATCGTAAGATATTTAAAAGACATTTTCGAAAAAAAATATTTTTATTTTAAAGTGGTCCCTATGGTGCTATTTTGGTTTTTTCGTTATGTCTTCGGTTCGTTCGATAACCGAATCAGGATTAATTGTTCGATCCTGAAAAATTATATATCTGTGTATTTGTTGATGTTGTGCAAATATTTTCTGATTTATTTTTACCTAAATGTTTTTTTTCGACATATTACACTATCGATCATCGTTCCTACCATATTACCCTGCTCCAAAAAATGAAGCTTATAAAAAAATCATTATAACCATGGGAACAAGTGAAATCGAAAAAATGGATTTTAGGAGCACTTCCGACCGATTTTATGCAAAGAATAACATTTTGGATCATAATGACATATTATATATTATTTTCAAAATCTCTTCGGGATTCAAGGTGGCTGTAGCGCTCGCAACTGTCAAGTTTCGCTAAAATGTGCAACCGATTTTCGTCAGTGACTGCTGTGACCGACTTATGTACTATTTGAACGAAACGTGTTTTGCGAGTGGCAAAAATAATCTGTCGAAAATAAAACATAATACAAACGGATTAAATTATAGGCTTAACCAAAATAGATATAACGAGACGTAACGAGTAAGTTCAAGCAAAGGGAAAGCAATGTTAATACCCAAAATGCACATGCGTAGCTGAACGAAATTGAACGAAACATTGCGACGAGACGATTTGTTCGGTAAGAACCGGACTCTAAACGTCTGCACTCGTCAGCAACAACTCTGCAGAGTAATTTTACATAAATTTTTGTTGCATTTCTTTGAATTATTGCAAGAAAACATATTTTAATGATTTAATTGGCATTGTTAGAGATGAACATAGCATTAATATGCATTAAATTCTGTTAAAAGCTAATCATCTTAAGGCCACCTTTTACCTTCGCAATAAAATTTTATCGAACATTTTTTTTTTTGCTTATATCAACTAACATAATTTTATTTGAATTTGAATTTATTTAACAAACATTCTTGGCATATCACTCTTTTGCATGCCGCATTTACATTGGATATAACAACGTACAAATACAATTAAAAATTAATGGCTTATATCAAAAATAGTGCTTAAAATGACTTAAGTTTAAACAGAGTAAAATATTTCATTGAAAAATGAAGTACAGATTAGAAGTACAGCTAAGAGAAGTGTTTGTAGATTAAATGCTTAAAGTTGCTTTTATTAGACACGCTTTTAATACTATAAGGCAATGATTTCCATGACCTGATAGCAGTGACGAAAAACAATCTACTGGAGTTAAGGAAATTATATTTAGGGATAATGAGGTTCATGTTTCTACTTGATCGGCGAAACTTCAACTTTTCGAACAGATATATGGGACAACGTGTGTGGATGATCCGGTGTAGGAATATGCAACATCTAGCCTAAGTATTTTTTTACAAGAGACAGAAATATGATCGAACGTGTTAAGACCGTATACATAACGAGCTGCATTATTAAATACGACCAGGAGCTTATGTAAGGACCTACATTCAGGCTTGCAGTACACGACTTCAGAGTAAGTTATAATCGGCATAATCAGCTGCAGTACTAATTTTCTTCTCGTTTCAACGGGCACAAAACCTGATGTCCTTCGGAGATTACGAAGAATAAAGTACACTTTTTTTACACATGAGTTAATGTGATCCTCACATGAAAGGGATGAGTTTATATGAAAACCAAGATTAATGACTTTACTAACAAGTTTTAGTTTAACATTATTTAGTAGAATTGGAGGCAAATCTTCGTGATAATATTGATATTTAGATATAGGCAAAACAAATGATTTCGAGTCGTTCAACGTGAGCAAGTTTTCATCAGCCCATTTAGAGACCAAAGCTAGGTACTCATTAACTCTAGCACATAAATCTTCAACCAGACCTAAGGGTCTGGACATGTACAACTGGAGGTCATCTGCGTATGCATGCATAGTGACGTGGTGGCACTTGCTGAAAATATCATTTATGAACATCGTAAATAGCAATGGTCCATGAACGGAGCCTTGAGGTACTCCACTGGTAGTGCTTTTTAGCATAGAAAAATTTTGACCCACACGAAATCTTTGAAACCTACCTTCTAAGTAGTTTCTCACAAGACGGAGCGCAGATTTGGAAAATCGGAAATTTAGAGCTAGTTTTTCACAGAGAATAGAGTGGCTGACAGTGTCGAAAGCTTTGGAAAAATCTAGTAAGCAGAGCAATGTCAAATCAGCATTATCAAAAGGTACTCTTATGTCATCTAGTATTTTGACCACAGCAGTGGAACAGCTGTGCCCAGGCCGAAAACCAGACTGGAGATGAGACATGAGGTTAAAAAGATTTAAATGATGGGATATTTGATCCGCTGTGAGTGATTCACATATTTTGGACACCGAAGACAATAGACTTATTGGACGGAAGTCACAAGGGTTGCAAGCATTGGGTTTTTTCGCTATAGGAATAATAGTTCCAAATCTCAGGACAGCTGGAGGTGGTAAAGCAGTGATTTATTATATGGGATAGCGGGCTAAGAACATGCGGTAAAATGAGTTTAACAAACCTAATGGCGATTCCATCTACCCCAGATGCATTTGATTTTATTTTCTTTATTGAGCGAGCTTTGTCCATTTCAGTTACAGCATTAAACCTTAAAAGATTCGGAGACTCTGAATCACAACAATTATCATCATCATCAGCATAACTAGTATCATTTGATGCAGAGTTAGCTACAAAATAATCATTTAACTGATTGGGATCTAGATTACAAGCTGCGGAATCCATATTACATATACCGATCTCTTTTAAATTTGTCCACAACTGCTTGGATGGTAGCGCAGGGTTTAGTTTGGACATAAAGAATTTCGACTTGGACAGCCTGACAGCGGATGTGGCATCGTTCCTGGCCTTCTTATGCTCACTCCAGTTTAAAGCAGTGGGGTTCCGCTTCCATTTACAAAAAGTTTTGCTAAGCTCTTTGAGAGCTATTTTGACAGAACGCGTCTAACTGTTTATGACTTGACGCGTACGCAGGGGAACGTGCATATTGCAGAGATGATTTATTTTGTCAATGAAGCAATTCAGCTTATCATCAACTGATTGTAGAAACCAGCAGTCTGACCAATTTATTCTAGCCAAATTCTCATACAAGGAGTTCATATCAATAGCCCTAAAATCGGAATATTGCAGGTTCAGCAACCGAAGTTTTGATATTTAACGCACAGAAAATTAGGTCGTGGTCGGAAACAAAAGATAATTGATCAAACAGCATGACAGCTGATGCGTCGGAAACGATGATTATGCCTAGTAAGCTTGCAGGATAATTGTTTGAAAACCGAGTCGGCATGAGAGTGTTTACTACAGTGAGTCCAACTTCAGATATTTTGTCGAGGAAGCTACTGGCAAGATTGTTGTTGGTTAATAGACTTATATTAAAATCACCCGTTACAACAAAATATTCATAGTCGACAACACAATTAGACAATGACGTAAATAGGGGATCCAAACTGCAACTACAGTTAGAATGTAAACGCAAGAAACAAGTATTTTGTTACCATTGCCTAAAATCTCTATGTTTAAAAACTCTACTTCCGATTGACTCAATTTGCTCACAACATTCACTTTAAGACGTTTCTTGCAATAAATTGCAGCTCCACCACCTCTTTTATCCAATCTATCATTTCTGAAAAGCTGATAATTTTTTAAGTTGAGATAGGAGTCGTTTATATCTCTGTGAAACCACGTTTCCTAGACAAATAACATCCACTGATGATTCAACAAAGACATGTTTAACCCAATCCAACTTAAAGTCATTAAGACTTCTGGCATTAAAGTGCACAATTTTTAAGCCTTCATGCTGCCTACATAAAACTTTTATCACAGTTTTTTTGATTGTCTTTGACGTCAAAATCAGTATTATTTACAACTGACATAAAAAATATATGTACATTAAAAACAAACTAAAAGCCAGGCTTCAGAAAATTCACACACCTTCACTTTCGATCTTTTTCTTAAAGCACACAACACACAATTTTATTTGCATTTCATTTTTGTGTGTAACCGAGTTGGCGTGGTGTCGAAAATTCTTCATGTATTCTTTTGAAACTTGCTTGCGCTTCACGTACACAAAGTAAGATCGAACTGAACTGTTTGATGTGATCCCATCTCAAACATGTGTTGGCTTTAAAATCTTCGTGTTGTTCACCAACATTCGTTGTTGTCAGGTCTTCATGAAGACAAAAATGAATAGGGTAAGCTGGGGTAGATTTGACACCTTTTTTTCAAAGTGTTATTGCTCCAAAAATTGATGACCGATTCTAATAATTTTGTATTCCCTATAATCGTTGATTATTTAACTTTCAGATTTAAATAGGAAATTGTATTGTTAACGTCCTAATATTTTTTAAACATTTTCTAAAAAAAGTAATTTTGTCAAATGTGCCCCTACCACGGGGCACCCTTGACATTTGAAGGGGCACATTTGACATGAATATTTACACTATTTAAGAAATCGAAAAACCAGCCTTATTCATACAAAAATTTAATATCTCTTTAGTTCGTGTTTGTAAGAGTAGAATAGAATTAAAATATCGAATGTAACAAGATTAGTTCGATACAATTGCTGTCTAAATTAAATATAGTAGAATTCACTCAATTTGAATAAAAACTATTAACTTTATTATTATTTCAGTTAGAGAGTAGTAAAGCAAGCAACAGTTTTCTTTAACGAACTGCCAAAGTTAGGACTAAACATTGCTAGCAAAGATGTTATGGATACGAGTTGACAGGTTAGGTAGTTAAAGGCCAGTTAACGATAACCACAAGTGTCTTGAACGCTTTTGGGAATTCCACTGATGTTAATGCTCAACATAAAAAATAATTAAAAGTGAAGTGGCTGTATACTTTGAAAAAAATAAGACAAGCATCACAGAACAACCCAAAAGAATCAAAGCTATAGTTGTTACCAGAATTACTAATATCAATGGAATGTTATTAATGACTAGACTTTCATTCTTCATTCGTTAACCAACGTTCTCTTAATGTCCTTTTATTTCTTCGGCTAATTATAGTCCTATTCTGATGTTTGAAACCACCTTTTTTATTAAAACAAATCTAGAAATATATTAAAAAATTGGTAAATGATTTTTTTTTTAGCTCTTAACCAAGGATTTCAGGTGTCATACCTATTCAGTCAAGTCTGCCTTGGTTGGTAAATGGGGAGATAGATAAGTAGGAGGGAAAGTGGAATCAAGACAACAATTGTAGAATGTTGAATGTGTGATGGAGCGCTATATCAACATGCGAAGTTATGCTTTACCTCAGTCAATTCGAGTTATTAATCAATCTCATTCCATAAACATCTCGACCACCAACTACAACTTCCAAAGCCGATCATATTGATGAATTTTTAGCTTATGTTGATTAGAAATGAGGAACGAATTAAAGAAAGGTAAAAGCGTAGCACCATGGCTAGACCGGGATTCGAACCCGGAACCTCTGGGTTGGCAGTCGAGCACGGTAAACGCTCGACTACCGAGGCCCCAAAAATGTCAAAAGTGTTGGGCACTTTTGACAAATGTCAAAAGATCCCCAATCAAAAATGTCAAATGTACCCCAAACGCTCTCGGCTTCTTTTTTTGAATTTTTTTTAGTTTATTTTTAGTTTTATTGAAATTCACTTATATTTTCAAAAACATAAATAGTTGTTTTTACCTTTTGCAAAAGATACTTTGATTAACTTTTATAACTTGACCAGGAAGTCCTTACGTATCAATGCCGGAAAATAACAGTTACACGTGCAAAAACACAAAAACACCTGTTACTTTTTTTCATGTAATGCAAGAATCGTCAAACTTCGTGACGATTACTAAAATACTGTGACGCAAAATGTATAAAACAAATTATTGAAAAATAACGGTTCGTTCTTACCGAAAACGTCAAAGTCAAATGTGCCCCAAAGTCAAAGGTACCCCAGTTTACCCTACACATTTTTTAAACACGACTGGAAACGTTCGTGTTGGAAAACGCTGGCGGTCGTGAAGAGAAAAAAGAATGTAATTTGCTTGTATTTTTACCACTATTTATGAATTATTTAACGCCTGCAATGCGTTATGCAACTATGTTATCGTTATCCGACTATGCAACAGTACAAAAAGTATATGTTTTTGTCATCAAGCAACGCAACAAAGTGATCGATTTATGCATAGAAACTCATACGTCATTTCATTAATTTTTCTTTTCACGACCGCCAGCAATTTCCAACACGAACAAGTCGTGTTTAAAAAATGTGTATTCATTTTTGCCTTCATGAAGACCTGACAACAATGAATGTTGGTGAATGACACGAACATTTTAAATCCAACACATGTTTGAGATGAAATCACATCGAACCGTTGAGATCGATCTTAGTTTGTTCATGAATAATTTATGAAGGATGGTCGAAAGCACGCCAACTCGGCCACACACACAAATGAAATGAAAATAAAATTGTGTGTTGTTTGCTTCAAACAGTGTTTATTTTCATTTTCGTTTGAGATATTTGTTTCATGAGTGAAATTTTCTGAACCCTGCTAAAAGCATTTGAGAAGACGCTACAAGTGAACGTTTTATAGCTAAGAAGAAGGAAAAGAAAAAGAATATAGGGAAAAAAGTAAGAAACAATATACACTGGTGGCCACAATATTAAAGATAGAGCGAAAATTTTTTTTTCTAAAACATAATTATTTATTAACTAATTGAAAAAGAAACTGAAAAAATTATATTTATTTATGTAGGTTTTTAAATAATGTATTAAATGCATAAGGCTCAAAATTTCCTTGGTAATAACTAAAGCAACTTTTCAATTTTCAAATAAATAACTTAAAATATTTAATAATCAATAGAATATTCTTTATTTTTCAAGACAGCAGCACATCTACGAGGCATTGAATCTATGAGTCGATGAATTTGATCCTGCGGAATGTTGTTCCATGCGTCTTGAATGCGACTGAAGATTGTGTGCTTATTCGTTGCATTATCCCTCTTAATTTTCCGTTCGACGATACTCCACAAGTTCTCTATCGGGTTTAAATCGGGAGACTGCACTGGCCATTTGAGAACCCTAATATTATGGTCGCGTAGCCATTCTTTAACAAAATTCGAGGTATGCTTTGGGTCATTATCGTGTTGGAAGACCCAAAGCAGTGGCATTTCCTCCTCTGTATAAGGAAACATAACGTTTGCCAAAACAGATTTGTACAAAAATCGGTCCATTGTGTCCTTAATTTCATAAATGGGTCCAACTCCGTGATAAGAAAAGCAACCCCATACCATAGTGTTGGCTCCTCCGTGCTTCAAAGTTCTCTTACAGTATTGAGGAGTTAAGCGCGTATTGGCCGGCCGTCTTACGGTAAAATTTTTCATGTCAGAGCCCTCGATATTAAAATTTGATTCATCGGAGAACAAAATATTTCTCCACTGAGCAACATTCCAAACGACATGCTCTAGCAAAGGCCAGCCTAGCCAACCGATTTTTCGATAAAATAAATGGATTTTTGGCAGGTACGCTGTTGGCGCGTGGTAATGGGAGGTGGCGACCATGGGAGAGGGCGACATGAGTAAGAGTGCGTAAAAGAGGAAAGACAATAGCATCAGTACAGACCACTGACTGGAACCAGAGTGCAACAAGCGCACATAGGGGTATTTGGATCGAAAAACCGCTCAAAAATATTTGTTTGTCCTGAGTAAATGATACTTGTCTAAAAGAACTTGAAAAGGGCTATAAAGCTTGTTTCGACCAAATAAAGGTGTAAACAAAGTTTCTTAAGGAGGGACATAACATTCGCGGAAGAGAAAACAGACCTATTTTTAAAAATTCAAAGCTCAGTCAAAAACAAACATTTTTCCAAAATTTTTTTTTTTATTATTGTAGAGAATTGAACAAATTAAAAAAATATTCAAGGGCAAAAAAAATACAAAAAAAAAAATTTCGTCAAAAAATTAACCCGCTAGTGCCGCAACCAGTACGAAAAACAAGGTTTCGAGATAAACGCGTTCAAAGTTTGTGAACAAAGAAAAATGCAAGGAAAAATGAAAATGCGCTCTCACTAATCCGGCTGTAACTTTTGAACTCGTAAAAATTTTCAGAAAAATCTTAAGAATATTTACTAAAATACAAAAAACGGCCAATGTCATGTCCCTTTTCTCTTTCATTTCGAATTTTCTCTTTCATCAAACTAGACACCTATCAGGGACAATGAAATCTGGGGTGGGGGGCGGATTCGGGTAGCATTTTTTTCGGTTTTTGCTTTTTGACATCTTTCTTCATTAGCCTATACCAAAAATGTTACCCAATAACACCAAATAATATAACAAAAGGTACATACTAAACAAAAAAATTTTTTAAAATTTCCCATTTTCATACATTCATAACAAATTTTATATATCTATATAAATAAAGCTTCAATATCCATAAAAAAAGTTTTATTTTAAAGTACATACCGGCAGCAAAATCTTCCATAGCAACAAACTTTTTTCACAATATTAATAACAAAAAAAAAAAATATTTGTTTAGGTGTGATCTTTTTAACTCAATAACAATGCAAGCTTACGATCGATGACTTTGAACTGACGCTGCGATGAAGTGTGTGCATTAAAATTAAAAAAAACAAACGGTAACTTATTTAATGAGTATTAACAAGCTAGAAAAGAATTTTACTTCTCAACTTCACATTTTGAGAAATTGATTAATGAGCGGTTTTTCGAGCCAAATACCCCTATGTGGAGCGTAGCAACTGTAAAGTTCAACCACAAATGTTCGGTGTGTCACGTTATATGAGTGAATTTGTTTATATTTCAATCTCATATATATAAACAAACTCAATTCAGCACTAGCACAAAATAAAATAAGCGCTCATCTATTAGTCATAGGCAGTAACAATTATTTTGATTCGCTTTACTTAAAGTTTGATACAAAGCCCATATCATTAAAACAATGCAAGAAGCACATTCAAAACATCAACACACCACTATATAGGCAATCATCACAATATTAATATTGCAAAAATTATGCAAGTCAAGCTGATGCGAGACTTAGCGAAATTTGTTTGAATTTTGAAGGATCAGATAAATTTTTCGATAACTTTAAACAAATGCAATCCGCTCGAAAAATAGTAATAAATATAATATAATGAGTAGCATACTTCATTATAAAAATTGGTACCGCTATATTTTATGTTTTCGAAACTTTAACACAAAAAAAATCTGCCTGCATCGTCGCAAATTTAAAACTATTTAATATTGGGAACATACTGTGAAAATTTCAAGCAAATTCAATAAGTAGTTTTTTTTTGGCAAATTTTTATATGTAGAGGTAAGCCAGGCACAAGATCACCTCATATGCACAGATTTGGTGAAATACCTTTTTTCATACATTGGGCCGAGTGAATAAAAATGTAGTTCAAGCTATAACTAGCAAATTTTAAGTTTAAACTAGTTTTGAGGTGAATAAAAATTTCAGTTAAAGCTAGTGCTTTTTGCAGTCTAGTACAAACTAGTTTTTCCAGCGTTTGCTGGAAATAAGTGTGAATAAAAACTAGTATATACTTAAAATAACTAGTTTTAACTTAATTTTTTTAAGCCTGTCATTGAGGTGCTGAAAATAAAACTTATTTTTAGTTGTTTTAATAAAAAGTGCTTTGAAAAATCTTGTTTATTCAAATATTTCCAAAATGTTTTTTATTATTGCAGAGAATTGAAGAAGTTGCTGAAAAAAATATATATTTTTCACTCCAACATGGTTTTATAGAGCTACAAACTGGCGGCAGAGAGAAAAATGGGCCCTCGTGGTTGCAGCGCTGGGAGTCGCAAAAATTGTCCGATCTGGAAAAAGTGCCTCCCTCACTGATGGACTTGCGATTTATCGAACTATGTCAAAAAATTTTGCGCTGTTTTTGTCACCCATCTTGTCACAAAATATATATCTAATGATCAACACAAACTGACAGAGTTACCAAATTGTTTTTCTTTAAGTCATGCTAAACAATTATAAGAAAAATTGACATATTTGTAAACATTGGCAACTCCCAAACAGTTTCTATCAGCTGAGTTTACTGCCACATATGTTTTAATTTTCCAGTACTAGCTATCACTTTTCAGTACTAGCTATGTTGTACTAGCAATGTTTTATTCGCACTTTTTGTAGTTTAAACTTTTCAGCATAGCTAGTACTGAAAAGTTTAAGCTAGTGCTAGTACTTTGTACTACATAGTATAAGCTACTTTTTTATTCACTCGGCCCATTGTTATGTATTCTTGCAAGCAAAGTACTAATGCAATGTTGTTTTTGTGTTTTTTCTCAAAATTTTGTTTTTGTTTTTTCAAATATACAGACAGTTGGGAGCTTTTATTTCTTATTATTTATCGTTATTTTTTTCTCTTAGATTCTCTTAGAATTTTTAGAAAGAAAACTTAAAAAAGAATTAAAGAAATATATTTTATTTACCAAAAATATGCTTATATTAAACAAATCTTACCATAGAGTTATTTTAATACTGTTTTGAATACCATGTCTTTGGGCACTTCCCACCTCATTTATCGGAAACCAATGATCCCAAATGCATCGGAAAAATCTCTAAAACCGATCGTTTTTATTTTATTATTTTGAAAACACATATCACAACTTTAAATGCGATTATCTCGAAACCACTTTTTCGCGATTGGTTGTAATAAAAAGTTATTGAAAAAATTCTCCGATTTAAATAATTTTTGCACCACATATTAAGAACAGCAGTCATTCTCGTCGGTACCAGAATCATTAAGGTAGCTCTTAAAACAACGGAATTAGACCTATTTTAAGCCCTAAAAAATACGTCTTTTTGTAAATTTTGACTTTTGAGTGCTAAAGTTCCAATATTTGTTGAACGAACCTATTTATTTTGGTACCGACGATTACGGACTTTAATTCTTAACATATTCCCGTTTTGGTTTTTTTTATTCAAATGAAGCACAAACATTTTTTGATTACAACCAGCGGGGTACCTTTTTTTTGTTGGTCTATTTTGACTTGACATACAGAAACAACAACAACAACAATATTAATTTTAAAATTAAGTTTGATATATTTGCTAGTCAATATAAAAGACCGTTTGTCGATATCTTTAATAACTTTTGTAAAATTTAATTTTCAGCGAGGCATTACATTTTGTGTTGCCAAGGTAAAAAGTGGCTTTAAAGCCGCTTCAGACCATCTGATAAATCATGTGTTCACATTATCTGCGCTTCATTGTTTGACATATCATATGAAAAGTTGTATGATTTATCAGATGAATGAAGCGGCTTTTAAACGAGTTCAAGAACGTTTCATTTTGGGTTAAAAATCAAAACAGCCATAACGAGTGTACTGTGTACACGTTCGTCGAGTTGCAATCGTTTCGTTTCGTCTATTTTGGTTAAGGCTTATGGCGTCAACCTTACATCATTCAATCATTTAACTAATTTTTACTGTGGTGCTCACATGGATTTTTAATGTTTCCGTCTGAATACTGTAGATCAGACAGTTGGTCTTGCTTGTAAAACTGGAGACATGGCGCTTCAGTGATCTGAAATCTTGTCCAGTCGATCATTTTAGTGCTGCCGAATTTGAAATTGCCGAATTTGAATTGTCACGTTTGACCCCACTTCCAAAATTTTGCTGTATCCATCTGCACGAACCGTTGCATACGAATCAGTAATCATGGATAATAATATAATTACGTGGATAATAGTACACGTAACTCCCAAACAAGTTATTTCGAAATGAGGTAAAAATATATTTTTTGTGTCTAGATTTTTGTTTCATGTTCAAATGCATGTACCTTAAAATCTAACAGCGACTAAACTAAAAAAAATAGAAAAAATAGTAATAGTTAGGTTAATATCTATCAATCAAAAAATTCTATTAAATTGAATGGTTGTCTTAGAAAGTGAATTTATTTTAATTCGAAATCGCCTTCACTTTCCGGTGTCGGTGTATATTCATTGGTACTGCAAGTAGCTGCAGTGCCGGTAACTGCAGTATAAATGCTTGCGATGGCATCATCATCACCGTCGCACATTGGGAAAAACATAGCAAAAACGCTCGCATCGCCTCTTCAACGTTAGCATCTATATTATTAATGCTAGAAAATTGAATTCTAGGTATTTCATAAATAATCCTTCATGAAATAGACTGATGTAATCTATTTTGGTTTTTCTTCACGAGCGCCTGATACCCTACAGCCAGAAGTTTTGACTTTTAAGGAACTGTGCTGTGTGAAGTCAAAGAAATATATTAAAATCTGGCAATGAATTTGAATGCTGGTTTAAATAAAAACACCCATGTTCCAGTGTTTTTTAAGTTGAGGCATTAAAACCTTTTTAAATTCAACATTTCGTCGCTTGAATACTTATTTGTCGTATGCGACATATTTGGAATTTTGGGAAAACGAAATTTAAGCTTAAAATGCCGTTTGTCTCATCTTAAATGTTTAATTAATTTATTTTTATAATTTATATAAAAATATGTAACTCAGAAAGTGATTATAAAAAAAAAAACATTTATAAAATTTAATAATAAATAAGAAATTACAGTGTTTTTAAATTTTCAGACTTTGTCATATATGCGCCTCAAGGCAACGACTGTTCACATCAGGTGCGTTTACTACAAAAAACTGAATATACGACAAACAAGCATGAAACGAAATGTGACTTATTTTCAAAGGCATAATAATTTTGCGTAAAATTTGAGTAAAATTTTTGCGTATACGATAAAATAACCACTGATATCTTTTAAACTAAAAAAAACATTGCAATTCTGATTGGTGCAAAAAATAAAGCTAATTTTGTTTATTACTTATTGCATTCTAACTCAAAACAGTCCAAAATTCATATACGACAAATAAGTATTGAAGCGACGATTTGTGGAAAATATTTTGTTATATTATTGTATATGGAAAAGTTTTTCATATTGATAATAGTTTAATTCCTATTTCTGTTATTGCTTGCAATGGTTATAAGAAGACTATATTTTGGTAGTTAAGGTACTATTACAGTGTGAAGCTATTAAAAACAACACCTTTTTTTATGAATTTTTTTACATATTATTATTATATTATTTAATTCAAATTTATTTACATTATGTACAGTTAAAGTTGAAGATATAAAAAAAATTTTTTTTTTGTTTTTGTATATATTTATTTTCTAGAGGTCGTTGAAGTTGGCGTGTTTAAAAAAAGGTAAATTGGTTTCTCGTCTCCAGCATTTTCAAGTTGTCGGAAAGTAAAAAATCAAAGTGCATTCTTCAGTAAAGGGTTGTAGTTGAGCACTCTAACTACGCAAATAAAAATAAATAAAAAACAAAAAAAAAAATAGCATGCGTTGAAAAACAAATTTACAAAAACCCCTCTTTTTGATTTCATTTGATTTTAATTTGATTTAAGTTAATTTAATTTAATTTTATTTATTTAATTAAATGCATTTTAATGTAATTTAAATAAATGCAATTTAATTTAATTAAATGTTATTAAATTTTTTTAATCTAATTTTATTTAATTTAATTATATGCAATTTTATTCAATTTAAATTAATGCAATTTAATTTTATCAAATTTAATTTAATTTAATTTCAGTAAATTTTATTCAATTTAATTTCATGAAATGTAATTGAATTTAATTAATTTAATTTAATTTAATTCAATTTAATTCAATTACTTCAATTTAATTTAAATATATATTTTAAAATTACAACTAAAAAGATCATAATCACAAAAACGAAAAAATGCAGCAATCGCAAAATTCAGAAACTTGAGCTTCATTCATTATCCATTGATTTTCGTTTAACAGCAACAACAATAACCGGTTTTATGTGCAACAACTCTACAATAACAAAATATATGGTAGCCATCGTGGTAGCTGCAGCAAGGGAAAGGGACAGGCAAAACAAAAATAAACGATGCTAGCAACAACTAAGCGCATGCGTCGTAGCACTGGTAGCCACAACAACACACAAACTGACGATCATTTGAAAGTTCACGACAATGTGGTAGCTGCGGCAATGGAAACACGAAGTTACGTTCGTTTGAACGCATGCCCGATGGGAGCGTAAATGACAGTGTGGGAGCCATTGCATACAATTTCGATAGAAGCATATTTTTATGCGATTTGAGTCCTCTATCTATTATATGCTCAGTGGTACTAATGTAAGTGTCGAAGATGATAACAGCGGCGAATCGTCCAGGAGAGACGATCTATCAGGAGTAGCCGAGCTGTCAACTACAGATGGCAACCCTAGCGTCTGAGCAACGGCATGGCAAAGGAGAACAAACAGTTGCTCGCTTGAGGCATTCGTTGTTGAGAGGCCGAACGGTGCAGACGTTTAAAATTATTAATTGTCATTCATTTATTATCCTTTAAAAATTCTTATAATAAATTTATATATTGCACTTTACAGATTGTGCATTTGCACTATTGAATCAAAAATAGATTAAACTATGTGTTTCTAAGCAATCATTCGTTAATGTTGTTACCTATGAATTAATTTTTTTTCTGATAACTTCTAACAAAAGTTAGTGCAAAAGAGAGTAAGGAAGACCTTTTAAACCAATATTAACAATTGTCACTCTCAGAAAACACAACAACTTTAAAACATAAAAGAATTATTTCTACTTTTATTATTTAACTATTGCATACATATCCTAAGAAATTAACTAATAATTTGCATTTTCTTACGCAAAGGGGATACAAAGCATAAAATTAATCATATACATAAATTAAGTAGCGTGCATGGTATAACAAACAATGCTCGTTCCATCGTAGCTGCACAAAGTTATTCCCTTGAATTCTCAGCGCCAACTGATTGAGAAAACCTCAACGCATGCTAAGATCGTATACATCCCCCTTTCAACGCAAAAGCAACAATCGCGGAGGAAAAGAGAGATAATGCTTTACGCTGGTTGTGTGGCTAACAATTCAAGGCTGCACGAAATTACCCACAAATGAAATAGCTCCCGAAAAAAAAATGAAATAAGCCCCAAAAAATTTGCATACATTTTTGGGTGCTCTTGCATAAAGTTTAGGTCTTATTTCATTTTCTTATAAAGGGTCTTTATTTCATTATGAAATAAAGCCCAATGAAAAGAGCCACAAACTAATTTTATTTGGGTCTTATATTATTAAGGTTTGCCTTTGGGAGTTATTTCATTCGATTTGGGGTTTATTTCAATCGAATAATTTGGAGGTTTTTCATTTTATTTGGGGTTATTTCATTTTCTTTTTGGTATAAGTTAATGAATCAATTTTTCATTTTGTTTGTTTTTCTATTGATTTAAAATTAATTTTTTCGCATTTTGTAAATTTTGGTTATTTTTGTCAATTTTTTCCGTGTAGCTGCGCCCTTTACAAAATATTTGTTCTGTAAAAGGCGCATATTAAACCTCCAAGTGCATGACTGAATTGCAGTAGTGACTTAATTGGGGATTATTTCATTATTTTGAAGATAATTTCATTTTGAGTTGAAATCAATTTTGTTGGGGCTTATTTCATCTTTTTGGGGGAATTGGGGCTCATTTAATTTTCTCCTTGACTGTTATTTCATAATGAAATAAACCCCAAATTTTGGGGCATATTTCATTTCTCATTGGGGTGTTATTTCATTACGTTTGGCTGTTATTTCATTTTAGGAATTTGGGGTTTATTCAATTTTCATTGGAGGTTATTTCATTTGGGGGTTATTTCGTGGAGCCACAATTCAATACAGCAATGTTTTTTTTTTGTGATTTTTGGGCTACTTTTTAAACTCAAATTTTAATCATGTTTAAGAGAAGTTTTAAAATAAAATATACCAGGGACTAATATGTTGCTTTATTTTAGGGAAAGAACCAAAAAAATCGGTTGAGTAATTCCTTAGTTCTGAGCAACCGAAGATACGTGAGAAGTCTTTAATATAATAATAAAGATATAGATTGTTATGTGTTTTTCCTTATTTTTGATCAAGACATTCAGTGTTAAATTGTCGGGTTTTCATAAATTTTTATTGAATTTTTTTTTATGAATTTTTAAAATTATTAAAATAAAATTATATTTTTCAGATCAAAATGGCCTCTTCATCACTTAAAGATCTTCCAAAGGTTGCAGTTAATCTCAAGAGTCAATTAGAAGAGTTTAACATCGACAATTTAAGAAATGCTTGTACACAAGAAAAAATAATTCTTCCGACAGCTGAAGGTATGTAAATGTTCTTAGATCTACTCTGATATGATGCAAGAATAAATTGTGCTTATTGAATCAAGTAACATGGTCAGTTTATATTATTTGCTCAATTTTATAATAATTTTAAGTCAAACTCAGACAGAACAACCAAAAAATTTGTATGCTTTTGATTTTCATTCTTATTAGGAATGTAACACACGAGGCACTTATAGACTTCCTTACTTATGTACAAAATGTTGGCCCTGTGCGAAGCTAGGTAACGAATTACATACTATGTAAAATCAGCTAAATTAAAAATGTAACATTTTCAATAATGATTTCCCTGCTAAACAATTTTATTAATTTTATAGTAAAAAATCTTTATATAAAATTTTAAAACTTATAGGAAATTTAAAGCCATTTTTAGCAGGGATGGTAAATAACTATTACACTGTGTGTAATTTTTTAAGTCACGGCAAAATAACCATATACGGACACCACTACGTGATAAAAGACTAAAAAAAAAAAACCCGTGTCTCCCAATTTTCCCCAAAGTCATGCACTTTTTGTTTTATGGGCCCCCAAAGATTTGGGGCCTCGGTATCATTTTCGTAAAAATGTGATCATTTTCTCAGGCTCATATCTTGTAAACCGTTCAGAATTTCGATTTACTCTTAGAGGCAAAGTTGTAGCTCTTGTCATAAGGAACAAAAATTGTCAACATATAAAATCCAAAAAACTTCACCTTCCAGGTCAAAATCGCAAAAAACTTAAAAAATTTCGATTTTTTTTTACCTTTTTTCCCGTGTTCAGGTCCATAGGTAGCAAACCGTTCAAAATTCAAGGAAACAATCAACTACAAAAATGTACCTAAGATCTCAATAAACAAATTTCTAAAACATATAAACTTCCTAGAGATGATTCTTAACACCGTTTTTTAATTTCATTTGTTTTTTATTTACTTCAACATTGAGTTACTATGCTATCTATTATAAAAATATTAAAAAAAAATATTCGTATTATAATAATTATGTTAAAATGTTATAATTATGTTTATAATGTTGATGGCCCTGAACTTGCAAATCGCGCTCTCTTAAGTTGTGGATCCAAATCGTCGTCCGAATCTGACTCTGATTCAGAAATTATGGTGTCCACAGGCACGTTGCTTCCAGACTGCCCTCCATCATCAGCTCTTTCTTCTTCAACTACTTCATTAACATCATATAGGGTGATCTTGTGACTCCACCAACATACCTCTGAAAGCAATGCGTCCAGGTTTTTGCCTTTGAACCGTTTTTCCATGGGCATTGTGGTTTGGTGAAACCGTTCTCCTTGCTCATCGGATTCGGTAGGGAGTTGTTTGATGAAATCGTCAAAATGAAAATGAAGAAAATGCAGCTTTAATGTCATCGATGCGCCGATTATCTCAAAATAATACAGCATTGCTTTCACCCATTCTCTTGCTTCCGGCTCCGCGTCTCGATCCGCTCCCAAGACTCTGGTGCATACACGCTGAAGGTAAATCCATGCCATTGAATGATTTTCATCAAGCGATGAAGCAAAGTTGCTCTTGAATAGCTTTCTAATGTCAGGGCCATTAAGTACGCCTGTTAAATGAAAACAAAAAATAAAGACAGAAAAGAAAACATTAACATAGTGTAAATAGCTATATATATAGTACAATTAGGTGAACAAAAATCCGTTTTATTCCCAATTTCATTCCCAATTTTATGTGGAGCGGTGGCAGCAAGATGTCTTGAGTATTGTCAATTAAAGGTGCACTCTTCAGTCTATGTTGTTGTATTTGTTCATCCACACTTCCTCTTGGCCTCCACGAATTACATTGGAATTGATTCAAAGGTGAGCGTGAATCCCAATTACAAAGAAAACAAAAGAATTTTGGGAAGCCGCCCTTATCGATGATCCCTTGCATAATGTTGATGACCTTCAAATCACAGCAAATCTTCCATTTATTTTCGTAATATTTGATTTTTTCCATTATATCTTTCAATGTTTCATAGCTTTCTTTCATGTTGATACCCATTGCTAGCGGAATGGAAGGTTTTCGGTTCGACACATGCAACAACACTGCTTTCAAGCTTGAAACAGAACCATCAATAAATAATCTCCACTCACTAGCGATGTAGTTCATTCCCATTTTTACCACCAAAGCTTTTATATCGTTGCAGTAAGCGAACGAATTGTCATCATTTAGAGTGTACAGCATCTGAAATTCAGCTTGTCGTTTGCGGTACGCCGTAGAGTTTACATTAGCATGTGTGAGTTTTCTTTTTTTTTAAAAAGCTGTTAAAAATATTGCAAGCCGCTGGGATAATCCCAATATGGCCACAATGAAATCCATTTCCATTTGTGTTATTAGTTGTGGTCCATCTCTTCCCTGTTGGGGCTCATAATCGGTATCAAATGGATCTTCATAAGTAACTCCACTTGCTGTACTCATTGCTGTAAATTCTGTAGTACGATCTGGAGTTGGCGGCCTTGGTGATACAAAATTTTCAGGTGCAAGCACTGGTAGTGTGGCTGTTGCAGTTGCTTTATAAATTTTGTTCTTCTCAGCATGTCGATTTAGACGTAAATTATAATTTACGCATGCATAGCAACTGGTTGCATCATGATCACCTGGACGATTAATCCAGTTTACCGGCTTACAATACTTCATAGTACCTCTGCCTCCACTCAACCATGCCATGAGATTGTTATAACATTGGCGACACACTGTATTAGGTGTGTAATTTTCACCGGTCAAGTCCATTTCGTCGAAAAACAATGTATATGCTCTTTTGAATTCAGTAGTTAAAAGATTCTTTTCCTTTTGAAATCTTTTAGATGTTATTTTTCTGGTTTGATGACCGCAAACGTAGCAAAATAAATCCTTTTTTTCACACTGCATATTGAAATTGTCAGTTGCCAATGTTGTGTGCGAATTATGCAGTAGCACTTTTACTTTTTTTTACTTTCACTGTCACTTTATAACTTTCACCGCTGAGCTCTCGTTGACGTCGAGCTGTGCAATGCCTCGATGTGAGCGTCGTGTCGCTTTTATATGCTCACAATTTCATCTTTATGACAATGTGTTTCCAGGTATTTTTATATTTTGGCTTGTGTTTATGTGAATTCAATGCAGATGTTTGCTTCCAGGTAGTTTTTTGATAGAAGTTTTTTGATTTCATATGTTCACAATTTCATCTTTATGACAATGTGTTTCCAGGTATTTTTATATTTTGACTTGTGTTTATGTGAATTCATTCATGTCAATTCAAATTAAAAAACGGTGTTAAGAATCATCTCTAGGAAGTTTATATGTTTTAGAAATTTGTTTATTAAGATCTTAGGTACATTTTTGTAGTTGATTGTTTCCTTGAATTTTGAACGGTTTGCTACCTATGGACCTGAACACGGGAAAAAAGGTAAAAAAAAAATCGAAATTTTTTAAGTTTTTTGCGATTTTGACCTGGAAGTTGAAGTTTTTTGGATTTTATATGTTGGCAACTTTTGTTCCTTATGACAAGAGCTACAACTTTGCCTCTGACAGTAAATCGAAATTCTGAACGGTTTACAAGATATGAGCCTGAGAAAATGATCACATTTTTACGAAAATGATACCGAGGCCCCAAATCTTTGGGGGCCCATAAAACAAAAAGTGCATGACTTTGGGGAAAATTGGGAGACACGGGTTTTTTTTTTTTAGTCTTTTATCACGTAGTGGTGTCCGTAATGGTTATTTTTTTTGGTGTTGCACTGTGTTATTTTAAAATTTTCAAATTAATGTATAAACAGAGACCGTATTGAGTATGCATTTTATTATAAAAATCAAAAAGTCTTCTAACTTTAATTATTTAATTTATTATTAATTAATTAATTAAATATTTAATTTATATAATTTAATTATCTTCTAACTTTAAAATTTTTGAGCAATAACTAATAATTGTTTCTGCTTTTTATTTTTTTAATGCAAAAATAAAAAGTAAAATTTGCCCGATATTTTTTTGAGCACAAAATATCCGGTAAATTTTTATTTTTATTTTTTTAAAGCAAAAATAAAAAGGTAATTTGGGATTTAAGTTCATGGTTGAACCAAAATGAACTGCTTACGAAGCACTTATGAAATGGTGTGAGTCGTCTTATATATTTTTCAATTGGTTCAACCGTAAACTTAAATCGTAACTTTGCTTTTTATTTTTGCCTTAAAATATAAAATAATAAAATAATTTTGCTCTTTATTTTTGTCTTAAAATAAAAATCACTAATTACCAGTTCTTTTATGCTCAAAAATATATCGAGCAAATTTTGCTTTTATTTTTGCCTTATATTTGCTCAACATTTTAAAAATCAAAATTTTAAAAGGCAATAAATCATATCCTATAATATGAGAGGATTCGAATTTTCGCTTCAAAAGGACAGTAAAATAATTTTTCCACTCTGCTTTTTCGTTTCTAAATCTAAAAATAATTATTATTTTCAGTCTTTGTGTAAAAACATTTGTTGTGAAATAATTTTAAATGAAGAAATCGTTAGGGGTATTCACACTGACTTGGGTAGTTGGGTAGATTGCCAAATGCCATACATTTTGTTTTTGTAAAAGTGCCATTCTACCCAAGTACCCATCTACCAATCTACTCTAGCTGACCCTCTGACTTGTTTGGGTAGATTGATTGAGTACTTTTTTCGTGGGTTGCCACCTTTTCCAAAAGTAGGCAATAATTGAATTGACAAAAAACTAAAACAAAGTAAACAAATTATAAGTGAATAAAATAGAAAAATGTATTAAAATGAGTTATTTTAAAATTTTTGAGATAAAAATTATTAAATGCCGCAAAGTTCACGTTAAAAATTACTCCTATATAAAATAACTTTTTTGCGCCCGTACAATGGCCTAAATTTTGCGCTCATAAAATGACATGAATAATATGGTGGCAAGTCTTTTCTAGCTGTCACTCATCTCTCATCAGCTGCTATTCTACAAGTACTCAATTGCAGCTAAGCGTGATCGCAGTAATCAAAAGTACTCAATCTACCCGTACCCAACTACCCAAGTCAGTGTGAATACCCCTGATATGTTTTTTTTATGGTTTTTAAGATAGAAATTACATTTAACCAATTATTTTTTAAGAATTATTTTGTGATCGTTATATTTTAATTTTCAAATTTTAGATTATGAAAATGATTTCTTGATCGAAATAATATTCGATCAACTTCGCTAGGCGTTAACCTAACAGTGGAACCTCATTTATCCGGCGGTTAAACCTCTCTGCACGGGCAAAATGTAAATGCTGGATGCCAGTAGATTGTATGAGTGAATAAAATCTAAAAATTCCAAAAACTGGAATTTTCCAAAAATTGCACCGCTATAAAAAACGCGATTTTAAAGAACTATGTAATTGTTTACGTACTCAAAAATACGAGAAATCATTGAGAAAATGGCTCAATTAAAAATAATGCCCATTAAGGCATTTGTACTGCTACAAAGTACTCAAAATATTCTTTGATAAATATGGTTTATAGTCTGTAAGGTATAATTAAAACTACAGCTTAAGAGTGAACTCTGCAGCTATTGCAACTATTAGCCGATACTCATTGACTGCGGCTGCAACATAACAACACGAGGTGAAAATGAAAATGTTGGCATGTTGTCTACGACTTGATTAATTTGGATGCAGCGCGATAAGCCGTATTTTCATATATTCTTATTATTAAACATCGAATTATCATTAAAAAACAAACATTTAACGCAAACACAATGAGAATGAACAATAAAAAACACAAAAGAAGCACGAAATTAAGCAAAAACATTAACAAATGCCGATGTTCTTACTCTTGTCGCACGTCAAAATAGAAAAAGTTCTAAATCGACGACAGCAACATTGCTTCAATGACGCATTGTCGTTGCAACATTTTAACCACATTCACCTCCATAAGAAAAGCATGTAAAAAAAATTTGACGTTTGACGCAATGCTGCAGCCGCAGTCAATGTGTATCGGCTATATGCCTTATATTTATAAAATGCTCTTCTTACGCTTCTACCATGTTACAGCACCTCGTTGGTATATGTTACCAGAGAAAATAAGATACGACAGAGCAAAAACAGTATTTCTTTATTCAGTCAGGAATTGGATTGCTTGGCTGATTACTCTTCTATATAAAATATATGTAATCCCATCGTCTTACTTGAATTTTGTTGAATACGGATTACATTTTCATTTCTGCTTTTTTCATTACTAAATTATTAATTAATTAGCAATTAATTACGATTATTTTTTTGCTTAAATAATAACAGCTTGGATTAAATTAAATGTATTTTCCCGTTGATATGCTACATAAAAAATAACTTGAATTGTAATTACACTCGCCAGACAGCAGATTGTTGTAAACTATTTCATAAATATAAAATAAATATTAAATTTCAATAAATAAAAACTAAAATAATAAATTAATCTAATGAGAACTTTGTTAAATACTATTTTCTAATTGTTCGTGTATTGTTTATCTAGTCTATAAGAAATTTTTGCTCATAGTCTATTGACATTAAATAAAAAAAAAAATAAAATTAAAAAAGAGAAAATGCTTTTTGAAAATGCAAATGAAAATAAATTGATTTTTTTTTACATTTTCGAATGCTTAACATTGTAAAATATTCTCAGAAAGTCTTATAGTATGTTTACACCGAACCTTCAAAACGTCTTTTAAGCATTTATCGCGTTTAAGAGCCAAAACACGATGTATTTGAAGTGCTTTACCACACAAAAATTAAAACACCTCACAGCGAGTTTTGATATTAAACACCATTAAAACACTGTAAAGGTCAAAACACACTATAAAAAATTAAGGGAAAATGAAGAGTGGCAACGCCAAATGGGACATGAGCAAAAGAGAAGATTGGAAGTAGAAAAAGGAAAAAAAATGGATGAAGTTGAAGCAAAAACGTCAATAAAAAACCTGATAAAAGCGGTGTAACCAGTCGTGTTTTGTAATAAAACACATTGGCTTAAAACGTATTTAAGCTTTGGTGTAAACATACTATTAAGTTAATTGAATAAAACTTGTAGTTATAAGCACAAACGCCCCAAGAGAAGTCAATAAATAAATAAACTTTTAAAACGCGTTTTTCTCGACAGTGCTGTTTGAAACCGGTGGACAGCATTACTTGAATACTATTCCAAGGATCTCTTCAAAATTGTTTGCAATTGTAAAGCAAATACCTTTGCTACTTTTAATCGTTCGATTTTATTTTAGAGAAATATATATATACTATATATATATACTATTCAGTATACAGTCAATCCCGGTTAAGTACCTACCCGCTTTAGTACCATTCCCGCTTAGGTACCACTTTTTTGCTGCATCTTAACATTTTCAAACAATTTTCATACTAAAGTCCCCTTTTTAGTACCCCCCGCTTTAGTGCCATTCTCGCTTAAGTACCACTTATTTCAGCGTTCCATTAAAAACAAACAGTACATTTTTCCCCCTTTAAGTGCCTTTTTAAATATCAGTTGAAAAGGCCGAAATTCGAAACAAGAAGCGATTTTTAGTCTTTTACAGGATCTAAAACAAAATTGTTGTTTTTATTTGGTTAACTTTGGCATTAAGCAAACAAAATAAAAAAGTTTAAAAATACTTTCATAAAAAAAGAAACAGTTTCGATAGTATCGTAAGTGTAGACGTAGAATTCCGTTTTAGTTGTAGCCTCTTCTACTTTGTCTCTTTGGTCCGATTGTTTTGTCCATTTTGCACGTATATTTATTGATCTTCCGAAAATTAACAAAGAAATGAATAACACTCAATTATGGACTCATTGAGCCCAAAACAAAGAAAAAGTAAAAATGTAAGTATGATTAAATAAGCAAGCAAAAGGAAACAAGCAAAATTTCAAATTTTTTCGATCATTTCGTTTAGTTTGATAGGTTGAGTTCATTGAATTAGTTGAGAAGAAGGCGAAGCAAATGCACTTTCTATTGGTGCCACTTTCGTCTCTGCCCGATATATAGTTTGCGAGCTACAGTCAGTTTAACTACTAATTTCAAATTAAAATTAAGATCCCGATTTTTAAAAAATCGTATGTTGTCTATATTTCACGCTTAGCACATGTCCTTTCCTCTCGTCTCTGTCTGATATTTAGTTTGCGAGCTACACTTTCGTCTCTGTACGATGTATAGTTTGCGAACTACATTCGCTAGTGCTAGTGGGATGTGGGATCCAAATTAATTTGCATTAAAAACATAAATGAAAATTTTACGCTATCTATTGGGTAAAAGCATAAAACGAAATATGATCCAACTCGTTTTTTTCATAAGAGTTAAATCCAACCGGATCACAGATTCATTTCGTTAAATTTAACAGTTTGAGTTCATTGACTGAGTTGAAAAGAGGTAAATGAACTCTGGTTTCAAAATAGAGCACTTAGTAAACTAGAACAGTAGTGCATATATAACCCAATGCGAACCAATGCTTACAATACTACCAATACGAACTAGAACTTCCAGTTTCACGAAAACACGAACCTCAACTACACGTGTATTTTATTCATATACTTCACGTGAAGTTCGTATTCACGTGAGAGTGCCAATGACCCACCTGTGACCTCAGATAATCCGACTGCATCCGATTGGCCATAGAATCATCCATGTTGGTCCAAATGTTCCATGGAACCCATCAAAGTACCAATGATCCACCTGTGACCTCAGATAATCCCACTGCATCCGATTGGCCATAGAATCATCCATTTTGGTCCAAATGTTCCATGGAACCCATCAAAGTACCAATGACCCGCCTGTGACCTCAGATAATCCCACTGCATCCGATTGGCCATAGAATCATCCATTTTGGTCCAAATGTTCCATGGAACCCATCAAAGTACCAATGACCCGCCTGTGACCTCAGATAATCCCACTGCATCCGATTGGCCATAGAATCATCCATTTTGGTCCAAATGCTCCATGGAACCCATCAATGTGCCAATGACCCACCTGTGACCTCAGATAACCCCACTACATCCGATTGGCCATAGAATCATCCATTTTGGTTCAAATGTTCCATTGAACCCATCAAAGTGCCAATGACCCGCCTGTGACCTCCTATAATCCCACTGCATCCGATTGGCCATAGAATCATCCATTTTGGTCCAAATGTTCCATGGAACCCATCAATGTGCCAATGACCCATCGGTGACCTCAGATAATCCCACTGCATCCGATTGGCCATAGAATCATCCATTTTGGTCCAAATGTTCCATGGAACCCATCAAAGTACCAATGACCCGCCTGTGACCTCAGATAAATCCCACTGCATCCGATTGGCCATAGAATCATCCATTTTGGTCCAAATGTTCCATGGAACCCATAAAAGTACCAATGACCCATGTGTGACCTCAGATAATCCCACTGCATCCGATTGGATATAGAATCATCCATTTTGGTTCAAATGTTGCATGGAACCCATCAAAGTACCATTGACCCACCTGTGACCTCAGATAATCCCACTGCATCCGATTGGCCATAGAATCATTCATTTTGGTTCAAATGTTCCATGGAACCCATCAAAGTACCATTGATCCGCCTGTGACCTCAGATAATCCCACTGCATCCGATTGGCCATAGAATCATCCATTTTGGTTCAAATGTTCCATGGAACCCATCAAAGTACCATTGATCCGCCTGTGACCTCCTATAATCCCACTGCATCCGATTGGCCATAGAATCATCCATTTTGGTTCAAATGTTCCATGGAACCCATCAAAGTACCATTGATCCGCCTGTGACCTCAGATAATCCCACTGCATCCGATTGGCCATAAAATCATCCATTTTGGTCCTAATATTCCATGGAACCCATAAATGTGCCAATGACCCACCTGTGACCTCATATCATCCCACTGAATCCGATTGGCCATAGAATCATCCATTTTGGTCCAAATGTTCCATGGACCAAAATGGATGATTTTAGAGCTGAAGCTCTATACGAACCAATCAGTTCGTGCAAAATAAAAACAATGCAAGCAACGAAACATAAACAACGAAACAAAAACAAAGAAAGCAACAAGCACAGCAGGTACATTATAAGCAGCTGGTGATCGACTTTCTCATATGCATTTTTCTTCTTATATTTTACTATTTTCTGACTTTCATATAATAGTGACAAAATCCAAAATTAGATATTCATTCAGCGCAGGATATATCTGATATTTTAGTATATATATTATCTTTGAACAATAAGTATTAAAGGCTGTAGGTATACCCTAAAGTATTCGCCAAAAACGTTGCATGACCTTAAAAAAATCTGTTTAAACGACCCCATACAAACCGCGCTGTAAGACGTAATTCTACGTCAAAAACAAAAACATATCAAATAACAAGTAGATTCAATTTAAAAAAAACTGCTTTATCTCGTCAGAGCTTTTGTCAACAGGGATGAAAATTTGCAGTTCTGTGTTTTTATATGAAAGGAATTGATTGATAAGCTTATCTTTTTAAATCAACCATTAGTGGGTCTCCAGCAGTGATGATATGAGATCATTTTCGAGAGTAGTTTTTTATAGAGGCAAAAAGTACTTTTTTATTGTTTAGGGTACTTTTATTAAGTAATGATATATGTATAAATACATAATAAAGAAATATATAAAGGATGTATCTCATGATTTATCAAAATAGTGTTTTTTGCATTATATGTTAGAATACCCTCCATGAAACAAAAAAAAAAACGGAAATATGGTTTTAAATACTGAATTTTTGACGATTTTCATTACAATCTGCATTCAACAACTTTAAATAACTTTTAATTACATAACACTGTATAAAGTTTAAATTATGCAATGTATTGTATTTTCATGTAAAATTATGGAATTATTAGTTACGTCCTTTCTATATTAATAAAACCAATTTTTTTTTAAATTTATTATATTTATCACATAAATAACACTTTTTAAGTTTTTGATTTTTTTAATGAATTAAATTCCACATATTAAAATCTATGTAGACATTGTTATTTAACCCGAATCAACCCAGAACTTTTTTTTTCGAGTTTCATCATAAAATTTTAAACACAAGCATATGAGACGCATAGAAACAAGAATTTAAAATTATTTTTATCCTACGTCCTTAGAAAAGGACGATATGCGGTGTGACCATATGGTCACGCTGGGTCGTTCATGGACAATGGAAAGTTAATATATAAAGAAACACGTCAAATAACAGGATGAAAGAAATTTAATTTATTAAATCTAATTAATCATTTTTTGTGTGATAACCAACAAAACAGTTGATACAAAGACCAACATTACATTTTGCGCACTCAGTACGACCTACACTTTTGCATTGATCATCTGCACACCGCCGTCTCTTCTGGCAAGGACGAACTAAGTGATCCATCCTATCAAATCTCAAAGATTCTTCAACCGTGTCTTGTAATTTCCTTTTACGAGGACCAGAACATTTTGGTTTTTCGCCGTAATGATTGCAATAATATGTGGCGATATCACGCCGGAAATCCAGTTGCTTCAATTCTGGCATGATTTTACGCTGTAATTGCCATGCATTTTGAGCCGAAACATCAACTAGCCATGTAAATATGCAAGACCACCATTTTTTCCCTTTAATACCAATCCTGTACAGGCTTATATTTTGGTCCATTCGGTCCACACCGCACATATACTTATTGTACTCCCCAACAACGGCTGGACGATCAACATTGATTCTTTTTTTCTCTTGTTGTGAGTATCTTTGCGCCTTCTTTATTGGGTTCACGCCATGACAAGTGGAAGCAATGTCCACTACCGCATTGTCATTCCACTTTGTGAGCATAATACCTGTTTCCTGCATTTTTATATATTCTATATGTCCTCGCGACTTTTTCTTTAATTTGTCTTTGTGCGGGAGAGGACAACTTTTAGGAATTCGATTTTCTCGTATTGTTCCGGTTGCGTTGTATCCACGAGCTTTCATGTAGGCCAATAAAGGAAAACTTGTGAATAAGTTATCAAAATAAAACGAAAATGGTAGGCATTGAACCTCTGGTGAAAAATCGTCAATCATATTTACGAGTGGGGCAGCGCATTTACCAAACCGATCCTCATACATGCTATGCGAACGTGGATTTTTACCTTGATAGATTTCAAAGTTAACTAAATACCCTGCTGGTGTGCACAAAGACCACACTTTGTAACCGAATCGTAACGGTTTTCCCTTTATAAATTGCTTGCATCCATGGCGCCCAAAGTAAGCAATCATACTCTCGTCAAAGGAGAGATTCTGTTCAGGGTGGAAGTGCTTGATCATGTTTGCTTTGACGTGGTCAGTTAAAGGACGTAATTTCCACATTTTGTCACCATCAGTTATTTCCTTGCCACTATCTTCAAAATGCAAGAACTGAATAATCTGTTGAAAGCGATTTCTACGCATTGATGAATACACCATTTCATTTCGCATGTCAGTATCATTGTCCCAAAACATTCTATAGCTGGAGCGAACGTTGTAGCCACTTATTAACAATATTCCGATGAATGTTCTAAGCTCTGCGATTGTTATGTCGGGGTTAGGTTTACCTAGAAAAATTGCATACTTTTTCGACTCATCGACTATATGCTCCAATAATGTATCATCAAAAAACTTTTCGAACTGCTCATGTGGTTTCATATTCTTGCAATCCTGGAAATCCGTAAATGGAAATATACCAGTGCAGCCTTCTGATGTATCCTTAACCCAAGTAAACTTTGTAGTTTTATTTGAAGAGGGTAGTTGTGTAGAAGAAATGGTTGGTATGATTCTTGACAAAGCTTTCTCAAGTGGATGAATGCACGTTTGTTGAAGCAAGTCAATTTCCAAATTTTTGCAAGAGTTTTGTATCACATTAGCTAGCAATGATTCATCAATAGCTATTTCGCCTTCATTGCTATTATCATCGATATAATTATGATTATCCGAATATGATGTTATTCTTCGGCCATCAATCATCACAAGTTCACATGCTGATTTCAACTGTGCAGGAGAAATATCGACAAAATCACCGTAATCTTGATCATCCGCATCGTCCTCACCACTAAGTTGCCCAGTTTCAATTTCAGGTGGTTGTATATAAAAAGCAGCCGCAAGATCATCGTCATCACACAAATCATTTAAAAAGTCTATAGCTTCTTTTGCAGTGAGTTTCCTATTTTTTCATGAAAACCATAGAAAAATTATTATTGAATGTCAAACGCCATGGTAAACCCAGCGTGACCATTCGGTCACACCAAAATAAATCATTTGAAAAAGTATAGAATATTTAAAAAACAAATGATAATGTTTATATAAAATAAAAATTTAGAAAGTTATCAAACGAAATATAAAAGCTTTTTTTGTTTATCACCAATAAATAAAAAAATTTCATAGTACTTACTTTTTCATGTCTACACTTTTTTGATTTTTTGCCATAATAACTTTTTGGCGCACTTTCTAGCACCGTTTAATTTCAACAATAATTAATAACTGACTGCGCGCTTTGTTTAAATTGCTGCACAAAGAAGTAAATAAGCGAAACGTAAAAAGACTACATGTGCAAAGTCCAATTACAGTAATTTTTACAAGAAAAACAACAGAAACAACAGAATGTGACCAAATGGTTACGTTGGGTTGATTCGGGTTAACATGCCAAGGGTCAATATTTTTACCGTTATTCGATACCAAAAATGATGGTTCCGATCAAAATGCAACAATTCCAATGTATATCCTACTGGCTTTAATTACATTTCGTCGTTTATTCAAAAAAATGTTATGGTGTAATTATTGCGTTTTGTTATGGACCTCCTGACATTATGACAATAGCAATTTTTAGATTTAATTTCAAATCCCTTGTTTGTATGAGTGTGGAACACGTAGATATTGACAAACGAGTACGACACTTGGTCTTAATCAAATTTTGATTCAAGAAAATTCTCAACGTTGGCAGAAAAGTGGGGAATTGATAAGATAATTTTGAATGAATAATTTCTTAAAAAACTAAGGAAAGGTCATAAAATTTCCCTTTGCTAAGGAAATAAGAAATTGCTTAAGGATAAAGGAATTACTTAAGTTTTTATTCATACCACACTTAAGTCATTCCTTAGAATTTCCAAGGAAAAGCAATTGCTAACGTTTTATTCATTAGGCTCAGTGTCATATCCCAGTAAAGATTATGGTGCTGATGCAATTATGTTACTTTTTTTTTTGTGTGTTCTGTGCTTGTTAAATATGAAATTAATAGTAAAAGTATAAAATATAAAAGTGCCAGGGTACTTTTTTCGGCAAGAAGGTACTCGGGTACTTTTGTAGAGTCAATAGTACTCAAAAAAGTACTATTCCACTCAAAATATCATCCCTGGTCTCCAGTACAAAAGTTTATAAAAAATGCACAAAAAAGTAATTCGGGGGACGCCAAAATTGGTTCAAATAAAAAAAAAGTACACCAATGGAAAGAATTTTTCATGTACTATTTAATTTCGGTACCGGAATTGGGGGTCAGATTTCATTAAAATTCGAATTCAAGTTATTTTGATGGTCCAACTGGCAAGTTTTTGTATATTTTCAAAAGAGTTTGATGTGGTTAATATAAAATTATTAAAAGAATTTTGAATAAACTGTTCATTGATTTAAAAATATGAAAAAACAAAATTAATAACAAAAACCAACATCAAAGTAATAATGGAACACGACGTTTATTTATAAAAACATAAGTAAAATTATTAAAAAAAACAGTTAATATCTAGTTGGTAGTTCTTCTGCTTAATAGCCGAAGGAAGTGGGGCGAAGGTAGTTTTTCTCAAGTTTCACATTTGCCATTCTCAACTCAAAGGATCGACCATCTGACCGGAAAAGATAAAATTTGCTTTCATATATGATGAGAACTTGTTCCCAATTAAGAAAAATGCCTTTCACGGTAGATCCTACGTGTGGAGAAAGGAAAATGCGGAACTTGATAAAAATAACCTTTGTCACACAATAAAGCACGGTAATGGTTCAGTGTTGCTATGAGGTGCCATGTCAGTTGCAGGTCCAGGGAAGCTTCACATCATCAATGGTATTATGGGCCAACACGTCTTAGAAACTCCACATTAATTGCAGATTTCAATCCTGTTGAGCACACATAGAGTAACCTGAAAGAAAGTTGAAAAAACACAATTTCTACTCGTGATCAGCCCAAAATAGCCTTGTTTGAAAAGTGAGACAATAGTGAGCCGTCCCACTGCCGAAAACTTGTGAATCTATGCCAAATCATTTGGAAGCGGTTATTGAACAGAAGGACTACCAACTAAATATTAACTCTGTTTTTTTTTTTTTAAATTTTGCTTATGTTTTTATAAATTAACGTCGTGTTCCATTATTACTTTGATGTGTTGAAAAGCATTCTAAACATAATATATGGCAACGCTACGATCTACATAAATGTAACTTAGTTTGCAACTCTGTTATCTTTCTCTATACCATTATCTTTTATAAACTTAATAAAACTTCATCTTCTTTTGAATTTCATAACGTACGGTTCTAGTTTTTATTTGTTCAACAGGTTATGGGCCCAGACCCAGCAAAAGTATGAAGATTTTAAAATATAGTAAAATTCAACATAATGGCTGCAGATTTAAAGTATTCAATTACAAAATTGAACAATGGCAATTATTTTATTTGGAAATATAAAGTTGAGATGCTTCTCATCAAGGAAGGCGTGTGGCAAACAATTTCAAGGCCAAAGCCAGAGGATGCAGGCGCTGGGTGGATTATGAAGGATGACATAGCTAGAGCAACAATTTGTCTGTTAGTGGAGAATGACCAGTTGCACCTTATAAAGAACTGTTCCACTGGAAGCGAAGTCTGGGAAGCCTTAGCGAAATATCATGAGCGGTACACATTAAGCAACAAAGTAAGCACTATGAGGCAGATTTGCAGTTTGCAATTAGAAGAAGGCGGTGATGCTGAAGTTCATGTTGGTAAGATGCGTAATTTATTTTTGAAGTTGGAGAGTCTTGGAGAAAATTCGTTCAGTGAAAGCTGGAACGTGGCTATGCTTTTAAGTAGCTTACCGCGCAGCTATGATATTTTAATTACTGCTCTTGAGTCCCGATCAGAAATTGAGCTATCGATTGGTTTTGTAGAATCTAAATTGATTGAAGAATATAAGCGCAGGCAGCTAACGGATCAAAAAGAATCTCAAACTGCAATGGTCGTGGTTAAGAATGACTTGCGTGCTAAAAAGTCAAACTCGTATATGGAATGTTATTTTTGTCACCAAAAGGGCCATATAAAACGAGACTGCATGCGATTTGCTGATTGGAAGAAAAAGAATTTAAGTCAGCAGGCCAGTGTAGCAAGAGAAGTAGAAGACGACGAGTTTTGTTTAACAATTTCTGACAATAGGCACGGCAAATGTATTGTAGATTCGGGAGCCTCATGCCATATTTGCAATGACAGAAATCTGTTTGACGATTTTAATCCATTGCTTAAAAAGAAAGTTATGCTTGCAAATGGTGCTCAAGTTGAATCACAAGGTGAAGGTGTCATTCGATTAACATTGGTTAACAAATTCAAGATAGAAACAAATGTTAAATTCATGGAAGTGTTATATGTACCTTCAGTTAAAATAAATTTGTTATCTGTTAAGAAATTGACTTCCAGGGGGTGTGATGTTACATTCAAAGACGACACATGCTATATTAATAGAAATGGTATATCGGTTGCTGTTGCTAAGGTTCATGCAGGATTGTATTCGCTAGACAAGGAAAGTATTAATATTGTACAGGAGTGTACTTATAAATGCATTCATTACTGGCACAAAGTTTTGGGTCATCGCTCTTCTGATGCAATTTTACAGATGAAATCTAAAGGGCTTGCAACTGGTTTGGACATCAAAGATTGCAAAAGTCAAATCGGCTCTGAGGTGTGTCCAATCGGAAAGTCAACACGGGAACCATTTCCAAACAAAAATAATATCAGTTCTAAAGCGGTTTTTGACATAATTCATACGGATGTCTGTGGGCCTATGGAAGAAGAAACACCAGCTGGCAATAGATATGTGTTAACTTCCATTGACGATTACAGCAGATATTGTTGCCTATATTTATTGAAGCGTAAATCAGATGTCTACAGTGCACTTAAGCAATATGTGTCCATGATAAAAAATATGTTTAACAGAAAACCAATAATTATAAGGTCAGATAGAGGAGGAGAGTACATTGGTAAGGAAGTCGTCGATTATATCAAAGGCGAAGGAATCCAAATTCAATACACAGCTGCATACTCACCTGAGCAAAACGGTGTTGCGGAACGCAAAAATCGTTATTTAATTAAGATGTCCAAATGAATGCTCAAGGATGCAAACCTACCAAAACTATTATGGGGTGAAGCTGTTTCAACGGCGAATTATTTGCAAAATGACTGGTTACTCGTGCTACAAGCAAAACTCCTTATGAGCGTTGGTACAATCATATTTCAGATTTAAGACATATTCGAGTTTTTGGAGAAAAAGGTTTCGTACATGTACCTAAAGCTAAAAGGCAAAAATTTGATGACAAAGCAGTGGAAATGATACTAGATGGGTACGACTCAAACTCTAAAGCATATCGCATGCTTGACAGCAACCATCGTATCCAGATATCTAGAGACGTGACATTTTTGAAGAACAAGCAAGATATAACGAGCGGTACACAAGCGGTAGACAAGAAAAGCGGGTGTGAAGAAAAACAATCCAACGAATCTGCCATCGAAATTATTTTTCCTAGATGTAAAACTCAAAAACAGCAAGATTTTAATGAAATCGAATCAAATACATCAAATGATTCATTTCACGGTTTTGACAGCGACGAAGAAAATTCAACTCAAAATCAGTTGCGACGATCAGAAAGAACAAACAAGGGACATCCTCCGGCCAGATTTTTAAATCACATTGATGATGCAGATCCACAAACTTTTGAAGACGCTATGAATAGCATCGATCGCGATAACTGGTTGGACGCAATGCAAACGAAAATAAAATCAATAAAAGATAACAAGACTTGGAATTTGGTGGACCTGCCTGAGAATCGCACCCCGATAGGTTGTAAGTGGGTTTTTAAGCGTAAATGTGAACCCAATGGTATTCGATTCAAGGCTCGGTTAGTAGCGCAAGGGTTTACACAGCGTTATGGGGTTGACTATGAGGAGGTTTTTGCCCCTGTTGTTTCACATACAACATTAAGAATTCTCTTTGCAGTGGCTGGAAAGCGACAATTATTGGTTCACCATATCGACTGTAAAACTGCATTTCTTAACAGTGATTTAAATGAAGTCATTTATATGCGACAACCGGCTGGCTTTATAGAAAAGGGTATGGAAGGCAAAGTTTGTTTATTAAACAAGGCGATATATGGTTTAAAGCAGTCAGCACGCTCGTGGAACCAGAACATTCATAATGTATTAATGAAATCAGAGTATGTACAAAGTAAATCCGATCCATGTTTTTATTCATTACTAAACGAAAATGTCACTATTTACGTACTGATATATGTAGATGATGTAGATGATTGCCACAAATAGCAAAAAAGAAATTTCAAAATTTAAAGATATGCTTGCTGTTACATATGAAATTCGAGACTTGGGACAAGTAAAAAATTATTTAGGACTTGAAATTAGTCGTGATGGGCTTGGAACTTTCTCGATTTCACAGACAGTCTACATTGAGAAAATTATTGTAGAAACTAGGCTTTCCCAAGCTAAACATTCGTTAATCCCATTAGAGCCATCCTATGGAAAATCTGACATAATTCAGAAGGTGTTATCAAACAATAAAAATTATCAAAAATTGATTGGCAGTCTTCTATATGTGGCTTTAAATACAAGACCAGACATTTCGGCAGCAATATGTATTCTAAGTCAAAAAACCAGTCAGCCTACAGAAGAAGACTGGGTCGAATTAAAAAGAGTATTCAGATATTTAAAGGGTACTACGAATTTTAAATTATATTTAAGTGGTGAAGATAAAATCGCTCTTTTTGGATACTCTGGTGCTAACTGGGGCGAAGATAAAATAAACAGAAAGTCGAACAGTGGATATATTTAAAAGATTTAAATTTAATAACCGAACTAAACACATCGACATCAAGTACCAGTTTGTTAAGGACCACATTGACAAAAATACTTTAAGATGTGAATACTGTCCAAGTGAAGAGATGCTTGCTGATCTTCTTACAAAACCTTTATCAGCGACGAAATTGGAAAACTTTCGAAGACGTCTTGGACTTATGTAGTATTTAGAATGAGAAGGGGTGTTGAAAAGCATTCTAAACGTAATATATGGCAACGCTACGATCTACATAAATGTAACTTAGTTTGCAACTCTGTTATCTTTCTCTATACCATTATCTTTTATAAACTTAATAAAACTTCATCTTTGTTTGAATTTCATAACGTACGTTTCTTGTTTTTATTTGTTCAACATGATGTTGATTTATGTTTATAAATTTGGTTTTTTTATTTTTTTAAATCAATGAACTGTTAATTCATTATTCTTATAATTTTTTTATATTTACCATATCAAAATCTTTTTAAAATATACAAAAAATATACAATAAAGCAATATTATTGGTTGTTTTAATAATTTAGTTGGGTAATTCTTGATATTGAACACCTTGATCTTACAAGTTAGGTTACTTTTGTTACTAATTGTTGTTACTGTGTTGGTTTACATTGTATATCTCATTTAATATATGATTCAATAATTATAAGTTTATTCCGATATTAGATGTCTTCTCACGAAAATGGAGATAGATACCCTTATTTGAAGAGAAGAGCAAGAGCGTCTTTTTAAAAAACTCGAATTTTAGAGGTTATTTCAAACCATTTCAGCTCACGGGATGGCTATCGCTAGAGTCGAAATATTTGGGGAATCATTATAACATAAACCAATGATTATTTTGACGAACTGTGCCGAACAACTTATTTTTGTCTAAGAAAAAAGAACTTTTTATTTAAACTTCGTATAGTTGCGCCCAACGGCATCACCTTAAACCGTATAAACATATTTTTGCTATTTTATATATAGAGAGTTTAATTGAATAAAACTAATACACAAAATATTAGAACTTCAACTTTCTTAAGTAAAAGCAAAAGTATTTTTACAATGAGGATATTCATGCAAAGCGTTAAGCTTATATTTTGGGCAATAAGTTATTTTTATCAGGTATTGTGTGAACGTCCCCTAAAGTTTATTATGTATTTGCAGAGATAAGTCAGCTGTAAACATGTACACAGTCAACTCTCAGCATTTCATTTCGTTAAAGTTATATCTAATAAGAATTATTTTTATAGCTCTATTCAGGCGAAGCAGTGACAGTGACAAAATCATAACAAAGTGTGGGGAATAACAACTGTTATAGTTTTATCATTCTCGTGAAGAAGTCACCAAAAATATAAATGCCCTATTGTTATTGCAGTTGTCATCATCTAAAAAGTAGGTGACTTGAAAAAAAACAAATAGTTTTGACAATTAATATATTGTTATTTTACAATATTCAAAGAAATGGCGGATGGAATTTTTGTAATATTTTCAATAGTTTCCGAACAAAGAATAAAAAATCGAGAGACGAAGACTTCTGAAGCGTTTGCGCGACACAACGGATCCATTTGATATGCAGGAATTAATTTTTATTCAATCTTTTCGAATGCCAAGAAATCTTTGCTGGGACCTTATTCAACAATTGAAGCCTCATGATAACCAAAAACAGCGCTGCCGTTTCCAATACGATTTGTATCTGTGTTGTTTTTTTGCGCTTATGGTTCCTATCAAAAATTTTTCGGTACAAATTATACAGTCCCTTTAAGCCAAGCTTCAGTTTCAAGGTGCTTAGCTCACATTTCTAAGCTAATAATCAAAGTTAAGGCTGGCGAAATTCATTTTCCGTAGACCGTAATAGATCAGACTGTTGTAAAAACTGGGTATTTATCCATGAAGTTAGTTTGTGTTTTATTTAAATTTTTTTGATGCTTTAGATTTTTTAGTTCTTATGGAATCAAGGGAACAATAGGATCTATTGATTGCACACGTATTGTAATTTCGTCGCCTCCTGCAAATGACATAAATAATCCATTAAGCCTGTATATGAACCGTAAAGGATATTATAGCATTAATGTTGAAGCGGTTAGTAGTGGCATCCAATGCAATACTGGATAAATTTAAGAATTTGTAATATCACTTATAGGTTTGTGATCATCTTTTACGTTTCACTGCTATAAATGCTAGATTCCCTGGTTCTTGCCACGACTTGGGTATATGGACAACTTCTGCCGTTCGTATTTATATGATGACGAACCATGATACACAAGCAGACACGTGACTTTTGGGTGATTCAGGCTATCCCATAGAACCATGGCTACTCACACCCGTTGCTGAACCATCGAATCGGAAAGAGTTAAAATACAACAAGCTACATGCCAAAGCTAGGAATACAATTGAAAGGGCATTTGGAGTTTTAAAAGCACGCTTTAGGTATAAAATAATGCGATTATATTGAAGTGAATGTTGTGGTGAATGTGGTGACCGTGGCATGCAGGTTAAGTGTGTGGCTTAGCATGGTCGGAGCCCGAGTTCGATCCCCAGTCGCGGCGAAAAGTTTTTTCAATAACTTCAGCCGTTCGGAGGCGGCATAAAATGTAGGTCCAGTTCACGGCCAATTGTGTGCAAACATTTAATAACACACTCAACACAATTTGATCATAAGAAGCTCGGTCAAAGTCTTTTCAAGAGTTGAAATGGCCAATTTGTTTTTGTTTTTTTTAAATATCGAAAAATCGCTCTAAAAAATCTAACCAACTTGGAAATGTTTTTGTGATTTTCATTATCTAAAAACAATACTTGATCAAACTAGCAATGCTATTTTCGCCGCGCAAAATTTTGCTCCCAAATTGTTCACTAGTGTAATTTGTTTACAAGTGATAATGTTTTCAAAGCGCATCCAAGTACAAAATATAAAAGCAATGAACAATTAACAATATACTTTTATATTGTTCTGTTTAGAACAGGCACAATGAGCCGTGTTCTAATCGTTACTTGTATAATTAGTGCATAAACCAATTATACTGCGATTTGAGTATAATTAAAAACTCCGTTTTGTTTGGCCTTAATAACGATACTCGATTTATTAATTGATCTTACCTACTATTTATGCACTCAGACTCTATAAAATTAATACATATACATTCATACATACAAATACACATTATACACATACACATTATAAATTTAAAATACAAAAACAATGTAAATTGCTGACACCATATAGAGTGCAATGAACAGCTACTCAGCTAGCGCAGGTTCATTGCACTATTGTGCAAACACTATTGTGCAATGTAAGCATTTTTGGGCACATGCATTGGCCTTGGCAATAAGTATTACATTGCTGTGGCAATGTTCTGCTAAACATGAAGTTTGAGATCATTGCTATTTGTTTGCTTTTATATGTCATGTTTTTATATGCTATGTCTCAACATATTCCCCGGCGTTGAGCGTGTGTCGATCTCTTGGAGCTGGTTGTGGGGTTGCTCAATCGATGCTGCGGAGATTTTTTATTCCTTTCCATACAGACCAAGATATGATGCACATGATGATGAAGATACAAGAATATTTATTTATATAATTTAATGAAATATAATTATAAATATTTGTACAACATGGTAATAAAGGCAAATAGCAAGAAAGGCTATCGGTCTGAAATTATTCTAACAGACTTTTATATTACTATAAAGTATCTCAAGAATATTAGGTATAAAATAAAAATTACATAAAAATTAATTTATCAAAATAAAAAGTTGAATTCATTATGAAGAAAATCTTAAAAATACATTTAATGAAGATATGGTTATAAGTATGTATTAGAATACCATAAGGAAAGTTAACAAATATTACATCGATTTAATGGAAATATATATAAAGAAATTTGATTTCATTCATTAAACAAAAAAAAAATATTAAGAAAAGAACATAAATTAAATAAAATTAAAAAGTTTGATTTTCTTTAAAAAGTTACAAATTAAATTAAAACTATCTAAAGTTATTATTATTTATCAGTGGTGACCGTGGTATGCAGGTTAAGTGTGTGGGTTAGCATGCTCGGAGCCCGGGTTCGATCCCCAGCCGCAGCGAAAAGTTTTTTTCAGTAAACAATTTTTTTGAATGGTCACCACCCCTCTGCAGACAATGGCCAACCTCAGAGAGTAAATAATGCCATGTAAAGCTTCTTGAGAACATGAACTTTAGCCGTTCGGAGTCGGCATAAAACATCTATAGTTAAGGTTTTAAGAAAGTCAGTGGGTTTTTTATTAGAAAAATATTAGTTCTTGCATTCGTATATTTAATACAGTCTTTAAGTATATGGTTAATGGACAGTGGGTGGTTACAGGCTAAACAAATTGGGGCAATTTCACCCTTAAGCAGGTGCTCGTGAGTGGTCTTCGAGTGACCCATCCGTAGTCTGGTAAGAATTTGTAATTGTTGAGATGTTACTGACGTAGGAAACATTGGCTTGGTGCGGTCTGAATTAATAAGTTTGTAGCAATGCTGGTATGATGCCCAACTTTTCAACAAGGACTTCCTAATATGGATTTCGATTTCACGTTTTAAGTCCATTTAAAAAACGTCTCAAAAAATAAACATGGTGCTTTACAGGTATTCTTCTCTGCTGCATCTGCAACCTCGTTCCCAGTTATACCACAATGTCCTGGAATCCACATGATTTTTATTTTTGAAGAAAGTTGGCTTAATTTTTCCCGTAGACTATGAATTATTGGCTCAGTATTTCGATGAGATTGTAAGGCATTTATAGCTGATTTACTGTCAGAGCAAATTACATATTTCCCTTTAGTAATTGCCTAATAGCTAACGGCGTACCAAATTGCAAGAGTCTCAGCACTAAAAATTGAGCTATAGGGGAATAATAAACCATTTTTTATAGTTTTCCCATCTTCTGTGACTACTGCGAAAGAGGTTGACCTAATACTTTTAGATCCATCTGTGAACAAAAAACTCCAGCCTAAACTACTCCATTTTGATTTGATTTCAAGAAATTAAGTCTTATAAAAAGAGGGATTGGTGTTTTGTTTGGGGTATTCAAGAAAGTAGTTTATAAATGAATACGCGGGCAGTTCCCATGGTGGACATTTGGAAGTTCTGGTGAGAATGGGTTTTAAAGGAATGTTGATATCTTTTGCATACTGAACAGCTTTACACATGGCAGAAAGTCGCTTCATGGTCCTTGTTCTTTTAACAATATTTTTCGTGTCTTCGTTTAAGATAGGATTGTTTGAAATGTAGAGTAAAGGGATTAAACGAATAGTATTGTGTATAACACGTTCATCAAGTGAAGGAAGTCCAAATTCCGCTAGTAGATTTTTGATTTTGAAAAGCACGATAAATAGTGTTTATGGTATTTTTCAACGATTGTGGGATGTGGTAATTCCCATGGTATTTTGTGGTAAAAATCTCTCGCGTGGGAAAAAATACCTCAAAATATCCCAAATTACCACAATTTCTCTAATTACCACAAATTCCCTCAAATTAACACAAAATCCCTCAAATTACCACAAAATACTTCAACGACATTTTTAACACGCGTGGCAGAAATACGAATTAAGTGAACGATGCGTTAAAAAAATTGTTGAAATGACAATGTACTTGATTGGGTGGTTTATATGTATCTATTTTGTATATTTGCTTGTTCTACAATGTTCATTCAAAATCATAATCTGATCATTAGACCGTATCACCTTGTATGGCAGAAAAATATACCTATTTTGACCCCGCCTCAATCGTTAGATATTTGAAAGACATTTTCGAAAAAAATATTTTTTTTTTTTTAAAGTGGGCCCTATGGTGCTATTTTGGTTTTTTCGTTATATCTTCGGTGTTTCTTGTTCGATCCGGAAGATTTTATATCTGTGTGTTTGTTGGTGTTATCCAAATATTTTCTTAAGTTTTTTTTACCTCAAATGTTTTTTTTTCTACTGATTACACAATCGATCTTCGTTCCTACCATCTTATCCTGCTTCAAAAAGTCCAACAAATTAAAGCTTTGAAAAAATCATTATAACCATGGGAAGAAGTCAAATCGAAAAAATGGATTTTAGGAGCACTTCCGACCTATTTTGCAAAGAATAACATTTTGGATCATAATACATTTTTTTTAATTTTCTAAATCGGAAATTTGGATTTAAGATTTAAGAATTCGGATTTAAGGTGGCTGTAGCAGTCACTTCATATCAAAAAGTAAATCGGTATTTTTCAGTGATCAATAAAATCGAGCTTCAGTTCGCATGAAACGTGCAAAAATACTTAATTTAAACAAAATACATTTCCGTTAGTGCGACTTTGACAGAACAAAATTACCAACAAAACGAAATGTGGTGGAATACGCGTTGTTTCTTCAGCATAATTAAAAAGTCAAACGCAGTGCATTCACAGAAAATATATATGACGAAGTTTCAGAAGATTGTGGCATGGCGCAAAAATACCAATAGTGGCGAGAACCCACAATCGAAGCCAAATTCGGCAATTTCGTGGTGCCAACCACCAACCCCACATCAACTATACCAGCACAACTTACACTGAAATGATCGACTGGTCAAGAGTTCAGATCACTGAGCCGCCATGTCTCCAGTTTTACAAGCAAGACCAACTGTCTGATCTACAGTATTCAAACGAAATCATTAAAATTCCAGGTGAGCACCACAGAAAACATTAGTTTAATAATTGAATGATGTTATGTTGACGTCATAATTTAATCCGTTTGTATCACGTTTTATTTTCGACAGATTATCTTTGCCACTCGCAAAACACGGAGCGTTTCGTTCAAAAAGTACATAAGTCGGCCACAGCAGTCACTGACGAAAATCGATTTGGGCACATTTTCGCGAAACTTACAGTTGCGAGCGTTACCGCCACCTTGAATCCCGAAAAGATTTCGAAAATTCAAAAAAAATTTTTTTATGATCCAAAGTGTTATTCATTGCAAAATAGGTCGGAAGTGCTTCTAAAATCCATTTTTTCGATTTCACTTCTTCCCATGGTTATAATGATTTTTTCAAAGCTTTAATTTGTTGGACTTTTTGAAGCAGGATAATATGGTAGGAACGAAGATCGATTGTGTAATTTGTAAAAAAAAAAACATTTGAGGTAAAAAAAACATAAGAAAATATTTGTATAACACCAACAAACACACAGATATAAAATCTTCCGGATCGAACAAGAAACACCGAAGATATAACGAAAAAACCAAAATAGCACCATAGGGACCACTTTAAAAAAAAAAAAATATTTTTTTCGAAAATGTCTTTCAAATATCTAACGATTGAGGCGGGGTCAAAAATAGGTTAGTTTTGCTGATACGCTCTACTGATCATCCTGCTGAATGCACGTGAATGCATGCACTGTAGTGCAAAAAACAATTGTTTCTAGTAGTATGTATGTATGTATATGTTTTCTCTTTGTTTTGTACAATTCATCAGTAAACAGACCAAATTTTCATATAAGAGGAGCTTGAGGGATTTTGTGGTAATTTCACGTATTATGGTATTTTGTGGGAATTTGAGAGATTTTGTGGTAATTTGAGGTATTTTGTGGTTATTTTGTGGTAATTTGTGGTATTTTCAGGTATTTTTCGAGCGTGGTAATTTATGGTAATTAAGTAAGAGAAAAAGAGAAATTTTGTGGTAATTTCATCTGACGACTCTGACGGTGCCGCTAAAAGGCCAATAGTGCTTTTTGAACACTGACCATATATAGGAAGACCATAATCGATAACTGATAATATTAAGGATTTTGTTATATTGATTAAATTTGTTGGTTGATCTCTGCTGTGCTTAGAGCCGAGATATTTTATAATATTTAATCTAGAGGCAATTCTGTTTCTTAAGCTAGTAGTACAATGTTGTTTAAATGATAATTTTTGGTCAAAAATAATGCCTAATATTTTTAAAACTTACATTTTTAATAATATGATTTTTATATATAAGACTTAAATTATTACAGCACTTTTTTTTACAAATGTGGAGAGTATTACTTTTTTGATATGATATGCTTGCTCCAGAACTAAGAGTATCATCAAGTATACCGCTAAAAATTTTATAAACATGATCTAAGTTATTTTTATTAGAAATAATTAGAACATCGTCGGCATCAATAGAATGCTTTACATTATGCTTTTCACCAATACTACTTATTTCATCAAAAGCGATGATGAAAAAGACGACAGAAATAGGGGAGCCCTGAGCAATGCCATTGCACAGGCCGACCCTATCAGAAAAGGTATTGTTAACTTTAATTAATACCTGTTAAAAAATAGTTTGTCCAGTATAAATTGGTCATCTATACTGTATCTTAATACAGAAGTTTTATCTTCACAGAATCTGGATGCTGCGGTCTGTGCGTTTAATACAACGCTCATTGACTGCTTCACTAGATCTATTCCGCAAAGAAAAGCTTCTATAATTTCAGGCCCTGTGTGGTATACCAATGAATTAAGAAAATTGAGAAACTTAAAATCTCCGGCCGTTAAATATAGTTACCAGCTATTGTGCAAGCAATCCTATAACATACCTAACAAAAGTAAAATTAAACATTAAGTCTGATGCTAAATCATTCTGGAGTTTTGTTAACACAAAACTTAAGATTGATTCTTAACCTTCTTTTATGAAATATAAAAATGTGGAATCTGATAATAATTATAGCATTTGTAACCTTTTTGCTGACTTCTTCAAGTCAACTTACTCATCGTCATCTTTTGATAATGGTAGCTATCCTTTTAATGTTCATTCTGGGGATATTTGCCTCCCAATAGTTGACAACAATACAGTTTTATCTTATCTAAAAGATCTTAAAACTTCGTATAAAAGTGGTCTCGACAACATTCCATCTTGCATTCTGAAATATGGCTGTGAAGAATTAGTAACTCCAATCACTTTGCTTTTTACCTATTCTCTAAAGGCTTGCTATTTTCCAACTATCTAGAAGTCCTCATTCATTATCCCATTGCATAAATCTGGTAATAGATCATTAATTGATAACTATCGTGGAATTGCGAAATTAAGTGCTTTGCCCAAACTTTTTGAGGCAATTATTACTTCACAATTATCACATAGTGTTAAGTCGTTGATGTTCCCATGTCAACATGGATTCCTCTCAGGAAAATCTACGGTCATTAACCTCCTTGAATTTACATCTAACACAATAGAAAATTTCGGAAAAGGTTTACAGACTGATGTTATCTACACGGACTTTAGCAAAGCTTTTGATGTTGTAAATCACAAGCTCTTAATTATAAAATTGTCTTTGATTGGATTTCCCACAAAAATGGTGAGATGGATCGAATCGTATCTAAGTAATAGAACACAATCTGTGCTATTTAAACTCGTGAATTCATATGAGTTTCCTGTTATCTCTGGAGTACCCCAAGGAAGTCATCTTGGGCCACTTTTGCTTCTACTTTATATAAATGATTTGCCATCGGTCATAAAGCATTCTAACATCTTGATGTATGCTGACGATGTTAAACTATTTCTTTCTTTTAAGAATGAATATGATGGTTTTTTCTTGCAAATTGACATCAACAATCTTCATAGCTGGTGCAGAATAAATCTAATGAATCTTAATATGAAAAAATGTAAGCACATGACCTTCTCGCGAAAACCATTCTTAAAGTGTAATTTCAAAATTTGTGACTAAACATAAGAATCCTTAGATACAGTGGCTCACAGCTTATTTCGTGCAGACGATGTGTTAAACTTTGAAATGCTATAACTTGGTAACTAGTACTGGTAATGAAAAAATTTAAACGACATTTGTTTGCTAGTAATTATACATTTAAATATAAACTTTAATTTCTTTATATAAAAGTCTACTAAAAAGATAATAAACAAAAAACTGAAAAAGCAGCAGAATTCAACGCCACAGCTTATTTCGTGCACACTGTTTTTACATGTAAGCTTTTGAACGTGATGCCGTTATTTTCTTTTTCTCGTTCGCTGTATTTATCTTGACTGATGTCCTGATTCTTCTGATCGGAGTTAACAGTTGTTTTTAGTCTGGACTTAAAACCTTAAGTGCACGAATTGATTTGTCTTAAAAATGGGCCGTCGCACAACAATATAACAGCACGAAATAGTTTTATTTCACTTTAAAAAATAAAAAATCCAACCGCAAATAGCTGAAATAGTAAAATTGAGACCCTCTACAGTGCAGTACATCATCCATCGCTTTTTGCAAGAAAATCGTGTGGCTGATAAGGCCAGAAATGCTCCAAATAAAATATGTACAGAAGCGGACGAGCGACTTATTCTGCGAAAAATCGTAGAAAATCTGAGGCTTAAGGCTCCCAAATTGGCCAAGGAGGTTGAGAAGGAGTTGGGCAAGAAATGCTGTGCCGAAACAATTCGTCATCTGCTGCGGGCCAACGAGTTTAATGGTCGAGTTACACACAACAAATCTTATATTAAAAAAAAAAAATCAGCTATGTCGACTGAACTTCGTCAAATAACACGTTTTATATTCTAGGACATTCTGGAATGACGTCATTTTCTCGGACGAGTTTAAGTTCAATATTTTTGGCTCTGAAGGAATGCAATATGTATGGCGTAAGGCTTATACTGAGCTGAACAATAACCATCTCAAGCACACAGTAAAACATGGTGGCGGCAGCGTAATTGTTTGGGCCTGTATGGTGCATCGGGCGTTGGAAAATTATTTTTTATTGGAGGCATTATGGACAAGACAATGTACCTAGATTTTATAAAAGAAAATTTGCTTCAAAGTATCGACACCTTGGGCGTACGAGAGACATTTCGGTTCTACCAGGACAACGACCCAAAACATAAATCGAGAATCGTCCAGTCATGGTTGATTTGGAATTGCCCGCATCTTATGAATCCGCCTGCACAGTCACCCGACTTAAATGTAATAGAAATTTTGTGGGCAATTTTGGAGAGTGGCGTTCGCAAGCGGAATATTTCCAATAAAAATTAATTAAAAAATGCATTGATGGAGGAATGGCAACAAATACCCCCAGATATTACAAAAAATTAGTAGAGTAAATGGATAGCCAGTAAATGGATTAAAGATGGATTAAAGATGGATTTGGCGGCCACACAAAATATTAAAAAAGACAAACATATTACATTTTCTTAAGATTCAGTGGAGTGCACGAAATAAGCTGTGGCGTTGAATTTTGCTGCTTTTTCAGTTTTTTGATTATTATTTTTTTAGTAGACCATTATATAAAGAAATGAAAATTTATATATAAATATATAATTACTAGCAAACAAATGTCGTTTAAATTTTTTCATTACCAGTACTAGTTACCAAGTTATAGCATTTCAAAGTTTAACACATCGTCTGCACGAAATAAGCTGTGAGCCACTGTAGTTTCCTTGATCTTGGAGTTACCATGGATCCTAAACTACGATTTCATATTCATATAAATAAAATAATAAATAGAGCAAATAGTACCCTAGGATTTATTAAACGTTGGGCAAAAGAGTTTAATGATCCTTTTATTACGAAAACTTTATTCACTTCTCTAGTTCGGCCTATCTTAAAATATGCTTCAATTGTATGGTGCCCACGATACGGCTGTTACATCGATGACATTGAATCTGTTCAGAAAGAATTTCTGTTATTCTGCCTGAACTATCTTTATTGCAATATTAACTTTAATCTACCACCTTATGAATATCGGCTACAGCTATTAAATCTTCCTACTTTAAAAAATAGGAGAGTTATGCTTAATGTTAGTTGGATTGTTAAACTTATACATGGATATGTAGACAGTCCATATTTATTGAGTAAAATTTACTTTAATATTCCACTTCGTCCTAGAAGATCTTTTGAGCTACTTTGTATGAGCTTTTGTAGAACAAATTACTTGCAAAATGAACCATTAAGAAGCGCATGCGGAGACTTTAATTCTGTTTCAGATGTTATATCTCTAAATGAATCCATGTACTCAATTAAACTTAAAATTATAGATTATCTGCAGTACCGACAGTAATTCTGATCATGATCTTCCAATACATAATTCTCACCTGGTTATGGATATACATAATACAACACATACATCTGAATGAACCTGACCTGAACCTGTTTTGGACCTCCTAAATTAATATAATCGATCATGCTTGGTGAATGTAAACGCATTTTTTCGGTTGTGCTGTGCTGGTTGTATCTTTTGGACTTTGTCCTACAATCAGTGAGAACGATTTGTATGACATATAAACCCAGCAAAATCTTCGCTTACATATAATCGAAAAAGTAATCCAGGAAATTTCATTCATCGCTTACCCTCTCGCTTACGGAACCCATTATTTTAATACAGGCATGTCATTGAAGGTAATTGATGAAGCTTTCGCTTGACATGGGAGTACTTATGTAAGCACTTATGAATAACTTCTTCCAATAATCACTTATTTAATAACAACTAAGAAGTTATTGAATAAGCGTTTCTCTGCACAAATTAGAAAAGCGATTCAAATATTAAAAAAAAAAATTGTTTTCGTACATCTTTTGCTTAACAGTGCTAAATAGATCAACAACACCAGAGTTAGAAATCTCTAACTCTTGATTGGTGTTGTTGATCTGTTTAGCACTGTTAAGCAAAAGATGTTTAGATTTCTTCTTTAAAATGAGAAAAATGCTTTTATTTAATAGATATATGTATCAGTTAATTAATTAATGTAATATATTTACCTTTAGCACATTTTTTTGTATTTCATTCATAAATATGGCATTTTTTCATATTCAAAATTACAAAAATTTGACACTTGAAGCAAAAGTAAAACAAAAAATTTCAATTGTCTAAAAAAAAGTAGAATCATTTTATAAAGCAAAAAGGGCTGACATTACTAACTGCATTACGAGTAATATACAATATAATGCATTATTGGTCACCAACATTTTTGTAATGGGTTTTATAATCGAATGCAAATCAAGGCAATACGAAAAATTTTGCTGGGAATATACGACAGGCTAAAGAGACCTCGTTGTCTCAGTGCCAGCGTTCGCAACCATTTCTTTGTTTTTAAGGAAATTGGTGTGGTAAATATGACCTTGTTTGTCGAAATACCACCTTGCTCTGAACGATATGTATTATGTATATGGTTATACTTATCAGTGTGGCGTACAGACCTTGTTTGTCTTGATACCACCCACCGTTTTAGGCCGACACCATGATGCTTTACATACACAACCATGTTTGTCTTGGGGGCATTCGTGACGTACACGACATTTGTACGACTTTTTCTATGTTTTAAAGGAGCTTGCTAAATATTCAAGTAATTATTCATTATTCTTTTGCATTATATTAATAATTTAAGACCTCTTACACTTTTAGAAATAAGTTTAAGCAAATTTCTCTTGATGGTTAAAAGAAAAAAAAACGATCAAATGTTGGGTGACGTACACGACAATGAATCAACCAGTTTTAATGTTATAACGATTTACCACGAAAATTCAGCTAAACCGTAAATGTAAAAACAAAATATGGATATAATAATAAAAATATGCATTTTGAAGATAACTATACAAATTCAAATTCAGAAATTAAACTTAAAGAAAATGTGAAAATTTATGAAAAGCAAGCGTGACGTACACGACATACTGTGTGACGTAAGCGACACGTACAAATTTAAACTACTTTATTGGTGTTTTTTTATTTTTTTTCAGAATGCGAAAGTTTATATGTCGGAGAGGGGTTGCATAGGCATCCATGGGGATTTCTCATTGGCCTATCACTATTACAAAAACTCTGTATCTCGATTAATTTTGACACTATGGTACTGAAATTGAAATGATATGGGGGTAGGGAGATTCAGCACAACGCACGATGGAAAAGTGGGATGAATTATACATAGGGCGTGGCACTTTTAAAAAATTATTTTTTTCGATTAATATTATTATACTAGGGTACTGAAATTCGGTAAAGGTGTAGGTAGAATTTTTACAAATCGATTAAGAAAGTTGGTGAGACTCACATGGGGGCGTGTCACTATTAGAAAAACTCTGTAAGTTGGTTAATATTATTTCAAGGATAGCTATTTGGTACATTGATACATTTTTCAAAATATCTCTAAAACTGCCAAAGATTGAGTTAAAAAATATATATTTTTGATAAAAAGTATTCTGTAAAGTTTTTATAAAGAGTTTTACACCATATAAAAAACAATTTTTAAAATTTAAGAGAGGATAAAAAGTTACAGTCTCAAAATATGTTAAAATTTTAATATTTTTCAGCTTTCAAGGAACATATTTCGCAAACTAAAGAAGATAATTCAACTTTGGGTTCACAAATTGAAATAACTTATATTTTAAATATAAAAAATTTAAATACGATCGAAATCCGTCCCCGCATTTAAAAGATATAGTGCAATTATTGAAAAAAATAAAAATTTTCAGATTTTTGCCTATAACTCCTAAGTTCGAACTGATGATGAAAAACGAATACCATTTTTAAAATCTGCGTTTATAATTCATCTAGAATTGATAGCACTTTATTCTGCAACTTTTGTTGTTTTTTCATATTGTCCTTACGCAAAAACTTCCATTAACTGTGTGACGTACGCGACAAATAATTAACTGCTAATTTTAAATACATTAAAAATGAAAAACTACTGGACATTCAGTAGTTTTACAATTGTTGACACTTTGTCTGTTTAGTATTGATTTGAAAAAATTCCACCTTCACTCTTACTCTAGTGATGACAATATATATCTTTTTGGCGTGACGTACACGACATCGATTTACCAATTATAATGTTATCGATTTTACTCAAATGGAACTATTCCTTGGAGAAATGAAGGTTGTGATAGTAACAACACGATACGCGGTATTGAATAAAATCAATTACATAACAATTAGTTATGTATATAAAAGGAAAAATTGAGAAAAACTTCGAGTTACTTTTTAGCATTTATCTCTTTGACGATATCATAAGTATATATATATATATATTTATTATTGCAGTGATGAGCCAGAAAAAAGATATTGTACCATTAGGGACTTAACTCATGTAGGTTCACTGCCCTGTTGTTAAAAATTAGAAATTTTGCTTTTTTTTTTTTGCTACAATATACCGCTTTTCGTGGAATGCCCCCTTGGTTAAATCATTGTCAATTTTAAAATATTATTATTTCTGTAACTGTATTATATTTTAAATTATTACATATTATTATAATTAACTGCTTGTATATTGCTAATTTTTAAAAGCTATAAAGCCTCAAAGGCTTAGCTTGGAATAAATTAATAAAATAAATTCTAAAAGTTCGATAAGTTAAAAAAACTCTTAACAAAATTATAAAATTTTGGGCCAACCTCGTAGGACTACGTGCACTCCAATCCTGTCAAATGCCTTCTCAAAATCCAAACCAAGAACTGTCACATGGTTTCGGCTTGAAATTGCAGTTGACAGGTAGTGTTCGAAATGTAATAGTGTGTCACTGGTGCCTTGACCTTCTTTAAAAGCTACATGGTTGGGGCTGATATGTTTCCCTCTTAGCGCAAACAACATTATTCGCTACATTTTTTCTTAAGTTTTACTTAGATATGATAATAGTGATATTGGCCAATAACCAACCTCGCCAGTTGGTTTATTTGCTTTTAAGATGGGAACAACATCACAATTTTTTCAGTTTTTTGGGTAAATCCCACTGTCAAAAAATTAAATTGTAAAGTTTAAGCAGTCTATTTTTATCACAAAGAGGGATATTCTTTAGGATGGGATAGGAAATTCTATCGTGCCCTGGAGTTTTCCACTTTGCGGCTAGTAAGACTTGTTGCAATTCAATCATCGAGATGGGCGTTTCGATTTGTTGAGCTGTTGCTTGTATTGAGGGGGAGTAATATAGTAAGGAGAATTTAGAATGGCAGATTTATCAGAAGTAAAAATCGGAGGAAAATTACTGTCGTTAGAGTATGCTGACCATGTAGAAGCGAAAAAGTTGGCTATATCTTAAGATGAAAGAAGAGTGCCCTTTTCAGAGTTAAGAAGAGGAATTTTAGTTTGTTAAAAATTCCCTGTCAGCAGCTTAATATCGTGCCAAATTTTCTTTGAGGTGTAATTTGGATTGATTGAATTAGTAAATTATTCTAGGGAAGTTCTTTTAGCGATTTTAGCTTGGTACCTGAAAGCTGCATTAGCTTTTTTATAGTTTAATAAATTTGCATCAGTTCTTAGTCTCTTAAACTCAGCCCACGCTTTTTGTTTTACAAGCCTTAATAAAGCAACATTATGAGTCCACCAAGGAATTGAAGGTCTTTGAAAATTAGTTTTTGTTTGGGGAATATGATAGTGAGAAGAGGCTCTTAACAGTGTAGTTATGTTAGCAGCTTCTTTATATATGTTGTTTGAAATCGGTACTCTGGATGAAAACTTCTCACAGCTGGTTTGAAAATTAGGCCAATCGGCGCGGTTGATAATAAATTTTGGAATTTTAATAGCTTTTCCTATATTAATGTTTGAAGAAATCGTTGTTATAATTGGCAAGTGGTCGCTCCTATGTACATAAATTATCCAAAATTCTCCAGGAACATTTTGGTGCTAAACTAGCAGTACATAGGAGGATTACATCTTCAATAATTTTTTCCTCTTGAGTTAGAAACTAATGAACCCCAAAGTGGGCTGCACGAATTTAAATCTCCTAACAAAACTACTTTTGTTGAAATATTGATATTGCTTAGGAAATCATTTGCATTAAAGGCCTGGTCAGGTGGAATGTAAATAGATATTAAAGTAAATTTGAAACAAATATTTATTTCTATTGCGATAGTTGAAATGTAAGATGTTATATTTAAGTTTTTCTGTGGAATTTATTTTTTAATAAGTATACTTTACCCTGTTTGCAGTCAATATTATGTTTTAAATTATGATAATATCCATTAAAAGATTTTGGAGGGACTGGGGAGATATTACCAGGAATGTGAGTTTCTTGTAGAGAAACAATAGTTGGATTGTACTCATTAAGGAGTAGTTGGAGGTCTTGGTAATTATTCCAGTACAATTTTAAATTCCATATAGAAGTCATATTAAACAATTAAAAATTTGGATAAGTAATTTAAAATTTTGTTCAAACTTTTCTTTTTTTTACCAAAAAATCAGGTCTTAATTAGTTGCGAATAAGTAAGAATGAGAGTAATCAGTTAGATGTCATCATCAAAACCCATTTGAGCGTCAAATGCATTAGGTAAAGAACTGTCAAGTAAATTTTTATTTTCTTGCGAGTTGTTATTGCTATTTGTGTAATACATCTATATAATTAATAGGCTAAGGTTTTTTTTGTGACTTCAACTCCTCCCAGACCAATGGACCGATTCTATCGATTTAGATGTCATTAAATCAGGTTTAGGCTGTATATGTGCAAACCACTTATAAAAATTGTGATTTCACTTCAGGGGGTTCCCAACCTTTTAAAACAGAAATAAAATTTTTGTACAAAAATCCGTTATTTTATCGATTTGAAATTTAGTTTGAGAAGAGCTTATGAATTGATCGAATTTGAATTTTTTTCAAAACTAAAAATTTTTAACCAAAATTATCTTTTATGCATTCCTCAAATGTCAATTGTCCGAAAAATGCAGTTCCAAAATCAAAAAATTCCACTTTCCGAGCAAACAAGTCAGTCAAATTTTAACAGTTTTCAAAAAAAAATTTTTTTTGAGTTTTTTTGTGTTTTTTCATCTAAATGTGTCATAAATCGATGTTGTAGGTGTTCTGTAAGTACCTTTTATTAATTTCTGAAATATATCTTAGTATTATTTCTTAAATCTATTTTTTAATGCGTTTTTTTTTAACATTAGTTATTTTTTATAGCTGGAAGAGTTAAGCTGCGATGTTTTCGAATAGTAATAATGTTTTTCTCAGTTGTTATATTAGTGTAAGTCCGTCTTCGTATTTTGACAGTAACATTAAAAAATTTTGTGTCAGATCAAACGTTTCAAGTCAAACCATTCAATAATGATCTTTTATATCATTATTGAGACTTAATATATCGTTATTCGTTATAACTTATTGAATAGAATATCGAGCCATAACCGCGAAAAAGATGTAACCATCAAAACTGAAATTTCAAAGTAGCAGATTTCTTTTAATTATTTTCGACTCAAGATTTTTAGTAACGGCAATGTTTTTACACAATCTTAACAAATAAATAATTAAATTATTATAATTACTATTATTTTATAATAATAAATTGTTGATAATGAAATAAATTATATTTTTTGATAAGAAAAGAAATTTTTCTAAATTGCTGGTTACATCTTTTTTGCGGTTATGGCTCGATATCATATATTAAACGTCTATAATGTTTCTAGCAATTAATTTTTATTGAATTGCTCGAATTCGGGCAACAGGTTTACTAGTATGTATTAAAGCTGTTGTTGTTAGTAATAGAATCAGGTTGAAAGTTGTTATTGTTGTTTGTGGAATGAGGAGAATAATTTGAGGTAAAGTTTTGTATTTGTGAAGAAGAAAGAGTAGGTTAAAGAGATTTGTTATTTTCGTAGAGATCGTTGGAGCAGAGGCGTTCCTATGCTTGGTGTCACTCGGGGCGGATACCCATGATGTCACCCCTATAAGAAATTTCTAAATGCAATAAGAAACCAATTCGATGAGATTTTCTGTTTTCATTATTTTCTTTATGTTTTCCGAAAAAAAACACAAATGACAAGCAATAACAAATTGTTAAAAAACAGAACAAATATATTACAAAGATTACAAAAATTTTCTCTATTTTAGATAATAGCAATTTTCTCTTTTTCAAATACAATTTTCTTCAACTGCAATAAATTTTCACTTTTTCGAAAAAATATTTTGGAAATTGAAATATTTCAATGTCTCAAATAATGATAAGTATTTTTCTCGTACAAAAAAAATTCTCATTTATAGAGAAAATTTATTGAAAATGAAAAACTTTACCTATATGTTGATGAAAAATTCACTAGGAGAATTTTCTTCAAAAAAAACAAATCTTTTCTTAAAAAAAAAAATAAGTCTTTTTCTCTAAAAACGATATATTTTTATGTATTTCTCTTTTTCATAGAAGCTTTTAATTACTTTTAGGGAATTTTTAGTGGCATATGTAGGTCCGCTAAACTTGCGGTAATAATACCCAAAATGATTTAGGGGATTATAATCAACCCTGCAAGAGGTCATACCCCCCAAAACATTTTTGACATCCTCAATAATGTTATGTGTTATGACCGCCAAAGAAACGGACATAATCCCCAAATTAAATTTGAAAAATTTTTGTTTTTAAAGAATTTAGTAACTGTTATTTTAACTATTTTGGTTGTAAAATATATAGTTAGCGCCGCAGTCAAAAATTTTGTATTAAAATCGCCCGATTTTAAATCATTTACTTCATAAAAAATCGCATGCAGCGACAAATTTTACCACTCGATTTTTAATATAAATATTTTATTTTTATAAATTAAATGATGGGTTAAAAGTTGTTATTGCAGGCAAAACAATTTTGTTAAAAATGTCGCGATTGTTAAATTAAAGAAAAATTGCAAAAATGGTAGAAATCGGTCAGTACCTAAGGGTACTTTCCTTGGGTAGTTTTCTTATATTAATTTTTTACATTATTTTGTATGGGAGATGCATGCCAAAGTTGGCCAATCTTAACAAAATTTGGTCAAACGGCAATTAGAGAAATAGATGTGCATTGAAAATGGTAGAAATTGATTAGACCTTAGGGGTACCTCCCAAGAGAGGTATATATTTTTTACATAATTTGTGTGGAAGGTACGTACAAAAGTAACCCGATCCTAACGAAACTCAGTGAGAATGCTAGACAAATATAAAATAGATGTTTATTGCAATAGAAATTAGTTAAACCTTATTTTTTTAGAAATTAGTTAGACAAACAAATTTTGTTACTATTTTCGAACCATTTCGATGCATTTTGAGCTGTCTTAAATACTGACATTTCTAACTTTAAGAGTTGCAATATTTTAAATAACCTTCCTCATCGGAATCAGTAATATTGATTTCAAGCTCGTTTTCAATGGATAAAATAGCAAGATCGGAAACTCTTGCCTGTCCCATGGAAGACCTTCAGTAAGTCTCAATTAATTTAAGCTTTTAAAAACTCCTTTCGCATGAAGCTACTGATACACAAATTGTTAGAAACAATTTCAATGTTAATGAAATATTTGGTGAAGTTTCCAAAAAGTCCCACTCGACAATGAAAGTGCGCATATCTAATGCTATCTAATTTTTGGCGCTTCGAAATCGATTTGTTCTGCATTTATGCGCCTGCGTAGCATCGGAAGCAATTTCAACAACTAGCTGCTTTTCTGAAATTTCGCCGTAAGCTGCTCCCAAATTTTAAGCTCTTAACATAAAAATTTTTTTAAGCTCTTAACATGAACTCATTTGCGTTGTGTTACAATAAGTTTTCAGATTTTACAGCTCGAAGCGTTTCCGCAATGTTTCCTCCGCATTGTCTGACTTGCAAGCATAATTTTAAATTTTGAAACAGCAATTAAATTTTTTACCGTAAAGTATTTTATCAATTTTTCTGTGTTTTTGAGAAATAAAAAATCGAAATGGTGTCACCCCTATAATGGTGGTACCCGGGGCGGACCGACCCCCCTCCCCCCCTAGGAACGCTTTTGCGTTAGAGTATTGAATTGATGAGTGGGTATTGGGTGGCTTTATTGTTTTGGTGTAAGAAGGAGTTGAAGGTGAATAAGAAGAAGTGTTTTAGTGACTATGAAGTGTCCTTGTATGGTAATGAAGTCATTTTTAGAGCAGTCTGGTTGCAGGCTTAGCCAACTAGATCCTGTTAGGACCACTTGAAAAACTTCGTTACTGCATACTGCTGACATTCGTGTAGATGATTCGGCAAAGATCCATTGATTTGCGTGTTCCATTGGTTCCATTGGTTCCACTGGTTCTAATGAATTCGCAGCTAGTGATGGTCTCGTTGTTGAGTAAATTAATTTCACATGACTTCTCACCCGCAACTTTGTTATAAATAGAATGAATATTGGTGCATAAAAATGTGTCTTTTTTGGCTTGACTAGATTGTTTAAGTGTTGTGGATGATGTAGGAAAATATTGATCACGATGTAAATTGACTGCCATGAGACTTGTTATTGGTTTTATTGTTATCATCGTATTGTTGACCAAGACCGGAATAGGTGTCACCTTGAAGACTTCTTGACTGACCAGTGTTATTTTGATGTCAAATATCATATAATCGGCCGAGACACCTCCCTTAACCCTCATTAGTTTGTAGAAGGACAATAACTCGTCATACTCTACAGGTTTCTGAAATTGGGATGGGAGGTGATTCTTGATGCGCATTATTTCCTGTCGACATTGTTGGGAATTCTCCAATGATGAGTGTCAATTAAAACATCTAACAATGATGACTGAATTCGTTGTAGATTTGATAGTGTTAATGCCATTTGAACTGCTTATGACAATAACAGTCTATATGTCCTATCATGAGCTTCTTTTTTTGATGTGATATTGATTCGGATACAGGGGCGGATCTGGAAAAAATCTTGGGGGGGGTAAATTATCAAAGACACACATTTTCGATTTGAGAAAAATTTGCCTTTTTACAAATAAATAAATTGCCGCCCTGGGGTCGCAAATTGCCCAATTTTTGTTTGTTTATTTATAGTTGTATAAAATTGTCGGTGCACTCCTTCTCCGCACTCTAATTCATTTAAAAACAGAATTATCAAAATCGGTTGAAAAACACGGGAGAAAATGGTTCTTAACCGTTTTCCCTACGCCTATTTATATAAAGATGAAGTCAAGGTAGGATTGAAAAATTTCAGAATTCCACACAATTTAGAATTTACTTAAACAACAATAATTGTATGCAACAAATTATTTGCGCAGTTGATACAATTTTAGCAACTTTAACGTAACATTAATTCACTTCAAAACAACCCTGTTATAAAGGGTGTTTTTTTAAGAGCTTGCTGATTTGAAATTAAAATAAAACACATACCAAATTATGAAATAGCCAAAAAAATTTTTATTTGGTAGATAATTTCTTAGCAGTTAACATTTAAATATAATTTCGGGCATATGGCCACCACGACTATTTTGCACAAAGGGCATTCTGGAGGTCCACTTTGCGACCCAAAAGTCTTTGAGGGCGTATTTCAACATCCATATCTTGAAGATTAGGCAACAAAAATTCATTGATCATGGTTCTGTATCGATTTCTATTCACGGTAACGCGTCGACCTTCCTCATTTTCATAGACAAATCGATAAATTAACGTTTTCTTCGACACTGGCCTCAACGACAGCAATATTTTCTTATGTACGCACTCTTTTCATTCTTATCGGTGGCTTGGAATGCAAAAGAGTGAATGTAGACCGAAATTTGGTAATTACGTTCTTTAATTACGGTCTCAGACGGACGGTTATGTGCACCGTCTATTTATGGTAAAATTCGTTGGCACATAGGTTGCAAAAAAGTTTGGCAGGTTTTCAGTAAAAATTTAGAAGAATAAAATATTTTAAGTGGCAACTCTTGTCTGCATTGCTCAATTATTACTTGTTACTTGTTACTTGCTCAATTATTTCATAAAAAGGGCATTTTTAAACTAATTGTTAATATTTTGCAAAAATATAATTATTATAAAGCAAAAACTTACGCTGAGGTAGTGACTTCAAGTTTTTTATTTGTAAGAAAATAACGCGTCTTTAAAGTTGATTGTTTAAAAATTGGCTGTAAATTTGAGAATATAACGATCTGTTACTTTATTTTCAAGCTCATTTAAAAAAAAAAGCGAAGTTACTACCTTGACGTAGGTGTTTGCTTTACATATAATTATATTTTGGTTTGTCATACAAGCAAAGGTTGCAAGGTTACAAGCAAAATGGTCATACTCTTCTCGCATCGCTTCATAAAAACGTCATCTACACGCAAATGACGTCACAAAACAAAAATAAACAAAATTTTTTTTATATACTTTAATAATTGTTGAAATCAATAAAAAAACTAGAGTGTAACAATGTCTCTGACCATTGTTTTTTTTAGTATTCTTTCAAAACACGCCTTTAGAATCGGTTATGTATACATAAAAGTACCCTTAAGCTGTGGGCATAATTATTTTCTTCAAATAAAGTATGAAAAAAAAAGGATTTGAAATTTCTTGGGGGGGGTAATTACCCCCTTTACCCCCCCCTTGTATCCGCGCCTGTTCGGATAACAATTTCTTCAATTTTATGGTCGATCAATCCTAATTTGATCTTGGTCCCGTTCTGATGCTGCTTCATAATGTTGATCATTGAATTCATTATCGATTTTTGTGTTCTCAGCAAGCTTCGTACATGTTCTTCGTTAGAATGTACTTTGTCAATGGTTTGAGACATTTTATTGGCATATTCATAATCCAGAATTCCAAACAACAAACGGCCAATATTGCCAATAAGATCTACCGGACCTCTTGCGTGCCTTTTCTTTACATAGAAGAGACTATTTTCTTGCTTGAGTTCCTCTTGTGCTCGCTTGAATTGGTCGACTAGGATCGTGCAGGTAGGTTTTTTATGAATTTGATCACATAATTGGCTTAGAAAACTTGTTCCATTTGTCAGGCTCTGTAATTCAGCTCGAAATGGAGCCATACCGTAGAAAACAATTAAATTACATTCCTTTGTGACTAATTTTATGTTTCCGATGGCCTCGAAGTGTATGCCGGAACTTTTGTTAAACTGTGCAACCTCAATCGGACTACCTAGTATTACAGGTAGTATAAACAAAGCTATTAGCACTATGTTATTGAGAGCCAATTGGATAAGTCGCATCCTTTTGGATGCTACTGCAGGTTTGTTTGTCGTCGAATCCGGGGCGTTCTATATGAAGCTGTTGCGTCCTCCTTATCGTCTTTATCTTCTCCATCGACTGGAAGTGGTGCTAGCTTGTGGATTGATCTCCGTTATATGCCAGTTGCTGTGCGCACGTCGCACAGTGGGAAAGTTTGTATGGAGAGGCGGAAAAAAATCAATAACTTTGAGCCCCGTTAAGGTATTTCAACAAAATTTCGTTAGCATGCATAGGTGCTGTGTACCCATTGTCGTACCAAAAATTATGATTATCCGCCTACTGCTTCATGCATAAAAACTTATGTTTTTATTTTGAAATTTCAATATTTAACGAAGTAAGTGTTTTATTTAAGTATTTGATCCACGTTTATACGCGAATTGTAGTTATTTATCACAATACTCACAAATATAGAGATTTGGTCAACAAATTCATTGGTTTTTCAAATGTTTTGTATTGGCTTCAATGAATTAAAAACCAAAATTTAAATGCAGTAACAGTAACATTTAAAATTATACAATAGTGAATAGCAAGCAATAGTACGAACAACAAACATAATTAACAATCCTATACTCGCGCATTGGTCTCTCAGACCGATAAGTCAATGAGCCCAATGAATAAAAAAAATAAGCAATTCCTTACACGCAATTCGTTTTAAGCTTAAGGTATTGCTTAATTAGCACTAGCTTAGCCAAGAAATAACCGGTTTATTCTCGTTTGAATAAAGGTTTAAGCTATTGCTGCTTTTTCTTAAGGAAATGGTACCTTTGCCTTAAAAAAAATGTATATTATCCAGATACACACAAAAACAGTTGTGTCTTGCTTGCACGTGTTGTTTAATTTTGTTCCTATGAATCAAATGTACGTTCTTTGTAAACGATAAAACTTCCGAAAATCGTTTTTACTGCATTATTTTCGCATATTATTAAAGTTGTTCTTGCTTATATTAAGAAACTGAGCTATTTTCACTTCTGAATGTAGTGAATGACAAATTAAAACTAACTTCAACAAATGCAAGCAAGAATCTAACCATCTCCTTACCTCCTCCAGTAATTAACTTATTCATTTTTGATCAAACTCCACAAAATTAAGGGTTTTCGTGTTAAGTTTTAATGAATTGTTCTCTATTGCATAGCAATTATGTTGAATAGAAAAAGTGATTGAAATTGAGGTTAGGTTCTTAAAACTAGTTTTTACGCCAAAACGGCAGATAGAAGCAGCTAAAAACATATGAGTTGATTTAAATAGATCGTAATTATTATCCAGATATATGTCACCATTTGCCGGAATAAGCCGCACGAAAGATCGGGTCCACATAAGTTATATTTTTTTTAAAAAAATATAAGAATATTTCTATGTAAGATTCTTAAAACAAAGCAAACATAGGCTTTATATTTTGCAGGATATAACTTAAACAAACATTGTTTTATGAGAAGCCAATAGAAGTTTCAATTTTTAATGCTTGGTTTGGTTAATAATTGACCTTAAAGATATGCATTTTAGTTTCTTAAAAAAAAATTTTTATATTTTTCAAGTTTGATGTCCTTTTTTTATAACAAAATGATCAAATCCTGAGAAAAAAATTATGGTGCTCTATTCAGCAATATTCCTTGTTTGCAAATCTTAAAGAAAAATTACCATTTTCGTATGTTGAAAAATTATATTTAATGCCACTAATTTCCCACTGTGCGTCGGCGACTCGAACTAGACCGTCGTGATATCGTATCACCTTTGAAAATCTACCTAGAGGCCATTTCAATGGGGGCAAGTTGCAGGCGCGAGTTATGGTGTGGGAGATTAAGAGAAAGAACTTATCTTGTTGAAAGTAAATTCTAGTCTGATTTTATTAAAATTTTATCTTACGTCTACAACTTTCATCGCAATTGTTTCATTAAATACATAAATACAAGTAAATATATTTTATACAATGTATTGAATGTAAGCTTATGACATACATGTATGAATGGAAACACAGGTCTTTCATCTGGATTTGTATTTTTGCAGAAAATACACATTAAATTCATTGTTTTAATTTAAGTTTAGTAAATACGTTTTATTTAGGCATATACCACGTTTATCCGACGCTTCAAGACGATATGATCGAAGTCGCTTCGACTAACCATTGCATAAACAGAACTTCAAACCGTCTTGAAAGTTTCAAAGCGATTCAATAAGACCTCATTTTAAATCGGTTCTTAAAATTTCAAGTCGCTTTGAAAGCACGCATAAACAAGTTTTTATTTTGCAACCGTTCTGAAAACCTTTCGCAGTGTTCTAGCTGTCAAACTTTGTTGAGCACAGTGACAGAATGTATATTGACTTGTCAAATTGTGAAAACGCTTCTACAATCACTTTCACTGAAACCGACTCAGTGTTTTTGTATAAACACTCTATTTTTAACCGTACTGTGACAAAACGATATAAATGAATGCGCTTTAACTTGCCGGATAAACGTGGTAATAGTTAGTTTATAAGTAAATACAAAGACTGTTTATAATATTTTACATATTTATAAATTCATTGTTGCAATTTTCATGTAGTTTGGTTTAATTTACACATTTTTAAAGATTAAACACAAGCACTGTTCACAATTTTGCAAGTTCGTTAACTTCTTTGTTACAATTTATAAAGTAAACTATAGTTAGTTTGTAATTAAACACGCATCTGTACTGTTAATATATTTTGGCACATGCAAATTATTCTTCGTTTGTTGCTCGAGCGCGTCCATGTTTCTTCGTTCACCTCTGTGTTTCAACTCAAATGTTCTCTTCTTTGATTCGTTATTGTTCAGGGCGTCTCGTCCAGTTTTGTATTTTGTCTCATGTTCGTCCAGTTAGTCTGTTTGTTGGCCCTTTCTTTCATGTTTTCATGGTTTCCGCTTCTAGTCGTACGTCTAGTCAATGTGTTTCCGCCCTCAGTCCGTCTTGTTCCGATCCTACATTTGGCCATTCTGATTGTCCATTCGCCTCAAACGTAGGAGTCCAACGTTTCATGTACTCTGCTACTGTGAGCGTCTTACCTTTTCTCTCCGTCTCGTTTCCTACTTTCTCAACGGCATAACGTCCGTGATTTAAACTCTCCACGACCTTATAAGGACCAAGTTACTTTGGTTTCAGTTTGAGTCCAGTGCCGTACTGAGTACGTTTTATCGCTACTAGTTCTCCTTCGTTTTACTTGATCTCCTCGATTCTTTTTTTATCATAAGTTCTACGATTTTCGACCTGAACTTTAGCAAATATTACAGAAGTCTACAGACAACTCGCGATCAATGAAAACATTGAAAATAATCTAGGATCAGCTGTAACAAAAACCGAGGTTCAGCAGACAACACTAACCATTATATCAACAATTATCATAATTTGCATATTTATATACATAGCATATAGAATAAATCAATGTTTTAAAACATACGTTCAGAAAAGGATAAATAGATACATAAATAGAATGTTTAAAGTTATTATTACAACAGTTCTTTTGATAATAATAATTTCTGTTGCATTATATGAAATATATTCTTATTTTAAAAATTATGTTAAGAACAAAATACAATTGAAAATACATAATCAATAAATACAAAATAAAAAAAAACACAAAAATAATAAGCGATATAACAATGTCAGAATTTGCTACAAAATGCTTTTACCAAGTATGTTTTGGAATCCTTTTAAACGAATACTGCTATAAATGTAAACAAAAAAATCATTGATATTGGAAAAGTAAGATACTTGACGTACAAGAAAAATAGCTTTCATATCAATTGCTTCAGATGTACTATTTGCGAAATGAAAATTGGCAAAAACGGCTTTAATCTAAAAGAATCAAGAATAATTTGTAACAAATGCGCATAAATAAAATAAATGGAAATTGAATATGCTTTGCATATACTTGCGAAGTTAAAAAAGAGCCTAAATAGGACGTATACAATTGAATTCATAACAAAGACTTTACTTGACTTAACAAATTTAAGACTTCAAATAACTGAAGGGCAAGAGAAGTGTAACTTTGATCGGATAACAGAAAAAATAAAATTATTTTTAAAATCAAAAGAGGAGAATTTAAAAACAACAATGGCTTCATTTGATTTAGTATCTGCTTCTTAGTTGATTCCTGAGTTTCAAGGAGACTTTCGAGATTTAAACAATTATATAAGGTTAATTGAATTTTATCATAAAACTTTAAAAGATGATACACAAAAGAAAACACTAATTAAGTTTATACTAGCCACAAAATTATCAGAAAAGGTTAAAAACAGAATACTAAGTGAAACAAAACCTGAGACTTTAGAAACATTAAAAATCATACTGCAAAAAACATTCAAACCAAAAAAGACAGTTTCAACATTGCATCACGATTTAATAAAGATGTATCAGGGAAATTTAGAAATCACAGCATTTGCATCTAAAATAGAAAAACTCTTAGCAGCAGTGAATGAGTTGCAGATAAATGAGCAAGGTGAAGAGCACCGTGAATTAATAGTAAGGCTGAACGATCAAATAGGAATGACAACGTCAAGAATGGGTAAGTTGAACCTTTTAAGTAAGTCGTTCTGGCAGCTCGCCCAACAACATTATGTGATGCAATCAGGGTAGCTACAGAGGTTGATACGACAAATAACAGTTGAGTTATGCATTTCAACAGATTTCCAAGAGGTAGAGGAAATTTGAATCAAAATAGGCAAAATAATTTTCATAATAAGACAGAAATAACAATAACATAGCATACCAGTATAATAATAATAATAATAGAGGTTATGGCAATAATCAAAGCAATAATGTATATAACAGCTATAGTAGAGGGGTGCATAATTACTTTAGAGGTAATAACAGTAGAGCAAATAATAATAATAATGGGTATAGATACAATAACACTGTGTGACAAAATCGACCAAAAAAAAAAAAGCACAAGCAAACCTTATAGAAATTCTTAAAGAGGAACATGTTGTGAGACCATCGCACCTTGTCAAACTTCTCAATGTCGTCACAATTTTTTGTAATTAATTTTTAAAGTCAAAGTGTTCAAATTTTGCTGTGCCGACTTTCAAGTTTTACACCCATTTGCCTTGTCGGAAATAAAAACTTGCACTTCTTTTCAGTAGAATTTCACGTAGAATAAGGCTGTATAAAAATAAATTTGATTTTATTCAAAATTATGCGTGTAGCAGAGCAAATTCGTAAGTGTTTCGTTAATTTCACAAAAAATTAATGTTTCTATGAATTTTTTGACATAATGTTGGATGAATAACATTATTATTTTCACAAAAACTCATTGCGCGTAAATGTACCTTTTCATTGAACTCAAAAATATCAAAATCATCTGAGAATTAGCTGAATGGTGGCAATTTTAAAGGTGTTTTTTTTTCATAAAACACCGATTCCCTTGTATAGGCTTGCTTTCATACAAAGTGTTGCCATTTCGTCAAATCTTAACCGATTCTGGTCATCTTTGAATCGTTGGAAAGAAGGTATGGTAAGTGACAATTGTCAATATAGAACTTTAAATAACTGTCAATATAGAACCCGCTAAATTTCGTGTTACAGCTTTTTCAGTAACAATTTTATTTTTTGTATTTTTTTATGTCACTTGAACAAATGAAAATACAAATTTGTTATCAGATGGGATTTTAGGTAGAGACTTTCTTATAAAGAATAATTGTAAAAAAGATTATGAGACCTATACGCTAACAATTGCGGCAGATGACGAAGAGTTTGTAATACCGATGAACACGCAAATAATAACTCTTAATAACTTGAAAATTCCTCCATGAGCAGAGGCAGTAATAGCTGAAAATAAAGATGTAGTGGAAGAAAGCATAGTTTGTTGTAAAGAAATTAGTAAAGTGTTTGTAGCAAACACGATAATTCCAGCATCAGGAGTTAAGCATGTACAATTTCTAAATAAAACAACGGATGAAATTTTTGTACCAACATTGACGCTGGGTGTAGAAAACATGAAAAATTATGAAATATTGCATTTTAAGAACAGCTTACCAGATGAGAATAGGTTTCAAAAAATTCTCAAGGAAATGAAGATAGATAAGCAAGCAAAAGAATCAATATTAGAAATTTGTAGTGATAATCAAAACATATTTCATGTGGAAGGTGAAATTTTAACAAAAAATAATTTTTATGAACAAAAACTCGCAACAGCTGTCACAGGTATACATAAAAAAATACATTATACCACATTCAAATTTACAGGAAATAGAAAAACCAGTTGATAAACTATTAGATGAAGACATAGCTAAACCTTACGTTAGTCCATATTATTCACCTCTGTTAATAGTTCCGCAGAAGAGCACGGGTGAAGAGAAGAAATGGAGGCTAGTATTTGACTATAGGTCTTTGAATAAAAAAATTGTGGATGACAAATTCCCATTAACTAGACTAGAAAATATTCTAGACAAGTTTGGCAAAGCGAAGCTTTATTTCTACATTAGATATGACAAGTTCATTTCATCAAATTCCGTTACATCCAAAATCAAGGCTATTAACAGGTTTTTCGACTAATTGAGGTCATTTTCAATTCAAACGTTTACATTTTGGTTTAAAAATTTCAACGAATATTTTTCAGAGAATGCTTTCACTTGTTTGCAAGCGTCAGTATTTTTATATGTTGATAATAGTTTCTGATTCAAGTTTAAAAGAACGTAATAAAAATTTGATAGAAGTTTTTTAAAGATTACGTAATATAATTTAAAACTAAATCCAGATAAATGCAATTTTTTGAGACCGGAAGTAGTTTACCTTGGACACCGCATAACGGATCGAGGTGTAACTACGGATCCTAGCAAATATAAAGTAATAGCAAATTATCTAATACCAACAGACGCGGATGACGTACGTAGATTTATAGCTTTCTGTAATTATTACAGACGTTTTATTAAAAATTTTGCTGATATAGCAAAACCATTAAATCAAGTTCCCTCGAATCAAGACTCAAGATGCAGTCCGTTACTTATATCTGTGACCTGGTTCTTCACCACATCCAATGCCCACCTCTATGAGCCAATTACGCGTTGCACTATTGAAGTGAATAGGATTTTACCAATGATTGACTTATTTGATTCTTAGTTCTCATCCTCTATAAGTTTATTGAATCTGTTATATTTAATCTTTTTTCTATTTGTAACTTTTTTATATTTATATTTATATAAATAATATATTTGATAATTCTAAATATGTGTCAATCACTGTAATTCAATGTTCTATAAAATTAAATGTTATTATTCTATGTTTGCAATGTAAAAACTCTCATTCATTAATTTCTTGTTGTTGTAAATAACGTTTAATATTATTTTAGTAGTCAATAAGAGATATTGTCCTCTGCTTGACGAAATAATAAATAAATAAATAAAAAATAAAAGAAACATGAAATTTTTAGCTGGTCACAGAATTACCAGAATTTTAAAACAAAACTGATATCACCACCGGTATTAAGCTACCCAGATTTTTCAAAACCTTTTATTTTGACGACTGATGCTTCAAATTATGCAATAGGAGCTGTACTTTCACATGGAGAAATAGGAACTGATAAACCAACAAAACTCAACAAACATGAGGTAAATAAAGCAGTAAAAGAAAAAGAATTATTAGCAATACATTGGGGAATAAATCATTTCAGACCATATTTGTATGGTAGAAGATTCAAAGTGTATACAGACCATAGACCACTAGTTAGTTTATTTACTCATAAGGACCCATCTTCAAGATTAACAAGAATAAGAGTAGATTTAATGGATTATGATTTAGATATTTATTTATTTATTTATTTAATTAATGGAGCGATACCGAGAGAAGAGGAGGGAAGAGAGACGCATTTTCAGGCGAAAAAAACGAGAGGCGGAAATGCGTGAGTGCGAGAAAATTGAGATGCATGGCGACAGGAATGAGACTCGAAAATTTTTCGAAAAAATAAGACGCCTGGCCGATGGTTTTAAGACCGGAGCCTCTTCCTGCAAGGACGAAAATGGGAATCTAGTGACAGATATCCAGAGTACACTGATGTTATGGAGGGAGCACTTATCTAGACTTTTAAATGGCGACGCTGTCAACAATCCCGCCAGTGGAGATGATATCCCGGAAACCCCAATTATGGATGACAGCGTTGAAGTTCCGCTGCCCGACTATAATGAGGTCTTAACAGCTATAGCTCGGCTTAAAAACAACAAAGCCGCATGAGCCGATGGTCTACCGGCTGAGCTGTTTAAGACCGGTGGCGAAGCTCTGTTTAAATGCATTCACAGACTTCTATGCAGAATATGGTCGGAAGAATGCATTCCAGATGATTGGAACCTCAGTGTGCTCTGCCCAATCCACAAAAAAGGCGATCCCACCATTTGCTCCAACTACCGTGGGATTAGCCTTCTTAATATCGCATATAAGGTCCTGTCGAGCGTATTGTGTGAAAGACTGAAGCCCATCGTTAACCAACTGATTGGACCTTATCAGTGTGGCTTCAGACCTGGAAAGTCCACCATCGACCAGATCTTCACGCTCCGACAAATCTTGGAAAAGACCCTCGAAAAACAAATCGATACACACCATCTTTTTGTCGATTTCAAAGCCGCCTTCGACAGTCCAATAAGGAGTCACCTATATGCCATCATGTCTGAATTTGGTATTCCTGCGAAGCTAATACGTCTTTGCAGGATGACACTGAACAACACCAGCAGTGCAGTAAAAATCGGGAAGGACCTCTCCCTTCCTTTCGATACCAAGCGAGGTTTCAGACAAGGTGATTCCTTATCGTGCGACTTTTTTAATATAGTCATGGAGAAGATCATCCGAGCTGCTGACCTGAGACGCAGCGGCACAATTTTCTATAAGAGTGTTATGCTGCTGGCGTATGCTGATGATATTGACATCATTGGTCAAAATACGCGCGAAGTCAGTGCAGCATTCTCCAGGCTAGAAAAAGAGTCGAGTCGAATGGGTCTTGCAGTGAACGCAGATAAAACGAAGTATCTTGTGTCAACAAACAAACAGTCCCAGCGTCTTGGAAACCACGTCACTGTTGACAACACCTCCTTTGAGGTAGTGAAGGACTTTGTTTACCTGGGATCCAGTATAAACTCCTCCAACGATATCAGTATTGAGATTAAACGAAGGATAACTCTTGCCAACAGGTGTTACTTTGGGCTCAGTAGGCAATTGAGAAGCAGAGCTCTCTCTCGACGAACAAAACTGACGCTCTATAAGTCAATAATCATGCCCGTCCTACTATACGCATCACAAACCTGGACGTTGAGCAGCTCTGATGAAAGGACTTTGGGAGCGTTCGAGAGAAAAATCCTTCGCAAGATCTATGGTCCAATCTGCGTCAATGGCGAGTACCGAATACGATGGAACCATGAGCTGTATGAGCTATATGCCGACATCGATATAGTCAAGCGTATTAAAATTGAGCGGCTTCGCTGGCTAGGTCATGTCGAGAGAATGAACGACGAAGCTCCAGCGAAAAAGATATTGGATTCGGTACCCAGCGGTGGCCAACGCAGACGAGGAAGACCGCATCTCCGTTGGAAAGACCAGGCATTGGATAACCTGACAACGCTTGGAGTTTCCAACTGGCGCCAGCAAGCGCACGACAAAAGAGGCTGGCGAAAATTCTTAGACCAGGCCAAAACCGACCAACGGTTGTAAGCGCCATCTAAGTAAGTAAGTAAGTATTTAATTAATTATTTATTTATTTATTACAAGTTAGCTTATAATTAAAATTAGAAACTAACAAAAGGAAAATAAAGCAGTAGCAACGATGGCCTTCAGCTTTGAAAAGAAAACTAATTTAATATTAAAATAAATGTATGATTAAATATAATATATATATATATATATAAATAAATATATAATAATTTAATTAAATAAGTGAAAATATTTTGGAACATTTGAGGAAACTGATCATATATGTTATTTTATCTAAAGTAGGAGAAGAAAGATTAGATGAAAGAAGAGTGTTAGGAAAAAAATTTAATCTGGGGCTATCGAAGTGTGGGCATTCATCAAGGATATGCAGTAAAGATATAGAAGAATTTGTGTAACAACATTGGCATAAAGAAGACGATCTAGAAGGTGTCTATGAGTTAAGGATGAGTGACCTAGTTTTAAGCGTTCAAATTTTATTATATCCCTTCTGGGTAAGTTGTCTCTACGGATATCTTTGAGAAATGTGCTAATGTTATTTTTGTTTATGTTTATTTGTTCGTACCATTGGAATGTGTGTTGCCAAGATAATATATGGTTAATTTGAAAAGTGTTTTTAAAAATTTGTTAATATCTTTGCTGTTAAAGTTTTCAGTTGAAGTAAGCGGGGCTTTGCATGCGAATTAAGCAGCCAAATCTGCAAATTCATTACCGGGTATTCCAGAGTGTCCAGGTATCCAAATTAAAATTATTTTAGGAAAATTTTCAATGATAATGTCTCTAATAAGTGAGAGGTAATATTCGTTATTATTTGAATTTAGTATGGCGTCCAGAGACGAGAGTGAGTCGGAACATATAGCAAATTTGGAGGAATGGTTGGCAGCGTAGGTTGTAGCTTCATAAATGGCTATAATTTCTGCGGAAAGGGTTGTGGAATAGATTGGAAGGTGAGATATTTTTAAAAAGCTGTTTTCAGTAGTTATGCTGTAGCTGCAGTTATTGTCATATTTGAAGCCATCAGTGTATAAAAGTGTAAATTTTGAGAGGGTTTCTTTAAATTCACGGAATTTGGATTGAAAGATGATGGCAGGGGTAGAGGGCTTGTTAAATTTACGAAGAGATGTGTTTATAGCAGAGGGTGTGAAATGCCAAGAAGGGCGTTTAATTTTATGGATTTTAACAGGATTGGAAGGAATTTCAAAACTTTTACATAGTTGAATAGTTTTATAAACCACGGATGGGATTTTTTGTATACTTTTCGATCTTTTTACATTTGCTATAATACTAGTTAAGGGAGAACTAAATAAAATTGATTTGAATAGTTCAGCTCTTGTTGATTCTATCCTTTTACAGATTGGAAGTATATTGGATTCGAACAACATATTGTTAATGGGTGTAATACGGAAGGCACCGAAAGCTAATCGTATAGCTGAATTAATTATTGATTGCTTGTTTATTAGAGATTTAGACGAATTTTCATATAGATATAGCCCATAATCTATCTTTGATATTAAAAGTGAGTTAATTACAGAGATAAGAGTGTATGTTTTTCAGTTAAATTTGTGATTTGAGAGGCATTTATCGATATTTAATTTTTTTGAGAGGGACAGAAGCATATATTCAATATGAGAGTTCCATTTGTACCTGTTGTTGAATATGACACCAAGTATTTTTAATTTATTTACATTTTCTATTGTTAAGTTATTGGAATGAACAATACAATGGCAGTTGTTTTTTCGACAGATATGCAAGTGCTTGCATTTTGTAATGGAGAGCTCAGCGCCTGAATGATTGCACAAGGAGAGAATGTCGTTAAAAATGTTATCAAATTCAAGGTTTGGGTTTTTATTTTCCCAATTTTCCTTATAAAATAAAAATCATCGATCGGCATAAGAACAGAAGAACTGCTAAGTTTTTAAAAGCTATAAGGAAGAGTATGACGGATAGAGGAGATCCTTGGGGTATGCCGTTGGATAGGGGAAGTGTTTTTGAATAAGAGTTTGAAATGCGGACTTTTATTTGTCTATTTGACATAAAATTGTGGACGTAGTTAATTATGTTGGGACCAAGGCTCCAACTGTTAAGCTGATCTATGATTGTGTGAATACCTATCTTATCGAAGGCCTTCGAAAAATCCAGAGAGATTGTTGATAAATGGTTTTTCGCGGAAAGGGATTTAGTAATATTGTTATCTAGGAAGACTAGAATATCAGATACTGATTTTCCTTTTTGAAATCCTAACGTCGGCTATTGATGAGGTTGTTGCTTGTGACAAACCACCATAATCGGTCTGCTATGATTTTGTCCAAAACTTTACCGCAGCACGGGTTTAAAGAAATTGGACGGTATTGTTTTGTGTTACTTTTATCAGTTTACGGTTTAATTATGGGTATGATTGTGATAATTTTGTAAGATTGTGGATGTAATTTAGGAATATAGGAATATAGTATTATAACTTTTAGGAGTCGTATTTTGGTCGCATAAGAAAGGTTCTTGATCATGGGGTATGAAATTCTATCGGCTCCTGGGGTACGTCCTTTGAGTTTTTTTAGAGCTGATGTTAGTTCAATGTAGCTGATGTGTCTTTCAATTTGCAAGGCTTTGTTCGATGGAATTAATCTGTTGGTCATTGTACTAGCAGAAGTTTTCTTTCGACGAAAGTCGGTTGAAAAGTTATCATCTGAAGTTTCTTTGAACCAGTATTTACAGAACTCGTTTGCTATTTGTTGGTTTTCGGTGATAGCAGAGTTGGGGCATATTGTTGAGAGCACGCAGTGGACACTTTGGCGGGGTCTAAGACCACAGAAGGTCCTTATATTCGACCAAATTTTGTTCGTTGGGGTAGTGGGATTGATGTCACTTGTGAAACTTTGCACATAAGCTTTTTTGGCTATTTTAGTTCACGCTTAAATTGGGAGTTGGCTCTTTTATATTTTAGAATGTTAGCTGTTGTGATGTTACGCTTTAAGATATTCCATAATCTACTTTTTTCAGATTTTAAGTTATTTAGGCGTTGATCGTTGAGGTATGAAAAAATGGCACTTTCGAGGATTATACGGTGAATGTTTGCCGCTTCTTTGTTAATATTGTTACTTATTGGTCTATCACATTGGTGTTTGTCTGTGAGTTTTTGGTAAAAGTCCCAGTTTGCTTTGTCAATTTTAAAGTTAGGTTTTGATTTTTGATAGTCGTGTGATTGAGTTGGGAAAAGTGTTAACACAATTGGGAAGCGGTCGCTATTAAAGGAATCTTCTTCGATTTTCCATTCACATTGAACAGCCAGAACTGGGGAACAAAAAGTAAGGTCTATATGTGTAAGGGAGTGGTGTGTGCTGTAATGGGTAGGGGAACCGTCGTTTAGTAAAATAAAATTTGATCTGTTTATAAATTTAGAAATACAGTTTCCTCTTTTGTTATTGCGAGGGGAACCCGAGCTGTTGTGCCAACTATTGAAGTCCCCGGAGACAACGCAGGGGTGGTGATTGTTTAAAACGTTTTCAAGACTATTAAGTGAACATTTTTTATTTGGAGGAATATATGCTGATATTATTGTGAAATCGATTTTTGATTTTATTAACACTGCAATTGCATCTTTGTCATTGTTGAGTGAAATTTGTAAGTGTTGGAAAGAGTATGAGGAGTGATACTCCACCAAACGAGTTTGGGGAAGAGTTTTTGGAGTATAAAGTATAGTTGATTGGTATAGGTATGTGGGAAATATAATGTAGATGTGTTTCTGGTAATGATATTATTTTGGGATTGTGAAGTTTAATTAAAAGTTGAAGTTTATTGTAATTGTTCAGATATCCTCGAATGTTCCATTGAATAACGTAAAAAAAAAATACATATAGTTTAGAAAAAAAAAACTTATAGCAATAATAGGATAGAAATGTGAATGATATATCTTTAGAGTTTGGTACAAAGGACTTAAGTCAGAAAATGTAGTTTTGAGTAAATTGAAATTTTAGATTGTTTTATTAATTACAAATCAAGGTGAAATATTTTTTAATAAGTAATGATGCAAAATTATCAAATGAATAAGGACATATAGTTTCACAAAAAAATTGGAGGATAAACTTACTATTTACCGAGTTTCCGATGACAGAAGTCCTTTTGCCCAAACATTTTTTATAAATTTCGAAAAGCAAAAAGACTTAAGCCAAGAAATAAAACAAAGATCAAGTAAAAAACAAATTAAAATACGTTTTGCTATTCATGTAAAAAATTTCAACAACGTATCATAAAAGTTTTAAATATATATAATTGTATTGTATATAGTAATGTATTGTTGTTGACTTAAATATTTGTAGTTAAAAATGTTTTCCAAATGTGCTAGGCGAAAAGATTTAAGTCAACTTAAGTCTTTTGTACCAGACACAAAATAAAATTTTATGACTTAAGGGGGGGGTAGGGTTTTGAAGGCAGAAAAAAACAGGTTTTTACAGATTTTTTTTTGGGCGTACGGTAAAAGTAAATTTATTTCTAATTATAATACATTAAAGAGTAGTTATTGAACTATATTCTGTGAAATATTGGTTGAAAAATATTGAAAATTGACCGAATGGCAGCAATTCTTCGCAGGCGCCTCAGAAAAAAATACATTTTGCGGTGCACGTCATACCTCAGCACTGGATCATCTGAAATGAAATAACCAAAGTTTTTCTTTTAATTTTTATGTCCCTCTAGGTATCCCTGTCGAGTTTTTCCATTTTTTTTAAATTTTTGAACTTTTTACAAGACTTGAAAGTGAAAATACCGATTTTTGGCCTGAATTCATGACTATTGTTGTTAATAATAAAAAAAATAAAATCAAAAACGAAAAAATCTCAACAGGGTTACCTCATGAATTATGTAAGGAAATACTGTAAAAAATTTGAGAACGATCGGTTGAATAGATTTTGAGTTACAGAGTGCACCGACTCAAAAAACATCGATTTGAGAAAAACGCGTTTAAAGTTTTTCGTAGCGAAAAGACCCTGATAAAACTGTTACGACTGTTACACTCCGCGTCTGCTTCGAAAATGAACCAACACCAGGTACCGTTACAACGACCTTGTCTAAGACCTTTCTGTAAACTGCTTAGGGACAATAACAAAAGAGATTGAGAAACAGCTGCCTTTCCGCTGAGCGGTTACAGCTCAGGTAGTCGTTCGAGACACGCCTACTTCCAAAGCTATATCTTTGTGAGTTTTGCTCCGATTGACTTCATATTAACAGACAACATTCTTGAGTTACTATACTTTCATAATATGCAATCACTTTTTTTGAACCCTCAAAACCATACCCCCCCTTAATGCCTTTGGACCAACCAATTACAATGGGTTGCAGTTATCAACCACCGAAGTTGTTGACAGCAATCTAAAGAGGAAAAATGACTGATTAGAACCCAATCAAAAACCCAAAATCCAATTTTTTGACTTAAGTCCTTTGTACCGAACCCTAAAGATATAATAACAAAAATACAACGAAAATAATGTGTGTATAATATAAAAAGGTATAAAGAAATACAAAATTTAGTTTGCATTTTTATTGTAGATTATTCGATTGAAATATTGGATTTGTATTCACTTGAGTCTTCTATGTTGTCACATTCTTGGTTGTTTATGGTGTGGTTACAATTATTGGTAGCAGCTTTGTTTTTATATTTCGAGTTTAATTGACGTCTTAATCGCTTAGAAGTATTTTTGGGTAGTATTTTAATTTTTGTTTCCGAGATCATCTGGGACTTTAAGTTGGTGCTATGGGTTTTTTTGAGAGTACTCGAACTGGAGCAGGTGGCAACGTCTTTATTATTACTTTGAGAGCTTGAGTGACCAGCAGAGAGAGAAGAGATATTATTGGCTTGATCATGTTGATTGAAAGTGTTTGTGGAAACTATTGGGGTAGTTGCGTGTACTTTAGTTGTTGTAGGTGTGGAGTGATTAAGAGTTGTAGTTGGTGTGGTATGTGTGTTTTTATTAATGTTCTTATGGCTTGTAATTCCTTCTCTTTCTTAAATATAGGACTTTTCCTGTCGTACGCATGATGGTTGTTACATTCATTGTTCATTGTTTGTTCTGTGCAATTAATGCATGAAGCGATATTTTTACGTACTTCGTCTAAGTCCGAGTTTATGTGTTCTTCGTTACCGCAGTTGCTGGTGGCATTTCTTGCATCTTATTGGGAGAGGTATGTAAGGGCGGGTGTATACTTTTTCGTATCCAATAAATATATTGCTTGGAAGAATTAATTTAGAGAAGGTACTTATTATCAAACCGGCTTCAATAAAGTTGTCTCCTACTTTTTTGAGAATTTTTTTAACTTCTGTTATATTTTGATTTTCATTCAGAATTACTTCTTCAGAGATATCTCTTAAATCATTTGAATATATTATACCTCTCGTGAAGTTAAGAGAAGAGTGTTCCGTTACATCAATTTTTATTGATTGAGTAAATGCTGTTAGTTTAATTAGTTTGACGGCTTGAGAGAGATTTTAGTTTTAATTAATAAAGTTCCATTGCGCAATTTTTTGCACATTTCTATTCCACATGCGCACACGTTGTCTATTGTTTTTTTAATTCAAAATGGGGACACATTTGATAGGGTATCACCACTTTCTTTTCTGGAAATTACCAGATATTTAAGTCCTGGCGATATTATATTAATTCTTTTGGAATTGTCCAGCTCAATCAAAGGTTGAGCGGCATTTTTCTGTTTAGCCACGTCGGGCGGTTCGCCCATTGTTGCTAACTTAATAACTAAACTACACTATATGCAAACAAAATCCAATACTTGGCACAGTCTTAACTTTAGTTTTTTATTAATAAAGTTATGAGATTTAAATTGATTTATTAAACGATGGGTACGAAAAGCAACAAAAGTATATATTAACTCTAAATACTAGAGCTTTATCAGACGCGATGAAGTAAACAGGTGGTTGCTTATCGATTGCTTGATCAAGACTCGATGATTAAGATACACGGTGCAACACGTAAAACTCAAACAGCTTTTTGACTGTTGTTCCTGAAAGTTGGGAACGTAAATAGAAAAAACCTATCGGGAATTTGCAAGTTTGGCTACCGATCGGATTTTATAATACCTGAATGATACCGGTTGAAACTTGATTTTTCAAAATAAATGCTCTTTTTCAAACGGCTATAACCGTAAGCTATTTGGAATTGTGTTTTCCTGTCTTCAGCAAAGTTGTAGCTATTGACATGAAAAATAAAAGCTCGGAGCAAACTAACACGATAAAATTTCACCGAAGCCTCAAAATCGAAAAAATGGAAAAAATTTACTTGTTATTTTTACCATTTTTGGTCCATATCTTTCAAACCGTTTTGAATTTTGGCAAACCATATACAACGAAATTGTAGGCAAGCAAAAACAAAACAACTAATTAGAGCATGTCAATTGCATCCGAGTACTCCTTGATACCGTTTTGGACCTGCAAATGTGGGATATTTTCATAAGTAACCATAATACCATCCATGTTTGAAATTTCACGATTAAACATCCACGAACTCATTACGTTTTACGTTATAAATTCTATTTTGAAGAAATTAATAGTTTTTGTTCTGTTTGCTTTCATTATGCATTGATTTTTTTATAAATGAAATACAAAGTTATGCCTCCCGAAAAAATTTTTATATAAAAAGAAGTGATGATGCTTTTTAATAGAAAAAAAAAATTTAATTTTCTTAGTCGATCCCGGGGTTTTGCTGATTCCAGCTTCATTCCTTTTTCAATTTACGTCCCCAACTTTCAGGAACAACAGTCAAAAAGTTGTTTAAGTTGCATGACCTCCGAAATGTTACACTGTGATATTATATTTAAACAATTATTTGAGATTTCAGTCTAGTTTTCGCCGCTGAGTTAATCGGTCATTTTTCGTCAGTATGTCTCAACTTAGATCTCGTTGTGTGATTTGCAATAAATCGTCGGCTAAAGTTCCAGCTCTATCTTGCAATGTTTGTAATAGCTTTCATCATAAATCGTGTGCAAATATTGATGACACTCAATATGATCAAAAATCATCCTAATATTGTTTATAATTGTTTGAATTGTATGTAATTCAGCTAATTCTATGGACATTTTAAAAAAATTAGTTGATGATGTGAGTGTAATTAAAGCTTTTGTAGTTGCCGAAATTTCTCCAAAAATGCTCAACAAAAACAATTCTATTCTGCCGAACATTGAGTCATTGAACTCTAGCTCTAACGCTTGTCCAAATGTAAACTCTAGTGAAAATGTCGTTATGCCTGCTGCTGCTGTTGCTGAAAATGTTGTTGTTCCTGCTGCTGCTGCTCTTGCTGAAAATGTTGTTGTACCTGCTGCTCTTGCTAAAAATGTTGTTCCTGCTGCTGCTGCGTTGTCACCATTGCTTGCCGTGCCCCCCAGTGCGTGGTCATCTGCATCACCAGCTTTGTTTTCTTCATTACCAGCCAAAAGTGTTGTAAGTACACTCTCTGAACCGGTTCTGAGTGATGTTGAGTTGCCTGCTGCAGCTATTGCGGCTGCTGCTTCCAGTCCATCATCTGCATTATTGTTGCCTGCGGCTACTGAACCTGTGTCATCTATTGGTTTTTCTCAATCGCTCTCTGATGAGCATGCCAATTTTATTGAAGTAAGGAATAGAAAGAAATATAATGCCTCAATGTCATCATCTGTTGTTTTGCCTGCTGCTGCTGCTGAAGCTATCTCTTCCATCATAGTAGACCAGAGGTGCACATAAGAGCTTCGGGGAGCCCTCGGCTTTCACAGACAAGTCGTGTGTTCGAAGCTGCCGAACTTCTTCGACGATAGCATTGAATCAGTTTGCGTTTGATCTTCACGGAGTAAGCATCTTATGCGCAAATTGTTATGTTGAATTTTTGTCTTGTACACACATACTTAGACAAAAATGTTGCGTTTGTGTTGGAAGCTCTGCCAACGCTGTGCAACACTGTAGTAGACAAATCACTCTCTGATGAATATCTCCCACCATTGCCCTCGCCGACAACTTATGAGTGAAACACGGTGCGTAATAAAAAGCTTAACAAACATACACTGAGAGAAAAAAGTGTTAAAATTAAATGAAATTGTGTTCATACCTAACGAATTTGTTTTTGAAATAGAGCTTGAAACAAATTCATTAAAATTAAACACAACTATATTTAAATTCAAAACAAAAGTTTTTGTTTTTAAAACAATGTTTTTGTTATGAAAAACAAATTTAAAACAAAAAATTTAAAATTTAAAACAAATATTTTAAAGCATATTTTCGATGCCATTTTTTTAGCTTTACCGAGTTTTTAACATCAGATGCACAGACAGCTACCCTCAGGACCTCCGAATGTTAACTCCATTCGATAAATTTAACATTTGATATATTTTAATATTTAATTAATTAGTTCTCCGAATTAGTTCCTCCGAATGTTAACTCCATTCGATAAATTTAACATTTGATATATTTTAATATTTAATTAATTAGTTCTTATTTTTATCGTATGTTCGGTATTTTTCTAACCAATTCAAAAAATTCAAAAATTTTCATTGTATTCAAATTTTTGTTTGTTTTTTTCAAAGAAATAATGAGAGAAAATAAAAAAAAGAAAGTAGTTTATAGGTAGCTGAAAATTAAACACACTTGTTTTAATTTTTGTTTTGTAGAAACGCAATGGCGTTAAATTTCTATTTCAAAATTTTTTGTTTAATTTTAAAGTATATTTTTTTCTCAGTGTAGTCAAAAGAATGATAAAGCTATTGTAGGATGTAATGCTAACAATGAGCTTGATGTTGCTATATCAAAGAGATTTTTTCATCTCTCTTATTTTAAACCTTCAGTTTCTTCTGATAATGTCATTGAAATACAATACAAATATTCTTAGAGAAAGAATTGGTTGTTACCGTCTTGTTAAAAGAGGGGTGGATGAGACTACCTTAAAGAGAGTCAGTTTTAAATTAGAAATTTCTAAGAGTGATGTACACAAAGTATTTAATCCAAATTTATGGCCTGCTGATGTTCATGTGCGGCCTTTTTTAGTGAAAGAAGAAGTAAATCTGTTGAATCGTTAGAAGATTCTATGCATTCTTCATTAATTGCTACTTATGCTGATTCACCCCCACTGCTGTTGTTGTCATCAAACTCGTCGATTTTACCTCTGCGGTTGCCGCTGCTTCATTCGTCGTATTCGCCAACTAGCTTGATTGCTCAAGATCAGCTACATGTTTCGCATATCCCACTAGGAACAGCTGTGAGTGTTAATGACCATAACAACGCATCTGGATGTCGGACTAAATTGAAGTTATATTGTCATAATATGTCGGGTATTAGAACGAAAACTCATTCTATTTTAAATTGGACCTCCCAAGAGGATTTTGATATAATTGTCTTTGTGGAAACATGGCTGAATGCTTATTTTTTTGATGCGGAATTTTTTATTCCGAATAGTTTTCAAGTTTATCGTAAAGATAGAGACGCTGTTAAAACTGGTCTCTCTCGTGCAGGTGGTTTTTTAATGGCAGTTAAACGCAATCTCTGCTCGTCGACTTGTAAACTGGATAATAGTGACACGCTACTTGATCAACTATGTGTTTTAATATATAATCCACAGTATACTATTTATATTTGTGCTTCATATATTCCACCAAATAGCTCATTTGATTTATATGCTGCACACGTTGAAAATATTGTCAAATCGCAATCAACGTTCAAGAATGCTGATAATCACCTATGTTTTTTGGGTGACTTCAATCTAAACAAAATTGTTTGGAGTCCTCATGCTGATGTGCTGATCTCTTCCAATGTTAATAATTCTCATGAAGTTAACTTTATTGATAGCTTATTTAGTATTGATTTATGTCAAATTAATCGTTTTGTAAATTCTCTTAACAAGATTTTAGATCTAATTTTTGTTTCAATAAATTTCAAGGCTGAGCTATCTGAATGCTTATGCCCGATCTCCCCATCAAGTATTCACCATATTCCTCTTGTTTTAGAATGTGAGTTCTATGAGTTTCTACAATGTATTAATCCAAATAACTACTTTAACTATAAGTTTTGTAATTTTGATCTTTTAAATCATATTTTTATCAATACTAACTGCCATGAAATGTTTTTTAATTTAAACTTGGAAGGTAGTTTTGAGTTGTTTAAAGCTAAATTGTTTTCTATTTGCACCGAAAATATTCCTTATTTTGCGCCTAATGTGTATAAATTACCTTGGTACACAAAGGGTCTAAAAAAACTGAAAAATTTGCGTAACAAAAACATAAATTTATATAAACTTACTAATGATTCTCAGTATCACTTATTGTATTGTACTTGCATTACATGAGGGAATTTAATTTTTTAAATAAACTTCTTTACAAGCAGTATATTTTGCGGGTTGAGAGCAACATTAAAAATAATCCGAAGTCTTTTTGGCATTTTATCCAATCGAAGCGAGATGGTTCTAACATTCCTACTTCGACATGTTACAATGGTTCTCATTCTTTTACAATCGAAGATACGGTAAACCTGTTTGCTGACTACTTTAAGTCGAACTATGTTATGGTAAATTCTAATTTTGATGAGTTAATTTTAGAAAATGTGAGTTCATTTCTAAACCTCGGCTCTGTAGTCTTATCTGAAGAGGAGATTTACGACGTTATGTTAAAAATGAAAATTTCTGTTAAAGATGATAATGATGGCATATCGCCTATTTTGCTTAATAAATGCGCTTTTTCTTTATCTAAGCCTCTGTGTTATCTTTTCAATAAGTCTTTAAGCACTGGTACATTTATAGACTGTTAGAAAGTAGGCTCTATTACACCGGTTTTTAAGTGTGGTTGTAAAAACGATGTCTCCAACTATAGCCCTAATTCTAAGCTTTCGAATATTTCAAAACTCTTTGAAACTGTTATTAAAAATAAGTTGTTCTTCCTTGTTAAACGTCACATATGCCTTGAACAGCATGGTTTTTTTGCTGGTCGTTCAACAATGACTAACCTGGCAGTCTTTTCCAAATTCTGCATTTCTTCTTTTGAGCTGGGACATCAAGTTGATGTTCTCTATGCTGATTTTTCTAAGGCCTTTGACAAGGTCCCTCATAATGTTTTAATTGCGAAATTAGCTAAAATGGGTTTCCATTCGGATTTTTTGAATTGGATTCGATCTTATCTAGAAAATAGGGTTTGTTTCGTTGAGTTAAATGGAGTGAAATCGTATCAATTTATTGCCTCGTCTGGGGTACCACAGGGTAGCATTCTGGGCCCTTTGTTATTTTCATTATTTATTAATGATGTCAGTAAATGTTTTCAATCAGCAAAATTTTTACTTTATGCTGATGATTTAAAGTTATTTAGTGATATATCTGATTCAAATGATGTTGATCTATTACAGATTAACCTCAATAATTTGCTTTCTTGGTCTATGAAAAACTTTCTACCATTAAATTTTAATAAATGTTTTTCTATGACGTACTCTAAGTCCAATAATGTGTCCATTTCTTCATATTTCCTCGCTGGTTCCACCTTGCAAAATGTTAATTCAATTAAGGATCTTGGAGTGGTATTTGACTCTAAGTTCACTTTTGTTGAGCATATAAATTATCTTGTTCCAAAATCATATGCCTTACTTGCTTTCGTGCGTAGGAATAGTTCAGAGTTTTCTGATCCATTTACTCTTATTTGTCTCTATAACTCTTTTGTGAGATCGAGATTGGAGTATGCTTCCTTTATTTGGAGTCCGTTTTATTTAAGTCACTGCTCTCGATTGGAAAAAAATCCAAAAGTCGTTTACTCGGTTTGCTCTTCGCTCATCAAACTTCGTGGAGCCATTGCCTTCCTATAATGCAAGGATTTTGCTTTTGGGTATGAAAACACTTGAAAGTAGAAGAAAGATTCAATCATTAACATTTATCCATGATCTCATATCAGGTCATATTGACTGTGCCCAGTTATTACAATTTGTTTACTTTAATGTTCCCGTAAGGACTTTACGCCATTACTCATTATTTCATTTAGAAACCCATAGAACTCTTTATGCACTTAATTAGCCTATTGCTCGTGCTTTATCATTGTATAATGAAGTATCTGTTGATAATAATTTAGATTTTTCTGTTTTAAAATTGTCTTTTAAGAAATTACTAAATTATTTTTTTCGTATCTAATTTCGAATTTATAAATATATATATAGTTTTTCACTCTTTTTGTTGAATATTTGTTATTATATTAGTTTTCAAGTTTTATTTTTTAAGTAGTCTGTAAGGATATTGAAATCCAAAGACGGTGAATAAATAAATAAATAAAAATAAATAAATTCTGAAAAATTAAACAAATTTTTGTGATTGATGTCTCCTAGCCAATTTACTGCGGTGTTTGTGGTTGTTGCTGATTTGGTAACCTGTGGTTTTAGCCTGTGCTCTAGCGGACATTCTTCTCGTGGTGGTTGAAGAGGCCAACTTGTTATCGCTCCATGTAGAAACAGAGGACCATACAACCAGAAATTATTGTTAATCATTTTGCTTGGTGTCAGCCCTCTTAATATAAAATCAGCAGGATTATCTTCAGATCGCACGTGTCATTGTTGTGGAGGTGTTAGCTGCTGAATGGCTGAAATCCTGTTGGCGACAAAAGTATGGTAGTGAGATGAGACTGCGTTTATCCATCCCAACTGCAGTGGAGTCGGACCAAAAGTGTTCAACAGATTCTTTAATGATTTGGCTCTCTTGAAGTTTTTGCATAAGCTCTACGGCTAACTTAGCAGCACATAATTCCAGTCGTGGTAGTGTTATTTGCTTGGTTGGCGCTACTCGTGATTTGCACATATAAAACGTACGATTTTTGTGTGATGAGCATCTGTTGTCTGCATCTATGCGACTGCTCCATATGTCCGCTCTGAGGCGTCAGCAAATATGTGCAATTTAGGATTGTTTGCTCTCTTAGGCCGCGTTCATAGTGGAAGCTGAAGCTGGAACTTTTTACAGCTGCTGAAAACGCTTAATTAAGTAGATTAATTAAGTATTCATAGTGCAAGCTTTAATTCAAGGTTACGCCACTTTTAAGGCTTTTTGATACTTTTTTCTTCTATGTCACTTGGGCACACGGTGTTGATTTTTTGTTTCATGTCGTGGTTATGCTTTGCGTTTCAGCTTATTTTAACATACTTTTTCTTCCATCTCGTTTGTGTACACAGTTTGATTTTTTGTTTCATGTCGTACGTACGCTTTGTAATGTATGTTATTTTCATTCTTAATGCTTTTCTTGGTTGTTTTTTTTTTATTTCTTGTTTATGTTTTGCCGCACTGATTTTGTTTTTGTACTTTTCTGCAGCAATGCCCAGCGCTTTAGTTTTATTTTATTTTATTGTTTTATTTTCGCCTTATCGGTTGATACGTGGTTGTTGTTTTTGTCTATTTAACAATGTCAACATGATCGCCGGCGCTGCCAGCATTGCATGTCGTTGTTTGTATGTTCTTTTGCTGTTAGTAAATACAGCATTTGCGATGCGCAAAATATGGAATTGTGCGCTATTTCGACTGTGCCTCATGCGTTTTGTTGTTTAGATACGTTTTGTTGTTGAAATTTGTATGGGCATCGCTAATTTTCTTCTTCAGCTTTTTCTTCTTTGCATTTCCTTTCAATGCATTTTTTGTTTTTATGATCTTATGTTATTGATGGTGGTGACCGTGGCATGCAGGTTAAGTGTGTGGGTTAGCATGCTCGGAGCCCGGGTTCGATGCCCAGCCGCGGCGAAAAGTTTTTTTCAATAAAAAATTTTTCTGATCGGTCACCACCTCTCTGCAGACAATGGCAAACCCCAGAGAGTAAATAATGCCATGTAAAGCTTCTTGAGAACATGAACTTTAGCCGCTCGGAGTCGGCATAAAACATGTAGGTCCAGTTCTCGGTCAATTGTGTGCAAACATTTAATAACACACACAACACAATTGATCATAAGAAGCTCGGTCAAAGTCCTTTCAAGGGCTGAAATGGCCAATTTGTTTGTTTTTGTTTCTTATTGATCTTTATTTTGTGTATAGTATATAGACAAAATATTTTATTTGTTGCTTTGTGGAGGATAGGCTTCAAACTTTTTTCTACACTTGTTGCTTTTGAGCTATTTCGCCGTTATCTTCGTTGTTCTTTATCTATTCTTTGAATATTTTTTGTGATGAACTTCAAAATATGCATTAACTTTCAAAATTACAAGCAATAATTTAAACAAAACATAAGGCAAGCGCATGCAAAAAGCGCATACTATGAACAGCAACAGCGCGAAAAAGTATCTAAAAGCGCGAGCAAAACGCGCGCACTTTGAACAGCAACAGCAAGAAAAAGCGTCATGATATCGCTTGAAAAAGCTTAACCAGCTTCAGCTTCCACTATGAACGCGGCCTTATGGCCAAAGATATGACGATGGATGCTGATGTCTTGCAATAGTTCGAAATCAGTTTTGAATCTTAACCAAGTAGTATACAGATTTTGTGGAAGTGCGGCATCCCAGTCAACTCTGAATATACCTTTGCGGTGTGTTGAGACATAGCATAAAAAAAACACAACATATAAAAGTAAGCAGGTGGCAGTGAACTCAAACTTGATGTTTAGCAGAACATTGCCACAGCAATTTAATATTTGTCACCAAGGCCAATTCATGTGCCCAAAAGTGCTTACATTGCACAATAGTGCAATGAACTTGCACTCTTTATGTTTGTTTGTTAATACTTGTCACCAAGGCCAATGCATGTGCCCAAAAGTGCTTACATTGCACAATAGTGCAATGAACTTGCGCTAGCTGAGTAGCTGTTCATTGCACTCTATATGTTGTTTCCAATTTATCATATTTATATGTATGTATTAATGTATATAATTTATCTGTATTAATTGTATTAAATCTAAGTGTATAAATAGTAGGTAAGAGCAATTAATAAAGTGAGTATTATTATTAAAGCCAAACAAATCGGTGTTTTTAATTTACTCAACAGTATAATTGGTTTATGCGCTAATTATACATTCAACAATTAGAACACGGCTCATTGTGCCTGTTCTAAACAAAAACAAATACAATATAAAAGCATATTGTACATTTTGGTGACCCCGACGTGATATCCTGGTTCATGTTCCAGTGGTATCATCACACCATCACAAGTGTTCTGTTACCAGCAGACGACAACATAAGTGTCCTGTAACCAGCAGACGACAACATAAGTGTCCTGTAACCAGCAGATGACAAAATAAGTGTCCTGTAACCAGCAGACGACAACATAAGTGTCCTGTAACCAGCAGACGGCATCGAACAGACGTCATCAGACGCATCTTGTTTACATAAATATATATACATACATCAATATACATCATCATCATGGGCATTGATGACTTATCATCAAAACAAGATGAACTGGCAGTGGCTATACAAAAAACAATAGCAAACTACAAGAAGGCGCCGCATGATCGCCGGTCAGCAGAGTTTATCGCCTCAAAGTCCAGGGAGCTGGATAGCTTGTGGGTGCAATTCGAAAAACTTGACAACGTCATCCGCAACCAACATGGCAAGGAAGTTAACCACCCGTATTTTGTGAAGGATATACACAGCGCCATTCGCTTGAAATACCGAGAAGCACGAGACGAGATGGACAAAGCAGAAGAAGCCATCAAACATGTCCAGGCCACATCAACATTAAAAACTGGAACGGAGGCACTCGAGCGAACACGGTCGCCTCAGCCAGTCACCCGACAAATCGAAACGAACACTATGATAACGGCCACCGGAAGTATGTCAAGTCAGCTATGCTCATTAATTAACAAACAAAAAAGGTCAATTGATGCAGCTACAAAACTGCTAAGCCAAGTGCTTAATAGTGTGACACAAGAAACGTCGCAATATTATGCAATGCAGGCGAAGACAGTGGAAAGGCATTGGGAATCCGCCCAGGACCTACACCAAAAAATTTGGTTATCGGATGAACCCAGCACTTACGATTATGAGGGTTTTACGCAGATTGAGCAAACAATCACTTCAAAAATCTTGCAACTTCAGAACATGGCCCAAGAATCAGAAGCTACAACTATTCAAGCCCCTGCTACAGCAATCAACAGGCAAACAGCAAACATGATCACATCAGGACTGAAATTGCCCAAAGTTGAACTGCCAAAATTCGATGGCAGCTACCACAAGTGGAGGCAGTTCCATGATCTATTTATTGAATTAGTCGACAAGCAACCAATTCCGGCTTGTCAAAAGATGTGGTTCTTGAAATCCAGTCTATCCGGTCAGGCGGAAGTACTAATTCGGCACTTCACAGCATCGGCAAGCGATTACGAGCCCGCTTGGGCGGTGGTCAAAGATCGATACGAGAACCCAAGGCTGCTTATAAACGCAACATTAAGCAGACTGCTCTCCCAACCAATAATCATCAATGATCAAGCAACTGCAATCAAACTCCTCCACGACACCACCAAGGAATGTATCATGACTCTTCAAGGCCTCGGAGTAGACACCGTCAGCTGGGACCCCATTCTCATGTACATTCTAACCCAAAACTTGCACAAAACCACTCACGCATTGTGGGAGCAGTCTTTAAAACAACCGAAGGAGATACCATCCCTAGACGAATTCTTGAAGTTCCTTGAACTTAGGTTCCAGTCATTGGAAGCTCTAGGAGGAAGACCCAACAAAGATGTGGCAGAACAAGGGCGACGAAAAACTTATCAAGCGCTAAGTATCTCAGTGGCATCAGATTCAAAATGCATTTCATGCAACCAACATCATGCTCTGCTCCAGTGTCAAGAATTTCTCAAGTTGACACCAAGTCAGCGATTAAACGCAGTCCAAAAGGCAAAGCACTGCGTAAACTGTTTGAAAGGTGGGCACAATGCCAAATCTTGCGTGTCACGCACTTGCACAAAGTGCAATAAAAAACACAACACATTGCTTCACTTGGGAGGCTCGCAAGGCACGCAGATACCAAGCAAGGTTAACCAGTTGCAGTCTCCGGAAACAACGCAAAGGGCTCCGGTATCACTTGCGGCTGTTCAAGATCAACCAATTAAATCAATCACTGTATTGCTGAGTACGATTTTGGTAACTATAATCGATAAGTGGGGACATCAAATTCATTGCCGAGCACTCTTAGACAATGGGTCGCAAGCCAACTTCATAACCAGGCGGCTTGTGAACAAACTCGGAATAAAGAAGAATCAGTGCATTATTGGAATTGAAGGTATAGGTCAATCACAGAGCCGTATCGCTGAAAGGGTAAACTTGCAGCTGCAATCAAGAACGACAGGCTTCAGCAAGAGAATTGAAGCTCACATTTTACCAGAGATTGTTTCCAAGCAACCATCAAGCAGCATAAACATATGCAATTGGAACATTCCAAGCAACCTGCAATTAGCTGACCCCAATTTCTATGAATCTAAAGGCATCGATTTACTAATTGGAGCAGGAGTTTTCTATTCGACATTATGCGTTGGACAAATACCACTAGGAGAAGGACAACCGGTGCTGCAAAATACTCTTTTCGGCTGGATAGTGGGGGGTGAGTACACCAATCAAGAGTCATCCACCACAACTAGCACTTGTGGCATCTGCACCACAGATGAGTCACTCAACGAGACAATGGAAAAATTCTGGCGACTGGAAGAATGTGATTCACGTGTGGCCAACCTAACTGCGGCTGAACGACGTTGTGAAGAAGAGTTCCTTCAAAACACTCATCAACTTACTGATGGTCGATTTGTGGTAAAGTTACCATTTCAGCATAATCCAAATCAACTCGGTGAATCCAAAGACATAGCTTTGCAACGTTTCACAGCTATTGAACGCAAGCTTGTAAAAAACCCTGAGCTCAAGACTCAGTATGTATCTTTTATGCGAGAGTATGAAAAACTGGGTCATATGAAGGAAATAGCAGTACATAGTATCAATGGCCCACACTACTTCCTTCCACACCATGCAGTACTCAAGCCAGATAGCTCAACAACTAAACTAAGGGTTGTATTCGATGCTTCAGCAAAAACATCAACCAACATATCATTAAACGAAGTACTAGCTACAGGGCCAGCCATACAAGAAGACGTCGCCACAACGCTACTACGCTTCCGTCTCCCTCGATTTGCCTTTACAGCTGACATCGAAAAAATGTACCGACAGGTATGGGTGCACAATGATCACCAGCAATACCAACTTATTTGGTGGAGAGAAGATCCATCACACCCAATGAAGTGTTATAAGCTCACCACAATAACTTATGGAACAACCTCTGCACCATACTTGGCTATGCGCACTTTGCAAGCACTAGCTGATAACCAAGCTAAAAGGTATCCGTTGGCTGCTGAAGTAGTGAAATCAAATTTCTATGTCGATGATGTCTTGAGCGGCTCCGACCAAATTTCTATAGCACTTGAAATGCAACGGCAATTACGGAAAATGTTGGGCTCCGCAGGATTCAATCTACGAAAGTGGTGCGCAAACCACCCAAAATTACTACAGGACATTCCACCCAAGGACCAAGAAGTTACTCTTGACTTCAACAATTCCCGCAGTGAGAGCATTAATACAATGGGGCTCACATGGAATCCGAAAAATGATAATTTCAAGTTAAAAATCCTGGGAACCATTGAGCAGAGGATAACAAAACGCACCGCTTTGGCAGATATATCGCGCATCTTTGATCCTCTTGGCTTCATTGCTCCAGTAACAACCACCGCAAAGATATTTCTACAGCAGCTGTGGAAACTCAAAGTTGACTGGGATGCCGCACTTCCACAAGATCTTCATACTACTTGGTTAAGATTCAAAACTGATTTCGAACTATTGCAAGACATCAGCATCCCTCGTCATATCTTTGGCCATAAGGAAGCAAACAATCCTCAAGTGCATATATTTGCTGACGCCTCAGAGCGGGCATATGGAGCAGTCGCATACATGCAGACAACAGATGCTCATCACACAAAAATCGTACGTTTTATATGTGCAAAATCACGAGTAGCGCCAACCAAACAAATAACACTACCACGCCTGGAATTATGTGCTGCTAAGTTAGCCGTAGAGCTTATGCAGAAACTTCAAGAGAGCCAAATCATTAAAGAATCTGTTGTACACTTTTGGTCCGATTCCACTGCAGTGTTGGGATGGATAAACGCAGACTCATCTCACTACCATACTTTTGTCGCCAACAGGATTTCAGCCATTCAGCAGCTAACATCTCCACAACAATGGCGACACGTGCGATCTGAAGATAATCCTGCTGATCTTATATCAAGAGGGCTGACACCAAGCAAAATTATAAACAATAATTTCTGGTTGTATGGTCCTCTTTTTCTACATGGAGCGGTAACAAGTTGGCCTCTTCAACCACCACGAGAAGAATGTCCGCTAGAGCTCAGGCTAAAACCAGTTGTTGCCACATCAGCAACAACCATAAACACCGCAGTAAATTGGCTAGGAGACATCAATCACAAAAATTCTTTCCGTCATTTGCAAAGGATAATGGCCTATGTGCTACGCTTCATCAGCCATACTCGACACCAGTCGGCTAAAGCAACAACAACAATATTATCTGCTGATGAAATGGAAGAAGCACTAACATATATTGTTAAGAACATGCAACGGGAAGAGTTTGCAAACGATATTCAACAATTAACTCGCTATTCCAGTGTAAGCAACAACAGCTCAATCAACTCTTTAACACCTTTCCTAGATGATAAGGGCATGTTAAGAGTGGGGGGACGTTTGGAGTCATCCAATTTAAGTTATGATGCCAGACATCCGATTCTTCTACCAAACAACAACATAGTAACAAAACTATTATTAAACGACTTGCACAAGGAACACCTACATGCTGGCCCTCAAACACTGATGTCTATTACGAGACAAAGATTTTGGCCTCTCAAAGTGAAAACTTTAGCTCGGTCCGTTACTCAACACTGTGTTCAATGCACTAGAGCGAAACCAAAGCTATTGCAACAATTGATGGGCAATCTACCCGCTCAAAGAGTACAACCTGCAAAACCATTCGTCACCTCTGGAGTAGACTTCTTTGGTCCAATTTGGACACACTTCAAAATTCGAGGAAAACCACCGCGAAAGGCATATGTAGCCGTATTCTGCTGCTTCGCCACAAAGACGGTTCATATGAAATTGGTTAGCGATCTAACAACTGAGGCTTTCATAGGAGCACTCAAACGTTTTATGGCTCGTCGTGGGCATTGCACAACACTTTACTGCGATAATGCTACAAACTTCGTTGGAGCCAGAAACCAACTGCAAGAGCTACATTCGATTATTCATGATGACAACTCCCAACGAAAGATAAAAAATGAATGCAACACAAAGGGAATCAACTTTGAATTCATTCCACCACGTGCACCACACTTCGGTGGCCTCTGGGAAGCAGCGGTGAAATCAGCCAAGACTTTATTACAAAAAACCTTGGCATCCTCATCACTAACCTATGAAGAGATAGGGACCGTTCTAGCCGAAGCAGAGCCCATAATGAATTCAAGACCAATAACACCAATTTCAACGAACCCGAATGACTTTCAAGCACTCACTCCTGGACACTTTCTCATAGGAGAGCCGTTGACCTCAACAATTGATCCTAATGCTCAACCAAACAACGCCAAAAATCCCACCAGATGGAATTTGGTTATGCAACTCAAGGCAGAATTTTGGAGGAGATGGTCCAATGAGTATCTTCACAATTTACAACATCGATACAAATGGCATAATGAATCTAGAAACGTCAAACCAGGTACAATGGTGATAATTAAAGATGACAACTTGTCCCCATTGAAATGGCCTCTAGGTAGAATTTCAAAGGTGATACGAGGTCACGACGGTCTAGTTCGAGTCGCCGACGTGCGCACAGCAACTGGCATATCAAGGAGAGCAATCCACAAGCTAGCACCACTTCCAGTCGATGAAGAAGAGACAGACGATAAGGAGGACGCAACAGCGTCATCTAGAACGCCCCCGGACTCGACCACAAACAACCAAAAGGATGCGACTGCCACAATTGACTCTCACTAACATAGTACTTGTAACATTGTTTATGCTACCAATAATACTGGGTAGTCCGATTGAGGTTACACAGTTTAACAAAAGTTCCGGCATACACTTCGAGGCCATAGGAAACATAAAATTAGTCACAAAGGAATGGAATTTAATTGTTTTCTACGATATGGCTCCATTTCGAGCTGAACTACAGAGCCTGACAAATGGAACAAGTTTTCTAAGCCAATTATGTGATCAAATCCATAAAAGACCTTCCTGCACGATCCTAGTCGACCAGTTCATGCGAGCACAAGAGGAACTCAAGCAAGAAAATAGTCTTTTCTATGCAAAGAAAAGGCGCGCAAGAGGTGCAGTAGATCTTATTGGCAATATTGGCCATTCGTTGTTTGGAATTCTGGATTCCGAATATGCCAATAAAATGTCTCAAACCATTGACAAAGTGCATTCTAATGAAGAACATGTACGGAGCTTGCTGAGAACACAAACATCGATAATGAATTCAACGATCAACATAATGAAGCAGCATCAGAATGGGACCAAGATCAAATTTGGATTGATCGAGCATCAAATTGAAGAAATTGCTATTCGAATCAATATCACATCAGAAAAAGAAGCTCATGATAGGACATATAGACTGTTATTGTCATTAGCAGTTCAAATGACATTAACACTATCAAATCTACAACGAATTCAGTCATCATTGTTAGATGTTTTAATTGACACTCATCATGGGAGAATTCACCCAATGCTAATAAACCCCCACCAATGTCGACAGGAAATAATGCGCATCAAGAATCACCTCCCATCCCAATTTCAGTTGCCTGTAGAGTATGACGAGTTATTGTCCTTCTACAAACTAATGAGGGTTAAGGGTGGTGTCTCAGCCGATTACGTGATATTTGACATCAGAATACCGCTGGTCAGTCAATAATTATTTGAAGTCTTCAAGGTGATACCCATTCCGGTCTTGGTCAACAATACGATGATAACAATAAATCCAACAACTAGTCTCATGGCAGTCAATTTACATCGTGATCGATATTTTCCTACATCATCCACAACACTTAAACAATGTAGTCAAGCCAAAGAAGACACATTTTTATGCGCCAATATTCATTCCATTTATAACAAAGGTGCGGGTGAGCAGTCATGTGAAATGAATTTACTCAACAACGAGACCATTACTAGCTGCGAATTCATTAAAACCAGCTCCAAGGAAGCCTGGATTCAAATGGAACATGCAAATCAATGGATCTTTGCCGTATCATCTACACGAATGTCGGCAGTATGCAGCAACGAAGTTTTTCAAGTGTCCTTAACAGGATCTGGTTGGCTAAGCCTCCAACCAGACTGTACTCTAAAAAATGATTTCATTACCATACAAGGACACTTCATAGTCACCAGCACCACGCATTTGTCATATACAAAATTTGGCATCATGGCAGAGCTAGACAGTCCTAACAATATTGAACCATTCCTTCTGGACGTCAAGGAAACAGCGATAGAAGGTCAAATCAGCCAATTGACGGCTCTCTAGAATGAGATAGCGAATCTACGCATCGACAATCCGAACAACATTCGACCTCATGATATCCATCAATACGTTGTAAGCTATTCTTGTATCTTCGTATCATCGTATGCATAATATCTTGGTCTGTATGGAAACGAATAAAAAATCTCCGCAACATCGATCGAGCAACCCCACAACCAGCTCCAAGAGATTTCAACAACGCGCCCGGTCTCGACCACGAACCAGACCTTGAAATTATAACAACATATGGAAGATAAGGTTGATCGACACACGCTCAACGCCGGGGAATATGTTGAGACATAGCATAAAAAAAAAACAACATATAAAAGTAAGCAGGTGGCAGTGAACTCAAACTTGATGTTTAGCAGAACATTGCCACAGCAATTTAATATTTGTCACCAAGGCCAATTCATGTGCCCAAAAGTGCTTACATTGCACAATAGTGCAATGAACTTGCACTCTTTATGTTTGTTTGTTAATACTTGTCACCAAGGCCAATGCATGTGCCCAAAAGTGCTTACATTGCACAATAGTGCAATGAACTTGCGCTAGCTGAGTAGCTGTTCATTGCACTCTATATGTTGTTTCCAATTTATCATATTTATATGTATGTATTAATGTATATAATTTATCTGTATTAATTGTATTAAATCTAAGTGTATAAATAGTAGGTAGAGCAATTAATAAAGTGAGTATTATTATTAAAGCCAAACAAATCGGTGTTTTTAATTTACTCAACAGTATAATTGGTTTATGCGCTAATTATACATTCAACAATTAGAACACGGCTCATTGTGCCTGTTCTAAACAAAAACAAATACAATATAAAAGCATATTGTACACGGTGGTTGTTACTGGAGCAATGAAGCCAAAAGGATCAAAAATGCGCGATATATCTGCCAAAGCGGTGCGTTTTGTTATCATCTGCTCAATGGTTCCCAGGATTTTTAACATCAAATTATCATTTTTTGGATTCCATGTGATCCACATTGAATTTATGCTCTCACTGCGCCAATTGTCGAAGTCAAAAGCAACTTCTTGATCCTTGGGTGGACTATCCAGTAGTAATTTTGGGTGGTTTGCGCACCAGTTTCGTAGATTGACTCCTGCTGAACCCAACATTTTCCGTAATTGCCGTTGCATTTCAAGTGCAGCAGTAATTTTGCCGCTCAAAACATTGTAAAGTGTTTTTGTTTCGAAAGCTGAGCGGATCTCGCAACCCTTGGGCAAAAGTAAATTTTCCTTAATCAGAAATTAAATAGATTAATTAATCGCAGAATTAGTCACGGTTGACATTAAGGTCAACACAATCACTAAACTTCAAAGGTTTTAGCTCGGCACGATTAATAATATATTTTGTTCTTTTTTTTTATTTTGTTTAATATTATATATTTTTTTTATATAAAATTTTTATTACAAACTTAGTGTATACCTAAACTTAGTGCATATACGTTATAAACATTAGTGGCAAAGTGCGCACGGTAGCAGAGGGCCAACTATTCAGGCGGACTTAGTATATACTTAAAATTTAGTTCATATACGATATAAACATTATTGGCAAAGTGCGCACGGGGGCAGAGGGCCAAACGGATTCAGGCGGCCGACGGCTAAGCAGGCCTTCACAACGTAGACCTACTAAGAATACGGTGGGTTGCTGAACCCGGCAAGCCGAAGCTTAAGTTGTGACCGGAGTCGAAAAGCCGGAGCTTGAGGGTGACCGGAGTCGAAAAGCCGGAGCTTGAGTGTGACCGGAGTCGAAAAGCCGTAGCTTGAGTGTGACCGTAGTCGAAAAGCCGGAGCTTGGAGTTAGGTGGCTTGATTACAGAATTCTGTAATCAATTTTTAATTCCCTGACTTGATCACCACCCGAAAATTGACTTACAATTAAAATATTAATTGAAATCAACTGGGATGTTAAGCGAACTCAACATGCCTATACCAACATTTTGCGCACTACTTATTCAATGAATGTGTCAAAATTCACTACTAACTGCATGTGAATCATATCATTGTTAGCATGTCAACAAGTGCTACAATGCAACGCTGCTATAAATAGCCTGGCTGCTTACATTGCTGCTAATGCTGCTAAACGAGTTCTGTGTGTATGTGTGCTGCACTGTGTTTGATACATTAAGCAGCCTTCACTGCGGTTAGTACTTAGATGGGGGACCACATTGGATCCTCCATCCGCATTATTATTATTTTTTTTTTTATATTCTACTCTACTTCATTTATTAATTCTTCTTTTTCTTTTTATTTATTCATTAGTATATTTTTTTTTTTTTTTAAATTTAAATTAAATGTTGCCGTCGGCTTTTAAAATTATTATGTTTTTTTTCTTACATTATAGGAATCTATATATTTTTATTTTAATATTTATTTGTAACGACTTCAGTCGTTACAACAACGTCGACATAGAAATTTGATTTCACTACTTCAGCAGCCAACGGATATTTTTTAGCTTGTTTATCAGCTAGTGCTCACAAAGTGCGAAAAGCCAAGTATGGTGCAGAGGTTGTGCCATAAGTGTTTGTGGTGAGCTTATAACACTTCTTTGGGTGTGATGGATCTTCTCTCCACCAAATTAGTTGGTATTGCTGGTGCAGTGGCGTAGCGAGCATAACTGGCGCCCGGGGCAAAACAATTTTTTGGCGCCCCCAATGAAATAATGAAAAAAATTATGATATATTATATATATTTTTTAATATTTATTACAAATAATTAAAATACACTTATTTAATAACATTAATACAAATAACACTATGCGTCAGAAAAAGGTTGTGTACACGGCAGTTAGCAGATATATTTTGTTATAGATTTACGGTCTCTTATCACGAAAATCGCAAAAAAAGTTTTTATAGTTAAGCCTAGTAGGGTAAACTGGGGGTACCCTTGACTTTGGTGTACATTTAACTATGACGTTTTCGGTATGAACGAACCGTTACTTTACAATAATTTATTTTATAAATTTTGCATCATTGTTTTTCTTAATCGTCACGAAGTTTGACGATTCTTGCATTACATGAAGAAAAGTAACAGAAAAGTGTTTTTGCGCGCGTAACTGTTATTTTCCGGCACTGATACGTAACGACTTCCTGACCGAGCTATAAAAGTTAATCAAAGTACCTTTTACAAAAGGTAAAAACTATTTATGTTTTTGAAAATATAAGTGAATTTCAATAAAACTAAATATAAACTAAAAAAATTTTAAATTAACATTTGACATTTTTGATTGGGGTACTTTTGACAAATGTTAGTTGTAAGAGTACAAAGATTGAGTAACATCGAGATGTTACCAATTCATTTAAAAATTTTTTAATATATTTCAAATAGTGGTTTAAATATCAGAAATAGGACCATCATTAGCCGAAGAAATAAAAGTCTAAAGATAATAGCAACTCTGGTAACAACTACAGCATTGATTCTTTTGGGTTGTTCAGTGATGCTAGTCTAATTTTGTCCAAGTGTTCAGCCACTTCACTTTTAAATTATTTTTTTCGTAGAGCATCAATATCAGTAGCATTGATGCTAAACGCGTTAAAGAAACTTGTGGTTATCGTTAATTGGCCCTTAACTACCTAACCTGTTAACTCGTATCCAAAACATCTTTGCCAGCAATGTTTATTCCTAACTTTGACAGTTCGATAAAGATAACTGCTGCTTGCTTAACTACTCGCTAACTGAAATAATAAAGTTTATATATTTTTATATCAATTGAGTGAATTTTACTATATTTTATTCTGACATCAATTGTATCAAACTGATCATTTATTTATTTATTTTATATAAGCTTAATACAAGCAGTTTGAATACTTAAGAACTAAATTTTATAATTAACAGGGAGTATCTTAATTTACAATTGTACCATATCTTAATTAGAAGAATACATTAGAGAGGGGGAGGAAGTGTCGTTGGAGTTAAGAAGGATATTTCGGAGTAGTGGTCTGCTCAGGTGAAAATCGAATTCACTGATCAAACTATTGGTTACCCGAAGCATTCTGGTTATAGGTTCACTGCATCCATAGTTGGTGCGGTGAAAGTTAAGGTGGAAGAGAGGTATAGACCTAAGGTTGCGTGGGTTGGTATTAAAGGATATTAATTGGAGTAGTTCTGGGCAGTTAATGGTACCGTATACTAGTTGATGAATGAAGAGAACATCGGCAACTTCCCTTCGCTTTGCAAGTGTTTGCATGTTAATCAACTTCAGACGGTTGGCATAAGGAGGTTAGTTGAAACTGTCAGAGCCGGGAAGACCACGAAGAGCAAAACGAATGAATCTGCGTTGAACGGCTTCGATTCGCATTGAATGGGTGTTGTAGATGGGAGACCAAAGCTGGCTGGCATATTCGAGGATGGGTCTAACAAAGGAAAGATAGAGAGATTTAGTGAAGTAAGGATTGGAGAACTCTCTGGACCAGGGTTTCACGAAACCAAGTGCAGAGTTGGCTCTACTAATGATATTATCAATATGAGACCGAAAGTTAAGTTCCTTGTCGCAAATAACGCCTAAATCTCGTAAAAAGCATACAGAGGGAACTGGCTTGTCGAGAATGTAATACGTTCTTGGAGGAAGTTGGAGTCGCTTACGAGAATATGTTATAGCTTGACATTTGCTGACGTTGAGTTCCAGAAGATTATTTTGACACCAAATGGAAAAGCTGACCAGATCGTCTTGAAGTTTGCGAGAATCGGCATTAGTTTGTATGTGCCGATAGATTTTCATATCATCAGCATACACAGAAAGATTGGATTCATTGATGATACCATCAACATCAGCAATGGTTAAGACGAATAGCAAAGGACCAAGGTGACTGCCTTGTGGGACACCAGAGGTAGCTGTAAAAGATTTTGAATTGGAAAATCTAAAGATGACATTATAACTGCGTTCTTCGAGATAAGATTTAATCCATGACATAAACAGAGATGGAAAACCAAAGGCTTTAAGCTTAAGAAGGATGATAGTGTGTGAGATTTTGTCAAACGCTTTACTGAAGTCGGTGGAAACTGCATAAACTTCGTAACCATTTTCAAACCAGCATAAAGTGTTTGAAACAAATTTTGTGAGGTTGGTGGTAGTCGATCTACCCTTGAGAAAACCATGTTGACTAGGAGGAAAGATAGATTTGCAATGGAAGAAGAGAATATCGTAGATAATACTTTCAAAAATTTTGGGAGTACATGACAGTTTTGCAATAGGTCTGTAATTAGAAATAACATTTTTAGGTCCTTTTTTATGTAAAGGGATTATGTACGAATTATTCCATAACTTTGGAAAAACTGAGTTAGAATTTATTTTTTGTATTTTTAGGTCCTTTTTTATGTAAAGGGATTATGTACGAATTCTTCCATAACTTTGGAAAAACTGAGTTAGAAATAGAAAGTTGAAAGAGTGTCAAAAGGGGATGAGCCAAAAAGTTCGCGAATTTTTTGATGACAATAGCAGGCAACCCATCGGGTCCAGGAGAAAAATCATCTTTTAGATTATGTAGCTTTGCTAAGACATCAGTTAGTGTAATATCAACAGAAGTCAGCGAGGTTTGAGCACAATTCCTTAGTGAAGAAAAGTATTCATAGTCTAATTCATCCTTATGACTTAAGAATGACTGACTGAAGAAATTTGCAAATAGGTTTGCAATTATTTCCGGGTTATCTGAGGAGATATCTGAAAAATTAAGGGTAGATGGATAGTTGTCAGATTTTCTTTTAATATTAATGAACTTGTAGAAGCTTTTAGGATCCGACACCAATTTTGTTTGAATATGAGCAAGATAAGAGTTATATAGATGTTCACAGAGTGCAGAAAAATGGTTATAGGCATGAAGATAGTTTCTGAGGTCAATAGAAGAACGAGTAGTTAAATAAGTGCGCCAAAGTTTGTTCCTTTTATTACGAAGTGAGCGTAATTCCTTATTATACCAGGGGGAGATGACGAAAAGTTCTTCTGCCTATTAAATGGGACAGATTGTGTGAAGCAGTCGAAAATTTTGTCATAGAAGAGAGCAACAGCATTATCAACATGTTCATGGGCGTTATCGATTTTACTGATTAAGATCTCAAGTTTTACAAAATCAGTTTTCCGAAAAGACAAGGTCTAATTGTCTACCTATATTGTTTGTTACTCCGCTCAACTGGTAAAGGCCAGAGTCTAAAAGGCAGCTAGTAAAGAGAATTTCTTTTTCAGATGTAGCATTTGAAGGGAAATAATGGCACTCGTCATCTGACAGAACCCATTGAATGCTGGGAAGATTAAAGTCCCCCAGAAATATAACTGTGTCAGATGGGTCTATCAGATCAAAAAGTGAATCAATTGCGTCTACTGCGAGCTGATAACCATTCACTGGTTGAGAAGGGCGAATATAGCAGCAGATAATGAATATGAACCGCTTTGCGATACAGACTTTGGCACATATAAATTCAAAATTAGCTGTATGGGATTTTTTTACAAAGGATGGGTCGAAGCGATTGTGAATTGCAAGAAGGACACCGCGACCTGAGGAGAGATCATCTATATCGAGTCCATCGTCTCTGAACACCACGAAATCAGACGCAAATACCTCAGTATCCTTGAAATCCTGGATAAGATTGGTCTCAGTTAGGGCAAAAATATCGTAGCGAAGTTTGAGAGAGTTTAGAAACACTGTTGAGATTTTGGTGCGTAATCCTCTAACGTTTTGGTAGTACAGAGATACAAATAGTGAGCTTGGAATAGAGTTTTGATTATGCGAAAGTTGGTTAGGAATAATATTGTTGCTGCTCTTTACGGGACTTTTGAAGGTAAGAGACATGTTTTGACCTTACATGAGCACCCTACGTGTCAAGATCTTTGATTTGGTGGATCGTCAAACCGAGTTGCTCGTGGAAACTGGTAAATAACTTACGTAATTCATCGACATCAGTAGGTAAACCTTCTTGCTGTATCAAGACTTTGAGGTTTGTCTTGGTTTTACCATCTATACAGGTGGAGACCGGTGCCTTATGCATATAAGCAAGATATAGACGCACATTGTTGTAAACACTGTTCTCTCTAAGACGAGAGAGCATATCTGCTCTCATTGTCAGCACAAGAATTGTAAGTAAGTTTAACTTTTGGTGGTTGAAGAGGGTCGATGAAAGAAGAAGGGCTACCAGGTTGGTTATGGGCTTCATTCGTGACTAAAGCGGAAGGAGATTGGTTTATAGTATGGGAATGAACAAAGTTAGGATAGAGTGTGTGGAGAATGTTGCTCTCATTTTTATCTGATGGTGCATCCGAGTTAGGATTGAGATTAAATGAGACTCGTTTTGGGTTAGAAGATGGAAGTGTGTGATTCGAGTTAGGAGATTTTGTAGTGTGATTGATCTGCCGAGTGAAAGTTGGAAAGATATTAGCATTGAGTAATTACAAATAGAAGGTGACACTACCGACGATGAAGCGACATTAGAGCTATGTGGCAGATATTTGCACTCCACATAATTATCCAGTTCTATAACCCAAATAAATTGTCTTCGCTCATGTGTGAAAAATTTCCCTTGGTTTTTTTTCACTTGTTTTGTTATTGTTATAGTCCTTTTCTGATTACCAGTTACTTTCTGCGATATTGTTTTGTGTCTTTTGTCAATTGCTAGCTTTTTGACCACTTTGTAAACTTTTTTATATGCATTGGTAGCGCGTAAAAGTTTTATTTATTTAAATAATTTAAAAGATCTTTTATTAACTTAAGTGTGATGAAGTTTTATGATTACGTCGGGTGTGAAATTAAAAAAAAATGGAATTTCTAGATTTTGTATGCCAAAAGAACTTCCAAGTTGAGAGAAGATGAAAAATTGTATATATGCGCTGTACACTTCGAAAAGAAGTTTGTAAATATTAGTGGCTTAAAGGAGGGACATAACATTCGCGGCAAAGAAAAAAGACATTTTTTAATAAATTCATAACTCATTCAAAAACAAACATTTTTCCAAAATTTTTTTTTATTATTGTAGAAAATTGAACAAATTAATAGAAAAAAATTCAAAGAAATACATTTTTCACTTCAACATGGTTTTATAGACTCCAAACTGGCGGCAGAGAAAAAAAACGTGGCCTCGTGGTTGCAGCGCTGGGAGTCGCAAAAATTGTCCGATCTAGAAAAAAAGTAACTTTTTTAAATCTTAACAAAATTGGTTATCGTATGACAGGAGCTTTTTCTTTTAAATTTTAACAAATTTTATAGAATACTAGCTGGTACCCGGTGCGTTGCTCCCGTCCTTGCCCAATGCCTGTTCCAATTTGCCAATAGAATGCCATCAATAAATAGTAACTCCACTTTGAGTTTCAATGTTCTTTGACCATTATTTCCTAAGCTATTAAATATAAAATATTGTCTTTTATAGGCCACACCCTTTGCCCAATAACCGTTTCAGTTTGCGAGTATTTCCGAGTAGTGTATATCCAAATAGTTACTCCAAGTCGAGTTTCTTTGACCTGTGACTATTATTTCCATAGCGATTAAATTTAAAAAATGTGTCTATTATGGGCGGAGCCACACCTCTTGTACAATGCTCCATCTAGTTTTCCAGTAGTAGGACACCATAAAATAGTAACTCCATTCTGAGTTAAAATGTTCTGTGACTTTTACTTGCATAGCTTTTCTGTATCGAAAATTTGAATTGTATGGGTGGAGCCATGCCCCGTTATCCAATGCCCATGCCTGTATTTTAATTTAACAACCTGGTCAATCACCTATTTTATACTTTCATTGTTATACGACATTGTTATACGACATTTAGTTCCAAATCTATTCGATATGAAAAAATTGAATTGTATGGGCGGTGCCATGTCCTCTTTCCAAAGATCGCTAAAGTTTGACAATCAAAGGGCACGTCTCAATAATAATTTCGTACTAAATTTAGTTGATGTGTGATTCAAAGACGAAAGTATAAACGAAAATTTTTGTTTTTTAAAAAGTGCCACGCCCCTCGCAGATAGGAAGGTGAAAAATACTTTAAAACCTATTCTCATAACTTCCAAATGCATGAAAAAAATTTCATTCAAATCGGTCCAGCCGTTTCGGAGGAGTTTGTACACTAACACCGTGACACGAGATTTTTATATATTAGATATATTCTATCGATAGCAAATCAAGTTTAAAAATATACAAAAAAAAAAAATTTCGTAAAAAATTAACCCGCTAGTGCCGCAACCAGTGCGAGAAACATGATTTCGAGATAAACGCGTTCAAAGTTTGTGAACAAAAAAAAAAAGGCGGAAATTAAAAATGCGCTTTCACTAATCCGGCTGTATTTTTTGAACCCGTAGGAATTTTTCCATGAAATTTTTCGATTTAAAAAACGGCCAATGTCATGTCCCTCCTTAAATCAAGACTTTCGAAAATTTCAGTGCCAATTTTTTATAGTGACAAAAACAAAAGAAAATAAGTAATGAAACAAATATAGAAAAAAAACCAGTCTTGGCAAAAATAAATTTAGAACTTAATAATATAGAAATTGAAAATAATGTTCACAGGGGCGAACGCAGGAGGGTTTTGGGGGTTAAACCCCCCAAATGAATGAAAATAAAATGTGCAAGGCAAAACTATTAAAAATTTAAAGAATTGAGTAAAAATACTTAAAGTAAAAACACTTCTTATGAAAACTATTAATAAAAATAAAGGGATCTTAAAACATAGGATTCAATACTTAGAGTATTATACTCTTCAGAAAGAATTCCAGTCTAAAATCAATACTTAGACAAATAAAATTTTTAGAGCAAAACGATTCAAATTATGAAGTATTTTATATCAGTTCAATTATTTTAAGCCATTTTTTGTTGTGTTGTTTTGATAATTAGCTATCGTTAAATATTTGTAGAAAGCACTACTTTAAAAAGTATTGCCACAATATCAGCAATAGATTTCATGAAATTCAAAATCAAATGATGAAACAATAGGTCTGTTCCCGTACTTTTTGGACTAAAAATGGTAAAACTGTCAAAAGTCTGAGAGTAAGAAAAAATCTCTCGTAAATAGAGAAAAACACAGAAAAGTACGGGAACGCTTTTCGGACTAAAATTGTAAAAACTGTCAGATAAGAATGTTTGTCCAGCGTTGGCTTGATATGGAACATCGGCAGTGCAAACGAAATGCTTGAGATTTTTAATAATATTGAAATTAATTCTGATGTTCAGCATTTATATTAGTTTTTACACATTTTCCCATGTTTCTAGTTTTCATTTTAATAGTTTCAAAGAAGTTTTGATGTATCGCAATTTCTTTGCTAACTTGTAAACAGCTGATTTTAAGCTGTTTGACACTTTTACCATTTTTACCCGAAGAAATTTCTCGGACTAAAACTTGCAACTTTTGACAATGAGGGGAAATGTTTTACTCTCACGATTGCACTCTCTTTTACCATTTTTTCGAGTGCGGGAACGCTTCTCGGACTAAAACTGGTAAAAACTGGTAAATTGGACTAAAACTTTAGAGTACGGGAACAGACCTAATAATAACAAATCTAGCTTTCAAATGTTTATTCTAGCTATTCTATTTTAAATAGATTTTCAAAATATTTTTTAATGTTATAACGCAATCTGAAAATTTTGTATTTTTTGTTGACACAAAATGAAACAAACAAGTGAAATTTATAAATAAAATAATATTTTAAATTTTTGTTCGAAACCACTAAAATCTGTACATCAGTACAGTAATTTTCTGGTACTTTTTTTCAATTTCTTCAGATTTTGTAGCAACACAAATTCAACATTTCTTTCGAAAAACCGGAGGCTTGATTTTAAGCTTAGTGTTTTTTGGGAAAAGATGGTCAGAATTTTCCGTAGAACATTTTCCGCGCCTACGAGTTTTTGAAAACAACAATTGATCCGGCCTAATAAAAAAGGCTTGAGGCTACAAAGACTCAAAATATATGCAACTAACACATTTCCCATTGGAAAACCCAAATGGGTTGAAAAATACCCAATGAATATCTCAACAACGCATTGAGGTATGGAGCTGAATGTTTGAATATATATTTTATAGTTGAAATTTAAACACGTTTGCTATAAATTTTGTTTGTAGAGACGCAAATGCGTTAAATTTCTATTATAAACTTTTTTTTGTTTAAATTTAATATATGTTTTTTTTCTCAGTGGTGCAATTATTGACTCCCTAAAATTAAAACATTGCTTTTTTGATAAGCGTTTGCTAAAAATTGAAGAATGCATTTGGTAACATTTTTTATTACAAAAACTGCTTGTTCTGACATTACAATAAATAGTGCGCTGACATTTACTTATTAATGATAAGTGTTTCATTGCTCAAATTACTTTATTTATGTAAATAAAGTGGCACCAACAATTATACCGCATACCCTAGGATATTACGATTGAATTATTTTTTTATTTTGTCTTATTTTACTTATTTTATTATTTACTACTTTAATGTACATAAAAATATTAGAAATAAACATGAAAGCATTCATTTTGAATATGATCTTTATAAATCGACATTATTTTGCTTAATTAAAGAGATAATTTTACTGAAGAATTATTTTAAGCCTCAAAACTCATTCTTTTAAATTTTCATTTAACACAATTTGCTTAAAAACCAAATTGCACAAATAAAACGAAAACACTTGTCAGCAGAGCAGCAGCTTCTGACCTTGAACAAGGAGGGAAATTATTTATCTCTATTTTGGGATCAATTTAGGATTGTATTAGCTTGTGCTCAAAGTAGGTGAAATCTTTGGTGATATGAAAAACGATACTAGAGACATGTGAATCGCGTAGCGGCGAATGTTGGCGGTGTCCATTCTATATTATAATTATTCAATGATATTAGTTTTAAGTTTCCAGTTAGGATCAGAGCTAGGACTGGTGTTAGGTAATTTTTTTTCGGAAGGTGTGTTTTTTGGATTAGGTAAAGTTGGAATATTTTTGTTATATAGTTTTCTTAGCATGAGAAATGTTGGAATTATTATTGCTAATATTAGAACTATTGTTTTTATTATAACTAGACTTAATGTTAGATTTAGAGTTAATCATTTAAACTAGATGATTGGGTAAATAGCCAGGCGAATTGAGAAGGGATGGTATGTTATATTCGATATTTTAACTCTATTCTACTCTTACAAACACGAACTAAAGATGTATTGTATTTTTGTATGATGAAATTTTTCACATGTTCGTCAAAATATTACTCTTTTCCGCTGTGAAAAATACTCAAAACATTTTTCCCACGACAATTTAATTGAACTGCCTATGTATTTTGAAGTGAAAAGTGGCAGTTATTTTTTTTATTTTTTATTTTCATATATTTATTTTTTTTCTGTTTTAAGAAGTAAAGCATGCCTGTCTCAAACTTTTCAATTTCTTCACAACAAAATATTTGTCAGAATTTTCTCGCAACAAAAAAATGAATGTTGCGAGTGAAATTTCACGCAAACGGACAGAGTACTAGGCTTTACGTGATTTTTAAAGATTTTAAAAGAATTTTAAAGTTTTTCTCGCTTTTTTCGAATAAAGTAGCATATCTTTAAATATATCTTGTACACTTCTTGTTCAATATTAATAATCACGCTAAGCCGAAAAAAATTTCTAATTATCTTCATGTTTGTTCAACAAATTTTTACATTTGGATGTGTAGTTTTTGCGCTATCATCATTCATAAAAAATCGAAAACTATTTTCATTTTTAGTGGAAATATAAGCTATCGCCGAAAGAAATGCGTGCAAAAATGCGGATTTTTGTATCGATTCTCCATTTTTTACAAAGATTTTTAGCCTTTTCGATAAATTTTTCACATATCTCGTAACGAATTTCTGCAAGTTCAGTCGACAATAATTTCAGATCATGGAACGCTTCTTTTAACTTAATTTTAGGACCTTGTAATCTGAGCTGCACACGGTCAATTCTCTTAGAGTTCATGCCAGAAAAGGACTAAAGTTATGATATTTAAATTCGGTTTAAGATAAAGATTGCAGCATTTCTGGTGTACCATTTGTGGCAGTATTTTCATCTGCTAATTTTTCTTATAGTTGTACGTATTCTTCCAGTCCCTCGACAATAACGCTAACTTCTTGCGCTCTAGCGCTCCTTCTTGTTACAGATTCTTTCACAGATTTTTTAAACATTTTTAACAATTTCCATTTTAATATTGAACGTGAGAAAAAGAGACGTATGTTATCAATTATTCCAAAACATGTTACAAAGATTGAATCTTGGTTAGCTGTAGTAACTCCTACTAAATTAAATGTGTGGTTATCACAATTTACAAATGTTGCCTTATTATTTTTTTCTATTATTCTTTGTTTAACGCCAGATATTTGATTTGACATAAGGGCAGCATTATCATAGCATTGCACCCTACAGTTGGCTTATTGCATTAATTTATTAAAACGAACTGTTTTGCAAAATTTTGTTTGTCTTGAGAATGATTTGGCGCCCCTCTTCGAGTGGCCCTGATGACACCCCCTGCCCCCCCTCGCTCCGCCACTGTGCTGGTGATCATTGTGCACCCAAACCTGACAGTACAATTTTTCGATGTCAGCTGTAAAGGCAAATCGTGGGAGACGAAAGCGTAGTAGCGTTGTGGTGACGTCTTCATGTATGGCTGGCCCTGTAGCTTGTACTTTGTTTAATGATAAGTTGGTTGATGTTTTTGCTGAAGCATCGAATACAACCCTTAGTTTAGTTGTTGAGCTATCTGGCTTGAGTACTGCATGGTGTGGAAGGAAGAAGTGTGGTCCGTTGATACTATGTACAGCTATTTTTCTCATATGACCCAGTTTTTCATACGCTCGCATAAAAGATACATACTGAGTCTTGAGCTCAGGGTTTTTTACAAACTTGCGTTCAATAGCTGTGAAACGTTGCAAAGCTATGTCCTGGGATTTACCGAGTTGATTTGGATTATGCTGAAATGTTAACTTCAGTGTTTTGAAATAAATCCTCTTCACAACATCGTTCAGCCGTAGTTAGGTTGGCCACACGTGAATCACATTCTTCCAGTCGCCAGAATTTTTCCATTGTCTCGTTGAGTGACTCATCTGTGGTGCACATGCCACAAGTGCTAGTTGTGGTGGATGAATCTTGATTGGTGTACTCACCCCCCACTATCCAGCCGAAAAGAGTATTTTGCAGCACCTGTTGTCATTATCCTAGTGGTATTTGTCCAACGCATAAAGTCGAATAGAAAACTCCTGCTCCAATAAGTAAATCGATGCCTTTAGATTCATAGAAATTGGGGTCAGCTAATTGCAGGTTGCTTGGAATGTTCCAATTGCATATGTTTATGCTGCTTGATGGTTGCTTGGAAACAATCTCTGGTAAAATGTGAGCTTCAATTCTCTTGCTGAAGCCTGTCGTTCTTGATTGCAGCTTCAAGTTTACCCTTTCAGCGATGCGGCTCTGTGATTGACCAATACCGAATTAGTACTTCCGCCTGACCGGATATACTGGATTTCAAGAACCACATCTTTTGACAAGCCGGAATTGGTTGCTTGTCGACTAATTCAATAAATAGATCATGGAACTGCCTCCACTTGTGGTAGCTGCCATCGACTTTTGGCAGTTCAACTTTGGGCAGTTTCAGTCCTGATGTGATCATGTTTGCTGTTTGCCTGTTGATTGCTGTAGCAGGAGCTTGAATAGTTGTAGGTTCTGGTTCTTGGGTCATCTTCTGAAGTTGCAAAATTGTTGAAGTGATTGTTTGCTCAATCTGCGTAAAACCCTTATAATCGTGCTGGGTTCATCCGATAACCAAATTTTTTGGTGTAGGTCCTGGACGGATTTCCAATGCCTTTCTACTGCCTTCGCCTGCACTGCATAAGATATTTTTTATGTAAACACGATGCGTCTGATGACTTTTGTTTGATGTCGTCTGCTGGTTACTTACTTACTTACTTAGATGGCGCTTACAACCGTTGGTCGGTTTTGGCCTGGTCTAAGAATTTTCGCCAGCCTCTTTTGTCGTGCGCTTGCTGGCGCCAGCTGGATACTCCAAGCGTCGTCAGGTTATCCAATGCCTGCTCTTTCCAACGGAGATGCGGTCTTCCTCGTCTGCGTTGGCCACCGCTGGGTACCGAATCCAATATTTTTTTCGCTGGAGCTTCGTCGTAAATTCTCTCGACATGACCTAGCCAGCGAAGCCGCTCTATTTTAATACGCTTGACTATATCGATGTCGGCATATAGCTCATACAACTCGTGGTTCCATCGTATTCGGTACTCGCCATTGACGCAGATTGGACCATAGATCTTGCGAAGGATTTTTCTCTCGAACGCTCCCAAAGTCCTTTCATCAGAGCTGCTCAACGTCCAGGTTTGTGATGCGTATAGTAGGACGGGCATGATTATTGACTTATAGAACTTCAGTTTTGTTCGTCGAGAGAGAGCTCTGCTTCTCAATTGCCTTCTGAGCCCAAAGTAACACCTGTTGGCAAGAGTTATCCTTCGTTTAATCTCAATACTGATATCGTTGGAGGAGTTAATACTGGATCCCAGGTAAACAAAGTCCTTCACTACCTCAAAGGAGGTGTTGTCAACAGTGACGTGGTTTCCAAGACGCTGGGACTGTTTGTTTGTTGACACGAGATACTTCGTTTTATCTGCGTTCACTGCAAGACCCATTCGACTCGACTCTTTTTCTAGCCTGGAGAATGCTGCACTGACTTCGCGCGTATTTTGGTCAATGATGTCAATATCATCAGCATACGCCAGCAGCATAACGCTCTTATAGAAAATTGTGCCGCTGCGTTTTAGGTCAGCAGCTCGGATGATCTTCTCCATTACTATATTAAAGAAGTCGCACGATAAGGAATCACCTTGTCTGAAACCTCGCTTGGTATCGAAAGGAAGGGAGAGGTCCTTCCCGATTTTCACTGCGCTGCTGGTGTTGTACAGTGTCATCCTGCAAAGACGTATTAGCTTCGCAGGAATACCAAATTCAGACATAATGGAGTATAGGTGACTCCTTATTGGACTGTCGAAGGCGGCTTTGAAATCGACAAAGAGATGGTGCGTGTCGATTTGTTTTTCGAGGGTCTTTTCCAAGATTTGTCGGAGCGTGAAGATCTGATCAATGGTGGACTTTCCAGGTCTGAAGCCACACTGATAAGGTCCAATCAGTTGGTTGACGATGGGCTTCAGTCTTTCACACAATACGCTCGACAGGACCTTATATGCGATATTTAGAAGGCTAATCCCACGGTAGTTGGCGCAAATGGTGGGATCGCCTTTCTTGTGGATTGGGCAGAGCACATTGAGGTTCCAATCATCTGGAATGCATTCTTCCGACCATATTCTGCATAGAAGTCTGTGAATGCATTTAAATAGAGCTTCACCACCGGTCTTAAACAGCTCAGCCGGTAGACCATCGGCTCCTGCGGCTTTGTTGTTTTTAAGCCGAGCTATAGCTGTTAAGACCTCGTTATAGTCGGGCAGCGGAACTTCAACGCTGTCATCCATGATTGGGGTTTCCGGGATATCATCTCCACTGGCGGGATTGTTGTCAGCGTCGCCATTTAAAAGACTAGAGAAGTGTTCCCTCCATAGCATCAGTGTTCTCTGGATATCTGTCACTAGATTCCCATGCTCATCCTTGCAGGAAGAGGCTCCGGTCTTAAAACCATCGGCCAGGCGTCTTATTTTTTCGAAAAATTTTCGAGTCTCATTCCTGTCGCCATGCATCTCAATTTTCTCGCACTCACGCATTTCCGCCTCTTGTTTCTTTCGCCTGAAAATGCGTCTCTCTTCCCTCCTCTTCTCTCGGTATCGCTCCATAACAGCACGCGTTACAACCGACTGCAGGGTGGCTTTGTAGGCGATGTCCTTCTCTACAGTGGCGTCGCGACACTCCTGGTCGTGCCACTGGTTTCGGCGAGGGCGGTGGTAGCCTATCACCTCTTCGGCAGCCGTACGCATAGAGTGGGGTATGTGCGTCCACTGTCCGCATATATCGTCGATCGGAGGAGTGCTTTCTTGAAGCAGGAGTGAGAGTCGAGTAGCGAAGGCTTGGGCCGTCCGTTTTTACTGCAGCTTGTCGACGTCTAGCTTTCTTTGTGTAGGATTGCGAGCATTCTTAGCTGCGCACAGACGTGTGCGGATCTTGGCTGCGACAAGATAATGATCCGAGTCTATGTTAGCACCACGAATCGTGCGTACGTCTAGTACACTGGAAGAGTGCCTTCCGTCAATCAAAACGTGATCAATTTGGTTCCATGTTTTTCGATCATGGGACAGCCAAGTGGCCTTATGAATATTGAGATGCTTGAATCTAGTGCTACTTACGACCATGTTTCGTGCTGCGGCGAAGTCAATCAACCTCATTCCGTTATTGGATGTGTTGTCGTGGAGGCTGAACTTTCCGACTGTTGGACCAAATATGTTTTCCTTACCCACCTTGGCGTTGAAATCACCAAGCACGATTTTTATGTCATGACGGGGGCAGCGCTCGTATGCGTCTTCAAGGCGCTCGTAAAAACTTTCTTTGGTCTCGTCATCGTTTTCTTCTGTCGGAGCGTGCGCACATATTAGGCTCATGTTAAAAAATTTTGCCTTGAAGCGTATTATGGCAAGTCGTTCGTTCCCAGGAGTGAATCGCAGGACATGATGCCGTATTCTCTTGCCAACTACAAATCCGCATCCAAACTCGTGCTTCTCCGCATGGCCGCTGTAGTAGATATCACAGGATGCTTGCCGTAAGCAACCCTGTCCCTTCCATCGCATTTCTTGGATTGCAGTGATATCAGAATTATATCTTTCCAAGATATCAATCAGTTGGATAGAGGCACCATCCCAATTTAGGGTTCGGACATTCCAGGTGCATATTAGTAAATCATTATCAGTTTTTCGTTTGCGGTAGTCGTCATCAGATTTGGGGATCATTCTTTTATTTATTCTTAAACTTTTCATTGAAATAGAAAACTCACAACCTTTGCTTAATGGCCAAAGGAAGCCCGCCGCTCAGATTCGCCGCCAAAGTTTATCGGGTGATAGTTCTTTGACGATTCCAGGAGACACCACGCGGAGATTTGAGTCGACTTGAGACGATTTCGACATAGATAATGCTGGCCTCGCCAAGTTGAGGCAGTCAGACACGTTGCCATGTGAAGATCGCCCCCTTATCTTTTGCTATTTGTTTACTTTTTGAGGAAGGGGAATAAAGTGGTGCCCTCAAAACCATATACAGAACATACTGTTAACACTACATAAAAACACTATACACAAAACATCAGAATTAATTTATAAATATAATCTAAATTTTCTTTTATTGCTAAGTTTTCAAAAAATTGTTCAACTTGAAATATTTAAATAAAACAAAATAAAATAAAATAAAAAATATATAACGAATTTTAATTCGCACCAAACGCAGTTACAGAAGCGCGTGGTGCTAACTTCTAACTCCAAAAAATTGATCACGCGGTGTGAATTTAACTCTTAGTTTATAAGATTGTTAACAATAAATAAACTTGTGTTTTTTATTCTAAATTTATATATTACATGTACTGAAATCTTTGATGAATTAAAAGAACTGATCAATAATCTCAAAAATTTTGATTTTGCTTAGATTTTTGTTTGCTGGTAAGAAAAGCTTGATCGATATTGAACGTCACTATAATCCAAAAAAGGAAAAAAAAGAACACAATTCAAAATTCTCAATTTTATGGTACGTAGAATAGAATAAAATAAAACAAGGATAAATTCGTAAAATTGAAAACAGTGTGCTTGGCTTTAATTTGAGTTTCCTTTAGCTATTTTATGAAGCATTGGAAACTTGAAAAAAAAAAACAAAAAAAAAACAACAACAAATATTATTGTGCCTTACTCTTATTAATTTTTTCTTTCTTTCAATTCTGGTTTTGTTGGGTTCTTAGTTTTTGAAATTTTAATTTTCCGTTTTAAGCATCTGTTCCCAGCAGGGACCGAAAATAACAGTTATTTTCGAAATTTCAATTCAAAAAGTCAGACAGAAAGAATTTATTTATTCGATATTTGAATATAGCAGTGCGATGCTTGTTAGCTAAGGAATACTAATCTTAAAAGCTTTTTATTTGTTTGACTTTTGTAAAATAGTCAAAAATAAAAGTTATTTTTTGACCGATTTTTTTTCGGTCAAAAATAAAAGTTAAAATATGTCTTCTATTTTTTCGGTCAGAAATATAAGTTAAAATTTGACTTATATTTTTTAGGTCAAGAATAAAAGTTAAAATTTGACTACATATTATTTTTTAAGTCAAAAATAACAGTTAAAATTTTACTTTTATTTTTTCGGTTAAAAGTAAAAGTTAAAATTTGACTTTTTTGTTGGCATCTCCAAAATGTTAAAAGAGTATTGCTAATTTTTTAAATACATTTGGCATCTTATCCAAATCATTCACTCAAATGAATTAATTTTACCAGTAAATAAGTGATAAGAATGTAGCCAAGGGCGCCGAAAATAATTTTTACCCATCTAGTTTTCATCTTCAAGTGTTTAAGTTCCTGTTAAGAAAGTTGTATTGCACAGTATAATCATTAAATAGTAATAAATTTCATTTTCAAACACGCCAAAAATCGCGAAAATCCAACCATGTTATTATGGAAATTTTTTATTTTAAATTTTAAAAGAAGCACGGCAAATAAAATCAGGCTGCAAAACAACTGCGAAAAAAATTAAAGTCAAATTGTAACCTATATTGCTGACCGGAAAAATAGAAGTCATATTTTAACTTTTATTTTTGACTGAAAAAATAAAAGTCAAATTTTAACTTATATTTTTGACTGAAAAAATAAAAGTCAAATTTTAACTCAAATTTTTGATCGGAAAAATAAAAAAATATTTTAACTGTTATTTTTGACTGAAAAAATAAAAGTTAAATTTTAACTTTTAGTTTTGACCAAATAAAAAATGGTCAAAAAATAACTATTATTTGTTGACTATTGGAAAAATCATTACAGTTACGGTCCCTGGTTCCCAGTGCTTTTTTAATTGTTTTAAATCAACTTGAGGTTGTCGTGGAAATCATTGCATACTTTTAGTTGCTTATTAATTAACAGTGTTGCCACAGCGTATTTTCAAGTTTGTAACTTTTTGAATTTTTAAATTAAATAAAAAAGTCCGGCTGCTCTACTAAGGGTGATAATGAAAGTATTCGCTTATCATGTTGGCTCATGTCATTTCAGAGCAGACTTCATTGATGAAAGTAAGGGATTGCGTTGGTCATGTGAGAAGTGTAGGTTGTCTGACAGCAAGGTTTCTCTGAAATAAGTAGAGAAATTTCTTCACTTACTGTAAAATTTTTAAAATACCAAACTCTTTTTAATGATTTTAAATCAGAGGTGCACACAAGAGCTTCGGGGAGCCGCTCGGCTTTCACAGACCAGTCGTGTGTTGCGACGCTAGCATTGAATCAGTTTGCGTTTGATCTTCACGTAGTAAGCATCTTATGCGCAAATTATTATGTTGAATTTTTGTCTTGTACACACATACTTAGACAAAAAAGTTGTACTTGTGTTGGAAGCTCTGCCAACGCTGTGCATCACTGTTTTAAATATATTGATGAGTCAATTCCTTCACCCAAGCGAAAAAAGAAACACATGACCCTTCGTAGTAAACAGAAAACGGATTCGACACCAACACAGCCTTCTACCGAACAAGAACAGCCTTCTACTGACTACGTGAACACGGGTGCTCCTTCTATTTTTCATCTGTTAATTTGTCTGCTTCTTCTATTTTTTCATCTGTAAATTTGTCTGCTCCTTTGCCCTTATTGGCTTCACCTCTCGCATTGTCCGAAATGTCGTATGCCCAAGTTGTTTTTCTTGCTCCTACTGTTAGCGATATCCACCAAATTACAATAACTTCCGATATTTCTGTTTCTATTTTATTATTATTATTATTATTATTATTATTAATATTATTATTATTATTATTATTATTATTAATATTATTATTATTATTATTATTATTATTAATATTATTATTATTATTATTATTATTATTATTATTATTATTATTATTATTATTATTATTATTATCATTATTATTATTATTATTATTATTATTATTATTATTATTATTATTATTATTATTATTATTATTATTATTATTATTATTATTATTATTATTATTATTATTATTATTATTATTATTATTATTATTATTATTATTATTATTATTATTATTATTATTATTATTATTATTATTATTATTATTATTATTATTATTATTATTATTATTATTATTATTATTATTATTATTATTATTATTATTATTATTATTATTATTATTATTATTATTATTATTATTATTATTATTATTATTATTATTATTATTATTGTTATTGTTATTGTTATTATTATTATTATTATTATTATTATTATTATTATTATTATTATTATTATTATAATTAGTATTATTATTATAATTAGTATTATTATTATTATTATTTTTATTATTATTATTATTATTATTAATAATAGAGTTACTTACTATCACTGGAAGCTCAGCACTGCTAGAACTACTTGTTGGCATGAGGTTTCCGCTAGCTAAGAGAAAGTTGTTTAACTCATCCCGATCTAAACTGCAGTTACTGCAATTTTTTTTAAAAACTTTATCTTTTTATGTTCTGCCATAATAGTTAAGAGTTTAAGTTGGGGTTAAGCTTAGAGTTAAAGAAATTGATCTGAGCTTATCTGACAACGACTGTAGCATCATTTCTCGCTCTTCTAAAGTTATTCCAGTGGGCAATTAAAGGATTATTTTTCCATTTAGAGTGGAGCTTCTTCCTTAGCCTAATGGCAGCTAATACAGGATTCGTAAACCAGGGACAACTACTATTTGAAACTTGAACAGAACGTAACGGAACATGACGAGCAAATAAAACATATAACTTATCCATGAAAAACTTAAGTTTATCGTTGACAGACTCAAAAAACCAGCAGTCATTCCATTGCACAGCAGATAAACTTTGAAATAAGGCAGATGAGTCAATGGATTTATAGTCGTGATACGAAAAACTAGCAGGTCAAGTTCTACCAAAATTAATATTTAGACAACTGTTATGTTTAACGTCCGATGGTCTCCGTGCTTTCACGAGGAGAAGAGCGACCATGGACGGAAAGAAAAAGACGTTTATTTGATTTTATTGAGTATAGTTGCTTTATATTTTATTATATTTATATCAACGATGGCCCGCTGTCTAGGCGTGGCTGCGACAAAAGTTTGATTTTTATTTTAATCTAAAAAGGAACGCTGTCTAGGCGAGGCTGCGACCAGTTTAGATATTATTAGCTTAAAACTATCTTTCTTTCTTCGCCGTTTCTACGCCGGTCGGTGGTTTATAAAGGAAAGTCCTCAGTTTTCGAGGGCGTTTCCTTATTCCAATTATTCCAATAATTTCCAATAAGTGGAAATTCAAATAGATACCAACCAATCAAAATCAATACATAAGCTACATATATTTAGGAAATGTAAATCATTATGTAAATTTACATATCGTTCTACTTCCCCTTAGGTAGGTAAATGAACTGCCTTTGCTGACCGTGCAAGCCAATGCCGATGCACCCAAACAGTCACTTGCTTTGTTTTTGTTGTCGCCGACGTTTAAGTCGGAACCACTTGACAATAAAAACAAAGCATTGGTTTTGTTTATTTTGGTAATTGAAGCATATGCGCTTAAATTAGGTTAGTATGTTTTACTTTTCTTGAACGCCGGCAATTTGAGTCGCTGTACTCAAATTGGGTTGTTGTCGTTCGTAGTATTTTATTTTTTGTTTATTATTTGTGTCGAAATGCAGATCGCTGCATTTTTGATATCGACATCTGGTAATAATATTTATTGTGTTGGTTTTTTGGAATTGGTGTGAGGTCGGGTGTACAAAGTGTACATGCAATGTTGTGGGATACAACATCCCTCCCCCCTTATAAAAGAAAATTTTTCTCCTGGAAGAGGTTGAAAAATTTTCTGTCGCGATACCACCGATCAGTGAGCAGAAATGAGGATTACATTAATTTTTTTTAACACGTTGACGGACAGTAGAAACAAGTGAAATTCGAAAATTGACACTATATGTTTTTGTAATTTTTAGAATATTAGAAGTATAGTTTTACTCTTTCTGCTTAAATACACTTAATTTTGATTAATTCAGCACCTTTAATTAGGTTGCGGCTACAACCGTCATGGCGCCAGCGGACTCTAGACACTATGTAATGGGACGATGGCGGCTATAACAGCAAAAATTTAAAAACGTAAATGACAGGTTTAATGACTGAAATAAGCAATTTTTTGTGAGCAACAAAGTATTTTTGGGAGTTTTACACGAAATGTTAGTTCATGATCAAACAAAAATAAATAAATGACAAATAAATTTATTATAATTTTATAATTATTATACATTATTTGTGCTGCTACAGCCGCAGTGTCTAAAAACGACCGTTTCGTATTGGACGGCTATTGCCGTCATGTCACATAGTGAACTTGAACTTGACGGCTATAGACGCAACTGTCCGTCAACGTGTTAATAACGAATAATTTTTCTATAATTTTTTATATACAAATATGTTTTAAGAATTTTATACAAGTAAAGTAGTATATATGAAGTTAAATTTATCTTATAATCATGTCACTGATTTAAAAAATTTTTTTGTCTAATAGTTATAAATCTACTTATATATGTTGTTTTGTGTTGTTTTTTTTTCTTATTAAAATGTCTAATACATTATTTTGTTGGTTTTTTTTTTAAAATATTAATATGTCTTATACATTATGTTTTTTGTTTGTTTTTAAAATATGTATAAATCAATTTTGTTTTTTTTTTTTTTTTTTTGTTTATATATTAGTATGATAATTAAAATTTAGAAGAAATAATTTGATTTGTAACATATAAGTATTTGTATATATATTTCTTATATACAGACGCATTTATAAATATTTACTTTTACATTTTAAAATTTTTTTTTTTTTTTTTTTTTTTATATAATGAAATAGAATAAATATTAATAGAATAAAATTTTTTTTTATATATACTTGAAAGTTTTTGCTTTATTGCCCCATAATTTAAATTTGTTTGTTTGAATTTTTGTTTCAATTTGTAAGCGTAATATTTTGTTAGTTTTTTTTTGCGTATTGCCCCATAATTTCAATTTTTTAATTTCAAAAAATTTTTTTTAAATCATAATTTCAAATTGTTAATTTCAATTTTTTTTTTTTTTTGTTTCAATTTGTAAGCGGAATATATATTTTTAGTTTTTGCGTATTGCCCGATAATTTCAATTTTTTAATTTAAGCGGAATATATTTTTTAGTGTTTATTATTATCTTTTTTTTCAACTTGTAAGCGGAATATTTCTTCTCTTGTTTTTTTTTGTTTCGTATGTATCAGCTAAAATTTGAGAGAAGTTATAAAGTTTTGATTCATGAAGAAAACAAATGACTGCCTATTTAAAAAGAAAGAAGTAAAATAACATGTGTCCCTAGGCTTGTAAAAATCGCAACAACATTTGTAGCTCTGATTTTAAGATGTGTTCGTGTTAAGTTGTGGTGTTTTTATTGTGCATTATTTTAATTTTATTGCGAATTTTTATAGCAGTATTTTCGGGTGAAATAATCTTAATAACTTCATAGGGACCTTCCCAAAGAGATGAAAATTTATATTTCCTGGTCTGGTTTCTAATCAAAACCTTTTCTCCAACGTTAAATGTTTTTGGTTTGGAACCTTTATCATATTGTTCTTTTGATTTTTCCTTTTTATATTTCAAAGTTCGGCCTGCAATTTTAAACCCGTGTTGTAATCGTGCCTTAAACTCATTTGCATAATTTTCGTAGTTATAATTTAATGATGGGTCTTTTTGTAAAGTGGATGGAATTTTTGCAGGGTATCCATAGAGTAATTCATGAGGGCTGTAATTGGTGCTACTGTGAGGCGTGTTGTTGAAAACAAATATTGCATAAGGGATCAAATCGTCCCAAGTGAGAGGGTCATTATTGACATAATGTCGAAGATATTCCGCAAGTGTGCGATGGCTTCTTTCAAGTGCTCCATTTGTTTGTGGATGATATGGAGTTGTTTGTAATTTTTTAATTTTAAATAATTTACATACTTCTTTAAATAAATCGCTAAGAAAATTAGTACCTTGATCAGTTAATAGTGAATCTGGAAATCCAAATCGACAGAGTATTTGTTCTACAAAAGCTCTTGCAACTGTGGTTGCCTCTGCATTCTCTAAAGGTATAGCTTCAGTAAATTTGGTTAAATCATCTTGAAAAGTTAAGATGTATTTATTACTTTTGTAAGTCACTGGAAGTGGACCTACTATGTCTAAAGCCACTCTTTCAAATGGTGAAGAGCTCGTCGTTGTAATTTTCATTGGCACTTTTGGAGATTTATTAAGTTTATTTTTCTGGCATGATTCACATTTTCTTATGTAATTTTGTATATCAATTTTCATTGTTGGCCAGTAGTAGTTTGCTTTTAATCTGTTAGCGTTCTATTTACTCCTTGATGTCCTCCAAGCGGTGATTCATGATATTCTCGTAAAAGTGTTTCTATTTCTATTTCATTTACGTTTTCCAAAATTGTTCTTTTGTTGCTATGCAAATTAATTGTTTTTTCGGAAAATATTTCTTTAAGCATTGTTTTAAAATTTTCTTTAAACTGTGGGTTAATGTTTGGGATTGATATGGCTATAGTATCATGATTTTGTTTATAACCATCGCTTTTTATTTTGCTTAGCGTTTTCTTTGCTAATTCTTGATCTTTTAACGTTTTAAAAGGGATGGGTAATGTCGTCGTATGCAAATTTACGTTACTAAATGAGTATAACTCTATTTCACCTAGTAAAGGTTTTATAAATTGTGGAATTGATTTTATTATAAATTTTTCTTCTAAGGATTCTGTTAGAGGTAATATTAATATTTTTAATGCAGATTTTTTATTGAAATATATTGAATTTTGGGTTTCTATTATTTTAGAGATTGACTGGTTCCTTGTATTTTTGGGCTCTTCAATTTTTGAATGTACATTTTCATTTAGTTCCTTTTTATTTATCATTTGGCGTGTCATAACTAAAACTTTGTTTACCATTTCTGTAAGTTTTTCATCTTCAGTGATTCGACTGAGTGCGTCAGCATTTGTATTGCTTTTCCCTGCTTTATATTTCTGGACATTGTGTTTTTTAGCTTCATTAGCCATTCGAGTGGTTTGTGGTCAGTGTAGATTGTGAACTTTTTACCGTAAATATAAGGTCGGAATTGTTTTACAGCGAAGACAATTGCAAGCAATTCTTTTTCCGTGGTGCTATAGCGTGTCTCTGCATCGTTCAATGTTCTACTTGCAAAACATATTGGCTTATCTTTTCCAATTATACCTTGAGATAAAACTGCGCCAAGTCCTGCATCACTCGCATCTGTCGTTACTATGAATTCTTCATCAAAGTTTGGATATGCTAATATTGGAGGGTTAATAAGTTTTTCTTTTAATTTTGAAAATGCTTCATCGCAGAATGCGTCCGAATTGAATTTAACATCTTTTTTAAGTAGTTTAGTTAATGGTTTTGCAGTACTGGAGAAATTTTCAATAAATCTTCTATAATATCCTGCGAATCCTAAAAATGATTTTATTCCTTTCACATTATTTGGAGTTGGATAGGTTTTAACTACTTTAATTTTTTCGGGATCTGGTTTTATACCATTTTCAGAAATGATGTGCCCTAAATACGTTAATTCTAAACGATGTCGTCGACGTAGACAAAACATTCAAATCCCTGTAAACCCATTAGTACGTTGTTCATGAGCCTTTGAGAAGTTGCTGGAGCGTTTTTGAAACCAAATGGCATTCTGTTATATTCGTAGTGTCCAAAAGGTGTGCTGAAAGCGGTTTTACATTTGTCAGATTCTTTAACGGGAATCTGATGAAAACCTTTAGCTAAATCCAGGGTGCTGAAATATTTTGCTCTTCCCAACTGGTCAAGTATGTCAGTAATATTGGGCAGAGGGTATGCGTCACCGACTGTTAAGTCATTTGTAGAAATAAGCGTTTTTATTTCAATTATTTTTTTTTAGATTTAAGTCCCAAGCACATGAACTTGGACTTATTGTTTTTTTTTTGAGTGACAATACGGCACTTGAACCGATTGCTTGTAAAATGAAACACTGGATGTGGAGTTTTTACTGGTAACAATAAAACACTGAGTTTATTGATGAGCTTTCGACCCTTTTATAGGCGAAAACCCAATAATATAAAATACAATAAACAAATTACATATATATTTAAATGACAAATAAACAATGTTAAAAATTACATATATATTTTAATGACAAATATACAATGTTAAAAATTACATATATATTTTAATGACAAATATACGGTCTTGGAACTGCAAAAGCTATGTCAGCTATTTATGTAAGCATGCATTGGCTAACGGGATAGTATTTCAGCAGACTGCTTAGTGCAGTTTTGTTGCTATTATACATTTGTTTACCGTGCCAAAGTTGCAGGTGGGAGCAATGTGCTAAACCAAGGCCTCGAAAGAGGTAATATTTTAGCTGACTCAAGTTGCAGTGCCAAGACCGATACATGAATTTTAAATGAAAAAATTAACTTCAAATGACCATGAAAACCGTACGATTCAGCGACCCTGAAATCGTACATCATTTAATTTTCGAAAATCAACTACAACTCTCTTACGTTTGTAACCTTCGGAATCTGCCTTCTTTGGAACAAGTAAAAGTGGCGAGTTCCATGGACTTGAACTTGGGTGAATAATACTATCTTCTAACATTTCATTAACCTGCTTATGAATTTCCTTTTTTTGACTTTCAGGTAGTCTATATGGTCTAACAAATAATGGAGGTTTGTTTGCTTCAGTTATAATTTCATGTTCTGAAGTTTCTGTACACGTGAGGTGGTCTCCTTCGAAATAAAATAAATCGTTATAATTTCTACAAATTTCTAAAATTGATTTCTTTTCTTCTTTATTACAATGTGTTAGTTCAATGTTTGTTTCTATCTTTTTTAATCTATCCTTTATTAAATCTTTTGTTTTATCTAATTTGATTTCATTGAAATTTTCTATCTTTTCCCACTCATATTGAATTTTATTTAAATTTATTTCTTTAATATCTTCTGTTGTGTTCATAAAAAGAACTTTAACTTTATTTTTAATTGGGCGTACCAGGGTTTCCGCCAAATATACTCCTGGATTTCAGATCACTGCGTCTTTTGTATAAGCAAAAGGGATCTCTACAAGTTGTTTGCAGCGAGGTTGTAAGGTAATGGATTGCAGCCCGTAGACATCAGGTTGAGTTGACTCAATCCTGTTTTTACAATTCCTTTCATTATTCAAGAATAATGCCTTAGTTTCCTCTTTTTTTGATTTCACATTATTTTTTATGATTTTGTTTCTACTTTGAGGTGACAATGTGATGTATTGCGGCCCGTAGACATTAGGTTGAAGATTCTTAATATGACTTATGCCATTGGCGCATACTCCTGCTCTTCATTCCTATTTTCACAATTCCCTTTGTTACCCGTAGGCAACACATTGTTTCCCTTTTCTGTGTTTTTGCAATAATCTACAATATGTGATTTTAAAATTTTATTTTTGCTTACAGCTGCGTTTAAGCAGTCTACTGGTATTTCCAGTTGTTTATTCTTGAAATCTATTTTACAGTTAAATTTTGTGAGAAAATCGCTTCCTAAGATTCCATCATAGGATAAATTAATATTTTTATTTAGAATATGAAAATGGTGACTCAGTGTTATCATCTGGTCATTATATGGAACATTTATTGTTTTTATCTGTTCACCTAATGTTTGCATTGAATTGTCTGAAATGGTTGTAACAGTGTGTTTACTTTGTTTGTTAATTGTATACTTTTGTTCTGTGTTTTCTAAAAGGCTTATCTGTGCGCCTGTGTCTACTAAAAGTGAAGTTATATGTTTGTTTGAAGGTTCGAGTTTGATACGAAGCACTGGCTCATCGTATCCTTCGAAAAAAGGTATTATAATTGAATTTGTTAATGTTGTGCTTGGTGCACATCGGCTTTTATTTGCATCCGGGTAGAAGCGCCGCTGATTTCTTCCCGTGCTATTTCGTTTCCCGATGCATGATTTATGTGGTGAGTTTGATTGCGAGGATTGTATTGACCTCTGAATTATTTGTTTTCTCTAAACGGATTTGGATATTGTTTAAAAGATCTATTATTTTCTAAAATTCTGTGATTTTGGTGTTCTTTATATTCTTGCCTAGGCCGCAATCTACACTCTTTGTACGTGTGATTCGACCGTTTGCAGTATGAATAAAATATAGATTGTATTTCTTTCTTTATATTATGATGTTTGTTTTGATAAGAATTTTGACTATTATAATTAGAGTAGACATGATTATTTTTGCGATAGCACGAATTTTCAGTGTGCCCTAACTTTTTACAATATTGGCATGTGGGCTTAAAAAGTGAGGTTTGGTATTGCGAATTTTTTTCCAGCCGTACTGAATGCTCCTCGGCATACATGATGGCTTTCTTCAAGTCTCGCTCATTGTGAGCTTTAAGAATTAATCTTAAATTATGATTTCGCAAACCATCCTCGAATACCCGTATTGCCAAGTGATCGTTCTCGCGTTTTAAATATGTACGAATCGGGGGAATAACTGCTCATCAACTGTCAATGACTCATGCGGAGTGTAAGCTGCTGCTAAGTTTGACTGCAACATTTCCCAAATATCATCAATTGCCGCAGTTTTGCTGGTGATTGGTCGCTGCTGTCGTGTATTTGCATTGTCGAATCTGATGAATTGTTTGATGCACATAAAGCGATCGTAGGACAAAGCAGCTTTGTATATTGGGTTATGTGTTGGGCCCCATAACTCTCTAGCAGGTTCGGTATTTGATTTGGTGAGTCCAGCATGTAGAATAATAGCCAAAAATGCATCAAACTCCTTTAGTGCGATCGTATTCCATTCCTTCATCTTCGTTGTATTTGCCAAATTCCATGCAGCTGTAACTTCCCTGGCTTTCCTATTAGTTTCGCGTAATATTATGTACACTATGTCATCACTGATGATGGAGTGGAATATAGTGAAGGGATCATGTACCGCTCCGTTTGGCCCTGGTCTCCTTCTTGTGAAGTCAACCACATTATGAGCTCGAATGCGAGAAGTAGGGGGTGCTATTTTACACCATTGTGTGCCATCTTTACCATAGTAGTAATTGTCATTTGTTTGCTGTGCATTGTTTTCTTCGTCGTCAACATCGCTGTCATCACTTTCTTCATTGACTTCGATATGTTGTTGAGTTTCTGCGTCCGAATCATCACCATGAAAACCTGGTTCATATATGAAGTCGTTATCATTCTCAGCTATAATGCCAAAAGCATCATAGGCTTCGTCACCGCTCAGCTCTTCTTGCATAAAATAAGCAAATCTGTCATCAACTGCACGTCTTTCATTTACACTCATTTCCTGGTATCTTGTACTACGGCGTACAACCATTTCAGCAACTTCAATATTTGTATATTGGTCTGCCATTTCAATTTTCTTACTTTTATTTTCACTTTATATATCACACTTTACTGCTCACTGTCTGAACTTAGAATGATTTGGCTGACGAAATTAGAACCTCTTATATACTCTTTCATACGTCTACCTGGCCTTTAGGTTACCTACACTATGCACATCTGCTCTTTGTACATAAAACAGATTAGTAAAGTATAGGTAGAAATTTTAAGAACTGGTTTATTATGTTTCCAACGAAAAGCAATTACCAAATTAAACTACCATTTTATTATGTTTTGAAGGAAGGACGTAATATAAATAGTACAAAAATAAACGACCACATTATTATGCTTTCAAGGACACAATAACAATTATCCAAAAATTACCAAAAATTCACAGAACACATCTGTGATATGTTGAAACAATAAAAAAATTACAATAAAGCGAAGAAAAAATGCATTTATAAGTGTTTTATTGCATTTTCAGTACAAGCTCCCTAGGGACCTGTTCACGCATTCGCGCATGTATTTGATTTAAATGGGTGTAGCACCTAAACCATTGGTCGGATTGCCTTGATTTTTTTTTTAAACGATTTTCCACAAAATTCTGTTAGAATACATGGTTACTTTGGGGGGGTGTTGTCCTGGCCTAAATAGGATTAAATTGCGTTTGAAAACGCAATAGGTCCCTAGGGACCTGTTCACGCATCGAAGGGTTAATTTAATGCCCCTTTCAACCAGAAGAACATTACTTACCTAATGTTTCACATTTGATGTTCTCAACGGAGCTGTAGACAGTGAATATATATCAAATAAGATAAAGTTCAACGAACCTTCAAGACGTACAAGACACACACGAATGGTATATAAGTATCAGCACCATACAATATACGCCAATAATGAGCCAATTAATAGATGTTGTAAAGAATTCAATAATATCAGCGATAGTTATTCACCATCCATATCGAAATTCTCCTTTAAAACAAATCTTTACAAGTTCCTATTTCCGTCCTCTTAACCATCTTTTCCGTTTATAATCATCTCATCTTTAATAATGTCCCTTCATTTGGCATCTCCATCATCATCCTGAATACGCACGACCCATGCCTAAAAACCTCAAGTCCTTGTCTCCCCGATTCTAGCAGGCGTAGAATTAATTGACAAAGTTTTGTAAGCAAAATGTCAATCCTGTGGGCGGATACGCCCACTTTTTAATTCAATCCTTAATACAAAAAAAAAAACTATCTTAATTTAATTTAAGTTTAGTTTAGATTAATTTACGTTAGAGTAAGTAATGCCTTGTTTGGCCAAATAAATAAATTTGCATAATTTGGAAACGTTATTCAGGCGTCAGTCTATTCATGGTAAAATGCCAAACCAAAGTAAACACAAATCACTTGACAGCTGACAAAATGGCCGCCAGTTAATTTAAAGTTCTATACCTCTAAAAAAACTCTTTATAATAATAAAAATAAAAACACGAATTATTTTCCTAGCGAGAATGAGTTCAAGACAGAAGTATATGAGCTTGAAACAGCATTGATGAGCACTACACGGGGAGAATATCGGTTCAGACAATATTCCTTATGCTTATAATTATAAGCATAATTATAATAATTATAAACATTATTATAGCTTATGCGCTTTTTGCTCACATTTATCGACTAAGAGCAACTGATCATAAAAAAAAACATTTGTGTGCATAAATTCAGAGCAAGATAAAATCATTATTATTTATTCGCAACTAATGTTAGATGTCTGGGGAGACAAGGGGGCGATCTTCACATGGCAACGTGTCTGATTGCCTCAACTTGGCGAGGCCAGCATTATCCACGTCTCAAGTCGACTCAAAACCTCCGCGTGGTGTCTCCTGGAAACGTCAAAAAACATCACCCGATAAACTTTGGCGGCCAATTTGAGCGGCGAGGTCTCCTCTAGACTACAAACTTGAGGGGTCTCTTCAAGACCTTAAACATGGAATGTGCGTAGGGTTTGGGTCCTATCCACATTAAAACTTCCCAATGAAAATAAAATCAGCCTCGGATATGAACCCCCACTCCGTTGACGACCACCGCAAACGAAAAACGGATAATGATTTATGATATGGATATGCACCTGGAATGTCCGGACCCTTTATAGGGAAGGTGCCACTGTCCAACTGGCGGAAGCCCTCGAACAAATAAAGGCTAAGGCTCTAAGAGAGCAGACTACGATATCTACTTCAGCTGCCATGCGGAGAAGCGCTAATTTGGATGCGGATTCGTCGTAAGTCGGAAACTACGCCAACTTGTTTCCCGGTTCACACCTGTGAACGAAAGACCTGCGACAATCCGCGTCAAGGCGAAATTCTTCTTCATCAGCCTAATTTGCGCACATGCCCCGACGGAAGAAAAGGACGATGCTGTCAAGGACACCTTCTCCGCAAGCCGAGAGGACGTGTATGATCGCTGCCCGGCCCACGATGTAAAAATAGTTCTTGGCGATCTTAACGCGAATGTTGGAAAAGAAGGCATCTTTGGCTCAACTGTCGGTCAGTTCAGTCTCCACGAGACCACTTCGAATAACGGTCTAAGACTGATCGACTTCGCCGCAGCTAGAAACATGGTAGTTAGTAGCACCAGATTCCAACACCCCGATATCCAAAAGGCAACCTGGCTGTCCCCGGATCAAAAAACGCGAAACTAAATTGATCATGTTGTGATCGACGGAAGGCACGCTTCAAGTGTACTGGATGTGCGCACATTTCGGGGGGTCAATATTGACTCCGACCATTATCTTGTTGCAGCCAAGATCCGCATGCGATTGTGCAATGCGAAGAATGTACGCACAGGTGTGCAACGAAAGCTTGATGTCGATAAGCTGCTATCACAACGGACCGCCGAGGCCTACTCCGCTCAACTCTCGGTTATGCTCAACCAACCTTACTCTTGCCTCGACGACGCTGGCGGACTTTGGGCGCATATATCCCACTCCATGCGCACTGCTGCTGAAGAAGTCATTGGTTTTCGGCGCCCGCAACCTCGCAACCAATGGTATGACCAGGAGTGTCGCGACGCGACAGCAGCAAAATACGCCGCATATAAAAAGACGCTGCAGTCAGCTGCAACGCGAGCCATACACGAAAACTATCGCGATAAGAGGAAGGAAGAGAGATGCCTTTTCAGACGTAAAAAAAGAGAGCAGGAAAAGCGTGAGCGAGAAAAAATTGAGGTGTATCAGGGCAAGAAGGATGCTCAAAAATTCTACCAGCAGGTTAAGCGTCTAACCCAAGGTTTCAAGCCCGGAGCATCCACTTGTGGAGATGAGAATGGTGATCTGGTTACAGATACGCAGTGCGCATTGAAATTATGGAGACAGCGTTTTTCCAATCTGCTTGCAGGCGACGATACCAACAATTCCGCCCTTGGAGAATGCAGTCTGACACCACCAATCGACTATGATGAAGTGGAAATTCCACCACCTAGCTATGACGAGGTTAAAATTGCTATCCAGCGACTCAAAAACAACAAAGCCGCAGGTGCTGACGGCCTGGCTGCTGAATTGTTTAAAACCGGCGGCGGTGAATTGATAAGGTGCATGCATCAACTCATCAGCAAAATATGGCTAGCAGAAAGCATGCCCCACGATTGGAATCTCAGTGTGCTTTGTCCTATACTTAAGAAATGAGACCCGACAATCTGCGCCAACTACCGAGGTATCAGTCTTATTTCCATCGCATATAAGGTTCTTTCGAGCGTGAAAGATTGGAGCCGCATACCAAAACACTGATTGGACCTTATAAGTGTGGCTTTCGTCCTGGCATGTCCACCATAGACCAGATTTTTACTCTACGTCAAATCCTGGAGAAAACCCACGAAAACCAAATCGACACCCATCATCTCTTTGTTGATTACAAAGCTGCGTTCGATAGCCCGATTCTGGATTTCCTGTACGCAACAATGTCTGAGTTCGGTATATCGCAAAGTTGATAAGGCTCTGCAAGATGACGTTGAGCAATACATGCAGCTCCTTCAAGGTAGGAAATGACCTCTCCGAAACCTTTAATACCGAACGAGGTTTCAGACAAGGCGACCCGCTATCATGCGATCTCTTCAATTTCATCATGGAGGGGATCCTACGAAAGGCAGGTGTACATCGAAATGGTACCATTTTCTACAAAGGTGTCCAGCTCCTTGCGTATGCTGATGATATCGATATTATCGGCAGAACCAAGAGAGATGTAACCGCTGCTTTCGCCGCTATTGAAAAGGAATCAGCCAAAGTGGGTTTGACGGTGAACGAGGGCAAAACAAAGTATATGCTGTCTGCAAATAGAGAAGTGCGGCGTCTGGGCTCCCATGTTACATCAGGCAAATATAACTTTAAAGTTGTCAAGGAGTTTACTTATCTTGGCACCGCCGTAAACAGCAACAACAATGTCAGCCTGGAGATAAAGCGAAGAACAACAATTGCTAATAGGTGCTACTACGGGCTAAGTAAGCAATTAGGTTCCAGAGCCCTCTCTCGATCGACAAAACTAACACTCTACACGACGCTCATCATACCTGTGCTTCTCTATGGCGCTGAGGCATGGGTGGTATCGCAAACAGATGCAGCCGCTCTTGGGTGTTCGAGAGGAAAGTTATTCGCAAAATCTTAGGTCCTGTTCGAATTGGTGACGACTATCACATTCGAATGAACCACGAACTGTACGAGCTCTACGACGACATTGACATAGTCCAGCGTATAACAAATCAGCGACTACGTTGGCTGGGTCATGTCTTTCGTATGGATGAAGAAGCTCCAGCGAAAAAGGTGTTTGAGGCGAAAGCCGAGGGTCGACGACGAAGAGGAAGACTATGCCTCCGATGGATTGACCAGGCCGAGGAAGCCCTTACCGCGCTTGGTGAAAGAGATTGGAGACGGCGCGCGCGAAGCAGAGACGCCTGGCGAGAACTGATGAAGTCGGCCATAACCCATCAACGGGTTGTCATGGCCACCTTAGTAGTAGTAGTAGTTTTGCTTTGCTAAACAATTTTTTTTATAAGTTTTTTGAATATTTTTTAATTATTCAGTTAACATTTGAAACATTTTCATTGTTCGTTTTGTGTTTCTCTCCTTTTCTGTTATTTCATGAGTTGGTGTTCATTCCTTGAAAATTTTATTCATATGATAAATGCAGCGAGTCCGACTGTTACGTTTTTGCTTTTGTTATGGACAGAAATATAAAAGCCGAGTTAACGCTAGAAATTTTCTGCCAGATTTCAGTTAGTATTACATTTCTGTAGCTTTTCTCGACTGGATCGCAAATATATTAAATTTTTCCTACTTCATCCTGACGTCAGTAATTCGACTACAGAAAAATCAAAATTTTGCAGAAAAACTCTTGCGTTTAACTCGAATTTAATGATTTCAGTAAGTTTTTTTATACTGAAATGAATATAAAGGGTGGTTAAATTTTAAGGGCCGATGTTGATTTTTAATAACACACAAGTTATTCAGAAAATTACTGTCATTTCTTTTTATTATGATAATATTGGTATGGTTTAATTATGTATGAAACAAAATATCGGTCAAATAACTGCCGCGAGAGCGGCGGCACACCTCCATCCGATTTTCGATGACGCTGAGGCATAATTGAGGTTGTATGCCGTTAATGTGCCGAATTATCTCATCCTTTAACTCTTGAATTGTTGCTAGCTTATCGACGTACACCTTTTCTTTCAAATAACCTCAAAGAAAGAAGTCCAACGGTGTCAAATCACATGATCTTGGCGGTCAATTGACATCGCCACTACGTGAGATAACACGGCCATTGAATTTGTCGCGCAAAAGAGTCATTGTTTCGTTAGCTGTTTCGTTAGCTTAAAAAGTTCGCTATCATCTCACGATAGCGAACAACATTCACAGTAACTGCCTGACCGGCCTCATTGTGGAATAAATACGGCCCAATGATGCCGCCAGCCCATAAACCGCACCAAAAGTTACTCTTTGTGGGTGCATTGGTTTTTCGACCATCACTCTTGGATTATCATTCGCCCAAATGCGACAAATCTGCATATTGACGAATCCACTGAGGTGAAAATGTGCCTCATCACTGAAGATGATTTTCTTCGAAAATTGATCATCCACTGTTGCCATTTCTTGAATAACTTTAACGCGTGGCTCGATTATGTATCTGTCCATGGTTCAAATTAAGTTAGTCTGAAATTGAGAAATGCCAAATGAAATGCAGATAAACTTAACGTTTAGGTGTGGTTCACATTCAAATTCGGCCCTTAACAAGAGCAAAGAATAAATTTTATAATTTTTTTTACTTGGAAACATTTGTTTCTTATTCGGCCTTGGCTTCGGCCTTCGGCCGATTAGTTCCATTTTGCCGAAGAATCGGCTTCGGCTTCGGTTGGCAAAAATTCACGTTCGGTCGGACACTAACTAAATCTCATCAGTTGAAACAAAGAAGGACATAATTATTTTTCAGGATTTGTATGGCAGACACAACTTCCTGTTATATTGGAATTTACCTTGACATGCTTAAACTACTGGGTCTTAGAAACCGTACTATTTCTAAATAATGAATCGTGGGTATTGTTCTTTGTCGTGAACACTTGATCATAATGTCTGATCATTTTTAATTAAATGATGGCGCTTTCTTGAGCAATTACTTCATATTGGATGAAATTGCGTTGATTATAAAAATTTTGAAATTATAATAATTGATCATATAATGTGATCAGTGAGTGTTTTTGACAAAATTATTTCAAAACAAGTAAAGAAAGTCTAAAGTCGGTCTAGGCCGACTATGAAATACCCTAAACCAACTTTTCAAAAAAAAAAATAATATTATTGAAAATGGGTGTGTCCGTGGGCGGATAAAGCCTATATTTTATATACATTTAAATCTTGATGACAAATTTACACATACCAGATTGTATTCCTGTAGCTCACAGTTAATACTTTTATTGTGTTTTCGCTATGGGAGGTGGGCGTGTTCATGGACGGATAAGTCCCAATTTTTGAACACACCTTAGTTTTGGGATAAAATACATACATAGCAAATTTCATCTCTCTATGACAAACAAAACCTTAATTAAAAAAAACAAATTGGCCATTTCAGCCCTTGAAAGGACTTTGACCGAGCTTCTTAGGATCGATTGTGTTGTGTGTGTTATTAAATTTTTGCACACAATTGACCGAGAACTGGACCTACATGTTTTATGCCGACTCCGAAATGTTCTCAAAAAGCTTTACATGGCATTATTTACTCTCTGAGGTTTGCCATTGTCTGCAGAGAGGTGGTGACCGATCAGAAAAATTTTTTATTGAAAAAACTTTTCGCCACGGCTGGGGAAATAGAAACAAAACCTTATTTATTGAGTTTTAAACTTTTTGGGTTGTTTGGGAGGTAGGCGTGTCCGTGGGCGGATGACGTCCATTTTTCTAAACCATATTAAGTTTGGCATAAAAAACATGCCTGCTAAATTTTATCTCTGAAGGTTAAACAGAGGCTTATTTATTCCGTTTTCAATGTTTGGGTTGTATGGGAGGTGGGCGTGTCCGTGAGCGGATGACATCTTTGTGTTAAATCAAAACACATACATACCAAATTTTGTTGTTGTATGCTAATTATGAGCTGAGTTATGTAGTTTTCAATTTTTGCGTTGTATGGGAGGTAGGCGTGTCCGTGGGCGAAAAATATTCAATAGTGCAGATCTTTGGGTTCATCTGATCATGTGTACCAAGTTTCATCCAATTATCTCAACTCCTTATCCTGTGTTTACGGACAACAGACGGACGGACGGACGGACGGTCATGAATAGCTCGACTCACGAGGTGACGCTGATCAAGAATATTTATACTTTTCTATACCGCACTCGCTTCGTTCTATGCGTTACAAACGTTTGCACAAAGTTAATATGCCTTGACCTTTCAGGTTTAAGGTATAAAAATGTGAGCATAGCGCAAAATACATGATCAAAACTTATAAACGATTAATAAAAAAATTTTTTTAGTTTATGAGCAGCTTAATCATGAATCGTGCGCAAACAATTTACTCCGTGTACTGGGAAATTCAAAATTTCGTCAAAGCGTGGTAATCTTTGATTTAGACGTATCAGAGTTTATTAAGTTTTTTGTTGTTGGAAATAAACTGTTGGCCACGAATCCAAAGATTTATTGTTGTTTGCTTTGTTGCGCTTTCGTAAGAACAAACAATAGGTCCCAAATAGGCTTAATTGGATGAAACCACATACAAACTAACTTTATCATAGAGGTAAAATCTCTTTAAATTCGTTGAGTTTGAATTTAAGATGGAAACTGCGCCTATTCCAAATAAAAAGTGATGTCATCAAAATGATAAAACCTAACAAAATTCAGATGTACTTCAACACGGCCCCCATACTGGGGAATATTTTAATTTAGGCAAAATAAGAAAGTCGAAGATAATTCTTTACTTGTTTGACATTTTTTATATATGAATTTATAACATATTTTAAATAAATACAATTAAAAATAAATATTTAAACTATTTATAGACTTAGCTGCAGAAAAAAAAAAACAGTCTTTATTTACTGGGATCTCAACTTTTAACACGGCTTGTTTAAAACATACGGAGACACATGAAAAGAATCCTTTACCAGACAAAAAAGGTAAGTACTTTCACTATTTTATACCAACAGAAATAAATACAAATTAATACAAATAGGATAAATTAAAAAACTTTGAGTACCATTAACAACTAATACCTTAAGCAGGAAAAAAATCGAATGTTAACCCAAAATACCTAAGACCAATCATTCGTTCATCTTTTCTACTTAAAATTCTAGAGAGATTAACAGGTACCCACTTGAGGCTAAAAATTTAAGTAAACCCACATTCACAAGAACGCCAAAGACGAATCCGTGGAAAAAGACTCTCCACTTCATGGTCTCAACACAGAGAAAAGAAGTGCCACATAAAATCTATAAGATTTCTTCTTAAAACGTATTCAGAACTAGGGGCATGAAAGACGAACGAGGAGAGGTATATTTCAAGAAGAAATTTTCTTATTTTTCAGCAAAAAGTCTTCTTAAATTTATTAAATAAGATATCTCTATTTTCTTTTAAAATCCATACTTTTAAGACTTTTCAAAAACAAAGGGCATGAAAGACGAAAAAGGAGGAGTATTTTTTAAGAAGAGATCTTCTTGTTCCTCAGTAAAAATCTCTTTAATTTATTTAATAATATATCTCCTTGATTTCTTATAAAATCCATATTTTCAAGTCTTTATTCAAGTCCAAGACGACACCAACACTTCGCATATCGTGCATTCGTTATTTCTTTTTTGTTTATTCCATATTGAGAAGAAAAACAAATCATGAGAAAACTTTGTTGCTTCATTAGTTTCCTTCTGGAAAAAATTAAGAAGAAAACCTAGTAGCTTTGTTAAATTTATTTTTGAAAAAAAGGCAAAAAGAGAATCTAGTAGCTGTATGAGATTTCTTCTTAAACAAAATTAATAAGAAAACCTAGCAGTTGTACAAGATTTCTTCTTAAACAAAATCAAGAAGAAAACCTAGTAGCTGTGTGAGATTTATTCTTAAATGAATTTAAGAAGACATAGCCTATAACCAACATCTTCTTGGGTAAAATTCATAGAGAAATCTTCTTAACTTTGGTCTACATTATTAGGTTTTTATGCGGCGATTTTTCTGTGTGTACCATTGAAAAAACCCTTCACCAAAAGGAATATTCAATGATAGCATTCATCGATATACAGCACTGTGCGAATTAATGCGAACACAAGCGATAATTTGAAAAAACCAACATTTATTATTTATAGACGAAGAAAACAGAAAAAAGAAAATATTTTAAATTGTTTTAATATGAAATACTTCCTCCCTTGGCTTTTATAACATTTCAACAAAATTTACTCAACGCAAAAATTATTGGATTCGATACCCAGCGGTGGCCAACGCAGACGAGGAAGACCGCATTTCCGTTAGAAAGACCAGGCATTGAATAACCTGACAACGCTTGGAGATTCCAACTGGCGCCAGCAAGCGTACGACAAAAAAGGCTGGCACAAATTCTTAGACGAGGCCAATAGAGACCAATTGTGTCTGTGGGAGTGTGGCCTTTTGTAAAATTTCAAACTGCGGCCAAATATAGCGGTCAGATATAAAAAAAAAAAATCAAGACGATGATGTAAAACATTAGCAAAAAAAAAAACAAGTGAAGAAAGTCTAAAGTCGGTCTAGGCCAACTATGAAATACCCTAAACCTACTTTTCAAAAAAAAAAAATAATATTATTGAAAATAGGCATGTCCGTGGGCGGATGAAGCATTTAAATGTTGATGAAAAATTTACACATACCAAGTTTTATTCCTGTAGCTCACAGTTAATGCTTTTATTATGCTTTCGCTATGGGAGGTGGGCGTGTTCATGGAAGGATTACTCTCAATTTTTGAACACACTTTAGTTTTGGTATAAAATAGATACATACCAAATTTGATCTCTCTACGACAAACATAACCTTATATTTAGTTTTAAACTTTTTGGGTTGTATGGGAGGTAGGCGTGTCCGTAGGCGAATGACGTCCATTTTTCAAAACCATCTTTGGTTTGTCATAAAAAACAAACGTGCCAAATTTTATCTCTTTAGGTTAAACAGAGGCTTATTAATTGCGTTTTCAATTTTTAGATTGTATGGGAGGTGGGCGTGTCCGTGAGTGGATGACACATCTTTCCATTGGCCATTTTTAGAACACATTTTTGTGTTGATATAAAACACATACACACCAAATTTTATTGTTGTAGGTTAATTACGAGCTGAGTTAACCAGTTTTCAATTTTTGGCGTGTCCGTGCTCTATGGGAAATTTTACCCTATTTTGTGGCCAAAATTCGAAAAGGTGGAAGTATCAGCTTAATACTTGATCCATTACTTAAGTTAGAAGTATTTAGCTTGCCTTACAGAAAAATACTTGCCACGCTCACTTTTTTATAGGTGGGAGGTATTGAGTTGAATTATCAGCTTGCATTTTGATCCAGCACTTGGGCTCGAATTAGTAAGCTTCCACGCCCACTATTTCTACAGAAAAGCGGTGCAAAGTTCAATAAATGTTGTAATTTTTAAGTTAGAAAAATTATTTTTTGTTAATATCGCACAAAATCGCGATATGAGATGATGTGGTAATAACACATAAATGATTGCTCTATCGATGTATGATGATGTTTTCTTGAACTCTGTTTTCGAAAAAACTCAAGTTTTTTCGAAAAGAGCTAAAACCGCTGTTAGACCAATAACTGAGTTGAGACAAATAGATGATTTTGATAATACACTCAAAATTTATTACCAAAACGTACCTGGCTTAAGAACCAAATCTAATAATATTTATGCTGCCACCTCTCAAAATGTTGTTGATGTAATCATTCTTACAGAAACCTGGCTAAATCTACATTTCATTGATCATGAGTTTTTTGATCCACTACTATATAACGTATATCGTAAAGATCGCGATCTTCATGCTACTGGAGGATTAATCGCTGTTAATAAAAATCTTTGTTCTTCATTTATTATCCTATCTTATACTGATGTGCTGCTTGATCAGTTATGTGTGGTAGTTAAAGGCCTACCTGAATCTTTATTTTTTGCGTATCCTATGTGCCGCCAAATAGTGCATTTAATTGATATCAGTCCCACATGGACACCATGTCATCTTTAACGACCAGTATCCTGAAAGATGGAGGCCAATTGATGTTGCTGGTCGATTTTAATCGCTGCAATATTACATAGACTAAGTATTTTGATTTTTTGGTTTTAAAAAAATAAACAATTGTTTAAATTTACTTAAAAGGTTATTAGATCTAGTTTTTATAAACGATAGATAAATTTAAACTTTTAGTTTCTTAATCACCTATATCTCCGCCTACTGATCATCACTCACCTTTAGAGATAGAAATTTCTTTTTATAAATATCTTTATGTCTCAATCCGTCGTAATTTTTCTGCATTGAATAATACTATTATAACCTACATTGGTATACAAACGGTCTTATTAAAATTCAAAATTTTCGAGAAAGGTTTATACAAAATTCTCTAAACCTAATCACTTTTTTCATTTCTACAAATATCGACACTTGAGTTGAACATTTAATCAAACCTAAAAACCTTTTGGGATTTTGTCAAATTCAAGAAAGGATGCACAGACATTCCCTTTACAATGATCCTCAATGAATAATTGTCGAATGACGGAATATCTACTGGAAACTTATTTGCAGAATTTTTTCAATCAAATTTTGAATCCTACCATAATTATAACTTTGAAGTAAGTAGTAGTACTGATACTGGAATTAACTTTGGTTCTCTTTCTGTGACTGAAGATTATGTTTTATGAGGTATTCATACACTTTAAGTTCTTATACGGTTGACAATGATGGTTTTTCAGTCTTTTTCCTAAAAAGGTGTGCTTTAAATTTAATCGGTCCACTTACAATTATTTTCAATAAATCTTTGAATTCTGGTATATTTTGGATATTTGCAAAATGTCTTCTATAACACCAGTGCATAAATCTGGATCGAAAATAACGGTGCTAATTATAGACCCATTTCCAAAATTTCTGCAATTTCAAAACTTCTTGAAATTATTGTAAAAGAAAAAATAATATTTGCCACCAAGGGTATCATTTCTCTCTCCCAACATGGTTATGTCCCATATAATATTTGCCACCAAGGGTATCATTTCTCTCTCCCAACATGGTTATGTCCCAGGACGTTCGACTATATCAAGCTTAATGCTGTTCTCTAAATATTGCATATCTGCGTTTTCTAATGACTTTCAGGTGGACGTAATATATACGGACTTTTCTTAAGCATTTGATAGAGTTTCGCATGCTTTACATATTAAAAAACTGAACGATTTAGGCTTTCACTCAACATTTTTAAGTTGGATCGAGTCTATCTCTCTAATAGACAGTGTTACGTGTCTTTTAATAATTTTAAGGCCTTTTCTTTAAGTGCAACGTCTGATGTTCCCCAAAGGAATATACTGGGTCCTTTCTTGTTAATTTTATTTATAAATGATATTCCATCTTTATTTGTACAATCTCAATGGCTTCTTTATGCCGACGACCTGAAAATTTTTCTTCAAATTAGAAGTCAATCTGATGTTTCCCGACTTCAAAATGAAGTTAACTAACTCTATACTTGGTCTTTAAGAAATGTTCTTTTCATTTTTTAAATCATAAGTCCGTCCGAATATCGTATTATCCCATTAAAGCCCACTGTACTAGCTTGGGTATAAAAAAATTTCTTAGTTTTTTGCATTGCTGTTTAACTGTTTGCGAATTTTTCCGTTAAACTTCTGTTTGTATGTATTCTTTGATAATTTGCTTACATACTTGTTGCTGCTTCTATGGAAAAAAATGGGTTAAGGTAGTTTGCGTTCGCGTTTTGCGTAACTTTTTTTACTGGATTATTTGTATTTTTTTTATTGATTTAATCGTAATTATTAACAAACAAGAAAAACATTTATATTTTCGGTTTTAAAATGGCTTGGGTCTAAATGGGTTAATTACACTTTGTTATCTCATGTCCATCAATTTAAAGATCTTGGTGTTGTTTGCCTATGCTTTGTTAGCATTTATTAGGCGTCAAACTTCTTCTTTTTCAGACCCGTACACTTTTAAAACACTGTTTTTTAATCTTGTTCGTTCTCGGTTATGCTTCAGTAATTTGGCATCCGTATTATGCTGCTCATAGCTTGCGCATTAAGCGTGTGCAGAAATCCTTTACTCGTTTTGTTTTTCGTACGCTTACTCTTGAATTTGCACTTCCCTCATATAATGAACGATATCTTTTATTAAACATAAAGACTTTAGAGAGTGGAAGAAATTTACTTTCATTACTATTTGTTAATGATAAGTATAATATCTGGATCAGTTGATTGTCCTGTACTTTAGGAAAAAATTGATTTTAATGTACCTGCTAGGGTGCTAAGAAGTATTGATATTTTTTACCTACCAACTTGTACTAATTATGTTGCTAATGCACCTATTTATATGCCATTATTTTTTTACCATAATATTAATGTTGACCATTGTATAGATTTTTCTATCTCAAAGGAAGTTATGAAGTTATCATTACATATAAGAGAAAATAAGTTTTTTTTATAATATTTTAGTTAATATTTATTATATTCTTTTAATCTATAAGGAAGTTGTATCCAAAGATTCAAATAAAAAAAAAACGAATGAAATTTTTAGTAATGGACAGCCCTAAAAATTTTAATAGGTAGGTTTTCGAAATCAAACATGGCTGTTCAAATATGGCGGCTGAAACCTTAAAACTTGTCGAAAAATTAACAAAATTAAAACTTTGGCTAAACTTTGTGACACTTAGGGCCGTTTTATTCACTCCAAGTTCAATTTTAATCCGCAATTAAGAAGGGAAATTAATGATATTGTGTTTTTCACTCTCAGATAGGCATTTTTTTTCAAGTTTCTTCAGTTAGCTAATTGGCAGTTATGTTTAATTGCGGAATTAAGTAACTGTGGAAAATAGGTGAGTTAGCAACTTCTGATTGAAGAATTATTTGCTTTCTGTCAAGTTTAAAACGTCATTTCATTTTGACTTTTTATTTTAATTTTGAATTTACCTAAAATGAATAACGAACTACTCGAATTGAATCGACGTCGCGATACTTTCAATGATATACTTATTTTGTTTGGTCCGGATGAAGATGACACGATGTTATTCGCCGAGCGAAGACAATACAAGCTCATTGATTTAAACAAGTGGGATAACAAAGACTTCATCTATAGTTTTCGTTTGTCGAAAGGAACGGTTGCTCAACTGCTGCAAAAGATTAAACCATCTCTTGTGGTAATTATAACCTATGGAATCTGTCTACAAAAATGTTCATTTGTTAAACTTTTGCTTCAATAGATCTCGATATATACAGTGAGTCACAGTGAAATTGGTCCACCTGTGTCCAAACACTTTAAAGTGTAAAAAGTGTAACAAATCAATATAAATCCCAAAAAAAATGTGACTAATTCAGTAAGTTTATTTTATTAATATAATAAATACATCAAAAATTTTAGTAATTCATTAACATTTGGCAAAAAAATTAACAATTAGCAAAAAAAGAGAAAAATTCATGTCACAATGAAAATGGTCCACCCTAATGAACTACGATAAATAATGGAAATTTTTTTATCATCTTCTTTTGTTATCATTTGTCTACGTTTGTTTACACTTACAAATTGAAACTAACACGGTTTTGATCGATTCCTTCAGTTGTTAATTGATAAATTTCAAGATGGGTCGCTCGATACCACGCTCGAGCTGCAAAATTTAATTATTGAGCACTATAAAAATGGAAAAAGTCAGAGAGAAATTGCGCAAATTGTTAACAAAGCCCGCACAACAGTTGAAAGCATCATTCACCGGATTAAAAATGAAGGGCAAATTATAAATAAGCCAAAAATTAGCCCAAAAAAGTTATTTTGCGAACGACAAGAAAGGTGGATTGTCAACCAAATCAAGATTAATCCACGGCTGAGTGCACCTAAATTACGGGATATGGTTGAGAAACACTTCAATATAAGCTGCAACGCCGAGACAATTCGGAGAGTCCTTCGAAAGAATGGATTAAATAGCAGAATTGCACGCAAGAAGCCCTTCATAAGCCCAAAGAATAAAAAAATTAGATTGAAGTATGCTCAAAGCTACGCTGACAAGGATTTTTCTTTCTGGAAGAACATTTTATTCACAGATGAGAGTAAATATAAACTTTTTGGGTCAGATGGCAGAGTAAACGTTTGGAGAAAACCCAATCAGGAGATGAATCCGAACAGTTAAACATGTTTAACAACCCCGACAGTTAAACATGGTCTGGGGTGCTTGTTTGGCTGCTGGTGTTGGTAAATTGCAATTTGTTGAAGGGAAAATGGAAAAAATGCAATATCTAAACATTTTGAAAAATAACACTGTGTGTAATTTTTTAAGTCACGGCAAAATAACCATATACGGACACCACTACGTGATAAAAGACTAAAAAAAAAAAGACCCGTGTCTCCCAATTTTCCCCAAAGTCATGCACTTTTTGTTTTATGGGCCCCCACAGATTTGGGGCCTCGGTATCATTTTCGTAAAAATGTGATCATTTTCTCAGGCTCATATCTTGTAAACCGTTCAGAATTTCGATTTACTCTCAGAGGCAAAGTTGTAGCTCTTGTCATAAGGAACAAAAATTGCCAACATATAAAATCCAAAAAACTTCACCTTCCAGGTCAAAAACGCAAAAAACTTAAAAAATTTCGATTTTTTTTTACCTTTTTTCCCGTGTTCAGGTCCATAGGTAGCAAACCGTTCAAAATTCAAGGAAACAATCAACTACAAAAATGTACCTAAGATCTCAATAAACAAATTTCTAAAACATATAAACTTCCTAGAGATGATTCTTAACACCGTTTTTTAATTTCATTTGTTTTTTATTTACTTCAACATTGAGTTACTATGCTATCTATTATAAAAATATTAAAAAAAAATATTCGTATTATAATAATTATGTTAAAATGTTATAATTATGTTTATAATGTTGATGGCCCTGAACTTGCAAATCGCGCTCTCTTAAGTTGTGGATCCAAATCGTCGTCCGAATCGTCCGAATCTGACTCTGATTCAGAAATTATGGTGTCCACAGGCACGTTGCTTCCAGACTGCCCTCCATCATCAGCTCTTTCTTCTTCAACTACTTCATTAACATCATACAGGGTGATCTTGTGACTCCACCAACATACCTCTGAAAGCAATGCGTCCAGGTTTTTGTCTTTGAACCGTTTTTCCATGGGCATTGTGGTTTGGTGAAACCGTTCTCCTTGCTCATCGGATTCGGTAGGGAGTTGTTTGATGAAATCGTCAAAATGAAAAAGAAGAAAATGCAGCTTTAATGTCATCGATGCGCCGATTATCTCAAAATAATACAGCATTGCTTTCACCCATTCTCTTGCTTCCGGTTCCGCGTCTCGATCCGCTCCCAAGACTCTGGTGCATACACGCTGAAGGTAAATCCATGCCATTGAATGATTTTCATCAAGCGATGAAGCAAAGTTGCTCTTGAATAGCTTTCTAATGTCAGGGCCATTAAGTACGCCTGTTAAATGAAAACAAAAAATAAAGACAGAAAAGAAAACATTAACATAGTGTAAATAGCTATATATATTAAGGCGGGTCACCAAAAATGAATATAAAAAGACACCCCCTAAAATGATATCGAAGCTTATATCGAAAGTGTTTCAGCACTATAAAAATTTTTTTTTTTGGGTGTCCCAAAAAACAGCCAAAATGGTCTTTTAGTTATAACATTAGTATTTTAAGTCCGATCATGAAGTGCAGTATATCGTTGGATAGGTCTGAAAGAATACTACATCGTGTTCTTTGGTATCGATGATGTCAGAGGTCATCTTCAAGTAGATATATTGCAATTTTTATTTTTTTGCTCTAGGTACCCCATAACTTCGATTTAAAATTATTGTTTAAATAAACTTCATAAAAAATCAGTATACTATTGTGAAGGAATCAATTGATTTTGTTCACTAAAGAAAAAGTTACAAAGGTTAGAAGTTTCAGTACAACTAATCAATTTCTATAATAGAAATATTCAGCAATTGAAATTTTCTCTCAGTAGTTATATTAAATTTTGACGTGATTTCAGTTGGCTATAGCGTTCGCGGCTGTCGAGTTTTGCAACAGCAGATTCAATCCCAACGTGAACAACGCGCTCAGTGTTTTGTGAGTGGCAGAGGAAATCTGTAAAAACCAAATCATTGCAAAATATTTTTGTATAAAATCACATAAATATTTACCTGGAACTTTGAACTTACTTCAACCAAAATGTTTCAACTTTGTAAATTTAATTTTTTTAAAAACTATGACACACTCCAAAAGTGGAGCCAGCTCCCGATTTCGATTAAGTTCTGAATATAACGGAACAAGTTTCTTAAAAGCCAATTGCAATCATTTTTTAAAGAAGAAGTACCCAAAGGCAAAGTATTTTTGAGATAAGCAGTTATAGCGGAATCATGTAAAATAAAGTCAAAGGTGCATTCTTCAGTCTATGTTGTTGTATATGTTCATCCACACTTCCTCTTTTCCTCCACGAATTACATTGGAATTGATTCAGAGGTGAGCGTGAATCCCAATTACAAAGAAAACAAAAGAATTTTGGGAAGCCGCCCTTATCGATGATCATAATGTTGATGACCTTCAAATCACAGCAAATCTTCCATTTATTTTCGTAATATTTGATTTTTTCCATTATATCTTTCAATGTTTCATAGCTTTCTTTCATGTTGATACCCATTGCTAGCGGAATGGAAGGTTTTCGGTTCGACACATGCAACAACACTGCTTTCAAGCTTGAAACAGAACCATCAATAAATAATCTCCACTCACTAGCGATGTAGTTCATTCCCATTTTTACCACCAAAGCTTTTATATCGTTGCAGTAAGCGAACGAATTGTCATCATTTAGAGTGTACAGCATCTGAAATTCAGCTTGTCGTTTGCGGTACGCCGTAGAGTTTACATTAGCATGTGTGAGTTTTCTTTTTTTTAAAAAAGCTGTTAAAAATATTGCAAGCCGCTGGGATAATCCCAATATGGCCACAATGAAATCCATTTCCATTTGTGTTATTAGTTGTGGTCCATCTCTTCCCTGTTGGGCTCATAATCGGTATCAAATGGATCTTCATAAGTAACTCCACTTGCTGTACTCATTGCTGTAAATTCTGTAGTACGATCTGGAGTTGGCGGCCTTGGTTATACAAAATTTTCAGGTGCAAGCACTGGTAGTGTGGCTGTTGCAGTTGCTTTATAAATTTTGTTCTTCTCAGCATGTCGATTTAGACGTAAATTATAATTTACGCATGCATAGCAACTGGTTGCATCATGATCACCTGGACGATTAATCCAGTTTACCGGCTTACAATACTTCATAGTACCTCTGCCACCACTCAACCATGCCATGAGATTGTTATAACATTGGCGACACACTGTATTAGGTGTGTAATTTTCACCGGTCAAGTCCATTTCGTCGAAAAACAATGTATATGCTCTTTTGAATTCAGTAGTTAAAAGATTCTTTTCCTTTTGAAATCTTGTAGATGTTATTTTTCTGGTTTGATGACCGCAAACGTAGCAAAATAAATCGTTTTTTTCACACTGCATATTGAAATTGTCAGTTGCCAATGTGTGTGCGAATTATGCAGTAGCACTTTTACTTTTTTTTACTTTCACTGTCACTTTATAACTTTCACCGCTGAGCTCTCGTTGACGTCGAGCTGTGCAATGCCTCGATGTGAGCGTCGTGTCGCTTTTATATGCTCACAATTTCATCTTTATGACAATGTGTTTCCAGGTATTTTTATATTTTGGCTTGTGTTTATGTGAATTCAATGCAGATGTTTGCTTCCAGGTAGTTTTTTGATAGAAGTTTTTTGATTTCATATGTTCACAATTTCATCTTTATGACAATGTGTTTCCAGGTATTTTTATATTTTGGCTTGTGTTTATGTGAATTCAATGCAGATGTTTGCTTCCAGGTAGTTTTTTGATAGAAGTTTTTTGATTTCATATGTTCACAATTTCATCTTTATGACAATGTGTTTCCAGGTATTTTTATATTTTGGCTTGTGTTTATGTGAATTCATTCATGTCAATTCAAATTAAAAAACGGTGTTAAGAATCATCTCTAGGAAGTTTATATGTTTTAGAAATTTGTTTATTGAGATCTTAGGTACATTTTTGTAGTTGATTGTTTCCTTGAATTTTGAACGGTTTGCTACCTATGGACCTGAACACGGGAAAAAAGGTAAAAAAAAATCGAAATTTTTTAAGTTTTTTGCGATTTTGACCTGGAAGGTGAAGTTTTTTGGAATTTATATGTTGGCAATTTTTGTTCCTTACAAAAAATGACAAGAGCTACAACTTTGCCTCTGAGAGTAAATCGAAATTCTGAACGGTTTACAAGATATGAGTCTGAGAAAATGATCACATTTTTACGAAAATGATACCGAGAGACACGGGTCTTTCGGTAAAATGATGAAATTGGGAGACACGGGTCTTTTTTTTTAGTCTTTTATCACGTAGTGGTGTCCGTATATGGTTATTTTTTTGGTGTTGCACTGTGTAATCTTAAGCAAAGTGCTGAAAAACTCGGCATTAAAGACACCTTTCATTTTTATCAGGATAATGATCCTAAGCATACGGCTGGAATTGTCAAAGAATGGTTGCTGTATAATTATCCCAGAGTAATCAGAACTCCGCCCCAATCTCCAGATTTGATATTATTGAAAATTTGTGGCTGAAACTGGAATTTGAGATACGAAAACAAGAAATTTCTAACAGAGATGAGTTAAAAAAGGTCCTTTTGGAGGAGTGGAACAAAATAAATCCGGAATATACAAAAAAGCTAGTGGAATCTATTCCAAATCGCCTTTAATCAGTTATTCAACAGAAAGGATATTCAACAAAATATTAAAAATATTTTTTTCAATACTTTATTTAATATAAGTTTAAGTGGACCACTTGCACTGTGGCATGAATTTTTCTCTTTTTTTGTTAAATGGTAATTTTTGTGCAAAATGTTAATGAATTAATACAAATTTTTAAGTATTTATTATTAAAATAAAATAAATTTACGGAATTAGTCACATTTTGGTTTAATTTATATAAATTTCCTAGACTCTTTTAAGTTAAAAGTTTTTGCTCACAGGTGGACCAATTTCACTGTGACTCACTGTACGTCCAATCGCTCAATTGCTGATTGCTTTGCGATTTTACGCGCTAGGTTCCATGCAAGTTCCTATAGCTGATTTTGCCGGCGTGAGTGTATCTTCAGTCTCGAACATAATTTACAAGGTCTCTCTCGCAATTGCGCAGTATCGTTCAACTTATATTCAAATGCCGAGAACAGAAACTGACCTGACTTCGGCCAGCGAAAAAATTTATTCTTTTGCCCGCTTTCCACGATTAATCGGTGCAATAGATTGAACACACGTTCGAATTGAGTTTCCCGGTGAAAATGCTGAATACTTCCGAAACAGAAAGGGATGGTTTTCGTTGAATGTGCAAGCAGTTTGTTTGGCTGATATGAAAGTTACGAACATCGTTCCACGTTGGCCTGGGGCGTCGCATGACCAAACCATTTTCAATAATTCTAATTTAAAAATGCAGTTGGAGCGAGGTGACCTTGACCATTTCATTATAGTTGGAGACTCAGGATATCGCAACACGCATTATTTGGCCACTCCTCTACATCATTGCGAATCTGATGTACATCAACTTCACAACGAAAGTCATATTCGAACACGCAATGTTATTGAGCGTACGTTTGGGGTAATCAAGCGTCGTTTTCCGGTGTTAGCTCTTGGTTTAAGAGTGAAATTAGAAACAACAAAACTCATTATAGTGGCTTGTGCAATATTGCACAATATAGCAACTGATGCCAAAGAGCCGACACCCCCAACAAACATTGAAAATTTAGATTATGTACTATCGATGACAGCAGTTCCACATGTGAATACAAATGAGCGGAATGCATAAAATAATGCCCGAGACAATTTCCTTCTTAGGTACTTCCAGACACTTGTTAATCATTCCTAAAGCAATTTTAATAAAAACACAATTTATTTCAAAGATAATTAACAATGTTTTATTCTGACTCTGATTCATAATCAGAGATCCTATTTCTTTTTTTTAATATTAAAAACTGCGTAAACAGTTCCGACTTCTCTCGCAATTCCGCCAACTGTGCCGCAAACACTTCCATCTTTTCGTTATGTTCGACCTTCTTTTAAATGATATGCTCAGCATGTTCTTCTTCTCTCATCTCCATTTCCCTTCTTATCATTTTTTTCTTTAGGTCCTCGCTTGGCTTCTTCTTGTCCATAAATGAACTCGAAGTCGAACGCTTCAACGCTTTGTTCACTGGCTTTTTAAGAATTGTTGGTGAATATTCGGACCATTTCGATGCTGCACACTTATTTCCTCCACTTATTGAAGAGTTGACTGTCGGTGGTTGCTCAACATTTACCTTGGTGATTGTTGGCGATTCCTCATCCGACTCGATAGCTTGTGGTGGTTCAACATCCGCCTCGATGTCCGACGTAAGCACATGCTTTACTAAATCTCCGAATCTTGCATCTCAGAAGAGCCACCGTTATCGTCATCATCGTCACAATTTGGAGTACCATTTATTGACATTTCAATTGTCTGTGCTAGTTCTAGCATTGCATCACTGCTGGGTTGCCATTCGGGCATGCTTTTGCCTCTACCAGTGGCTTTGCGGCTTGCCTTTTCCGCAGCAAATGTTTTGCGCAGCTTAGCTTTTGCATTGCCATATTTCTCACGAAGAGCTTTTGCCGACCGCGCCTTAACAAAATTAATATTAATAAAATATACCACCATATTTGGACAACGTGAGTTGAAATCGAATACGACATCTTTCCAAGCTCTTTTCTTCTCGTTGAGAGTTAAAGCGTCAGTCCTTTTGCACTCAAAGACTGCCTTCCAAAGCAAAACGCATTTTAAAAGCAGCTCCTCTTCGGCAGCGCTGAAATTTGCCGAAGAATTTCAATTTCAAGAATTGAATTTGCAAAATAAAATGTAGGTCCAGTTCACGGTCAATTGTGTGCAAACATTTAATAACACACTCAACACAATTTGATCATAAGAATCTCGGTCAAAGTCCTTTCGAGAGTTGAAATGGCCATTTTTTTTTTTTAAATATATATGGACATTAAGGCGCCTCAAAAAAAAAAGTGGTCCGGGTCACCTCCTGAAAACAAACTTTGGTTTATTTTATGATGATTCCCAAAATATTGCAACTCTAGCTTTAGCCGTTCGTGTGCTGGAATGGTTTGAAATAACCTCTAAAAATCGCGTTTTTGATTAATACTATTTATACCACACTACCTTCGGTCAAAAAAATTGTCACAAATAGTGTAAATCGATGAATTACATAGTTTTTTTTTTTATTTTGTTTTAAATCTGCCCACACACTTAGTTATTGAGTTATTTTCAGTGATTTTTTCAATTTTTTTTAATGCAGTTTTTATAAAAATATATATAACTTCCCCATTTATAGCCTGATTTACCATTCCGTGGTATCATTGGAAAGGTACTGAATGCTGCTTTTCATTTCTGTCGTTAATTAACCCTTATAAGCACTTTTATAAAAATGCATTTTATTTTATTTTTATTTTTTTGTGATGGCCTTTGCCTCAATTCCTGAATTTGTTCAAATATAAGAGAAATAAAATTAAATCATGTAGATAAAGAATGCATTTTTTAAATGGACTTTGGAGAAAGTATAGAAAAATACTTTATTGTACTTAGACAAAACAGCTAAGAGTAAATTTTACCACAGTTCTTATAAGTAGTCACTCATGACTTTTACATGACTTTTAGGTTTGACAATGAGTTATATTATATTATATAAATGTGAGTTTTTGAATTGTGATCGCTTAATTGTTCAAGATATTCATAAAAAAATGCTTTTCGTTTCTCGCGAGTTAAATAAAAATCAATTGCCAACAAAAAGTGATGTAATAAAACATTTATTATTTTTGCGCGAAAAAAATAATAATCGGTCTTACGGGCTATCTAATTATCATCAAAACATGCTAAATGATTTAAGCAAAATTTGGAAAAGAGCAGAAATTCCGGTTATATCGAAGACTGCGATCCGCAAAAAACTTCAAAATTTAACGCTTTTATATCGGGATATCACAAAAAATCCATCGCATTGCAATGCAAGCGAGTGGGCCGAACTACTTTCAATTTCTGTTTGCAAATGTGCTCTAAAAATTAGAGTGTCTTGTAGTTGCCCAGGTGAAAAACAAATGCCATTGCATGTTTGGAATTTTTACCTTGATCAGTCGAGCCGAAGGTTGCTCACGCTAGATGACATTGAAAACCACATCCCATGTGATTCTATTACGGACTTCGAAAGCGAAAGTGAAAACGAAAGTATTGCAACAGCCACTTTTGTACCACAACTAAGAGAAATGGATGTGGATGATCCATATTCATCATCGTCTGAGGAAGATCTTAAAGATCTTGGACCAAGCGTACAAAGTTTTTCCTTACCAACATTCAGTGCTGCGTTGGACCGTGCCAGTGTATCCAATCGCTTTGGGGCTCTGCTCGCAACAACATTGCTAAAAGACTTGGACATTCCAGGCATAATTATTGATCAGCACAAAATCCAAAGGGAGCGAACTAAAGCTAGGGCGAAATCACTAAGAGACATAAAAAACAATGAAATACTAAAATGCATTTCTTTTGATGGAAAAAGGGAACGCTTTTTGAAACAAGTTACTGTGAATGGCAAACCACGCAACGTTAAAATTATGGAGGAGCATATAACTCTGGTAAGCGAACCCAGGTCAAACTACATTGGTTACTGAACTCCCGTAGACGGAAGCGGTGCTGGTATCGCAAACGATAAATTGCGACGGAACCAGCACCAACACAGGCAAATTTAATGGAGTGATTTGTAACCTAGAACGACAATTGCAGCGCCCTTTGCAGTGGCTAATATGCCTCTTTCATTTTAACGAGTTGCCATTCACTGCGTTACTCAAAGAAATGTTAGGAAAAGCTAATGGGCCGCAAAACTGGCCAGGAATAATTGGGCATACATTACAGGGCTGCGAAGATGTGCCGGTTAATTGTATTCAATTATTTTGTTGTTTTTTTTTTAACTGTTAATTTCAATAAAATATTAACTTTAGATTGCTCATAACTTTGATCCAATTGCGATGGGCTATATGCCCACAAATATTGATGACTGGGTTTTGCGAGCTGATCAAAAATATCTTTATGATATGGTACGAGCAGTTGATGCTGGGGCGTGCGATGAACATTTGGCCAGCATTAAACCTGGCCCGCTCAATCTTTCACGCTGGTTGACAACAGCATCAAGAATTTTGCGGCTATATGTTACGAAGCCTGTGGCTTGCGAAAAGTTAAAGCAGCTAGCATTTTTTGTTATGAGGGTCTACGCACCATTTTGGTTTTTAATAAAAAGCCAACCAAAAGTCATTCATGGCAGCCGCCACTTGTTTAAATACATTGAGTGGACGCGCGAATTACCGGCAGATATGCAATTTATTGTACAACGTTCTGTTCAAATTAATGGATTTTTTGCTCACCCAGAAAATATTTTACTGCCAATGGTTACAGATGAGAGCAAGGCGACACGAAAGGAAGCCTACGATATTATTTTACAATCGCGTGCTCATGACACACAAGGAATTCGCCAATTTAATGTCCCCAAGATACAATTCAATTGTGATTCCTATAAAAATATGATAGATTGGAATGAATTAAGAGCTAATACAGAACTGCCATGCATCCAGTTCTATACTCAACAATACTTATTAGAACTACACGACTCCAATGAAATTGTAAAAATTCCTGGTAATGAAAAGTTTTTAAAATAATTGTTATGCTTTTCTTAACAAACAATTTTCAGAATTTCCATGTCATTCACAAAATACGGAACGTTTTGTACATGTGGTAAGCCAATCCTGCGTTTCGGTAATTGATAAGAACAGACCTGCACATATTGCAAACAAGATTCAATCGCGCAAGCGTTACTGTAAAATTGAATCACGAAAAGATTTGGAATAAAAAAAAATTATTTCTTTGATAAAACTCTAAATTGTTTTTTTTTTTATCTTTTAATTAGCGACTTAATAAATAACCACAAATTTTTTATCATGTTGATAAAAAATGCATTTTTATAAAAGTGCTTATAAGGGTTAATTAACGACAGAAATAAAAAGCAGCATTCAGTACCTTTCCAATGATACCACGGAATGGTAAATCAGGCTATAAATGGGGAAGTTATATATATTTTTATAAAAACTGCATTAAAAAAAATTGAAAAAATCACTGCAAATAACTCAATAACTAAGTGTGTGGGCAGATTTAAAACAAAATAAAAAACAAAACTATGTAATTCATCGATTTACACTATTTGTGACAATTTTTTTGACCGAAGGTAGTGTGGTATAAATAGTATTAATCAAAAACGCGATTTTTAGAGGTTATTTCAAACCATTCCAGCTCACGAACGGCTAAAGGTAGAGTTGCAATATTTTGGGAATCATCATAAAATAAACCAAAGTTTGTTTTCAGGAGGTGACCCGGACACTTTTTTTTTCCTCCATACAAGTTGAGGCGCCTTAATGGACATATGAAATTCAGCTCTGGGGAACGGCCAGTAAATCATACATTGAGATACTTCAGAGATACCATTCAAAAACAATAAGACAAATAGTGAACGCACCCTGGTTTGTCTTCAACCGCTTTATACATAGAGACACAGGTATTCTAGAAATTAATACAGAAATCCAAGAGTATTCTCAGGCATATATCGAAAGATATATGGGCATCTTCCAGCGGCACGGACGCGAAATTCGCACGGTTTTAATTACTCGAAAAACAAGAAAGAAACAAAATGAGCCGATATGTTTTTAAGTGTTCTAACGCGATGAAAGAGTGCTACATTTTATAAAAATATTGGCGAGATTTAGTTAAAATTAGTACAAAGTAATAAGGAATCATTCAATGGAACGGACGCGACAAAAAATATAAGTTTTTTTAAGGTCGTATAGAAATATGAAAAATTTAGCTAATTTTGAGAACTTTTTTTATATATAATATACATGTTAATGGAGGTCAAAAGATTACTATTCTTCGTAGACTTATGAAATATTAGAATTATCTCTTACCTTTTTTTAAATAGATATAGCACGAATTCGGACGCGACATCATGGACGCGACAAATTTTTCCACAGTAGTAAAATACAGTAAATATGTTCAATATAAATTTTAATAAAAATACATCATAATAAGTTAAATTCAAGTTACATAGCAGTATTACTAATCAAAATACAAAAAAAAAAAAGTTAAAAGCTGTTAGAATGCTTTATTTTAATGTATTTCTTCACTTTTGGTGGACTTTTATGGGAGATGCCCATATGCCATTGTAATAACCATTGTAATCGTCTGGCAATGTCCTTGCTTGATGATGTCAGACGATTGAGAAGACAGCATATTCTAGATCTACCATTCATATAATAAAACATGTTTACAGATGATTTCTCAAAATTTTATTTTTTCATTATAATTTTCTTATTCTAACTTAACATAATTCAATACACTTGTATATATTTCTTAGTGGCACTTAATGGCGTGCTGCTCTACATGTAATTTTTACTTCTCCATCACATTTACCCAGATTCGACAGATTGTAAATAAAAATTTATTTAAAACAAAAAAAAAATATTTTCTAATTCCGTTTCAATAACTTCTTAAGGGGACGTGACGCCTTCAAATAAAAATAATTTTAATGTTTTAAAATGGTTATAAGATGAATAAAAATTAAGATATCATTTTGAAAAATTAAATATATAATTTTTAGTTAAAAAATTACTCAAAAAATTTTTTTGAATTTTTTTATTTACATACATATGTATATGGCTACTGGAATTATTTAAAAAAACATCAAAAAACTATGGCGGGCGTGATAAAGACTCACTGGGACATCGGAAAAAACAAAAAACGGGGTTTTTGTCAGCATCAAAACCGCTGTGGAATAAACAAGAAGAAACAATTTTGATTGAAAAATAACAATATGGCGGCGTTTTTCGATAATTGTCAAGTTTTTTTGACAAAATCGGCCAAAAACTCGAAAACTATGAAACCAATTTGTTTGTCCGTAGTTCATTCCATGCATCGACAAGTGTAAAACAACACATTTAAATTTCAGTACGATCGGTCGACTAGTTTTTGTTTTACCACGCCCACCATGATTTTTTTAATGGTTTTTAAAAAATTCCAGTACCAACATATGTGATTAAAATTATAAAAAATTTTTTTTGCGTAATTTTTTTACCGAAAAATATAGGGGAGAGTCGTCCCCGTTGTCTCAAGTACTAGTTGTCACAACGCCAATATCTTTTGATTCAACACGTTATCGAGTTAAATATCAATGTCATCTATACGCTATTACAATTTCTAGCATCCCAAGAAAGTGTAAGAGCCGTTAGTTTTGTTTTGCAAAAATTAAAAGAGTTTTAAGAAACTAAGTTGGATTTGTGTATTTTTATATTTTTTAAAAATTTGTGTTTAGACAAATAGAAGTGTGCAATATTCAACTTTAAATGAATTTCCAATACAATTAATATTATATTTTGCAAATACTTATGCATTTTTAGATAAAACCTTATATTTAAATTTACAGAACATTGTTTACTTTTTTTTCCAAATGGTACAGGTTGTCACAGCGCTTGTGGGGCTTGTTATCACATATAATTTCATATAACCATTTTGAAAGTATTTTATGTTTTATTTGAATTTAAGGAAATATGCCAAGAAATCGCAAACGACTTACAAACCGAGGTCGGACATCTTCAGATATCATGATGCAAGCCGATTACAGCTAGTATCAATAAAAATAACGTGGACTCACTACGTGTAGTTTGTTGTCAATCGTCAAATCCAATAACAATTGTCGTCAATATATAAACTGCAAACGTTGTGAACATAATGCATAGAAAGTGATTGTTTGATACATTGCTGCTTAAATTGTTCTTCGAAGTGCGGCAGCGACGACGATTAAGAGGTGTGAAAACGGGGACTACGCGTTGAGACAACTTACCCCACGGGTGGGGTTACTTGTCCCAGACGAGTTGAATTTTTTAACTAGAAAATTTTTTGATTTATATTAAAATAATATTCGTTATTCATATCAGGATTGAAGAATAAAATATTGAATTTATCTTTAGAATTTTTGCAGTGCCATTATTGCTTAATTTGTGGGAGTTACAGCAGTTCATTCAAATTTTGTGACAACTAGTACCACTCTCCCCTATTTGTAATTTTTCAAAATGACATATTATCTTTTATTCAACTTATACGCATTTTAAAACATTAAAATAACAAATTTTTTGAAGGCGCCACGTCCCCTTAATCCAAAATAACCTTCAAAATAAATTTACTTAACACCTTGAAAAAATTTAAAATTTCATTTTTTATTTAAAAAAAAAAATTTGAAATAAATAAAAAAAAATTTTGGTTTTGCCGGGGATTGAACCCAGGTCAGTCAAGTACTAAACGTGAACGCTAGCACTCCGCTAAACATGAATTTCTAAAACATTGATTTAATTTCATTAACAACGTTCGTATAAGTGAACCGTGTTCTATAAAAAGACCGGCTACGGATTAGGTTCAAAGGTCTATGAGGTGTCAATTGACACCTGCCGATATATTTTTGAACTGGTGCTAAGATTGGTCCAAAGGTATATAGCCGGTGTCAATTTACCCCTGTCAATGACAACGCCATGTAAAAGGAAATGGTTGGTTTCATATGTTGGTGGCAGAATTAGGACCGGTCGCTATCACTTTTGAACCTATCACGTGATAGGTTCTGAACCGGTTTTTTTCTCCGTATGGTATTTACAGTCAAAACATCTTTATTCTGTTATGTCTGATAAATAATATTATTTTGTTATTTATTGCTAATGTAATTCGTCGACAATAACCAAATCTTGACGGATTGAAAGCTAAATATAAAAGTTCAGATTTAAAATTTGTTTTTAAGGCTGCACTAGCTACTTAATTTGCAGTGAACTTAATCAGAGAGAAATATAAATACAATAAAATCTCACCATGATAAGTGGTGATGAAATTTTTATTGTTGTAGTTATTTCAATAGACAAATACTCAATTCCATATCCTCAAATGTTTCCAAGAGGACCTCAGTACGATCGGAAATGACGCAGTGATATGTCATGGCTTTTGTGCATCTGCGCAGAAATTATTTTCATCCTTACAGCCTTATTAAATAGATTTCCTTAACCCTTTCAATGGATTTGTTCATTATATTGGACGCATCAGAAAATAATTTTTGTTTTATTTTCCAACGTTTTTTTAAAAATCAAATAGGCTAGTACTATGAAATGAAGTTGTACTAACATGAGAAACATAAATTTAGAGAGATATATAACGTTTAATTTAGTTGGATTTTCGAATATGTTCCCAACTCCGGTTGTTTTAGTTGAACCTTAATATTATAACTAAACTTTTGAATGGTTTTGTCCATTATATTAGACAAGCTGACACATCAAAAAGTGCATAATTTTGTAATGACAAAGCTAAAACAACAACAGAAAACTAACGGTGCCTTTATTTACAATTTCTCTTTCCAAAACTTTTCATAATAAAACACTTAAGAAAATTCAACAGCAATAAGTTTCCTGTTATGCTCTTTTTGTGAGAAAAAATAATTTTTAGCTCATTTTTATCTCCTATTCTGCTGCCGCGGAGTGTATATCTAAAAATTAATGTGTGTATGTGTGTATGTTACAAGTAGACTCCGAAACCACTTAACCAATTATAATGAAATTTTCAGGGGAAACTCTAGCAAAGTCTTGAGAGAGTGTTCCTGTGAAGTTTGGTACCGACAGAACATGGGGGAGTGGCAGCTCTCATACAACCATAATTTTTTCCAAATTTCGGTATTCGAGCTCAATTTCTACTTGCTGTATTACTGATAACATTTTGTAGGCGTTGCAAAAGGGACGTGACACTTTTTCAAGCATTCAAACTTTTCAGTATAACTTTCGAAATATAAGTTTCAACAGCCGCGTACCATTGGCGGTCCGCCCCGGGCGGCATTATTTTAGGGGCGGCACTGAAGCTTAATTAAGCCTTTTGAATAACTGGTGTTTTCGAGTAACTCGAAATTTTTCGAGTTTTTGATTGATTTAACTTATCAGTGAAAGTACCCAGTATTGGAATTTTCGTTTGATTATGGCGAATTGTAAGTTCAGAGTGCAAATTAAAAATTAAGACTTATGCGTATAATTTTAAGTCGTATCTATAATAATTTTGTGTGATTTTGAAGGGATTTTACTGTTTTAATAAAATCACTTTGGAGGGGAGTTAGGTGTGGTCTATACTGATTTGGGTCATTTTCAAATTTAATAATTTAATTATTAATTTTAGAGAAATATTTTTGAGAAATGACCACAAGGTTTCAACAGCTTCATGCTCTAGCTGAACAATACGCAATTCTTACTCCTTTGCTTCTCCTAAATGATAAGTTGGAATGCAAACTGAATGAACTCTTGTCACGAAGATATTGACAAGTTTCTCGTTGAGAGAAAAATACTTCAGAATTTTGTTTCTATTGCGCACAAAGAAACTGATTCTTGTATGAAAGGTCCACTTGAACTTTTACAATTTATATTTAAATTAAGTCTAGAAAACGCAGTTCCAAACATTGTTATACTTTTACGCATCTTTCTTACCATTGCTGTTAGTGTTGCCACTTGTGAGAGGAGCTTCTCTAAGTTAAAACTCACAAAAACCTATCTTAGAACTACAATGAGTACGTCTCGACTACAAAAATCTTTCCATGTTATCTATAGAAAACAAGTTAAGCAATGAAATAGACTTTGATAATGTAATTACGGATTTTGCTTATAAAAAGCAAGAAAAATAACAATTTAATAAAATTTTAAATAAAAAAAAAATGTATTTTTAAAAATTTATTTTTCGGTGTCTTATAAGAATAAACTTTTTTATCGTTGGTCTAATTCTAATATTACGTAAGTCAACATTTGGAATAATAGCGATTATTAACGTTTAAGATAGATTGATCAATACCACATTTTTGGCTTTTTTAATTTTCAACGCTTTTAATGCTTGAATACATATTTAAATACATTTGAAATTAGTTTTCTTTGTCTCTTCAACATTAGATAATTTTGACTTACGTCGCACATTGGGTAAAAATCAGGCAAAACGCGCGCATTGCGATGGTATCACGACTTTTTTCTTGGTTTTTTACAATGATTTAATGATTTTGGATATGTTTAATGATAGAAATCCATTTTTTTAAGGCCTTACCACGTTTTTTAATGACCTCCAAAGTCATGCCTAACTTCATAAATATTTAATCAAAAACTTGACTAAACGTATCACCTTACAAAAATGTTCATAAATAAAAACTTCAAACTAAAGTCAAAATAAATGAAATTTTCAACAATAAATCACAAAAAACTAGACTTTAAATTTGTATCCCTAAAAGTTTGGTCCTGTGACAAAAAAAGGAGATGTACTTCCTTATTTGTGAATTTATGTAATAGCATAAATTTTAAGAAAATATAAAAAAATAATAAATTTTCTTTCAAATGCAACTTCCACAGGTAATCGCGGGTAATGATCAAAACAATACAAATGAAAATATAAAGCTTTATAAAAAATGGCACCAAATCTGTTTGCTACTTGTTTCAACCTTTTTTATTATTTTTATTATAGATTTAACCTATACAGCTATACAGAATTCTTAATTTTATGTTGAAGTTAAGCATCAGCACTAAACAGTTTAAAAACTGTTGCACTGTTTAGAGATCTTTGGCAATTATAATATATGTGAGTGATCTTATTTTGCTTTCATAGATAACACTGGTTTACAAATAACGAAAAGTTGTTTGTACTTTGAATGCCACTATCCTTTTCTCGTGTAAAATCGGTCGCTAATTCCGAAAAAAAAATTTTTTTTTTTCTGTCACTCCGTTTTCGAGATATTGCCCACTGTAGGGTCCGAATTTGGCTTCGATTGTGGGTTCTCGCCACTATTGGTATTTTTGTGCATTGCCACAATCTTGAAACTTCGTCGTATATATTTTCTGTGAATGCACTGCATTTAACTTTTTAATTATGCTGAAGAAACAACGCGTATTCCACCACATTTCGTTTTGTTGGTAATTTTGTTCTGTCAAAGTCACGCTACCGGAAATGTATTTTGTTTAAATTAAGTATTTTTGCACGTTTCATGCGAACTAAAGCTCGATTTTATTGATCACTGAAAAATACCGATTTACTTTTTGATATGAAGTGACCGCTTCAGCCACCTTAAATCCGAATTCTTGAATCTTAAATCCGAATTTCCGATGTCGAAAATTAAAAAAAAATTTATTATAATCCAAAGTGTTATTCTTTGCAAAATAGGTCGGAAGTGCTAGTAAAATCCATTTTTTCGATTTCACTTCTTCCCATGGTTATAATGATTTTTTCAAAGCTTTAATTTGTTGGACTTTTTGGAGCAGGATAAGATGGTAGGAACGAAGATCGATTGTGTAATCAGTAGAAAAAAAAACATTTGAGGTAAAAAAACATAAGAAAATATTTGGATAACACCAACAAACACACAGATATAAAATCTTCCGGATCGAACAAGAAACACCGAAGATATAACGAAAAAATCAAAATAGCACCATAGGGACCACTTTACAAAACAAAAAAATATTTTTTTCGAAAATGTCTTTCAAATATCTAACGATTGAGGCGGGGTCCAAATAGGTATATTTTTCTGCCATACAAGGTGATACGGTCTAGTGTACATTAGTGTACAATATGCTTTTATATTGTATTTGTTTTTGTTTAGAACAGGCACAATGAGCCGTGTTCTAATTGTTGAATGTATAATTAGCGCATAAACCAATTATACTGTTGAGTAAATTAAAAACACCGATTTGTTTGGCTTTAATAATAATACTCACTTTATTAATTGCTCTTACCTACTATTTATACACTTAGATTTAATACCATTAATACAAATAAATTATATACATTAATACATACATATAATTATGATAAATTGGAAACAACATATAGAGTGCAATGAACAGCTACTCAGCTAGCGCAAGTTCATTGCACTATTGTGCAATGTAAGCACTTTTGGGCACATGCATTGGCCTTGGTGACAAGTATTAACAAACAAACATATAGAGTGCAAGTTCATTGCACTATTGTGCAATGTAAGCACTTTTGGGCACATGAATTGGCCTTGGTGACAAATATTAAATTGCTGTGGCAATGTTCTGCTAAACATCAAGTTTGAGTTCACTGCCACCTGCTTACTTTTATATGTTGTTTTTTTTTTATGCTATGTCTCAACATATTCCCCGGCGTTGAGCGTGTGTCGATCAACCTTATCTTCCATATGTTGTTATAATTTCAAGGTCTGGTTCGTGGTCGAGACCGGGCGCGTTGTTGAAATCTCTTGGAGCTGGTTGTGGGGTTGCTCGATCGATGTTGCGGAGATTTTTTATTCGTTTCCATACAGACCAAGATATGATGCACACGATGATGAAGATACAAGAATAGCTTACAACGTATTGATGGATATCATGAGGTCGAATGTTGTTCGGATTGTCGATTCGTAGATTCGCTATCTCATTCTGGAGAGCCGTCAATTGGCTGATTTGATCTTCTATCGCTGTTTCCTTGACGTCCAGAAGGAATGGTTCAATATTGTTAGGACTGTCTAGCTCTGCCATGATGCCAAATTTTGTATATGACAAATGCGTGGTGCTGGTGACTATGAAGTGTCCTTGTATGGTAATGAAATCATTTTTTAGAGTACAGTCTGGTTGGAGGCTTAGCCAACCAGATCCTGTTAGGGCCACTTGAAAAACTTCGTTGCTGCATACTGCCGACATTCGTGTAGATGATTCGGCAAAGATCCATTGATTTGCATGTTCCATTTGAATCCAGGCTTCCTTGGAGCTGGTTCTAATGAATTCGCAGCTAGTAATGGTCTCGTTGTTGAGTAAATTCATTTCACATGACTGCTCACCCGCACCTTTGTTATAAATGGAATGAATATTGGCGCATAAAAATGTGTCTTCTTTGGCTTGACTACATTGTTTAAGTGTTGTGGATGATGTAGGAAAATATCGATCACGATGTAAATTGACTGCCATGAGACTAGTTGTTGGATTTATTGTTATCATCGTATTGTTGACCAAGACCGGAATGGGTATCATCTTGAAGACTTCAAATAATTCTTGACTGACCAGCGGTATTTTGATGTCAAATATCATATAATCGGCCGAGACACCTCTCTTAACCCTCATTAGTTTGTAGAAGGACAATAACTCGTCATACTCTACAGGTAGCTGAAATTGGGATGGGAGGTGATTCTTGATGCACATTATTTCCTGTCGACATTGGTGGGGGTTTATTAGCATTGGGTGAATTCTCCCATGATGAGTGTCAATTAAAACATCTAACAATGATGACTGAATTCGTTGTAGATTTGATAGTGTTAATGTCATTTGAACTGCTAATGACAACAACAGTCTATATGTCCTATCATGAGCTTCTTTTTCTGATGTGATATTGATTTGGATAGCAATTTCTTCAATTTGATGCTCGATCAATCCAAATTTGATCTTGGTCCCATTCTGATGCTGCTTCATTATGTTGATCGTTGAATTCATTATCGATGTTTGTGTTCTCAGCAAGCTCCGTACATGTTCTTCATTAGAATGCACTTTGTCAATGGTTTGAGACATTTTATTGGCATATTCAGAATCCAGAATTCCAAACAACGAATGGCCAATATTGCCAATAAGATCTACCGCACTTCTTGCGCGCCTTTTCTTTGCATAGAAAAGACTATTTTCTTGCTTGAGTTCCTCTTGTGCTCGCATGAACTGGTCGACTAGGATCGTGCAGGAAGGTCTTTTCTGGATTTGATCACATAATTGGCTTAGAAAACTTGTTCCATTCGTCAGGCTCTGTAGTTCAGCTCGAAATGGAGCCATATCGTAGAAAACAATTAAATTCCATTCCTTTGTGACTAATTTTATGTTTTCTATGGCCTCGAAGTGTATGCCGGAACTTTTGTTAAACTGTGTAACCTCAATCGGACTACCCAGTATTATTGGTAGCATAAACAATGTTACAAGTACTATGTTAGTGAGAGTCAATTGTGGCAGTCGCATCCTTTTGGTTGGTACTGCAGGTTTGTTTGTGGTCGAGTCCGGGGGCGTTCTAGATGACGCTGTTGCGTCCTCCTTATCGTCTGTCTCTTCTTCATCGACTGGAAGTGGTGCTAGCTTGTGGATTGCTCTCCTTGATATGCCAGTTGCTGTGCGCACGTCGGCGACTCGAACTAGACCGTCGTGACCTCGTATCACCTTTGAAATTCTACCTAGAGGCCATTTCAATGGGGGCAAGTTGTCATCTTTAATTATCACCATTGTACCTTGTTTGACGTTTCTAGATTCATTATGCCATTTGTATGAAATTGTGAAGATACTCATTGGACTATCTCCTCCAAAATTCTGCCTTGAGTTGCATAACCAAATTCCATCTGGTGGGATTTTTGGCATTGTTTGGTTGAGCATTAGGATCAATTGTTGAGGTCAACGGCTCTCCTATGAGAAAGTGTCCAGGAGTGAGTGCTTGAAAGTCATTCGGATTCGTTGAAATTGGTGTAATTGGTCTTGAATTCATTATGGCCTCTGCTTCGGCTAGAACGGTCCCCATCTCTTCATAGGTTAGTGATGCGGATGCCAAGGTTTTTTGTAATAAAGTCTTGGCTGATTTCACCGCTGCTTCCCAGAGGCCACCGAAGTGTAGTGCACGTGGTGGAATGAATTCAAAGTTGATTCCCTTTGTGTTGCATTCATTTTTTATCTTTCGTTGGGAATTGTCATCATGAATAATCGATTGTAGCTCTTGCAGTTGGTTTCTGGCTCCAACGAAGTTTGTAGCATTATCGCAGTAGAGTGTTGTGCAATGCCCACGACCAGTGCTGTCACTAGAGAATTTTAAATAGTGGCAGAATTTGCTCTAAAAGAGTGGTAGATTAAGAAAAATAGTGGTAGATTTTTTCCTCTACAAAAAATTTGATTTATTTGCTATAATCTCATAAAAATTATGGCATAGCTTTATTTTGACGTTTATAAAAAGTGAATGCAAAAAGTACAAATTATTCCCAAATTATTTTCCAAAAAAGCATTACATTCATTATTAATAGTGGAAACCCGATCATAAAGACAATTTAAATGTGAAATTCAAGGTAATAGAATGGTCTCCCGCCATTTTCTCCAAGAACATGGGGTAGCTCACGAGCTCAACCCACCAGGAAAAGTGGGTCATCTTATAGCTTCCTGTCACAAACTCTTAGGTTCGGAGATCATGACTCTTCATTTCCAAACGTCATATATTTGTTTTGTATGAAAATGCAGTAATTATAATTCAGAAGGCAAGGATCAACGTAGCTTCATTTGGCAATAAACGAGAGATATTAATTTTTCACAATAAACTGAGATTTTGTGATGTTTTGTGTCTGTTTTTCAAATATTTTCCTTTCTTTTTTGTTTTGTACACATCGCTTTTTGGCTTCCTGCACATCACCTAAAGTAATGGCGCCTTTTTAAATTCTTTAAGCAGCAGGAAAAGATGAATCCCTTATCATATTTTTATAAATTTTTAGATGCCCTGGCTTGCGAACCTCAAATACTATTTAAATATATACACTTTGCATATTCCCGTAAATACGCTGCCAATTCCGCTGAGCTTCAAAGTACAAACCAAACCGCAAACAAGTCAAGAGCAGACTGGTATCTGGAAAAAGAATTGAAAACAAATCTAATAATTTTTGTTTTTCATGGATTAAAAGATGTTTTTAACATTTTTTTAATATAAATAAAATTTTTTAAATTTAATCACATTTAAAAAATTACCGTCTCGACAAAATGTTCCAAAAATATTTAAATTATAGACACAAAAACTTGAAATTGTTATGTTAAAATGGATATATCAGAAAAATTATGACGGAAACGAAATAGTGGTAGATTTTGGAAAAAGTTAAATAGTGGGTGGTAAAAGTGGTAGAAGTCAAAAACGACGAAAAAAGTGGTAGATCTACCACAATTGTGGTAAAGTTGTAACGAACCTCTGGACGCTACTGTTATTTTGTTTTCCAGCCGGGGTATGCTCAGCGGCTGTTCAGGGTTTTGTACAAGAATTTATTTTCAGAGGTTGAAAAATACGGAGTCCCTTGATGTAGGTGTCCGTTAGTGTGGGTGTCTCGCTAGCTGGAGTGTCCCTTGACGTGGGTGTCTCGTTAGCGTGAGTGTCCCTTAAGTGTGGATGTCCCTGAAGAGGGTGTTCCTTGGTAGACGTAGGCTGGTGTGAGGGTTTCTCTTTGACGTGAGTGTCCCTATAGTATGGATGTCACTGAAGAGGGTGTTCCTTCTTGTTGATGGTGCCGTGTCTTGTTGCAGCTGCTAGTAACCCTTTGACGTGGGTGTACTTTTCGTCATCGCCCTCTTTCTTGAAAGCGCACGACTTTGCCGTTGATCGTGCGGTATATCTTATATACAATCGCGTGACTTTTTACCGGTCGTGCCGCTAAGTTCGTCGCGAGTCTTTCTTGTCAGTCGGGTCTCGTAGAGAGCGAGAGTGAGTGTAACACAGAGCAGAAGTAAAACTCGCTGCACCTCCGTGTTGACTCAACGAAGGAGAGGGATCGAAGTAGAGAGCAGTCGTGGGAGCGATTTTCACTCAAGTCGTGGTAGGACTGGTTAGAGGTGAGTATCACTTTATGAGAGTGGGCAGAGAGTACAAACACCAAGCAGAAGTAAAACTCGCTGCGCCTTAGTGTTTGACTCAAAATTTGCTGGGGAAAATGCAGAAGTATATTCTGTTTGAGTGACTTTGATAACGCTAAACAGAAGTAAAACTCGCTGCGTTTTAACGTTAAACCCAAAGACTACTCAGAAAATATGGGAACTGCGTTTCGCGTATGGAGCGAATGCTTAAATTATAACACTAGGCAGAAGTAAAACTCGCTGCCGCTCAGTGTTATCCTCAAATCAATAGGATTGTAGAGGAATAAGGATTCCGCCAGCAAAAGGATAAGGAATGTCGAGGTGATGTTCGTTCTGTCCGATGTTCACGGCACGACTTACCTTATTATTCGATGTGATGATCGTACTGCCCGGTATAAAATAAGACACGTCTGCTTGCTTGCGTGGTCTCTACTCGACTCATTTATTTTATCATATTCAACTTTGTCTTAGCCTACGTTGCTGTACAGAGTTGCTCTAACGGCACTTAACTACTTCGTTTTAGTACTAATACATACTACTTAATTTAATGTGCGTTACATTAGTATTGGTATATATACTACGATAACTTAGTGTATATAAGTGTCGTTCGATGATCAAAATAAATAATATAATATATTTTAAATATTCTTACATGAAGTATAAATATATTATAAAGATTATTATACATATTAAATGCGTAATATGTAACTAATAATCGTTGTTGGTATGTTGTCTAGCTGGTGTGTTGTTGTCTTGCTGGGTTCTTGATGTTATAGCTGGTGTGTTGTTGTCTGGCTGGTATGTTAAGGCGGTTGGCCCCTCATAAGACTATATTTTATGTAAAATATGTCGTTATGATGTGCCAAGTTGGTGATGACACCAGTGATGTGTATGAGGAGTGGCTTATTGTGAGGTCATATTTACTGGTCCGAAAATATGTTCCTCACACCCCCCTTTTAGTTCCGGGAAAGAACTCGTACATCTCCGGTGCGTGAGATGTGGACCTGGTACGTAATGCCATTCGTTACTGCCTTAAATTTCATGCGCGTGCCTGCTTTGCGTTTTGCATCGGCTTTGGCGATGAGGTCTTTCAATGCTGGTGACCAGGTTGTATCCATAGCAGTGTTGCTGACTGCGATGGACGAAGAGTCATCTTCCCGTACGGACTGGTCAGCTGTTGACGTCTGGTCCGTCACTTTACCAGCAAGTGTAGGGTGGTTGATGAGTGGCTTGGGGCTGGTCAGCCAGCCTAGGCAGATATCCTCCTGGTCGTCGAGATCCTCGAGATTAGGTGGATGTGAAATGGTCGATGATACGACTGTAGTTGCGTCGATGGTACCGGCTTCAATGCTCTCATCATGTTGGAGCAACTCGTCTGTAGCCAGCTGATCCGGTGCTGCTGGATCGGTGAGCCAACCGAGGCAGATCGTCGATGACGCCTCGCTGTGTGGGCTGTCGCTACTGACGTTGCTGTATTCGTCGCTAGCGCGACACTGGTCAGCGTTAAATGCCCCCTGTTGGGCATGAGGCGCTTCGTTGACGCGACTGTTAGCGTCGATGAGGGTTGCTGTCGCCTGGTGGGCAGGCGGTGCTGCTGCTTGGGCCTGCAAGTGGTTGCTCAGGTCGTCGTTGACACAGCTGCGGGCGTTTGTGCTGTATGATGCCGCGTGTGGGGCATGTGAGTTGTCGCTCGTCTCGTATACGCGGCTGTCGTCGTCTGTGACGTGCGATGCTGCTTGCTGAGCGTAAGAGTGGTCGTCGTTCTGACTACCATCGATGATGTGTAAGGCCGCTAGGTGGGCCTGGTTGTCGTCGCTGGGATCGTTTGTTAATGGTGTCTCTGGCTGACGTAGTGTGGGTAGCGGCCGCTCTGTCAAACTCTGAATGAGCTCAGCCAGAATTCTGCGTTTGCCTGCCATGACGGTTGTAGAGAACCATTCAGTGCAGTTGATGGGCAGGCGAAAGTCCACGATGGGGTTGATGAAAAAGCTTTCAACATTTTGTAGGGCGTATAGCCCGCAGTCGAACAGATTTTCCTGTTGGGGCACTTTGACGCAGTGGCCCGGTAGATTTTCCGGCGTAAAGACGTGTGTCGTCGCTCCTCTAGCTTGAAATTCCCAGGTTTGGTAGTCTCGAAGTGGTGCGAAGACATGAGACCTATTGGTGTTAGCCAGTAAGTCCAAGAAGAGTATGAGTGGCTGTGCGATTGGGTGTAGTTGGCCTGGTGGCAGTTTTTGCCCTGTGAATCTGAAGCGTGGTCCTGTGTGTCGTGGAAAACAAATAACAGTAATTAACCAATGCTTTTGTTCATTAATTGGTACCACGATGAAATCCTTGTCGACGATGCCTTCTCGGCGCGTCCATGCGCTGACTTCCGCGTGACGTCGCTGTGCTAGCGTTTGAGCCGTGTCGCCCGATTGTGGCTTAGCGCGCGTGAGGCGCTCGTAGAAAAATGGGCTGAATATAGTAGTTTTGCCGGACTGCTCTTGCGGTACCATATTGAGCTTTATCCAACGCGGATAGAAATCCATAATGCGGTCGTTGAGGAATCGACCGACATTAAGGCAATCATAGTCGGGAGCGGTTACGGTGATGCCTCCTGGTCCAGGTGGGTACACAAATAGTGTTGTTGTTGACGGATTGTCGTCGTCGGTGTCGGAGAACTCGATGCAAGTCTCTTGCGTGACTGTTATGACCTGAGTCGATTTGATATCGGCTCTGTGGGCGGCTATAGGACATACGGGTCCTCCAGGGTACTGACCATTGCCATCATTGGCGTCTGTAGAGACACTCTGTCGCGATGGTTGGTAGCCTTCGTCGATATTGGTTGGCAGCGTGTTCTGCCTGTATTCGCCTGACTGTGCGAAACTGATGTTCGGTATTAATTTCGGCTTGATCACTGGGTGCTCGCGTGCGCCTCGTCGCCGTTTGGTAGCTGGCGGATCTGGGAGGTAGTCTGGTAGAAAAATGGTTCGTCTACCTTGCGAGGTTAATTCACCCAAACGTTTGCTGTAACGTTCCTTGGAAAGCGAGAACTTATCCATGTTTGTCACTGGTATAGAGAAATCACCTTGTTTTGCTTGGAGTTTGAGAAGACTATCACTTTGAAAAATTCACTTCACTTTGAATTGCGTCGTTGCTGGCTATTGAAACTGCAATGATCGTTGCTAATTTGAATTTCATATTTGCAGTTACCACTTGTTCATGAACTATTGCCATCCTTATCGCTCTCGTTACTGTGTTCGATGTGTTGCATTTTCTACAAATGCGTATGACGTTGCCACCTTGTTGTATATACAGTTCGTAGAGCACTCAATGAATCAAACATGAGTGATAATGTTTTCTTGCTTAAAAGGTTGAGATTTGGTCGTGGTTGTGTACGTGAAGACCAGGGTGTGGGTGTCAGGTTGACGTGTTGACATCGATTACGTAGATTCTCTTAGATTTTTGATGAACTTTGTTTGACCATGTTGATATAGACGTGTGTTTTCTCGTGATTGTGGAGATGGCTGCGTTGACTTTGATGAACCCTAGATGTGCGTGCAGTTTATGTTGCAGTTGCGGCTGCAAATGATTGTGTCGAGGTTGACGTAGGTGTTGTACAACTGAGATTTGGACGTTTCAGATGCGACTGCAGACATCGTGAAGACGATGTGTTGGTGCAGGTTTACCAACGTGGTTGTACTACCGTGAGGACGACATGTGGTAGTTGGCGACAAGAATGAAATCCATATTCGACGTTGAGATTTCTATCATAGTGTAGAATAATGAAAATATTTGCCGGAGGTGTAGTTGTTGACGCAGGTACGGCTGCAGATTCTAATTGTTGACGCAGGTGGTTCTGCGGTTTCCCAGGTGTTGACGCAGTTGGTGCTGCGCGGCAAAGTTGTAGTTTTTGATGCAGGTGCGGCTGCAGGTCCTAGTTGTTGTCGAAGTTGGTGCTGCGGGTCCCAGTTGTTGTCGCAGTTGGTGCTGCGCGATCCCATGGCGATTCGACTGATGTGTGATTTGCGTTGTAGGTTCTGCTGAAGTTAAATTTTCTTGATGTAAACGTTGACAGCGTTGTTGTAAGCATGTAGTTGTTGGTGCAGATGCGGCTGCAGGTCCTTGTTGTTGACGCAGTTAGTGCTGCGGATCCAAGTTGTTGACGCAGGTTGGTGCTGCGGATCCCAGTTGTTGACGCAGGTTGGTGCTGCGGGTCCCAGTTGTTGACGCAGGTTGGTGCTGCGGATCCCAGTTGTTGACGCAATTGGTGCTGCGCGGCTTCGAAAATGACTTGTAGTTTGTGGTAAATGTGTTGATTTCTTGGGGCTCGTTGATTTTGAATTCGTGTTATCGAGTCACACGCAGTTTTTGACTGTGATGTCTTCGTTGCCTTTTTCGGTTCTAGGCTCCTTTGAATTTTTGATTGTTCAATTTTTGTCGTTTCTGATGTTACGTTTGATGATTTTGCTGCATCGCCTCTTCGAAATGGATTTGTAATTCTAGTAGAGTTGGTTGTTTGCTTTGTTTCCGGTGTCTTTGTAGATCTTGCTGTATTTGAAGTATTTCCTTTTACTTGTGGTTTTCTAGCTGTATCGTTTCTTCGAAATGGATTTGTGGACCTTGCTGAATTTGTTACTTGAGACGATTGATTTGTCTCTGATGTTCTGGTAGGTATTTTCACGTTGGTTGTATTTGTTGAAGTGTTTTTTGTTTTCGTTGAGTTGTAATTTCGGAATGGGTTCATGGTTCTCGGTGAATTGGTAGATTCTAATTTCGGCGTTGGTTTTGACGTGCCTGCTGAATTGCTTGGAAGTGGCTGTGTTGGCTTCCGTGACTTGGTTGACGTTGCTCTTGATGAATTTGTATGTTCTGATGGGTTGACTGAATTATTTTGCCGTAGTTGTGAAGTTTTCGATGAATTCCTGGTAGTTGTGGTGCCTGCCGTGTGGTTTGGCAGGTGATGCGTTGACTTCGTTGATCTTAGAACCTTTGCTTTGCTTGATGTCTGCTGTGGTCGAGAATTTGTTGACTTCGTTGCGTTCGTAGTTTTCTTGCTGGCCTTGTGTTGACGTTGTGAACTTGATGATTTCGGTAAGTTGATGACTGATGAAGTGACGGCGTGGACCCGTCTGTTGTTGCCAGTGGTGATGATTTCGAAATGATTGCAGTGTGCAGTCGTTGCTGCTGTCTGTGATTGTGACTTGGAGCGCGTTGTGGTTCTTACTTGTTGTTTTTGTTCCTTACGTTTTGCTGCTCGTGTGCGTTTGTGGCGTGTTGTTGTTCTTTTCTTTGGTTGGGGTTGTCTACGATATGTGGCAGATGCACTTGACGTTTGCGTTGCTATGTTGTCAAGGACAAGTGTGTGTCCGGCTATGCTGAGTGTGGCTCCCATCTCACGGAGGAAGTCGATACCCAGTATAAGATGGTCTGCAGTATCTGGTAACACTAAGAATGGGACGCTGCAGGTCTTCTTTCCAAGTCGAACTCTGATTGTCAGCTCCTCGTTAATGTTTCTGATAGTACCATCAGCCAGGCGGATTGTGTTCTTCGTAGTTTTGAGGTTATCTGGTGTGCCTAGTTCGTTGGCAACAAGCTCGCTGATGAAGCTCCGTGTGGCCCCAGTATCAATCGTTGCATTGAGTAGCTCGTCTCCCAAAGCAACGGTAGCTGTGATGCGGTTTGCATCTAGTGATAATGGCTTGGCTGGGTAGGGGGTGAGAAAAGGGTTGACCGCGCTATGCCCCTTGTCGGCGTGGTCCTGGCGTTTCCCGTGTACTGACGACAGCATTCGATAGTCTTGCGGTTGTGACGACCGCATTCCCAACAGAAATATACTCTAGGGTTTGTGCATTGCTCGGACCAGTGACCATTTTGTGCACAACGTCGACATGCTTGTGAATTGACTCTGGATTCGTTGTCTTCTATGGCCAGTTGGTGGCGTTCCTCGTGTGGTTGTGATGCATGATATCTTGGACTTTGTGTGTTATCGTGGCGATGCATGTCTGGTAGTCGGTGCGTATGAATTATGTCGAGACGCTCGTATTCTTCGGCAAGGTGTACGAGCTCTTTTAGTGTGTTGAAGTCCTGGCGGCGGACGTATAGCTGGTACTCGTTTCGCATGTTTCTGTAGATGCGTTCTAGTTGCTCTTCTTTGGTGTAACCAACGTAACGCATCATATTTTGGATTTCTAGCATGAAATCTTTGAAGCGTTCTCGTGGCCGTTGCTTACGTTGTCTGATGTCATCTTCTAGTTGCTCTTTGTAGCGTGATGGAAGGAAAAACTGTAGGAAGTCTTCCTTGAATGATGCCCAGTCGTTCCAGTGTTGGTTATTGTTGCGGAACCATACTGCTGCGGTACCTCGCAAGAGTTCCGGCATAGTTCGTGGCAAAAAATTTATTTGAAGGCCATAAACTTCGGCTAACTCTTCGACAAGTTCGATGAAACAGATAGGGTCCTGGTCTCCTTCGTATTTTAAAGACCACTTGCGGACTTGTTCAGCGATGGCAGGATACGTGGCTTGGTATGGCGGGAGTGTCTTAAATTGTGGCACCCCATGTTGAAATGTGGCAAAGCTTGTTGGTGTTTCGGGTAAGCCCAAAGTCGTCGTTCTTGTGTGTTGTGATGCAGTATTATGATTTTCACTGGCTGTTGGTACTCTAGGTGAAGTTGCTCGCGTGTGCCGCATTTCCAATTCTAGAAGTCATTTAATTGTTGCTTCTTTGTGGTCGCCTTCGTTGATGAAAACTGTGAAACGTTTGCGCAGATCTTCGGCGGTGCCTGTGTCTTCAAGACTGAACTCTTTAAGATATGATACAAGTTCATCTTTACGAAGACTGTAAACCCAAGATGTCTTCATCCTGGTGTAGTGTCGATATCGTGAAGTGAGTTGAAGAAAATCCGGTGTATTAATATGATGCTTTATTTTAAAGCGGTTTGTCCAATGGGTACTTCTTTTTTTTTTCTGATACTCTGCTAGCGTGCAGAGTCCCTGCTCGGGCGCCACTTGTAACGAACCTCTGGACGCTACTGTTATTTTGTTTTCCAGCCGGGGTATGCTCAGCGGCTGTCCAGGGTTTTGTACAAGAATTTATTTTCAGAGGTTGAAAAATACGGAGTCCCTTGATGTGGGTGTCCGTTAGTGTGGGTGTCTCGCTAGCTGGAGTGTCCCTTGACGTGGGTGTCTCGTTAGCGTGAGTGTCCCTTAAGTGTGGATGTCCCTGAAGGGGGTGTTCCTTGGTAGACGTAGGCTGGTGTGAGGGTGTCTCTTTGACGTGAGTGTCCCTATAGTATGGATGTCACTGAAGAGGGTGTTCCTTCTTGTTGATGGTGCCGTGTCTTGTTGCAGCTGCTAGTAACCCTTTGACGTGGGTGTACTTTTCGTCATCGCCCTCTTTCTTGAAAGCGCACGACTTTGCCGTTGATCGTGCGGTATATCTTATATACAATCGCGTGACTTTTACCGGTCGTGCCGCTAAGTTCGTCGCGAGTCTTTCTTGTCAGTCGGGTCTCGTAGAGAGCGAGAGTGAGTGTAACACAGAGCAGAAGTAAAACTCGCTGCACCTCCGTGTTGACTCAACGAAGGAGAGGGATCGAAGTAGAGAGCAGTCGTGGGAGAGATTTTCACTCAAGTCGTGGTAGGACTGGTTAGAGGTGAGTATCACTTTATGAGAGTGGGCAGAGAGTACAAACACCAAGCAGAAGTAAAACTCGCTGCGCCTTAGTGTTTGACTCAAAATTTGCTGGGGAAAATGCAGAAGTATATTCTGTTTGAGTGACTTTGATAACGCTAAACAGAAGTAAAACTCGCTGCGTTTTAACGTTAAACCCAAAGACTACTCAGAAAATATGGGAACTGCGTTTCGCGTATGGAGCGAATGCTTAAAGTATAACACTAGGCAGAAGTAAAACTCGCTGCCGCTCAGTGTTATCCTCAAATCAATAGGATTGTAGAGGAATAAGGATTCCGCCAGCAAAAGGATAAGGAATGTCGAGGTGATGTTCGTTCTGTCCGATGTTCACGGCACGACTTATCTTATTATTCGATGTGATGATCGTACTGCCCGGTATAAAATAAGACACGTCTGCTTGCTTGCGTGGTCTCTACTCGACTCATTTATTTTATCATATTCAACTTTGTCTTAGCCTACGTTGCTGTACAGAGTTGCTCTAACGGCACTTAACTACTTCCTTTTAGTACTAATACATACTACTTAATTTAATGTGCGTTACATTAGTATTGGTATATATACTACGATAACTTAGTGTATATAAGTGTCGTTCGATGATCAAAATAAATAATATAATATATTTTAAATATTCTTACATGAAGTATAAATATATTATAAAGATTATTATACATATTAAATGCGTAATATGTAACTAATAATCGTTGTTGGTATGTTGTCTAGCTGGTGTGTTGTTGTCTTGCTGGGTTCTTGATGTTATAGCTGGTGTGTTGTTGTCTGGCTGGTATGTTAAGGCGGTTGGCCCCTCATAAGACTATATTTTATGTAAAATATGTCGTTATGATGTGCCAAGTTGGTGATGACACCAGTGATGTGTATGAGGAGTGGCTTATTGTGAGGTCATATTTACTGGTCCGAAAATATGTTTCTCACAAAGTGACAGCACTGCCCACGACGAGCCATAAAACGTCTGAGTGCTCCTATGAAAGCCTCAGTTGTTAGATCGCTAACCAATTCCATATGAACCGCCTTTGGGGCGAAGCAGCAGAATGCGGCTACATATGCCTTTCGCGGCGGTTTTCCTCGAATTTTGAATTGTGTCCAAATTGGACCAAAGAAGTCTACTCCAGAGGTGACGAATGGTCTTGCAGGTTGTAATCTTTGAGCGGGTAGCTTACCAATCAATTGTTGCAATAGCTTTGGTTTCGCTCTAGTGCATTGAACACAGTGTTGAGTAACGGACCGAGCTAAAGTTTTCAATTTGAGAGGCCAAAATCTTTGTCTCGTAATAGACATCAGTGTTTGAGGGCCAGCATGTAGGTGTTCCTTGTGCAAGTCGTTTAATAATAGTTTTGTTACTATGTTGTTGTATGGTAGAAGCATTGGATGTCTGGCATCATAACTTAAATTGGATGACTCCAAACGTCCCCCCACTCTTAACATGCCCTTATCATCTAGGAAAGGTGTTAGAGAGTTGATTGAGCTGTTGTTGCTTACACTGGAATAGCGAGTTAATTGTTGAATATCGTTTGCAAACTCTTCCCGTTGCATGTTCTTAACAATATATGTTAGTGCTTCTTCCATTTCATCAGCAGATAATATTGTTGTTGTTGCTTTAGCCGACTGGTGTCGAGTATGACTGATGAAGCGTAGCACATAGGTCATTATCCTTTGCAAATGACGGAAAGAATTTTTGTGATTGATGTCTCCAAGCCAATTTACTGCGGTGTTTGTGGTTGTTGCTGATGTGGCAACAACTGGTTTTAGCCTGAGCTCTAGCGGACATTCTTCTCGTGGTGGTTGAAGAGGCCAACTTGTTACCGCTCCATGTAGAAATAGAGGACCATACAACCAGAAATTATTGTTTATAATTTTGCTTGGTGTCAGCCCTCTTGATATAAGATCAGCAGGATTATCTTCAGATCGCACGTGTCGCCATTGTTGTGGAGATGTTAGCTGCTGAATGGCTGAAATCCTGTTGGCGACAAAAGTATGGTAGTGAGATGAGTCTGCGTTTATCCATCCCAACACTGCAGTGGAATCGGACCAAAAGTGTACAACAGATTCTTTAATGATTTGGCTCTCTTGAAGTTTCTGCATAAGCTCTACGGCTAACTTAGCAGCACATAATTCCAGGCGTGGTAGTGTTATTTGTTTGGTTGGCGCTACTCGTGATTTTGCACATATAAAACGTACGATTTTTGTGTGATGAGCATCTGTTGTCTGCATGTATGCTCCATACGCCCGCTCTGAGGCGTCAGCAAATATATGCACTTGAGGATTGTTTGCTTCCTTATGGCCAAAGATATGACGAGGGATGCTGATGTCTTGCAATAGTTCGAAACCAGTTTTAAATCTTAACCAAGTAGTATGAAGATCTTGTGGAAGTGCGGCATCCCAGTCAACTTTGAGTTTCCACAGCTGCTGTAGAAATATCTTTGCGGTGGTTGTTACTGGAGCAATGAAGCCAAGAGGAATAAAGATGCGCGATATATCTGCCAAAGCGGTGCGTTTTGTTATCCTCTGCTCAATGGTTCCCAGGATTTTTAACTTGAAATTATCATTTTTCGGATTCCATGTGAGCCCCATTGTATTAATGCTCTCACTGCGGGAATTGTTGAAGTCAAGAGTAACTTCTTGGTCCTTGGGTGGAATGTCCTGTAGTAATTTTGGGTGGTTTGCGCACCACTTTCGTAGATTGAATCCTGCGGAGCCCAACATTTTCCGTAATTGCCGTTGCATTTCAAGTGCTATAGAAATTTGGTCGGAGCCGCTCAAGACATCATCGACATAGAAATTTGATTTCACTACTTCAGCAGCCAACGGATACCTTTTAGCTTGGTTATCAGCTAGTGCTTGCAAAGTGCGCATAGCCAAGTATGGTGCAGAGGTTGTTCCATAAGTTATTGTGGTGAGCTTATAACACTTCATTGGGTGTGATGGATCTTCTCTCCACCAAATAAGTTGGTATTGCTGCTGATCATTGTGCACCCATACCTGTCGGTACATTTTTTCGATGTCAGCTGTAAAGGCAAATCGAGGGAGACGGAAGCGTAGTAGCGTTGTGGCGACGTCTTCTTGTATGGCTGGCCCTGTAGCTAGTACTTCGTTTAATGATATGTTGGTTGATGTTTTTGCTGAAGCATCGAATACAACCCTTAGTTTAGTTGTTGAGCTATCTGGCTTGAGTACTGCATGGTGTGGAAGGAAGTAGTGTGGGCCATTGATACTATGTACTGCTATTTCCTTCATATGACCCAGTTTTTCATACTCTCGCATAAAAGATACATACTGAGTCTTGAGATCAGGGTTTTTTACAAGCTTGCGTTAAATAGCTGTGAAACGTTGCAAAGCTATGTCTTTGGATTCACCGAGTTGATTTGGATTATGCTGAAATGGTAACTTTACCACAAATCGACCATCAGTAAGTTGATGAGTGGTTTGAAGGAACTCTTCTTCACAACGTCGTTCAGCCGCAGTTAGGTTGGCCACACGTGAATCACATTCTTCCAGTTGCCAGAATTTTTCCATTGTCTCGTTGAGTGACTCATCTGTGGTGCAGATGCCACAAGTGCTAGTTGTGGTGGATGACTCTTGATTGGTGTACTCACCCCCCACTATCCAGCCGAAAAGAGTATTTTGCAGCACCGGTTGTCCTTCTCCTAGTGGTATTTGTCCAACGCATAATGTCGAATAGAAAACTCCTGCTCCAATTAGTAAATCGATGCCTTTAGATTCATAGAAATTGGGGTCAGCTAATTGCAGGTTGCTTGGAATGTTCCAATTGCATATGTTTATGCTGCTTGATGGTTGCTTGGAAACAATCTCTGGTAAAATGTGAGCTTGAATTCTCTTGCTGAAGCCGGTCGTTCTTGATTGCAGCTGCAAGTTTACCCTTTCAGCGATACGGCTCTGTGATTGACCTATACCTTCAATTCCAATGATGCACTGATTCTTCTTTATTCCGAGTTTGTTCACAAGCCGCCTGGTTATGAAGTTGGCTTGCGACCCATTGTCTAAGAGTGCTCGGCAATGAATTTGATGTCCCCACTTATCGATTATAGTTACCAAAATCGTACTCAGCAATACAGTGGTTGATTTAATTGGTTGATCTTGAACAGCCGCAAGTGATACCGGAGCCCTTTGCGTTGTTTCCGGAGACTGCAACTGGTTAACCTTGCTTGGTATCTGCGTGCCTTGCGAGCCTCCCAAGTGAAGCAATGTGTTGTGTTTTTTATTGCACTTTGTGCAAGTGCGTGACACGCAAGATTTGGCATTGTGCCCACCTTTCAAACAGTTTACGCAGTGCTTTGCCTTTTGGACTGCGTTTAATCGCTGACTTGGTGTCAACTTGAGAAATTCTTAACACTGGAACAGAGCATGATGTTGGTTGCATGAAATGCATGTTGAATCTGATGCCACTGAGATACTTAGCGCTTGATAAGTTTTTCGTCGCCCTTGTTCTGCCACATCTTTGTTGGGTCTTCCTCCTAGAGCTTCCAATGACTGGAACCTAAGTTCAAGGAATTTCAAGAATTCGTCTAGGGATGGTATCTCCTTCGGTTGTTTTAAAGACTGCTCCCACAAAGCGTGAGTGGCTTTGTGCAAGTTTTGGGTTAGAATGTACATGAGAATGGGGTCCCAGCTGACGGTGTCTACTCCGAGGCCTTGAAGAGTCATGATACATTCCTTGGTGGTGTCGTGGAGGAGTTTGATTGCAGTTGCTTGATCATTGATGATTATTGGTTGGGAGAGCAGTCTGCATAATGTTGCGTTTATAAGCAGCCTTGGGTTCTCGTATCGATCTTTGACCACCGCCCAAGCGGGCTCGTAATCGCTTGCCGATGCTGTGAAGTGCCGAATTAGTACTTCCGCCTGACCGGATGGACTGGATTTTAAGAACCACATCTTTTGACAAGCCGGAATTGGTTGCTTGTCGACTAATTCAATAAATAGATAATGGAATTGCCTCCACTTGTGGTAGCTGCCATCGAATTTTGGCAGTTCAACTTTGGGCAATTTCAGTCCTGATGTGATCATGTTTGCTGTTTGCCTGTTGATTGCTGTAGCAGGGGCTTGAATAGTTGTAGCTTCTGATTCTTGGGCCATGTTCTGAAGTTGCAAGATTTTTGAAGTGATTGTTTGCTCAATCTGCGTAAAACCCTCATAATCGTAAGTGCTAGGTTCATCCGATAACCAAATTTTTTGGTGTAGGTCCTGGGCGGATTCTCAATGCCTTTCCACTGTCTTCGCCTGCATTGCATAATATTGCGACGTTTGTTGTGTCACACTATTAAGCACTTGGCTTAGCAGTTTGGTAGCTGCATCAATTGACCTTTTTTGTTTGTTAATTAATGAGCATAGCTGACTTGACATACTTCCGGTGGCCGTTATCATAGTGTTCGTTTCGATTTGTCGGGTGACTGGCTGAGGCGACCGTGTTCGCTCGAGTGCCTCCGTTCCAGTTTTTAATGTTGATGTGGCCTGGACATGTTTGATGGCTTCTTCTGCTTTGTCCATCTCGACTCGTGCTTCTCGGTATTTCAAGCGAATGGCGCTGTGTATATCCTTCACAAAATACGGGTGGTTAACTTCCTTGCCATGTTGGTTGCGGATGACGTTGTCAAGTTTTTCGAATTGCACCCACAAGCTATCCAGCTCCCTGGACTTTGAGGCGATAAACTCTGCTGACCGGCGATCATGCGGCGCCTTCTTGTAGTTTGCTATTGTTTTTTGTATAGCCACTGCCAGTTCATCTTGTTTTGATGATAAGTCATCAATGCCCATGATGATGATGTATATTGATGTATGTTTATATATTTATGTAAACAGGATGCGTCTGATGACGTCTGTTTGATGTCGTCTGCTGGTTACAGGACACTTATGTTGTCGTCTGCTGGTTACAGGACACTTATTTTGTCATCTGCTGGTTACAGGACACTTGTGATGGTGTGATGATACCACTGGAACATGAACCAGGATATCACGTCGGGGTCACCAAAATGTACAATATGCTTTTATATTGTATTTGTTTTTGTTTAGAACAGGCACAATGAGCCGTGTTCTAATTGTTGAATGTATAATTAGCGCATAAACCAATTATACTGTTGAGTAAATTAAAAACACCGATTTGTTTGGCTTTAATAATAATACTCACTTTATTAATTGCTCTTACCTACTATTTATACACTTAGATTTAATACCATTTATACAAATAAATTATATACATTAATACATACATATAATTATGATAAATTGGAAACAACATATAGAGTGCAATGAACAGCTACTCAGCTAGCGCAAGTTCATTGCACTATTGTGCAATGTAAGCACTTTTGGGCACATGCACTGGCCTTGGTGACAAGTATTAACAAACAAACATATAGAGTGCAAGTTCATTGCACTATTGTGCAATGTAAGCACTTTTGGGCACATGAATTGGCCTTGGTGACAAATATTAAATTGCTGTGGCAATGTTCTGCTAAACATCAAGTTTGAGTTCACTGCCACCTGCTTACTTTTATATGTTGTGTTTTTTTTATGCTATGTCTCAACAATTAGAGTGGGTCGAAAAAAAAAGTTTGAAAAAACCACCCCCTATTTTAAATTTGACCTCGAGAGGATTCCGAAAACAAAAAAAATTTTTTTGTACCACCGGAAAAACAGCCAAAATGGTCTTTTTTGCATAACCTCAAAAATAAAAATGTCCTAACAAGACATTATAGTGCTCGTAAAGCCCTTTTCAACGACATAACATTTATTAAGATCTGACATGTAATGCTTAAGTTATGCAAAAAAGACCAATTTGGCTGTTTTTCCGGTGGTCCAAAAAAAAAAAATTTTTTTGTTTTCGAAATTCTCTCGAGGTCAACTTTAAAATAGAAGGTGGTTTTTTCAAACTTTTTTTTTTGAATGGAGGCCGACCCACTCTAGTGTACATACCTATAGTTCTAAATTTATACCTAAAATTTGAGCTGATCAAAAAGTGACATGCTTCTTGTATAAAGCTTACAAAATGTTACCTATGGAGCGGCACGTGTAAATTGAGATTAAATTCCTTATTATGAGATTGTACGACCTGTAATTTCAAAGCTAAGCGGTGTTGCAAATTGGGTTACTTAGAAGGTGCCACGCCTTTTAAGTGTAATGATATCTATGTAATTCTACGTTTTTTTTTTATTGTACTGCATTTTATATTATTAGTTCACCATTTTATATATCATAAATAAATTTTATATTCAACTGTAGAGTATAAGTGTAGAGTGTATGCAATGACAAAATTTTGTTATGCCAGGTTATTCCTTAAAAAATACTTGTTTCAGGTGTCAATATATCAGCTTTTTATTTTAGTATATATAGAAATGAGAGCAAAAATAGACTCATGCGCGCGTTTTGCTCCATTTTCTCCCAACGTGCGTCTTCTTAGAAATAGGTTGATGATATGTATATTAGAATTTTTTTTTATATAATTGAGAACAATGAAAGTTCACATTCTAAAGTGAAAACTATGCATACAAAACCCTATATTAATATCAAAGATTTTTTTGTATTACATATGAGAGAGGCGGCAAATTTGGAATCCGCACCGGGCGGCTTAGCCTCTCGGTACGCCACTGAGTTTCACATTTATGCAACTCGGAACAAACAAAATATTAAGTCGTGTCCTTTCAGTCGAAAGCTTCAGCAAAGAGAATTGGAGAATGGGAGGTGGCAACAACCATGTAATTCAAATGTTTAATATCGAATAGCTTTGGTACTTAATGTCTCATAACATTTAAACTCAGTAAAAAGTTAATTTTTTGCCAGGTCTTCGGACCAGAAAAATAGCACGGGCATTGGAAAACGAGGTGTGACTCCGCCCATACAAGCCAAATTTCCTATACGCACAAAATAACTATGTAAGTAAAAGTCACAGGTACTTCCAACTCAGAATGGAGTTACTGCTTAGTGATGTCCTTTTTCTTGAAAACTGAGACGGTCAATAGACAAAGGGGTGTGACTCCGCCCATACAAGCCACATTTTTTATCAAATAGCTTTGGAAGTAAAAGTCGCTGGGCATTGAAATTCAGAATGGAGCTACAATTTGGTAATGTCCTTCTACTAGAAAACTGGGCCGGGCTTTGGACAAGTGGGTGTGCCTTCCCATACATGCTACATTTTTGATCGAATAGGTTTTGAAGTCACAGATAAAGTGCATGTTTTTGTCTAAGGCGTAGCAACGCGCGCCGGGTATTGTTAGTATGTTTATAATTTTTAATTAGAATAAAAACTTTGGAAGTATTGAATCATAAATGTGGACATATTTTTCAAAAGTCTAATAATAGTGGTGACCGTGGCATGCACGTTAAGTGTGTGGCATGGCATGCTCGGTGCCCGAGATCGATAAAAAAAAAACAACAAATTGGCCATTTCAGCCCTTGAAAGGACTTCGGCCGAGCTTCTTATGATCAATTGTGTTGTGTGTGTTATAAAATGTTTGCACACAATTAACCGAGAACTAGACCTACATGTTTTATGCCGACTCCGAACAGCTAAAGTTCATGTTCTCAAGAAACTTTACATAACATTATTTACTCTCTGTGGTTTGCCATTGTCTGCAGAGAGGTGGTGACCGATCAGAAAAATTTTTTTATTGAAAAACTTTTGCCGCGACTGCTAAGCCACACACGCGAGCATGCTAAGCCACACACTTAGCCTGCATTCCATGGTCACCAGATAAGAAGAATCACAAGCTTGCAAATACAATGTTATTCGGATGCAGACTGGACAAGAGATCATGCGGATCCTAAATCAACCAGCGGTTTCGTTTTTCAGTTGGGTTTCAACCTGATTTCGTGGTCATCAAAAAGCAAACTTCAGTAGCATTATCATCAACAGAAGCTGAGTTCATAGCTGCATCAATGACTGTTGAAGAGTTGTTTTGGCTAAAGCAGTGTCTCAAAGATATGTTTATTTCTATCGATAACACAGTGCAACACCAAAAAAATAACCATATACGGACACCACTACGTGATAAAAGACTAAAAAAAAAAAGACCCGTGTCTCCCAATTTTCCCCAAAGTCATGCACTTTTTGTTTTATGGGCCACGCCTACCTCCCATACAACACAAATAATGAAAACTCTATAAAGAGGCTAATATCAAAGTTACAAAACTGAAACTCGGTATTTGTGTGTTCTTTGTCAAAACTTAAGTGTGTTAGAAAAATGGGCGTTATCCACTCACTTACACGCCCACCTCCCATACAACCCCAAAATTTAAAACTCTATAAAGAGACTAATATTAAAGTAACAAAACTGAAACTCGGTATTTGTGTGTTCTATGTCAAAACTTAGGTGTGTTAGAAAAATGGGTGTTATCCACCCACTAACACTCCCACCTCCCATACAACCCCAAAATTTAATATTTTATAAAAAGGCTTATATTTATGCTTTGTAATGCATTGGTAAATGCATTCCAATATTCTTAATTTGAAATAGTCATACTGTTCCAGCGTGCACTGTGCACAGAAATAATATACTACAAATCGTACCAAAGTAACTATTTTATTTTTCAAAATTCTATTCTGCTACTTATTGTCTTTCCAACAAGATAAAGATGACCAAAATCGGTTAATTTTTTGATTAAATGGGAACACTTTGTTTGGAAGTAGATTTATATGGGAATCAGTATTTTATGGTGAAAAAAAAACGTTAAAATTGCTGGCATTTGGCGAATTCTCAACTGATATCTATGTTATTGGATTCAATCGTAAGGTCTTTTATAGTGCTGGATAGTTTGTGAAAAAATAAATGTCCTTCTTGGCATATTATTGAAATAAAACTAAAAGAAACACATATTTTTTTGAATAATTTACAAACACTGCAAGAACTGGCTTCGCTCCATGCTTCGTTTGGATTTTTTTCGCAGATTTTTTTGCGCAGTCTTGTTCTACTACAAATTCAACTGAATAAAAGTGAATTTTGTTTTCCATTTCCGCTAAAGTAAATGACTGCAAAACGTCATTGAATGTCGGTGCAGCAAAATTCGAAGACATAATTTTTAAACATCAATTAAAAAAAATTGTGACGACATTGAGCGATCACACCAGGTGCATTGCACTCCCAAAAGGTTCATCTTTGAGAATTTCTACAAATGGTTCTTGTAATCAAAATTTTTTCATTTTTCGTCACACTGTGTCATTAAAAAATAGTCTATTTGTTGAGAAAGGGTGGTAGAAAGCAACAATTATACGTTATTTTTCTTTTACTTAAAAAATTATTATTCATTGAAGTATTCGAAAAATGTTTTCTCAAATTGTATTTTATTTATTCAAATAAAAAAACAATGTAAAATACTGTTGTGTGGTTCGGACGTGTTTTTTGTGAGCTCCGGAATCTATTTACAAAAACCGTGGTTATTTCCACTTTTAATAAAAACATTGTGGTCTCTTGCCACTATGAACATAAAGTTTATCTATTTTTGTGCAAAGCGATTTGAAAAAAGTGAAATCTAGTTTATATTAAGCTGTTTAATTGCTAAACTTATTGTCGCTGAAATGATTTACTCTGTAAATCTTCTTGTTAGTAGTTCACTCAACTAACGCAAAAACAAATAAACTAAACAACTCAACTTTTTTCGTGTCTTTAAACAAATAAAAAACATTAAAATAAAAGTAAATTAAAGTAACCGAAGGCCGCTCTCAACGTCGATTCTGCCAGCCACGCTTGACTACGTTCGTGTAACTACTGTTTATGAGTCATTTCTTCTTCTGCACTGTTGCTGCGTTATTTGCTTTGCTGCTGTTTCGTTATCGACTGAATTCTGTACCATCGCCTGTGCTCTGTTTACAGCAAGACTGCTGACACTGTTCGGTGCTACTGCACTTGTGTTTTACTTACTTCTTTGCTTATGTCTCCCTCTCCAATGCTGACGCGTCAACAGCGTGAGCAGACTGCTTCTCGTGGTTCAGCTAAAGCTGAAGGTACGCCGAAATCTACTAGCGGCAGCGCAGAGCTGCTGGTCTCCTCCCAACTCAAAGCCTTGGAAGAGCGGCTTAAAGCTAACACGAGAGAAGAATTGAGACTATCTGAGGAACGGCTTCGCCAGCACACAGACACACTTTTTAACACCCTCTCGTCCAACTTTGCCAACAACTTCAGTAAGTTGGAGAGAGAAGTTGCTGCCATCAATGCTAAGCTCTCCGTCGAACTATCTGCTCTTGAGTCAAAGCTCAATACTAAAATTGAGAGTGATATCAACTCAATAAACTGCTGCATCGCTGAGCTAAATAATAAAATTGAGTTAATTGATGCTGAGCTACGTGATCTCTCTCGTTTAAAAACTGAAGTCGAGGTACTTAAAGTGGAAGGGCATACAAAAGCTGCAGAGAAAGATTTTACTTCGGATGCTATTCTATTTGGGTTGCCATTTACTGATGGTGAAAATTTGAAAAGCATCTTCAATCAGATCTGCCGATCCATTGATTTTCTGGCTCCTCAAGTGCGTGATATTTTCCGTCCGATACCCTCAATACAGCATTCAAACTCTGCTGTAATTATTAAGTTCTACTCTCCGTTTGATCGTTCTCGTGTGCTCAAAGGTTTTGCTGGGTACAGAAAGAGAGCTAGAGCTGCAGTTACTTTAAGAGGGGCTGGCTTTGATTTGGACAGCAAGATTCTTATTTTTGAGAGTCTTTCCTGGGAAGCCAGAAAAATTTTGCAAGCCGGAATTAAACTAAAGCGTGCTAGAAAAATTTTTAATGTTTTCTCTATACGCGGCGTTGTTCAAGTTCGTGTCAACCGTGGAGATGCGTCGATTGCTGTGCACAGTGAAGCTGAACTTGATTTTCTGGCAGCAAACAATGTCATTGGCAAAACTCAGAATGATGATTTGTAGCTTGTTAAGTTTATTTAAATCTCTCTTACTTTTTTTCTCTTGCTGTCTCATTCACTCTATATTTGTTATTATGTGCGTTCTCTCGTTTTCTATCTTTTTATCTATCTCTTCTATCTCTTGGGCTTTCTTTCTCTATCTATCTCTTGAGCTATCTTTCTCTTTTGGGCTATCTTAAAGAAAGCTTATTTTTGTTCGTGTTTTGTCTGTTTTGTTAAATTCTAGTCCTTCTGGTAGCGTTAATGATAATCGTAAAGTCTTGTTAGACATTCTTTGTAAGCAGCGTGAAGGTCTGTCTATTGTTCACTTCAATGCAAGAAGTTTGAACTCAGCCAAATTAGACTATATACGCTTTGTTTTTCAAAACTTTAAGGTCGATGTTATTTGTGTGTCTGAGACCTGGTTTAACCGTGACATTCCCAATAAATATTTTAGTATAAATAACTATACGTTATTTAGGAACGACAGGACTGATAAAAAGGGCGGTGGGGTCGCGATATATTGTAAATCTTGTCTTAATGTTAAACTTGTTAGTCAGTCTGTTGGGTCTGATGTTGAATATATAAATGTTGAATTGAAAAATAATCTTGGTGCAAAACTGCTAGTTTCGTGTGTTTATAATCTTAGCAAATCCTTCAGTCTTGAACCTTTCTTTCGTGACTTGTATCAACGTGTAACTGACTTTGACTGTTTTTCTATTTGTGGTGATTTCAATGTCAACTTGCTAGCTAAGGATAGCGTCTCGGATAATTTGTATGACAAAGTAAAATCAGCTGGTCTGTCCATTATTAATTCTTCAATTCCGACTCGCTTCGCCCCTAATGTTACTCCAAGTCTTCTTGATGTCTTTATTTTGTCTGATGTCTCTCTACTTTTACTTTTCGATCAAATGTCATTTATTTCAGATCATGATCTACTTTTTTGTTCTATTAATTTTAAACCTTGTTGTCAGTCTATTCCAGTTTCTGTTTCTTATCGTGACTACTTGTCTATTGATTACAACCTGTTGTATGATTATTTGTCTCGGATCTGCTGGGATGATTGTTGGTTCTCTCAGTCAGTTGATGATAAATTAAATGTTCTTGTCTCTCATGTAAACTATGTCTTTGAACACTTCGTCCCTGTTCGTTCGTCGATAGTTGTTAACAAGTCCTGTCCGTGGTTTACGTCTCATGTCAAATCAGCTATTAAGGCTAGAAACTTGGCATATGCAAAATGGAAAAAATGTCGTAACAGTGTGAACTGGGATCATTTCAAGCTATCTCGGAACAAAGCCGTTTCAATTGCCAGGCAAGCCAAGAAAAAATTCTTTTTCCGGAAATTGAATTACTCACTTCCCTCTAAAGTACTCTGGAGAAATATTCGATGCTTAGGTGTTTGCAGTAAAGAGGAACAAAAGTGTGAGGTTGAACCGAATAGCCTTAATAATTTTTTTCTGTCTCTTTCTTCGTCTGGTTTCAATAATAGTCCTCAAATTAATGCTCGTATTGTTCGTAATTGCCCTGTTAATGACCAGTTCTCCTTTCACAATGTTAGTGAGAATGATGTTATTCTGACAATTATGAATATTAAATCATATGCTATTGGTGACGATGGCATTCCTTTAAAATTCATAAAAATTATTCTGCCATATATTATTAAACCACTGACACATGTAATTAACCATTGTTTTACTGTTTCCTGTTTTCCTAATTCCTGGAAACGAGCTACAGTAATTCCAATTGCTAAAGTGACAAATGCATCCGATATGCAAGATTTCAGGCCTATCAGCATTTTAAGCACATTCTCAAAAATTTGTGAATCACTGATGGCAAAACAAATAAATGCATACTTAGACACGCGGAAACTTCTCTCACGTTACCAGTCGGGTTTTCGTGCGGGACACAGTTGTGCAACAGCTATGCTAAAGATACTTGACGACATTCGTATACATTATGACGCAGGAAACATCACACTCCTTTGTCTACTTGACTTCTCTAAAGCTTTTGACAGTGTTAACCACGCTCTGTTAGTTAAAAAACTCAAGGTATTCTTTGGTTTCAATGAAAGTGCTGCTTCTTTAATTTCTAATTATCTTGATGGAAGGATGCAAAGAGTGAAAGTTGGCAATGCTTTCTCAGACTATTTGTTAATTAAAGCTGGAGTGCCTCAAGGATCTATTCTTGGGCCTCTTCTTTTTAGTTTATTTATTAATGACATCTTTACTGTGTGCAAAAATATGTCGATGCATGCTTATGCAGACGACGTTCAATTATATTTTTCTAATCGAATCGGCCTAATTGAGGACTTGTGTTGTAGAACTAATGAAGACTTAAGCGCAATATATAAATGGGCATCTGAAAATGATCTCTGCCTCAATGTGAATAAATCCTATGTTCTTCCAATTTCCAAGGATAAACTTGACTTTTCCCAAATTCCGGAAATTACTCTTAATGACAGACAGCTCCAAATGGTTGACAAAATAAAAAACTTGGGCTTTATTGTGAACTCTAAACTAACGTGTACTGACCATGTAAATAAAAAAATTAGGAAAATCTATTTTACGCTTAGATGCCTGCGTTTATCTGCAAAGTTCACTCCCACGTTGATAAAAAAAAGACTAGTTATCCAGCTTATTCTACCCCTAATAACTTACTCTGAACTTGTTTATTGTAACCTTGACTCTCATTCCGAACATAAAGTCCTCGTTGCTTTTAATGATGCGGCGAGGTATATATATGACTTGAGGCGTTTTGAACATGTCTCCGCAATAAGCAAGCAAATTTTGGGTTGTACCATTAGTAACTACATAAATGCCAGAAACTGCATATTTCTGCACAAGCTGATATCTAACAAGACTCCATCATACCTTTATGAAAAACTACGTTTCAGTGTTTCCAATAGAACCTTTAATTTAATTATACCGAAATATTCCTGCTTACATACAAAACGACTCTTTTTCATTAGCGCCATTAGGTTATGGAATTCACTTCCTATTAATATTAAATCTATAATCTAAAAAAAAAAAAAAAAAAATAAATGGCCATTTCAGCCCTTGAAAGGACTTTGACCGAGCTTCTTATGATCAATTGTGTTGTGTGTGTTATTAAATGTTTGCACACAATTGACCGAGAACTGGACCTACATGTTTTATGCCGACTCCGAGCGGCTAAAGTTCATGTTCTCAAGAAACTTTACATGGCATTGTTTACTCTCTGAGGTTTGCCATTGTCTGCAGAGAGGTGGTGACCGATCAGAAAAATTTTTTATTGAAAAAAACTTTTCGCCGCGGCTGGGGATCGAACCCGGGCTCCGAGCATGCCAGGCCACACACTTAACCTGCATGCCACGGTCACCACTATAATCTATAATCAGTGCGAACAAATTTAAGCTTTCGGTTATGTCCTTCTTTTCTGTCTCCTAACTAAATTTTCTAAGCTTTCAAATATATCTTTTCTCAATTAATCTTTGCCTCTTAATGCATTTTTCTTCTTCTCAGGTTAAGCATTAATTTTAAGTTAAGCTTTTTAGTAATTTTCTTCATTAATTTTTACATATCATATTTAAAATCTTAATTGTCAAATTCTTGTAACTTTATATATTAGCTTTAAGCAATTTGTTTTATTTTATATAATGTTATCTGTTGATGATATATTCTCTCCGTTGTACGCTAAAAGATCTCTTATAATCTTATTGTACTAATATAAACCTCAAATAAATAAATGAAATGAAAAATGAAATGAAAAAAAAAAAAACAAAAAAAAATAAAATTCTCATACTCGTCACATCATCGATCGGGGCGACCGCAAGGGGCGCCGGCGACTGGAGATCGCCCTGGTCTGCACGACGTTGTGCGCGCACCCTTAGCTTAACTATATATTTTGAATAACTATCTCTATAGATATAAATGAAACTTTATTCAGCGTATTAGCTTTTATGAACCTATCATGTAGGAGTGTGAATAAGTTTTTAGCGTTTATCTACCACGACCTTGCTTGTCATGCCGTATACGTCACGGACTTATGTAAGGCGAAAGAGAAACGCAAACAGCGAAAGGCTAGGAATATCATCTTGTACTACGCTCACTGTATACTTTCCTGTCTTTGCTCTATTTTACTCGTAAGTTCATAAGCCAAAAAACTATTTCAGAAAAATAGCCGATTATATAATGTTCTAAGAAAACATTTTTAACTTTATTGAAGCTTGGTCATCCAAAAAACAAAAAAAATAATAATTTTTGTTCTTCTGAGCGAACTTTTTGAGCGAAGATTTTAGAAAAATTCTGATTTTTACGAAAAGGTAGTTAAAAAACGGATTTTTGACTAAAATATTCATTTATTTTAGGTCTCAAAACAAAAACTATTTCTCAAAATTACAAATCGAACGATTAAAAGTAGCAATGGTATTTGCTTTACAAGCGAAAAAAATTTGGTAGCGATCTCTGAAATAGTTTTCGAGAAATGCTGTCCACCGGTTTCAAACACCAATTTAATGGGTCCATAATATTAATTAATTATAATTTTTTAGAATTTTTATATGGGACGAAGGCTGTGGCCAAAACTCATCTTGCTGCATTTTTGTGATCTTTGGCTTAAAATTTTCGTTATGGATCCTTCCTTATGGGCGAGTGTGGCCTATATATATAGTAGTGGAAAAAATAATAGAAACAAGCAAAATTTCGTGTATTTTTTAAAAATTTTATTATTCAATAACTTTTATAAGAAAATAAGTTTGCATATTAAGGCGTAGCGAAATGCATGGGATGAGATTTTTGCTACGAAGCGGGATTGAGAAACTGAAAACTTACAGCATTTTTAGCAACTTGGCCGAAGGATTCTTCTCTCCGATGAATTTCGAGCCGCCAACTTATCAAAATAATCAAAATCAAAATAACTAATCAAAATAGCTTTTGATATGAATGTGTTTAAGAAATATTGGTTCAAGAGGGTTTTTTGCTCATAAAGAAATGAACTATTGTTCTAGATCAATGCTAGGTAGTCATAAGAAGTAACCTCAAAATACTGATTTTGAGGCTTATTGCTCCGGAACATGAGTACAAATTAAGTGACGTCATTTCAATGTTAAGGAAGATTTTATAGATAATTTAAATACAAACATTTTTATATATTTATCGATTGTGTGAGGTACCTGGTTACTGAGATATACATTTTTGAAGAAAACAAGCGCAATTGGTCTCCTTTTATTGTGAATATTGTGGAACAAAAACTATTATCGAGGTTGAGTTCTCATAAAACTAATATCAAAAAAATATAGCTCTTAAAAAGCATTAATCTTTTGCTCAGAAAGTATATAGATATTTCCAGAAAAACTATTTTTAAAAAATGTTTGAACATTTTTTGCCGAACGTAGAGTTTCCTTTTTTAATGTTCATCATATCTTTGGTTTTTTAAGTCTTATCGTTTTAAATGACATATCGATGTTTTTGTTTGAAAGAGACCAATTTTTTTTCCACAATAAAAAAAAATATTCCTACAAGTCCTTGGAATTTTGAGGAATTTTAAAGCTCGTAAAAGAATAAAGAGACAAAAAAATTGATATACCAAACTTTAAAAACCGACTGTAAACAGCAGAGATATGAAGAAAAATGTCAATGCGCGACCCCTACGTTCGGTAAAAAAATTTGTTCGTAATTGTCTTGCAAAAATGCCTCATATTCGCTGGAATACGGCGCACTTTTTTTTTGTATAGGAGGTGGTACGGTCTTATGTACATGTTTTGTTTTTGTAAAATTGTCAAATTTACTACAAATATCAAACATATCAAAAATACAGAATACAAGACCATAAACCCCAGATCGTGAATACTGCTTATGTTATAATTAATTCATAAAGTGAAAACTAAATATTTTTGCATGATAGTGTTCAAAAAATGTTCATTAATGTTATGCATTTATATCATTTTCTAAAAAAATCTAAAAAAGAAAGAAAGATTAAAGAAATCATGAATTTTTTTTCGTTTCGATTTATGGGCGGCAAAAGTAGGCGTGGAAATATACTGCCATATACTACTTATAATAGTATATTACTACTTAATATATACTTACCAACCAATTTACTACTAACAAATCTGTGTGGAAGGAATAACCTATAAATTCGGTTTAGGGCAAAGTCAGGCTTTTAATTTCATTAGTGGAGTTCACGATCTGGTGCAAATGGTCTTGCATGAGTGCATTTGCAAAAGTTTATTGCATATTCTTGCACTACATTAACAAAATACACACGTTTGCACTTTCTACGTTGTTGCAAATATGCAACACCTAAAACATGTAGGATATAAATGCTACATAATGCAATACTCGGTTGCAAGCTCAAGTGTCAAAAATGTATAAAGATTCAAAATCAAAGAAATGAATTTTGTTATATTGCAATGGATTAAAATAAAAAAAATTTAAAGCTCAGTAGTTTTTGTTTTTATTTCTTTTGCAAATCAAACAAGTGTTGTAGAGTTATCCAAAAAAAGATGTTCACAATTGATGGCAAATGTTTGGCAATTGCATCATTTTGCAATCTGGTGCAAATAAGATCGTGAACTGCCCTATTGTGTTTTTTTTGCAATGAAATGCACTAGTACACTAGTAAGAAATTAACAATATGAGTAACAAAATTGTGGTATTTTAATTGGTTAGTTTTTATTAACGACGCATGCGGTGTTGTTTATTTTTGCCAATGCCGCTTTCCCTTTCCGCAGCTATCACGATGGCTACAATATATTTTGTTATTGTAGAATTGTTGTTGCATGAAACCGGTTATTGTTGTTGTTGTTAAACGAAAATCAATGGATAATGAATAAAGCTGAAGTTTTTTCTAATTTGTAAAAATATATTTAAATTACATTAAATTAAATTAAATTAAATTACATTAAATTAAATTAAATTAAATTAAATTAAATTAAATTAAATTAAATTAAATTAAATTAAATTAAATTAAATTAAATTAAATTAAATTAAATTAAATTAAATTAAATTAAATTAAATTAAATTAAATTAAATTAAATTAAATTAAATTAAATTAAATTAAATTAAATTAAATTAAATTAAATTAAATTAAATTAAATTAAATTAAATTAAATTAAATTAAATTAAATTAAATTAAATTAAATTAAATTAAATTAAATTCAATTAAATTAAATTAAATTAAATTAAATTAAATTAAATTAAATTAAATTAAATTAAATTAAATTAAATTAAATTAAATTAAATTAAATTAAATTAAATTAAATTAAATTAAATTTAATTAAATTAAATTAACTTTAATTAAATTAAATTAAATTAAATTAAATTAAATTAAATTAAATTAAATTAAATTAAATAAAATTCAATTCAATTCAATTCAATTCAATTCAATTCAATTCAATTCAATTCAATTCAATTCAATTCAATTCAATTCAATTCAATTCAATTCAATTCAATTCAATTAAATTAAACTAAATTAAATTAAATTAAATGAAATTAAATTAAATTAAATTAAATTAAATGAAATGAAATAAAATTCAATTCAATTCAATTCAATTCAATTCAATTCAATTCAATTCAATTCAATTCAATTCAATTCAATTCAATTCAATTCAATTCAATTCAATTCAATTCAATTCAATTCAATTCAATTCAATTCAATTCAATTCAATTCAATTCAATTCAATTCAATTCAATTCAATTCAATTCAATTAAATTAAACTAAATTAAATTAAATTAAATGAAATTAAATTAAATTAAATTAAATTAAATTAAATGAAATGAAATGAAATGAAATGAAATTAAATTAAATTAAAATTAGCTTGGTACACATGTTTCAAACTTCGTAAATAAGCTCATGTTTAGCCTACAGAGATAAAATTTTATATGTATGTATTTTAAACCAAAATTAAGATGTGTTCACAAATTGGGCGTTATCCGTCCACGAACACGCTCACCTCCCATACACCCAAAATAGCGAAAACACTAAAGGCATTTACATGTGAGCTACTGGAATAAAACTTGGTATGTGTAAATTTTTCATCAAAATTGAAATGCATGTAAAATATGGGCTTCATCCTCCCACGGACACGCTCATTTTCAATACTATTATTACATTTTGAAAAAGTTGGTTTAGGGTATATTTTTATTAAACGTGCCAGGTGGGCGATGAGAGTGAGTGAGGCAATTTTATGTATCTTTACAAACTTCATTAAATCGAATAATGTTTTACTTTTATTTAATTATTTACTTTCGTTTATTCCCACCAGCAGTTCTTGAATTTCAGGGCAGCACAGAATAAAAATTATAAACACTTCAATGCAATGATTCATTGCATTCACTATGTAGCAAATACAATTAAAATATTAAACACAATTAAGTTATACTTGTTTTTATATATATATTTATTTTTCAACTTTCACAATAGACTTCTATCTACGTCCGACGCTATTTTTCAACTGAACTCTTTTTTCCTCTTCATTTTGTTTTTCTATTCCTAATGTATCTTTCTCTCACTACACTATCTGTTTGTTCTTTTTGTTTTTTAAGAGTTGCCACAGTTCGGCCATCTTGACCCGAAAACGTCCCGATTGTGCCTTTCTTGTAAGAATTGCCAAGCCATGGCTTAATACTCGCCGCCTCTCACACACCCTTGTAAGGTATTTAACTTACTTAAAATCCCTCAACGTCCTTAACTAGATATCGGTCATTTGTTTCACTCTGTTTCACTTACAAAAATTTTCAGTACCACATAGTCTCCCTTTTGATAGAACTTTTGGACCCTGAAACGATCTTTCAAGGCTTTATTATAGTTTTGATTTTTTATTATTCGGTTTGAAGCTTCTTTCCTCAATTGCGTGAGATCTCTTGAGTATTCTGATAAATTCAATTCATTTAGCGTTTCTTCTAAGTAATCTTTTCTAAGTAAGCTTTTCTTTTCAGTTGATCTCGTCCCTTGGTCGTTGTCGGTTGTTGTGCTTTGTTGTGTTAATAACGTGTTTATATTTTTTAGATTTGTGTTTTATTAAATATCAAAAAAAAAAATTTACTACCAAGTAATCGTCGTAAGTAATTGTGTTTAGTATTGTGCTAATCGTTTGTTTAAATTAATTTATTTATCGTGTGTTTTAACGTTGTAGTAATAAATTATAAAATAATATTTTAAGCGCACTTAGTTGCTGCTTAAATTGTGCTTGTTTCTTTGTGCGGTGTCCGTACTTGTACAGCGTAGACACAGTGTTTGTTTATGTTTTTTAGCTGTAAGGCTCTGTGCTGCTTAACCCTTAGAAGCGTGCATTGAACATTTTTGCTCTATTTAAATTCATTTTTAAAGCATGGAATATTTTCAAGTCGAAAATTTTGCTGCTTGTTCCTTAAATGGGCAATGCAAAAGTCAGAATATATTAAGTACTATGTTTCATTGTTCTGGCCCATGCGAGCAAATGTTTCATGCGTCTTGTGCTAACATTTCCAATTCGTGTGTACATGGTTTACTTTCGGTACACTCGGGGCTTCGTTGGTACTGCCCTACGTGCAGGGTCGTTTCCCCAGCAGAATTATATTCAAAAATTAAGCTTTTTGGGGAAAGCCTTAACTTGCTTAATAATAATTTTAATTTCATTTTGAATTCATTAAGCGAATTAAGTGCAGACTACTGCAGCAATATCACGGAAAAAATTTCTTCGCCAATTAGTAACATTCCTTTGACGGATTCTGAAACTCTTGTCTCAGTAAAACAATCCTCAAACGATGTTCCTGATGAGGGCTTAGCACATAGACAGTGTAATAACTCTAAGAATAAGAAGAAGAAAAATAATAAGCGCAAACGTGCCAACCAAAGTGGGTCTTCTAGTCCCCAGGCTAAGCGGCTTTCAGTTCCCACTTCCTCGTCACAGGCCTCCAATATTCATACGAATGATATTGATAATATAATTATTGTATCTCAGATGAATATTCCTTTACCTGAAGCTTCAATTACTTCTGCAGCTAATGAAAATGCTGTACCGGAAACTTCAGTAGAAAATTCAAGCGATAACTTGGCAGCTCAAGCTATTACTGTTCAACCTCTACCTGAGTTAATGACTCTAAAGGCAGTTTCGAAGACTAAGAACATTTTTATCTCTAGATTACAACCCGACACATCAACTAACAATATTTTGACGTTTGTCGAACAGTGTAATTTATTACCCCAAAATGTTCTAAAACGCGGGACATATTTCTGTCGACTCAGAATTAGTCTGAAGATATTATCGCGTTTACTGAAACATGGTTGAATGAAGACATTATTGACTTGGAGTTGTTTGACAATAGTTTCCAAGTATTTAGAAAGGACAGACACTCCAGCAATATTCCTTCTGTTGGTGGTGGTGTTCTTATTGCTGTAAGGAAATGTTTCGTCAGTTCCTTTGTTGATATTCCCTGCGCCTCTAATATTGAGCTAATATGCGTAAAGGTTGTACATTGTAGCTCAAATGTATGCATAATTAATGCATATGTTCCACCAAACAGTAGTGCAGAGGTCTATACAAGTCTGGCAGATTGTCTAGACTTTATTCTTAATATTCTTGACGTTAATGACAACATTTTATTGTTGGGCGATTTTAATCTGCCTAACTTAAAATGGCATTCTTCTGAAGATGATACATTTTTTTGTGCATCTAATGCGAAGACTCTCGGAGAGCATATATTCGTTGATAGTATATGTTCTGACTTACAACAAGTCAGTTGTATTTATAATAGTCTGGAAAGACTTCTTGACTTGGTCTTAACTACGGGCAGTAACAATGTCATTGTTAAGAGGGCCTTCCATGCTCTTACTACTATTGATGTATATCATCCACCATTGAGTATTTGGTATAAATCGGATAGAGAGAATATAGTGAATTCGAGTTCAATGGACAAGGTTTATGAATTAAATTTCAAAAAAGCTGACTTTTTGAAGTTGAATCAATTACTTAATAGTAAAGTTAACGTAATTTTAGAATATATAAATGGACATAATCTAAATGAATCCATTAATTTTTTATTTGGAACTCTTTGCTGTAATTTCTCAGTCCGTACCATATAGCCTTAAATTTGCGAAAAACTCGGCGTACCCTTGGTACACAAAGGAATTATAAACACTTCGCAATAACAGGAATAGGGCTTGGAAGAGATATGTCTGTAGTTTGGACTCAAGTGACCTAGAAACCTACAAACGTTTGTTTCTGGAATTTCAGAATCTCTCAGCTGTATTATATAATGAATATTTAGGCAATATTAAGCTGAGAATATTGTCTGATCCAAAGAGATTTTGGGGGTTCATAAATGCTAAGAAAAAATCTTATGGATTTCCTCCATGCTCTAAAACTCTTGATGGATTTACGGACGATCCATCTATAATTTGTGGCCTTTTTGCCAATCTATTCAAGGAATCTTTTTGTTCAGATTCTTTTAATCCTGATGAAGGGTATTTTGACTATATGAACTCTTCACCCAAGGTCTCTTTGGAGTATATATCCTTCACCTCTGAGGATATTTTGAAGTATATTGGGACACTCGATGAAGATTTTGGCGCTGGACCCGATGGAATTCCTGCCGCATTGCTAACTCAATGCGGTTCCGTTTTATGTCAACCACTTTCTTCATTATTTAACAAGATTATTGCGTACTTGGAGTACGCAAGTCAAGTTTGGTCCCTAGTTATAGTGTGCATGTTGAACGTATAGAGAGAATCCAAAAACGTTTTGTTCGGTTTGCTCTTAGGGGCTTAGGTGGGATTGATTTTTTGAACCTTCCTCCTTACGAGGATCGTTTAAAACTTTTTAAAATGGAATCTTTAAGTGAACGTAGGAAGTCTGCGGATATCGTCTATTTACACCAACTCATAACCGGTGTTTTCGATTGTCCGGAATTACTTTTTCTTATAAACTTTAACTCTAACCGTAGAAGTAGTAGAAATGCTAACAACTTAATTTATCTTCCATTTAGTAGAACAAATTACATGGCTACTGCTCCCTTAAACCGCATGAGTGCCGCTGTTAACAACTGTACATTTTTTGATGTTAGTTGTCAAAAGGTCAACTCAAAAGTAGATTGAAAGCTATTGTGTAATTAGATCTGTTTTTGTGTATGCATGGTTAGTTGTTATGTCCTGTGTTGTCCCTGAGCCCAATCCATTCTGTGGTGGGTAAATTTTTCCCACATTAATTTGTTTGGAGCCACTGGAATTCGTAACATTGAAATATTTCAATAAGATTTGGATTGTGGCTTCAAATAGATTAATGCGAAAATGCTGTAGTAGCTGAACTCTTTTGTTATTGCATGTTAATCTACTACTTTTCCCTTCTGCTTTACACCAAATAATAACTCACTTGGAGTTGTATCTATACTACGATGAACTGTACAGTCGAACCTGTTTTTGTTTGGTAGAAAAGTTCCGTAGAAAAAACAAACGGGCGAACAAATTCACGAAACTCTTGTGCACCATTTAAGAAATCACATTAAAAAATGTGCGTAAACTAAAAAAACCACTTAAAACAAATAACACTAAAAAGAAATCGCACAAAAACAGGTTTGACTGTATTATTTAAAGCGAGCTCTATTTCTGGCAGCGAAAGTTAATTTCCTGCACTTGTTATTTTAGCAATCATTGGCGTAAGATTTGTATTTATTCTTTCGACTTGGCCATTGGCTTGCGGCAAACCTGTTGCTATCATATAAAGATACTTTATAGCTCTTAAGGAAATTACTAAAATCATTTGAAGTAAACGCACTTCCTCTATCAGATATAACAATATTTGACCTACTGTATGAATTATTATAACCGTAGACATCCTTATACCTCCTTTGTTTTAATTGACGTTGTGGCATAAAATTTAACAAACTTGGAAAACGCATCTACTATTAAGAAAACATTTTGTTTTTTTGAAATTTTTTTATATTGACTTGACCAAAATGGTCAATATGTATGGTCTTTAATTTGGAAACCAATCAGATTTAAGTATTGCGTCTGCAACCTTGTCGCACCCTAAATGACCCATATTATCATGATAGAGTTGCAAAATATTCCTTTCCATATCATGTGGTACATAAAACAAAATTGCATTTCAGTTTTTTCTATAAACTAAACCATTCCTCATTGCATAAAGCTTGCTTTCTTCCTTTTCTAATTCTGATCTTATTTTATTAATAGATTTATCTTTGTACTGGCAAATTGATAAATATTGTTCAAAAGTATTTTCTTCAAGAACTAATATGTTTGTATTTCTGCTAAGTGCATCTAGGTGCTGCATTTTTTCGCCTTTACGATGCTCTAAACAATAGTCGAAATTTTCGAGCCAATCTTGTTATCCTGGGATTTAATTTTTTTCTTTCTTTGAAGAAGTATAGCGCCAAAACCCAACGCACTGGCATCACAATGCAACTTTGTTTGATCTCTTGGATCATATCGAGCCATAACCGCGAAAAAGATGTAACCATCAAAACTAAAATTTTTAAGGAGAAGATTTCTTTTAATTATTTTCGACTTAAAATTTTTAGTTACAACAGTATTTTTACACAATCCTTACATATAAATAATTATATTATTATAATTACTGATATTTTATAATAATAGATTCTTGATTATGAAATAAATTATAAGTTTCGATAATAAAACAAATTTTTGTAAATTGCTGGTTACATCTTTTTCGCGGTTATGGCTCGATATATTGCAAGAATAGGGGCATCAATAAGCTTTTGTTTAAGAATTTCGAAACATTCTATCTCCTTTAAACCGCACTGAAAAACTAAATTTTTTCCGTATAAGATCGTATAAAATCTGTGTGAGTGCTGTTATAAGATAGTCTTGAATAAATCTTCTAAAATATGAGCATAACCCAATAAAGCTGTGCACCGCTTAGACATTTTTCGGAAAAGGAAAATTCACAACAGATTCAATATTTTTGCCATCTGGTTGGACATCTTCTTCGGAGATTACATTGGTTAGGTTAGGTTGACGCGGCTGTCTCTTATGAGACACACATAGGCCAATTTGTGCCGTTGTGATACCAGGTGATAATTATTTACCTACTCTATTTGAACTAGTTGGGGCTATTAATAAAGCTTAGTAGTCTGTAGACCGATGATTTTGAGTGACCGTCTAGGTCACTATAAAACCAGTTACCCAGAAAAGGTGGCGGTTTTTAGCTAGCGCTGGGCATGTGCAGAGAAAATGTGTTGTGGATTCTTCCTCCTTCTCATCTCTACAGCTTCTGCAGAAATCGTTGTGGAGGATGTTTAATATTCGGGCGTGGTTACCGATTATGAAGTGTCCTGTTAGGACACTAATAACAACATTTATTTGATCCCTTCTTAGGGAAATTAGTTCTTTTGATCTTTTCAAGTTCAGAGTTGCCCAAACCTGACGCGCCGTGTTGCATGTGCTTCCCGTAGACAGTCTTATGTTGGTGCTTTTAAGGGATAGCTCATTTGTGAGTAATTTACATATGGTAAGAGGTATACCAATTGTTTCCATTTCTCTCGATTTGGTAGTTCCAATTCGAGCTAGTTCAACTACTTTGCAATTTCCTGGAAAGTCTATATGTCTGGGGATCCAGCATAGGAAGATTTTAACTGCTCTGCCATCTCATTTAGAGATCTGTGGCAGCTTAGGACTGTTTTTATGTTATTTGAACTGATTCCAGGGCTTTCAAAGCGGCTGGACTTCAGAGTAGACTCATCCCCCCTCTTTCCATCCAATTTTGATCCATTGGTGTAGATTTCAATTGCATTTCTAGGTGGAGGGCTTCCAGTATCCCATTCATTTCTGGAGGGAATGGATACATCAAACTTTTTATAAAAGAAAAGTTTTTGCGTGATGTAGTCTGCGGTTTTGGGTATTGGAGGAAAGGGTTTCCTAATGCTATAGTGTCCTGTTGTACCTCTCCTCCATTGAGAGGTGGGTATAAGGTTGAGAATTGTGTCGAGTGCGTCCGTAGGAGTGGTCCTCAGTGCTCCACTAATGCACAGCTCAGCTGATCTTTAAACTTTGCGAATTATATTGAGGCGTGTTTGTTTGTTCAGTGCAGGCCACCAGACTAACGCACTATATAGCAATATTGGTCTAATAACAGCTGTAAAGAGCCAGTGTGTAACACTTGGTTGTAGTCCCCATTTATTACCCACTGCTTTTTTTAATGAAATAGGCTATATTGGCTTTTTTATCTCTCTCGAGCAGGTTGAGTTTCAAATTTAATTTGCTATCTAAGATGAGACCCAGGTATTTTGCTTGATCCGAGAAATTGTGTATACGTTGTGTTGTGTAGTAAAGATCACTAACTCAGTTTTGTCTGGGTTTACGCTGAGTCCACAGCTGGAAACCAAATTTACGAGGGTGTTTAAGCAATTTTACATGACATACCTAAGAGTAGAAAAATATATTTTCCTGTGGTGATAATAGCAACGTCGCACATAGGAGTATTTGGCTCGAAAAACCGCTCATTAATCAATTTCTCAAAATGTAAAGTTGAGAAGTAAAATTCTTTTCTAGCTTTTGTTAATACTTATTAAATAAGTTACCGTTTGTTTTTTGAATTTTAATGCACACACTTCGTCGCAGCATCAATTAAAAGTCATCGATCGTAAGCTTGCATTGTTATTGAGTAAATTTGAGTGAAAAGATCACACCTAAACAAATTATTTTTTTTTTGTTATTAATATTGTGAAAAAAGTTTGTTGCTATGGAAGATTTTGCTGCAGATATGTACTTTAAAATAAAACTTTTTTAAGGATATTGAAGCTTTATTTATATAGATATATAATTTGTTATGAATGTATGAAAATGGGACCTTTTGTTATATTATTTGGTGTTATTGGGTAACATTTTTGGTATAGGCTAATGAAGAAAGATGTCAAAAAGCAAAAACCGAAAAAAAAGCTACCCGAAACCGCCCCCCTCCCCCAGATTTCATTGTCCCTGATAGGTGTTTAGTTTGATGAAAGAGAAAGTTTGAAATGAAAGAGAAAAGGGACATGACATTGGCCGTTTTTTTTATAATTTTGTATTTTAGTACATATTCTTAAGATTTTTGTGAAAATTTTTACGAGTTCAAAAGTAGCTACATGATGCTAGCACCTCATTGGTGGAATTTTAAAAAACTAAAGATGCCATCTGAAGGCTATGAAAAAGGTCAAAAAAGGTCAGTTGGTCCCATAAAAAGGTCAGTGATAAATAATTTTTTATGAATTTTTTAAGAAATTTTCTAGGTCATGCACAATTTGCTCTATTGTGGAAGCCAGGAGTGGAATTTTTAAAAACTAAATATACCACCTGAAAGATATTAAAAACGTCAAAAAAGGTCAGTTATCTCCAATAACTGGTCAGCGATAGAAAATTTTTTATGAATTTTTTAAGAACATTTCAAGGTAAGAAAGGTAAGAAAGTAAAAAAAAGGTAAGTTAACAGGAATTTATAGACTTTTATGTCAATTATCAATTTTTCCCTATCCTGTCCACTCACAAGTGGAATTCCAAGAAAATAATTTACGTCTTCAAAAGTTCGAACACTTCTAGGAACCAATTTTAGCAACAAAAAATTATATTAGTATTAATGGTTGTTAAGAATTAATTTTTATTTTTATTTTGGTAAAAAATTAATTTAACATAAAAATATTTTTATTTCAGTAACAATATATTATTTTGAATGATAACTGATCAATTCATTCATATTATTTTGGAAAGCTTTTTAGCATATTTTAACATATAAACATTTTTAGCATATATGGCAGCGGATGGAGTAACAGTTAAGTCGCTTCTGATCCGATTGTCTCCCGGGGCAAAATATGTAAAATTTGAAAAAATTAAAAAAATTTTTTAAAAATTATCCATCGTTGACCAATTAACGAACTTAACTGACCTTTTTTAATATTTTTATACCTTTCAGGTGATTTATGTACTTTTTTAAAATTCTACTTGTGAACTGCACAATGGGGCAAAATATGTAAAATTTGAAAAACTTACAAAAATTTCTAAAAAATTATCCATCGTTGACCAATTAACGAACATAATTGACCTTTTTTATATTTTTCATACCTTTCGGATGGTATTTGTATTTTTTTGATATTCGACTTGTGGACTGCACAATGGGGCAAATAGTGTATGACCTTGAAATTTTCTTAAAAAATTCATAAAAAATTTTCTATCGCTGACCAGTTATTGGAGATAACTGACCTTTTTTGACCTTTTTAATATCTTTCATGTCGTATATTTAGTTTTTAAAAATTCCACTCCTGGCTTCCACAATAGAGAAAATTGTGCATGACCTTGAAAATTTCTTAAAAAATTCATAAAAAATTATCTATCACTGACCTTTTAATGGGACCAACTGACCTTTTTTGACCTTTTTCATAGCTTGCAAATGGCATCTTTAGTTTTTTAAAATTCCACCAATGAGGTGCTAGCATCCCGTAGCTTTCAAAAGTTACAGCCGGATTAGTGAGAGCGCATTTTTATTTTTCCTTGCCTTTTTCTTTGTTCACAAACTTTTATCGCTTTTATCTCGAAACCATGTTTTTCGCACTGGTTGCGGCACTAGCGGGTTCATTTTTTGACGAATTTTTTTTTTTTTTTGTATTTTTTTAAACTTGATTCGCTTTCGTATGACACGATTTTAAATTCAATATTTTTTCCGAAAAACACACTTGCAAATTTGGAACATCACCAAAAAGTGAAAAAAATGTAAAAAAAGTCATACACTCCTGTCATACGATAACAACTTTTGTTAAGATTAAAAAAAGTAATTTTTTTCCAGATCGGACAATTTTTGTGACTCCCAGCGCTGCAACCGCGAGGCCCCGTTTTTTCTCTGCCGCCAGTTTGGAGCTCTATAAAATCATGTTGCAGTGAAAAATATATTTTTTGAATATTTTTTTTAATTTGAACAATTCTCTACAATAATAAAAAAATTTTTTGGAAAAATGTTTGTTTTTGACTGAGTTATGAATTTTTAAAAAAATGTCTGTTTTCTCTGCCGCGAATGCTATGTCCCTCCTTAAGAAACTTAATTTACACCTTTATTTGGTCGAAACAAGCTTTATAGCCCTTTTCAAGTTCTTTTAGATAAGTATCATTTACTTAGGACAAATAAATATTTTTGAGCGGTTTTTCGATCCAAATACCCCTATGTGCGTCGTCAGCATAGGCTTTCACCCTGCACCCCTCTCTCTAGAATAACCAGTAGTTCATTCACCGCTAGGTTCCAGAGGAGAGGTACAGATTTTAGCGTGGATGCTGTTCCGAGATTTGCGCTTATAATCCTGCCTACTAGCATTTGCTTTATAAGTGCTATTGTAGTGCATTTAATCATTTTTTTTTAATGTGTGTACATCGATTACTCCTAAAGTTCTTGCCCGATTGCCTTAATTTTTTTTTCAACATATAGAGACTATCAACGCGGAGGTGCTCGTCTATAAAAGTGGGCGTTATTCGACAAAGGGGCGTGTCACTATAAGAAAAACACTATATTTCAGTAAATATTGACACTATCGTAATAAAATTCACCGTAAAATTACAAGGGCAGGCACAAATATTAAAAACTACGATCACTAAAGTTGGGCGTTATTCGAAAAAAGGGTGTGGCAATATTGGAAAAACTCTGTTTCTCGAATAAAATTGACACCTGAAATTAAGTACAGAGGTTGGCACAATTATTGAAAATTACTATCAATAAAGTGGGCAATATTCGACAAAGGGGTGTGGCAATATCAAAGAAACACTACCTCGGATACTATTGACACTAGGATACTAAACTTTAGTACAGAGGTAGGCACAAGTATAACAAGTTTCTACCAACAATGTGGGCGGTATTCGATAAAGGGGAGTGTCACCATAAGAAAAACACTGTATCTCAGTACATATTGACACCAGAGTACTGACATTTACAGTAAAAATGTAAGGGTAGGTACAATTATGAAAAATTATGGCCAATGAAGTGGGCGTTATTCGACAAAGAGGTGTGGAAATATTATAAAAACTCTGTATCACGAATAATATTGACACTAGAGTACTGAAATTTAGTACAGAGGTAGGCACAATTATAAAAAATTAATGTCAATAAAGTGGGCATTTTTTGATAAAGTGGTGTGGCATTATTTGAAACACACTGTATCTCGATTAATATTGACACTAGGATACTGTAATATAGTACAAGGGTATGCACAATTATTACAAATTACTGTCAGTAAAGTGGGCGTCATTCGAAAAAGGGGTGTGGCAATATTAGAAAACACTATATCGAATACTATTGGCGCTAGAGTACTGAAATGAAATACAGAGGTAGACACAATTATTACAAAATAATACCGAGGAAGTGGGCATTACTCGACTGAGGGGTGTGGCAGCGTTTGAAAAAATGTTATAATATTGACACAAGGGTGATACAATACATTGTAAGAATGGGTAGAATTATTGAAAACACTGTGACAAAGTGGGCGAAAATTCGACAACGAGGCGTGTCTTACTTACTTACTTAGGTGGCCATGACAACCCGTTGACGGGTTACGGCCGACTTCATCAGTTCTCGCCAGGCGTCTCTGCTTCGCGCAAGCCGCCTCCAATCTCTTTCATCAAACGCGGTAAGGGCTTCCTCGGCCTGGTCATTCCATCGGAGGCTTGGTCTTCCTCTTCGTCGTCGACCTCGGCTTTCGCCTCAAACACCTTTTGAACATTGAAGAAGCTGGAGCTTCTTCATCCATACGAAAGACATGACCCAGCCTACGTAGTCGCTGAATTGTTATACGCTGGGCTATGTCAATGTCGTCGTAGAGCTCGTACAGTTCGTGGCTCATTCGAATGCGATAGTCGTCGCCAACTCGAACAAGACCAAAGATTTTGCGAAGAACTTTCCTCTCGAACACCCCAAGAGCGGCTGGATCTGTTTGCGATACCACCCATGCCTCTGCGCCATAGAGAAGCACAGGTATGATGAGCGTCGTGTAGAGTGTTAGTTTTGTCGATCGAGAGAGGGCTCTGGAACCTAATTGCTTCTTAGCCCGTAGTAGCACCTATTAGCAATTGTTGTTCTTCGCTTTATCTCCAGGCTGACATTGTTGTTGCTGTTTACGGCGGTGCCAAGATAAGTAAACTCCTTGACAACTTCAAAGTTATATTTGCCTGCTGTAACATGGGAGCCTAGACGCCACACTTCCCTATTTGCAGACAGCATATTCTTTGTTTTGCCCTCGTTCACCGTCAAACCCACTTTGGCTGATTCCTTTTCAATAGCGGCGAAAGCAGCCGTTACATCTCTCTTGGTTCTGCCGATAATATCGATATCATCAGCATACGCAAGGAGCTGGAAACCTTTGTAGAAAATGGTACCATTTCGATGTACACCTGCCTTTCGTAGGATCCCCTCCATGATGAAATTGAAGAGATCGCATGATAGCGGGTCGCCTTGTCTGAAACCTCGTTCGGTATTAAAGGTTTCGGAGAGGTCATTTCCTACCTTGACGGAGCTGCATGTATTACTCAACGTCATCTTGCAGAGCCTTATCAACCTTGCAGGTATACCGAACTCAGACATTGTTGCGTACAGGCAATCCCGAATCGGGCTATCGAACGCAGCTTTGTAATCAACAAAGAGATGATGGGTGTCGATTTGGTTTTCTTGGGTTTTCTCCAGGATTTGACGTAGAGTAAAAATCTGGTCTATGGTGGACTTGCCAGGACGAAAGCCACACTGATAAGGTCCAATCAGTGTTTTGGTATGCGGCTCCAATCTTTCACGCTCGAAAGAACCTTATATGTGATGGAAATAAGACTGATACCTCGGTAGTTGGGGCAGATTGTCGGGTCTCATTTCTTAAGTATAGGACAAAGCACACTGAGATTCCAATCGTCGGGCATGCTTTCTGCTAGCCATATTTTGCTGATGAGTTGATGCATGCACCTTATCAATTCACCGCCGCCGGTTTTAAACAATTCAGCAGCCAGGCCGTCAGCACCTGCGGCTTTGTTGTTTTTGAGTCGCTGGATAGCGACTTTAACCTCGTCATGGCTAGGTGGTGGAATTCCCACTCCATCATCGTCGATTGGTGGTGTCAGACTGCATTCTCCAAGGGCGGAATTGTTGGTATCGTCGCCTGCAAGCAGATTGGAAAAATGCTGTCTCCATAATTTCAATGCGCACTGCGTATCTGTAACCAGATCACCATTCTCATACGGTTTTAAACAATTCAGCAGCCAGGCCGTCAGCACCTGCGGCTTTGTTGTTTTTGAGTCGCTGGATAGCGACTTTAACCTCGTCATGGCTAGGTGGTGGAATTTCCAATCCATCATCGTCGATTGGTGGTGTCAATCTGCATTCTCCAAGGGCGGAATTGTTGGTATCGTCGCCTGCAAGCAGATTGGAAAAATGCTGTCTCCATAATTTCAATGCGCACTGGGTATCTGTAACCAGATCACCATTCTCATCTTTACAAGTGGATGCTCCGGGCTTGAAACCTTGGGTTAGACGCTTAACTTGCTGGTAGAATTTTCGAGCATCCTTCTTGCCCTGATACACCTCAATTTTTTCTCGCTCACACTTTTCCTGCTCTCTTTTTTTACGTCTGAAAAGGCATCTCTCTTCCTTCCTCTTATTGCGATAGTTCTCGTGTATGGCTCGCGTTGCAGCTGACTGCAGCGTCTTTTTATATGCGGCGTATTTTGCTGCTGTCGCGTCGCGACACTCCTGGTCATACCATTGGTTGCGAGGTTGCGGGCGCCGAAAACCAATGACTTCTTCAGCAGCAGTGCGCATGGAGTGGGATATATGCGCCCAAAGTCCGCCAGCGTCGTCGAGGCAAGAGTAAGGTTGGTTGAGCTTAACCGAGAGTTGAGCGGAGTAGGCCTCGGCGGTCCGTTGTGATAGCAGCTTGTCGACATCAAGCTTTCGTTGCACACCTGTGCGTACATTCTTCGCATTGCACAATCGCATGCGGATCTTGGCTGCAACAAGATAATGGTCGGAGTCAATATTGACCACCGAAATGTGCGCAAATCCAGTACACTTGAAGCGTGCCTTCCGTCGATGACAACATGATCAATTTGGTTTCGCGTTTTTTGATCCGGGGACAGCCAGGTTCCCTTTTGGATATCGGGGTGTTGGAATCTGGTGCTACTAACTACCATGTTCCGCGCCGCGGCGAAGTCGATCAGTCTTAGACCGTTATTCGAAGTGGTCTCGTGGAGACTGAACTGACCGACAGTGGAGCCAAAGATGCCTTCTTTTCCGACCTTCGCGTTAAAATCGCCGAGAACTATTTTTACGTCGTGGGCCGGGCAGCGATCATACGTCCTCTAGGCTCGCGTAGAAGGTGTCCTTGACAGCATCGTCCTTTTCCTCCGTCGGGGCATGTGCGCAAATTAGGCTGATGTAGAAGAATTTCGCCTTGACGCGGATTGTCGCAGGCCTTTCGTTCACAGGTGTGAACCGGGAAACAAGTTGGCGTAGTTGCCGACTTACGACGAATCCGCATCCAAATTCGCGCTTCTCCGCATGGCAGCTGTAGTAGATATCGCAGTCTGCTCTCTTAGAGCAGCCTTGTCCTTTCCATCGCATCTCCTGGATGGCGGTGACGTCAGCCTTTATTTTTTTCGAGGGCTTCCGCCAGTTGGACAGTGGCACCTTCCCTATAAAGGGTCCGGACATTCCAGGTGCATTTCCGTAAATCATTATCCGTTTTTCGTTTGCGGTGGTCGTCAACGTAGTAGGGGTTCATATCCGAGGCTAATTTTGTTTTCATTGGGAAGTTATAATGTGGTTGGGACCCAAACCCTACGCACATTCCATTTTTAAGGTCTTGAAGGGACCCCTCAAGTTTATAGTCTAGAGGAGACCTCGCCGCTCAAATTAGCCGCCAAAGTTTATCGGGTGATGTTTTTTGACGTTACCAGGAGACACCACGGGGAGGTTTTGAGTCGACTTGAGACGATTTCGACATGGATAATGCTGGCCTCGCCAAGTTGAGGCAATCAGACACGTTGCCATGTGAAGATCGCCCCCTTGTCTCCCGAGGCGTGTCACTATTGGAAAAAACACGATATCTCAGTCAATATTGACACTAGGGTATTGAAATCAATACAAGAATAGGTAGAGTTATAACAAAACACAATCAAGAAAGTAGATAAGATTCAACAAAGAGGCGTGCCACAATTAACTAAGGTACTAATATTTGTAGGTGGGAAGGTAGAATAATTAAAAAGGTGGGAGAGATTATAAATAGCGTGAGGTACTTTAAGGAAACTACTGTATATCGGTTAATACTGATGCTAGGGAATTGAAATTTGGTGCAGGGCAAGGTTGAATTATTATAAAGTATGATCAATAAAGTTCATAGGCGGGATTCAAAAAGGACGTGACACTTTAATAAAAATTTAAAAAGAGGCAGAAATTGAAAATATCCAACTAACCATGAAATAGTAAAACGTAATTTTCAATAATAAAGTTTCATATTTGAAATTTTCCTTAACAATTCTTGCAAATATATTAAAAAATTCAAAAGAGTAAAAAATAAGAAATGACAGAAAAAAAAGAAATAAAAACTTTTTAACAAAAAAAAAAACTTACTCAAAATCACTACAAAGTAAAAAATAATTTTAAATTACTTTTCCTATTAATCGTGGCAAAATCTGATAATTTATTTATATACATTATTACATTGGAAATCTTATTATTTTAACTTTTCCTTATTTGTTTTATTTTTATGATAAATATATTATTTTTTTAGCGCCGACTACAAAGCTTATATTAGCATAAAAAAAATAATATATTTTAGATAAAAATAAAAAAAATTAGAAAAAGTTAAAATATTAAGATTTATAATATAATAATGTATATAAATAAATTATCAGATTTTGCCACGATTAATAGGAAAAGTAATTTAAAATTCTTTTTTACTGTGTAGTGATTTTGAAATAGGTTTTTTTTTGTTAAAAAGTTTTTTGTACTAATTAAAACTTAAACTTCAGGCATGGCCAGCAACATCTGTTTTTTAAAAAAAAATGTCAAACGGTCTCTGTCAGGACATCTTGTCGTTTTAAAATAAACTTGCTTAAGCGTTGTCTGTCTGTACGGCGCAAATGTTTTACAAGCGCCAGTTGTATGCCGTTTTACAGTGTTTTTCTTGTTCGGCAGTTGTTCGAAATTTGTTAGGCTTGAGCTTAAATTGTTTAATTTTTACTCGTGTCCTAATAAGTTCAGCAAAACTGAAATTTTTTGCTCCCCACAGTCAACATTTTTCATCCATACTTCAATTCGTTGTAAAAATAGCCAATTGGATGGCACAAACCTTAAAATTCGTCCTTTGGTTAGTACTTATTATGCTAAACTCCGAAAGTGCCTGAATAAAGTGAAAATGCATGAATTAGAAAAAATATGTTTAAATCCCTCGCTACCAAAATAGCCGATGAAATTTCCTCTTATATCGACATTTATATACTTATTCATAATCTTCCATTGGATTTTCAAAAGTTGCATGACACTCCCTCAAATTTGCGCAAATATTATTCCATTTTAATGAATGAGGGCTCTTTGGAAAAGTGTAGTAAAGACCTATCGTTAAAAAGATATTATTTCGATTTAAGCCCGCATTTGTTCATTGGCATAAGTTATACCGTACAACTATAATATGTCACTGGACATAAACGGGTGAACAAAATAAAAATCAAGCCAACATCTTTTTGCCTAATAAGCCCTTATTCCTTTAAATCGGATAATATTTGAGAATTTTTATTTTGCTAAAAATTTTTATGAAATAATTTCGGGAAAACACGATGGAAAATTATGAATGTGAATTTTTTTCTCCAGTTTCGGAAGTCAATCGGAAATATTTTTTTTAACTGAATCACATGACTTCACTATAAACTTAATTCTGCAGAGTTTGGGTTACATATGTTTAAAAAAATAAATATAAAAAAAGTCGAAAAATAACAATTTTAGCGGAAATTTCTTTTAATATTTCGGTGGCGAGTGACTCAACCGATTTTCCTCAAAATCATGCTCATCTTATTTTGTTTTACTTTTGAATTAATTTTTTTCCAAATATTTCAAGTCGCCTGAGTGGGTTCCATGCTAGTAGGTGAAAAGATAACTCAAATCGAAGTATTGCCAACAACACGTCAAGTGGTCAGAATCAGAACAAAACAAAAATTAAACACGTGTAGTAAGCCGGATCGAAATAGAAATTTCACCGGACACCAACTCAAAAGTTAGACGGGCTCTTAAAAACAATTTATGAATAGTTTTTTGTGGATCGAAGAAATCCCCATGGCGCGGTTTTGGTTCTTCTGAACACCTTTTCTGCAAAAAACGAAGTTTTTTGCATATTACTTCTTTTTTTCTTCAGAATGCATACCCAAGATAAGCAAAATCTAAAAATTTTCATGGTACACATATATTTACTAAACAATTTTTCAAAGTTTTTATCTTTACAAACTCGTTTGAGAACCCAAAAAAATCGAAAATTCGAAAAGAGGTTGTTTTAAACACCTGTACAATATGTATTTTTCATGGTATTCACATGCATTTAAACTTGTTGGAAAGTTATTGAGCTCTTCCTTCCATTGATATATCGTATGGTGTGGTGTAACCAAAACTAAGTGCCACAATTATATAAAACGAAAGAAATCGATATTCAAAGCTTCCTTCAGTAAAATCGATTTCTGGTAACAAGTTTTTAGTAAAATGTAAACCACATAGCGCTCCAGTACAAAATTCATGATTTTCGAATATATATTTTTTTTAAACGCCTACAAAAACGTATTTTTCATAGTACCCAGTTTTGATTAAACCACACCATACGATACACCAAAGGAAACAAAAGTTCAATACATTTCCAATAAGCATGTGAATACCATGAAAAATACATATTTCATAGGTGTTTAAGAAAACATTAAATAGTTTTGAAGAGTCGGTGTTCGGCTCATTTTTATTCGGTCGGGGGGGGGGGGTTAAACTCCGAAACCCCCCTTTGGTTGCGCTAATGCATGGTGACCGTGACAGTCTGGCCGTAAAAGTATGGCCGTGACAGTTAGACAGACTAAAAAAAAAAAACAGGGGGTTTCTTTGAACCTTTTATATAATAAAAACTATAAGTTTCTATAAATTAAAACTATAGAGAACTACACTGAGAAAAAACACATACCTTGCTCCGGTAAAAAATTTCTCTATTTTCGATATAGAAATTTTCTCTTTTTCAAATAAAATTTTCTTAAATTAGAATAAATTTTCACATTTTCGAAGAAATATTTCTTTACTTCTAGGAAATGGAAATATTTCAATGTCTCTAATAATGATAAGTATTTTTCTCGCACAAAAATTTCTCATTTATAGGGAAAAATTTATTGAAAATGAAAAACTTTTCTTATATTTTGATAAAAAATTCACTAAGAGAAGTATTTTCTTCAATAAAAACAAATCTTTTCTCAAAAACAAAAAGCTTTTTCTCAAAAAACGATATATTTTTCTTTTACATGGAAGCTTTTTACCATTTTTAGAGAATTTTTAGTATCGAAATTAGAGAATAGCATTCTCTGGAGCAAAGTCTATACCATTTTTCTCTAAATATGATGCCTTTTTTATCATATTCCGATAAGCTTTTTTCTGAGTGTACAAATAAAAAAAGACGTGCGTTTACTATATAAAAAAAAATGTGAACAAATTGGTGAACTATGTGAAATTGTGAACTTACATAACGTTAACTCTCTGCTGTAAATCCAGTTTTTCTTAAAATACTAGCGTTACATATTTGGGTAGCAACAAAAGGAAAAAACACTGAAACCTACCTCTAAACATCAAAAACTCAATATGAAACACAATAATTTACCATACTAAAAATCACAGCGAAGAGAAAAAATACAACAACTAGCAAAAAAACTTCAAAACAGAAAGCTTTTATTACAGCTAAGAGAAGCATCGCGTAATGCCCAACGATGCAGCCAATATTAAAGTAGGAGCGGGCAATAACTACGATATCGTTATACAAACAGCGGCAGATATATAAAATGCAGTCTCTAGCTTTAAGTATGTTGTAGTATTTTTAGTTTAAAATTTTCTTAATTTTTGTTTTTTGTAAATTATATAAATATATAAAATATTTATACATATGTACAGCTGCGGTCAAAATAATAGTAGTGCTCTAAAATTCAGACATGCTTGAATCTATAATACTAGTCTAAAAAGTAGGATCCGGAAAACCCAAAATAATTTCTATATAACCTTTCAACGCTGATTCCAAATCTGTACTCAATTTTTACTGTCGTGGTAGGATTTTCAAGATACAGGGTATTTTACACTTTTTACACTTGTCTAGTTTTATTAATCCAGAATTTAAACAACACACCATAAGATAAAAAATTAAATTTTGTATTTTAGAGAAAATATGAAACGTTCCAACGGTATATCAACTTTTATTGTCTTATGTGTTGTAGCGGAGCTATAATTAAGAGATAATCAAACGAAATATCGCCAAATTTTGTATCTTTTGTTTTAGCGAAGCTATAATCGTTCAAAGTTAAAGTCTGTTTTTTATGTAAAAAAACACTAAATCCACAGTTTATTTCTAAATTTTAACCTTGTAGTCGGCGCTAATCTTTGTTGGTGAGCTTGGAAAACTTACAATGAATATGCTATTGTGTGTTGCAGCTTAACAAAAAAACTGATTTTATTAGCGCCGACTTCGAAGCTTTTATTATCATAAAAAAATAATATATTTATTATAAAAATAAAACAAATAAGGAAAAGTTAAAATAATAAATATAATAATGGTATAAATAACGCCCACTTCATTGGCCATAGTTTTTCATAATTGTACCTATCCTTACATTTTTACTGTAAATGTCAGTGCTCTAGTGTCAATATGTACTGACATACAGTGTTTTTTATAGTGACACGCCCCTTTATCGAATACCGCCCACATTGTTGGCAGTAACTTGTTATACTTGTGCCTACCTCTGTACTAAAGTTTAGTATCCTAGTGTCAATAGTATCCGAGATACAGTGTTTCTTTACTATTGACACACCCTTTGTCGAATATTGCCCACTTTCATGATAGTAATTTTCAATAATTGTGCCAACCTCTGTCGAATACACGCCTCTTTGTCGAATATCTCCCACTTTTATAGACGGTTACCTCCGCGTTGATAGTCTCTATATGTTGAAAAAATTTTTTTAATTTAAAAAAAAAAAAAAAACAGAAACCAACCAACTTGAGAACCTCCTCCTTTTTGAAGTCGGTTAAAAATTACTGCCTTACATGTCAAAATAAAAATTATGCGGATTTCTCTTGTAATCGAAGGCATTATAAAGCTTAAAGCGCATGAAATAGCAATCGAGCAAACAGTGTTTGTAGATTAAACGCTAAATCAGATTTAGTAAAGTCAATTCTTGCTTCTTCAGCTTTTACTGACCCCAAAGATGTCGTAGCTAAGTTAGTCGTGGAACGAACAAATGAAACGAAGGAAAAGCAAGTTTAAGCGTTTCAGTCGCGCAGCAATAATTTTAATATAATCGTGGCAGTAACTTTTATCGTCATAATAATTATAGTCGTGGTAATGGGAATTTTCGTAGTTTCAATCATTATCGCGGAAATAATTACAATCGAAACAGAAATGGCAACAATTTCAACCGTGGTAACAATGCTTTTATGAATACCAGTAGAAATAATTATTATCGAAATTCAAGAGAAATGCGGAAGCCCCCCAAAATCAATTTACAGCTTCAATTTAAATTACGCCGATATTACTAACTTAAATTCTACTGACACAAAAAAAGAACACACAGTTATCTAGTAGATTCACAAGCAGACATTTCATTAATAAAATTTCTTGTTTGTAACCCAATATTAAATTAAATACAAATCAAATAATTAATGTTACAGGTATAACAAAAAATCCTATTTCGACTTTGGGTACTTTTCATACAAATTTAATCATTTAAAATTTTTTAATTCCACAAACTTTACACATTGTTAATGATGACTTTAATATTCCGTCTGATGGCATACTCGGTAAAGATTTTTTAAAAACAAATAAGTGCAAAATTAATTATGAAAATATGTCAATCTCGTTTTGGTATTACAATAATTATTTATAGTGCAGACAGCTGCATTATTCCACCAAAATGCGAAGTTTTTAGAATTTTTAAATTAAGGAAGGTTATAGAACCAATTTTTGTTCATTGCAGCAAGTTTGCGAAGGAGTCTTTATTGGCAAATGCATTGTCAATTCAAATACACCTGTATTGCGAAGAGTAAATGTAACTGATGAATATAAATGCATAACAAATTCTAATATAAAATCTGAAAAGCTTCAGAATTTTTATATTTATTCCATTAATCATGTCGAATCAGAAAAGAAACGCGTCGAAAATTTAAAAGATATTTTGAAAAATCAAATGCCAAATGAAGATAAGGGGGGAAATGACATTGGTCCTTTTTTGAAATCGACTTTGTTTATAATTTTGTATTTTAGTAAATATTCGTAAGATTCTAAGAAAAAATTTAAAGTTCAAAGGTATAGTGAGAGCGCATTTTTAATTTGCACCTTTTTTTTGTATTTTTTTAAACTTGATTCGCTATCGTATGACACTAGCTTTTTTTTTATTTTTTTTCGATTTTTTATGAATTTTTAAAGTCAATATTTTTTTCGAAAAGAACACACTTTCAAATTTGGAGCATCACCAAATATTGAAAAAAAATTAAAAAAAAACCTCCTGTCATACGATAACCAATTTTGTTAAGATTTAAAAAAGTCATTTTTTTTCCAGATCGGACAATTTTTGCGACTCCCAGCGCTGCAACAACGAGGCCCCGTTTTTTTCTCTGCCGCCAGTTTGGAGCTGTATAAAACCATGTTGGAGTGGAAAATATAATTTTTTGAATTTTTTTCTTGTAATTTGACTGAGTTATGAATTTTTAAAAATGTTTTTTTTTTCTGCCGCGAATGTCATGTCCCTCCTTAAAGATCAATTAATGCTTTTATGTGAACAATATGCGGATATTTTCGCTTTAAAAGGATGATAAAATGACAGTAAACAATTTTTATACACAAAAATTAAGGATAAAAGATATTTTACCGGCGTATATTAAAAATTATCGCCTGCCTCATTCACAAAAAAGTGAAATTGATGAACAGGTTCAAAAATGTTTCAAAATGATTTGATAGAGCCGCCTAGTCAGTCTTACTACAACAGTCCTTTGATCTTTGTACCGAAGAAAAGCGTGAACAATCGAAAATCCTACAGAGATAACTTCATTTTGTTCAGATGTCAATTTAATTTTCCGGGCTATCTCCAAATCAAGCATTTTTATATGTCGATGATATAGTTGTAGTTGGTTGCAGTAAGCATCATTAAAAAAATTTAACTAACGTTTTTGACATAGAAAATTCAAAAAATTCAGAAAATTAAATTTAAAAATAATTCCATACAATTGTAACTTTTTCAGACCAGACGTCGTTTTTCTTGGTCATAAATGCACTTCCAAAGGTCTTTTGCCAGACGATTCAAAAATTAAAGCTATTAAAACTATCCAGTTCTAGATAGTAAAGATGCAGTTAAGAGATTTGTGGCTTTTGCCAACTATTTTCGATGATTTATCAAAGATTTTGCTTCATTAGCAGCACGTCAAAGGGGTTTCGAAGATATAAAAGCAAATTTAATGTATCCTAAACTATTGCAATACCCGGACTTTAAGAAAACGTTTTTAATAACGGTAGATGCATCAAAAATTAGATGTGGTGCACTTTTAAGTCAAAATGTTGGTGGATATGATCTACCAATTTACTTTGCATCAAAATCGTTTATTAATGCAAAACAAAAGAAGCCTACAATTGAGCAAGAACTCTTATCAATACATTTTCCAATAATCCAATTTCGTCTATATGTCTATGGCACTTAATTTATTGTTAGGATCCATCCTCAAAATTAACTAAAATTCGATTAGAATTGTCAGAAATCAACTTTTCAGTAGAATATATAAAAAGAAAAAACAATGTTGCCGCTAATGCACTCTCACGCCTTCCAATTGACGAGTTGAAGAACTCAAATTATGAGATTTTTGCAGTGACAACCCGCGGTATGTCAAACCAAATGTCAGAAATTCAAAGCAAAGTTAGCCCACAACTAGATGACGCAAAAAAATTTACGATCGTCTTATTTGTTGATATTTTGATTGATTACGAAACATTGAATTTAGAGGCAATGCTTTCGAAGCTTGAAAAAAAAGCTGTCAATCAAAAAATTTATAAAATCGAATGGCCAAAAGATGATGTAATTTTAAAAATTTGTACAGTACCATAACTAAAAAACCATGGTATAAAAATATTAAAGCATTTAAAAATTATTTTAACTGATTCCATAGAGGCAGTATTTGAAAAAGATGCAAAAGAGAAACTCATCACCATCTATCACAATAATCCACTCTTAGGAGAGCATTGTGAACGTAAGAAATTTAACGCCAAGCTCAGAACAAAATATTTTTGGAAAAATATAACAAAAGATGTTGCTTCTTTTGTAAAGAATTGTGAAAAATGTAACGTAGAAAAAATAGTAGAAAAAATAGTCTCAAAATAGTCTTTTTGGACACAATTGGTCCATTAGCTGAATCTTCTTTTGAGAAAAAGTATGCTTAAACTCTAATGTGTGATTTGACTAAATACTTGGGGCCTTACTCTGTAACGCGATTCGAAAAGCAATGTTATTTGAAAACTAAATCCGATTCGGAAGTAAAATCGCACTGTATAACTCTTTCGCATTAGCGACAGTGACTTAACTTATCGTTTCATCAAATATTTGGTTAAAGTAAGCATTACTGACTTTTAAACATCAAAGATGCTTAAATCAGGGTAAAGAAACAGAAAAAATGTCAAAATATTTAATGCGAAAGTCGGATTGCAGAGTATCATATTTTCGAATTCGAACAATTTAACTTTCGAATCGCATTACAGAGTAAGGCCCTTGGCTACAATTGCAATACCAGATAAAAGTGCTAATACTGTTGCTCGTGCAATATTTGAAAATTTTATTTTTATATACGGTTCGACGAATACGATAAAATCCGATTTAGGAACAGAATTTAAAAACGAAGTTTTAACCGAATAAGGCAAACAGTTGAATATTAAAATAAATTTTTCAACTGAATATCATCACGAAACTTTAGGTACAATTGAAAGAAATCAAAGAGTTTTTAACGAATACTTAAGAGCATACATCGATGAAAATAATTCCGATTGGGAAACCTGTCTGAAATATTTTACATTCTACCATAACACTACTTCAAATACCGTTTTTGAAAATAAATTTACCCCATTTGAAATTGTTTTTGGGAAAACTGTTAATCTGCCTAGCGATATGTTCAAAAATAAAATGCACCCTATTTACAATATTGAAAATTACAGCAAAGAAGTTAAATACCATTTACAAACAACTTATAACTTAGCCAAAACTTCAATTGAAAAACATAAATTATGAAATAAATATTTTTACGATAAACATGCAAAGCCTCTGACATTAGAAATTAATGACAATGCATTGACTCAAAAGCACCCATATGATAAACATAAAAGTATCTACGATGGTCCGTATATTGTCAAAGCTATTGATGGTGGCAATGTAACAGTTTTTGATAAAACTGAAAAGAAAACAAAAACTATTCATAAAAATAGAATAAGAAAAATTTACAATAATATGGAAACAATATATTATTAATGTTTAAGTTATTCAATTTAAAACAAACATAAAAATGCAATAATATCCAACTATTTAGCATTATATTTGTATAAATTTCAAATTTGAATAAACATTATTTATGATATAAAGAAACAGTATACATATTTTAAATTTCGAAGAAAAAGCAAGAACTAAACAAGATTGATCACCTTGTTTACTTCTTTCTTTTTTTTTAAAAAAAAAGGGAGGTTTAGTGCATTTATTGCAACCCTTCCATATTAACTTTCAACACATACTACATTACCTTTAGTATATACCTTAATTTAGTATAAGCTAATCTAAAATACTCTCTAAGCTTTTGAATAAAATATAGACTGTCAGTCTGCATTGAACTTACATACGAGTTTTGTCATTTTGGAATAAAGAAACAATCACACTATCAGCGCAGCATCCACCCCAAGCTTCGTTATTGCATAAGTGATAGCCCCTGCCTTGACGTTGTTAAAGGCACCTTCAATATCGATGAATGCTATCATTGAATATTCCTTTTGGTGAAGGCTATTTACAATGGTAGAGACTATGGAGTGGAGAGATGTGCCTTTAGCGATAGCATGTTGCACTGGCGAAAGTGGGTTTACTTCCATTCTTAATCTCAAGTGGATATCTATTAATCTCTCGAGAGTTTTAAGAAGGAAAGATGAGAGACTGATTGGTCAAAGGTCTTTCGGGTTAATATGTGAGCTCTTTCCTGCTTTAGGTATCAAAACTTCCTTCACGTTTCTCCATCGTGTTGGGATGTGATTCAGGTAAAAACAGCTTTGGTAGATCATCAAAAATCATTGATTTATGATGTCGTGAGTGTTTTTATGTCGATTTTTGCTATTCCGTCTGGTCCTGGTGACTTCAACGGTTTGAAGCTTTCTGTTGCCCATTGGGGAAGTGAGTTTCTACTAATATATTTAGAAATTCTTTTCTGCTGGTAGCCCATATTCCGTCTTCTTTTTTCATGAAGCTTGGAAGGCTAGTTGCGAGAATTTTCCTAAGTCTCCACGCCTCAGAGGTTTGTGATATTTCTTCACAGAAGATCGTCCAAGATCGTCGTTGTGCTTTTCGTAATTTTTCTTGTAATCTTTTAGAGCCATTTTATAGATTAACCACGCATTGGTGGATCCAGTGACTTTTGCTTTATTGAAAAGCTTTCGGCTCTTGTTTCGGAGCCCTTCTAGCTTAGTGTCCCACCAAGGGGGCTTTTGACGCGACATTAAGAGCTTTATTCATTGATTTGGTAAGATTATCTACTAGATCGTTTCAAGATTTTTTGCAGGTGGGAGGACATGGTGGTCCATTTCTGCGATCTGTTTTTAATGTATCTAAGTAGAGACCCCATTTGACTTTTTTGAGATCACGGAAACTGCGTGATCTCGAAGCAAAGTCATCTACGTCAAAAAGAATATACCTATGATCTGAAAAGAAGAGCTCTTTTGAAACTCAACAGTTGTTGATCCTAGAGGCAAGAGTAGCATCTAAGACTTCCTGCCTGCTATTAATAATAAATGTAGGTTCATTGCCTATATTACTTATGATAAGGTTAGTAGTAAGGATGTAATCGAAAAGAGACTTACGCCATTTGTTGGTTTTTGAGCTTCCCCAGATCACATGATGACCGTTAGCATCGCACCCAATAATTAGGTCTTTGGCTTGTGCTGTCGCTGTGGAGACCAGGTTTATTAAGCTGTGTTCAAGAAGAACTTCGTGATAGTGAGCCATGTACGCTAATGTGACCCACAGACTGCTTTGGCCCCTCTCAACGCTTATGGGCACAGTGTCCTTGTTGCTGAAATTAGAGAGGGTTAAAGCACTCAAATTATCTTTTATAAAAATACACGTTCTTGGCTTACCTTGTGATCTGGTATATACAATCGTATATGTTGGAGTTTTGAGTCTGCATACCAGGCCGCAGACTACCCACGGCTCCTGGATCAAGACGATGTCTTCTCCGTCTTTGGTGAGGCGGAGAATGACACTGGCGAACGCAGTTTTTGAGTGGTGGAGGTTAATCTGTGCTACTCTCAGCATCAAGGCTAGTAATACACAGACTGACCTCCAAGACGGTGATGAAATCAAACTCATCGTCAGATTTAAGGAGGTCATCCTCCAAGGAGGACAACCGAAGGGACTGAGCCAGTTCCGTGCTGAAGCTAGTGTCGTCTGGTACAGAGGAGCAGGATTAAGGAGATGGAATGTTCTTAATTGGTTCAGAAGCCTGCTCTTCCTCCAATAACGCCTCATCTTTTTTGAAGACCCTCATCCCGATGGAGGTGAAACCATAGTCTACCACATAACTTTTGGATGGCAAGATAGCCAGGGACTCTTAATTGATGGCAAAATTTTCCGATGTAAAGTCCCCCTTTGGCTTATTAAACTCTTGTTATCTTCCAGTTACCTGTTGGTAGATCATGATTTCCCAACCGAATCAACTCTAGGATTGTTTGAGGGTCGGAAGGTTCGGCAGGTATCCGGGAACGCGCTCTTGGGCGGTTAGGGATCTGATCCCTCGCAACAACCACGAGTTTGGCGCCCGGCCATACCTCACCTATCCTGGAGATTGTGATCTTATAGAGATCAACTGATCGCTGGTCGGCGCAGGCGATCAGCTTCACATGGCTGCCTTCCTCCATTTTTCAGGTGAAATGCTGCCGTCCGAATCGCTTTTGTCGATCACTGCGATAGCGATGTGCCCAGCTAATATTTCACTGAAAAGCTTAGGAGTGGCTGTGTTGCCACAAACTTCTCTGACCGTGAAAGTTCTTCCATTGGTAACTTTGTCGGTGTTGCTGGAGAAGCCATTGATGGAGCTCCTTCGTGCTTCTTCTCGTGCCGCTTGTAAATGATGAACATGGCCAATATGAAGACAACAGCCAGGAACAGGGCCATATAACTCACTGCAAAGCAGTGATATTGATATTGATGAGTCAGTGTAGGAAGTGCTTGTATAAGTGCTTGTTGTTTTATAATTCGATAAAACGTGATCCTTCCAATGAGACCTGGTGGTCACATACAGCTGTTATTTGTATTGGCTTTGCTAGAGCAAACAATCATTCGGTTTCTGTCATTGACTTGTGTCCACACATGATCTTCCTTATGCTGAAGATAACAGTAGGATTGGGTTTCATTGTTGAATAAACTAACATCGCAGGCACAAACTTCTGATCCTTTCTTGTAGGTGGGTTGATTGCTGGCACAAATATCAATTCGTTTTCCATTCTAAAACAAGATTGTTACTTTTAAACTGTGCTTGGAAAGTATTGATCTCGATGCGCGTTGATTGCCAGAATTGTTGTTAACAATTCTATTGCTGTTAATTTTTGTGGGAATTGGTATTAGCCGATTCAAGCCGATAGTTTAATTCAAACTAGTTAACGGAATAGTTATCTGAAAAATTGCATGGTTCTCTGTTATCGCCGCCTTAGCTTTCATTAACTTGTATATCTACAGAAGATCACCTTGATAGCCTGGGATCTTCATGGCTGGTGCCAAATGAACTGTGATTTTGCTTGATCCGATGTGTTCGAAGTGAATGCCTGCATTTGGATCAAATTTTGTAATTTTGACTGGTTCACACCATGCTATTGACAACATTAACAGTACTGTCAATAATGTAATTAAGCTGTGAAATTTTTGGTCTTATTGGTGGCTCTTCATTCATTTTGTCCCTTCGTTTTCTTGCATTCTCATCTTCCTTTGATTAGGTGCCACTATCTGTGTCTATGGGTGGTCGGGCGAGTCGGTGGATTGCACGTTTATATGTTCCCGTTGCCGTCTATACATCAGCAACGCGTACTGCTCCGTCAGGTCCATTATATACTTCTACTACTTGACCAAAGGGCCAACGCATAACAGGAATATTGTCTTCCTTTATTATTACTAGTTCCCTGAGTTTAATATTATCGGTTTGCCTAGTCCATTTGTGTCGTTAGATTTCATTAGGATACTCACTGGACCATCTCTTCCAGAACTCGTGTTTTACTTGTGACACGAATTTCCATCTTGACGACAGCGATAGTTTCGCTAAGTTTGCCTTGCTATCTACTTGGGCGGTGGGCGCTTCGCCTATGAGGAGATGACCTGGCGTCAGTGCAGTTAAATCAGAAGGATCCGATGAAAGTGGCGTCAGTGGCCGAGAATTCAATATGGCCTCGATTTCCACAATAACAGTTTCCAATTCTTCATAAGTCAATGAGGCTGACGCGACACTTCTTTGTAGAAGATGTTTCGCAGATTTCACTGCAGCTTCCCACAGTCCTCCGAAATGGGGGGATCTCGGAGGAATAAAATGGAACTGGATTCCCTTCTCATTGCATGTTTTCCTTATTTGGTCTTGAGAATTGACATCAACAATCTGCATAGCTGGTGCAGAATAAATCTAATGAATCTGAATATGAACAAATGAAAGCACATGACCTTCTCGCGAAAACCATTCTTAAAGTGTAATATCAAAATTTGTGACAACACATTAGAATCCTTAGATAGTTTCCTTGATCTTGGAGTTACCATGGATCCTAAACTACGATTTCACATTCATATAAATAAAATAATAAATAGATCAAATAGTGCCCTAGAATTTATTAAACGTTGGGCAAAAGAGATTAATGATCCTTTTATTACGAAAACTTTATTCACTTCTCTAGTTCAGCCTATCTTAAAATATGCTTCAATTGTATGGTGCCCACGATACGGTTGTTACATCGATGACATTGAACCTGTTCAGAAAAAATTCTTTTGTTCTGCCTGAACTATCTTTATTGCAATACTAACTTTAATCTACAACCTTATCAATATCGGCTTCAGCTTTTAAATTTTCCTACTTTAAAAAATAGGAGTTTTGCTTAATGTTAGTTGGATTGTTAAGCTTTTAAATGGACATGTAGACAGTGCATATATAATGAGTAAAATTTACTTTACTGCACTTATAGACAGTGCATATATATTGCATATTATATGATTTTTTGTAGAACTAATAATTTCAAATGTTATTTCTTTAAATGAATCCATGTTCTCAATTAAACATAAAATTATAGATTATTTGCAGTACCGACAGTGATTCTGATCATGATCTTCCAATGACAAATAATTTTAACCTGGTTATGGATATACATAAAACAACACATACATCTGAATGAACCTGACCTGAACCTGTTTTGGACCTCCTAAATTAATATAATCGAACATGCTTGGTGAATGTAAACGCATTTTTTCGGTTGTGCTGTGCTGGTTGTATCTGCAGGACTTTGTCCTACAACCATGCGAGAATAATTTGTCTGACATATAATAATACGACAGGCCAATGCAACCTAGTTGTCTCAGTGCTAGCGTTCGCAACCATTTCTTTGTTTCTATGGAAATTGGTGTGGTAAATATTACCTTGTTTGTCGAAATACAACATTGCTGTGAATGATATGTATTATATCTATAATCGACGATGATGGAGTGGAAATTCCACCACCTAGCCATGACTAGGTTAAAGTTGCTATCCAGCGACTCAAAAACAACAAAGCCGCAGCCTCTCCGAAACCTTTAATACCGAACGAGGTTGCAGACAAGGCGACCCGCTATCATGCGATCTCTTCAATTTCATCATGGAAGGGATCCTACGAAAAGCAGGTGTACATCGAAATGGTACCATTTTCTACAAAGGTGTCCAGCTCCTTGCGTATGCTTATGATATCGATATCATCGGCAGAACCAAGAGAGATGTAACAGCTGCTTTCGCCGCTATCGAAAAGGAATCAGCCAAAGTGGGTTTAACGGTGAAGGAGGGTAAAACAAAGTATATGCTGTCTGCAAATAGGGAAGTGCGGCGTCTAGGCTCCCATGTTACAGCAGGCAAATATAACTTTGAAGTTGTCAAGGAGTTTACATACCTTGGCACCGCCGTAAACAGCAACAACAATGTCAGCCTGGAGATAAAGCGAAGAATAACAATTGCTAATAGGTGCTACTACGGGCTAAGTAAGCAATTAGGTTCCAGAGCCCTCTCTCGATCGACAAAACAAACACTCTACAAGACGCTCATCATACCTGTGCTTCTCTATGGCGCTGAGGCATGGGTGGTATCGCAAACAGATGCAGCCGCTCTTGAGGTGTTCGAGAGGCGACGACTATCGCATTGGAATGAATCATGAACTGTACGAGATCTACGACGACATTGACATAGTCCAACGTATAACAATTCAGCGACTACGTTGGCTGGGTCATGTCATTCGTATGGATGAAGAAGCTGCAGCGAAAAAGGTGTTTGCAGCGAAAGCCGAGGGTCGACGACGAAGAGGAAGACCATGCCTCCGATGGATTGACAAGGCCGAGGAAGCCCTTACCGCACTTGGTGAAAGATATTGGAGACGGCGCGTGCGAAGCAGAGACGCCTGGCGAGAGCTAATGAAGTCGGCCGTAACCCGTCAACGGGTTGTCATGGCCACCTAAGCAAGTAAGTAAGTAATTTCCGATTCTGCGAGCGATTCACAAACTTGGGTCGAGTGATCGTCAGAAAAATGGGTCGTGCAAAGAAAGATGCAACAACAAGTCGCGAAGAGGAGCGTAGATCAAATTTGGCGTATTTAAAACAAATAGACCTATTGCGGTTCAGAGTAATAAACTGTTGTGTCTTCTATCGAGTAGACACAACAGTCAAGAGGACAGCAGTTTTTAGCAATTATGGTTAACAACAATACCTTGCTGTTATTTTTGATTGTGGGACTTATGTAGAATTTGGTGCTTTGACTGTTCGCTGTCAAAAAAAAAATTAAAAATAAACAAGCAATATTCGTTTTAATTTGAAAAAGTTGCAAATAAAAACAATTAAGAACGCGTTGGACATTTTTTTGTTTTGCATATTTATTATAAAGTGACGGGAACACGATGTGCTAACTGTTGTGTATCATAATAAGTGTGTTGAAGACACAGTATTCTTGACAGACATCAGATGAATGTATTCGGTGGGATTGCTGTCTAGCCCAATATCAATTTACTTTTTGAAAACAGAAATAATTGTTGTGTTGTGAACCGTTATAAGACCGAAAAGTATGCAATTATACAAAGGTATTAAGAAGAAAATGGTTCTGACTTTGAGTGTGATGATGACAAAGGGGGTGGCGGTAATGGCAACTGTGATAATGGTGACTTGGATGTACGTAACTTAGTTTAAAGCGACCGTCATAACTCTGAAAACGTTGAAAATAGAGTCGGCAACTGTGCAAGAGACGTTCAGGTGCACCATCAGAAAGCAAAGGTGTTCCACCACCAACTACAGCATCTTTTTTAAATATTAACAAATTAACGCGCGGCACGTCTTTCCAAAGGAGCTTCATACTTTAAGAGGCTAATCGGATGAATGGCCTCTGTTCATAACCAATTTCGGAGAACTCGACAAAGTTGTGCGGGTTTAGCAATGATGAAAACACGTTATTCCTGCAAGGTGCTTTAAGGGGCAAGGTATTTGAGTACGCAAGCAGTAAGCTTATTTAACTTCTTCTTATCCTTTATTCTTCCTCACAAAAATCTGTTGCCAGTTGTGTTTGCATTATTTATAAAAAAAGAAAACTGTTTTCAAAAAAACTGTTTTATGATTCCAGAGTTAGTACCAAAAGTGATTTCAACGTGGCGCTTGATGTTTGGTAGGCCAGAATACATTATTATTCGTAACCTGGACAGCAAGTAACGGGCGTCGCCAAATGTTAATGCAAATAACTAAGAAACACTAGTCTGCTTTTCATTAGAAATCAAAAACCTTGCCGCAAGAATGCAAGTGGCTGGTCTTCAATCACATTTAAATAACCCAATGCTTATCGAAGAGATGCTGGATAAAATTCCAGCACAAACACGTTTAGAGTGGGCGCTATATGCTCGATTTCTGCCAGATATAAGCCTAACTGTTTTCAGCAAATGGCTTTTTACCTTAGCAAAAGCTTCAAGTAGCATTGTTACTCTCCCGGTCGCTTATGCTGCAGCGCCAGACCCAGAAAGGCATAAGAAAGCTCGATTAAGCTTAATTTACCATTGTTGACGCAGGGCATTAATCAAAATAAACTTTCAATGTGCGGTCTGTGTCAAATCTTGACCTGCCTTCTCAAACCCTTGTATATTCAGAACTCACTTATAAATACAATCATTTAAAGGGCTTGCCAATTAAATCCTATGCAAATGTAGTATAAGACTCATCATTTGTGTGGGTAATAGAAGTGTAGCCATGTCGCTTAAATGTCTCAAAAGGAAACCAAAAAGGGTGGACAATTTAGCGCTTCTGAAAAAGCGCTTCTGAAAAACCAAGTAGCATAGGTACGTATCTGCAATTTCATGTGTGTGAATGCGACGACAATGTGGTATTTCATAAGTGGATAATGTAAAGCATGCAAGTCGAAAATATTTCATCAGAAAACCTATGCAATTTGAAACTAAATCAAGCAATCAAGTTTCTGATTGCCTCTTTGGGAAAAAATGCTTTAACGTTTCCTTAGATTAACCTTCGTAACCTACATTCTTTTCAAAAAATATATTATTCAAATCTACTCAACATCTACTCACCCCATGCACATCTACTCAAAAATACCTTTCCATAGATATAAGAATTATGTAAATATATAGACTTTAACATAGTTAAAAGTCCCAAAAGCTTTTTGTTTACGTATTAATATATGGATACTAAATAGTTTGAAATTAATCATAATTTTTACTGTTTTTTTACTGAGACTTGGAAAAATATCTTTCGTTATGTTTTTATTATTATTTCAATAAACTATTCAATTATTTTTTATATTACATATATTATTTGAATAGTTCCTTCCACTCCATTTTTATTATATCTTTGGAGTCAGATGTATTCACATGCGACTTTTTTATGATTTTCTTAATGCGTTTTGGAGGCTCAGTGTAAACTTTTTATTTTATAATAGCCTGTAGGCCGTATAGTATATTATGTATATCATAACATAGCCTGAATAAGTTTATTGCCATGATATATGAATAACCGCAATTGTATTGGTATTTTTCTTTTAGCTATTGATCTGGAAAAAGAGCAGAACAAATTTATTGCTGGTATTGAAAATTTTGACTCTTCTAAGCTGAAACATACGGAAACATGTGAAAAAAATTCGTTGCCAACAAAAGAAGTAATTGAAGATGAAAAATGTGCCTAATATAAATAAGTGAAATTCAACTCTCCAACTTTATTGAAATGACTTTGAACTACAATCAGTTTGCAATTGACATTGTAGCGATGGGCATGCTTTAAATTTTCATAATTCACTAAATAAACTAAAAATTATGTTAAATTAATTGTTTATTACTTTCGGTTCTTATTTGGCGAAGCAAGTTTTCTCGAGTTCTTGAATAGAATGTATATTTTAACGTACCTTAATAAAAGAAATGTGTGTGACCGCATGTATATAATGATGTATCACGTGATAATGTATATAATTAAAATTTTTTTTATAGATAATTAATAATTTTTTTATAATTATCAAGCGAGATAGATGGTTATTTGAGGCTCGTTTGTTCCCATCATTTACTTAAATGACGCTTACCGATGGTCGGTTTTGATCTCGTCTAAGAATTTGTGCCAGACTCTTTTCTCGTGCGCTTGCTGGCGCCAGTTGGATGATGCGAATGCGTTTGTTCGCATTATTTTGTTTTCTTTTCAGCTTCAGCGTCCACTATGAACGCGGCCTTACGTAAGGTGAGGTGTGGCAAGTTATTTTCCTCATTGCTTATCTCGTGTTTTGGCGCAAATAAATTTTGTTTTGTCTCGGTGGTGTTTTTTCAAGTTTGATTTCTGCCTTACAAAGTTAAGAATTTAACGAAATTCAACAAAAAAATTGATTTATTGTTCTCAGACGTCAAAATAGGAGAGCCTTTAATAAGTCGGTAGCAACAACTCCTGATATGCCTAGTAAACAAATCACCAAGTTTGTTCCTTTTGCTATTTCGCCAACTGGAGCTGGTGGGTTGTTTTATGACAAGTATTAAGTATCTTCAATTGGTGGAAAAAATTTCAATTGATGGAGAAAAATTTGTTGACTGCAGCTTAATAGCGGCTCTTCTTCTTGGAAATCAGTTAGTTATTAACAATCATCAAAGGAGCCCTCGTCGGAGAAGCCGAACGAGCGATCCATTCGCTCTGTAAATTTACTGTTTATCGAAGATCGATAATTGAACGGGTCAATAAGTTGGTATAAATTATTTAATCTATTACTTTCTGCTCCTTTAGGGTGACAGCCTAAGCATGCCAGCCCCCTTGCAGTACTACTACAAATATGCTTAAATATACCTTGAGGCTAGAAAGAAAAGTTGATTAATACAATATGTGTCTCAGTTCAACGTTATAAACTTTATTTGAATTACTAATTAAATTGCAAATTAACTAACTGTCAACTCAATCCGGCAACGCCGACAAGCACACAAAGTGTGCGCGAGGGATACATGGGATCACGATAAGTTAGTTGATTCGTTGCTGTCGATGCCGGTCGCTTGTCTTTTATACTTAACGTCTTTAATTTAATAATAATTATCTTCGTTTGATATACTCTTTGTCTAAACTATTTTTAATAAATATTTAAATCCATAAACATCTCTTGACACAAATCAGAAGTGAGATGCACCCGACTCTAAACGTTCAAGCGGTTCTAGAAAATCATCGAACAACAGCAGGATCTTCGGCTACAAATAAAATAAACAACGGCAACAACGTTGAGCTACACAGAGACGGTTGAATTCAAATATTAAACACGGCAACATCGTTTGCAGCAAAAGAACAATCGAACAGCGGCAGCGACGGTCAGCTGCACAATGAATATTCGATTTGAATAAATAGGAGAAAAACGATAGAAACGCTCAGCTGTACAACGACTCGCATAGGAATTCCATTGCCTTGTTTTCACCCAACGAACTCAGATTCAATTCGAGGGACATGACCGAAAATCGAATTATACAGGAGTTGCACGACGATAATGAGGAGTCATATAAATCACCGATAAGCAACAAGATGCTGCAAAGAATATTGTCGAGGTTCAACGTAAGTGGAAAACAAGATATGATTCTAAGCATCAGGAGTCACGTCAGTACACTGAGGATGACCTTGTCGTGATTAATCACAAACCAACAACAACCGAAAAATCAACCAAACTTGAACCAGCATACAAAGGACCCTATGTTCTAGCGAAGGTGCTGAGCTTCGACAGGTACATCGTGGAGGATTTACCCGATAAGCAACGTACGCAGAAACCCTATAGTGGACTGTTTTCCCCAGAGCATATGAAGCCATGGTGCAGTATGGATCCCAATTTAGACGTTGCAGATGATGACACCGGAGCAAAGGAATCGTCCAGTGAGGACGATATGTCAGGAGAGGCCGAGCTGTTAACTCAATCCGCCAACGCCGAAAAGCACACAAAGTGTGCGCAAGGTAAACAGGGGATCACGATAAGTTAGTTGATTCGTTGCTGCCATGGTGCCGGTCGTTTGTCTTTTATACTTCAGGTCTTTAATTTAATAATAATTAACTTTGTTTGATATACTCTGTGTCTAAACTATTTTTATCGGGATCAGGCTTCGATTTCTTGTCGTTGGTCTTTCCCAAATGCAACATCGTATGGTTATCTTCCTGACAGTGCATATTGGGAAATTTGGCTCCATTTTGAGGCCAAAAGTCAATTTTTCAACTTGTTTGAATCTTTATATTTTTGGTTTTATCTAGCAGGGAATACTCCCAAGCATACAAAAGTAAACTCTGTTTCTAGATAATGTGTTTTACCACTGCTATGGTACATCCCAAACATGTTGTTTCGAAATGAGTTAAAAATTTATTTTTTTTTATGTAGTTTTTTTATATCGTGTTCAGATGGATGTAAATCAAAATCTAACAGCAACTTAAAATAACTAAAAAATGGAAAGAACTAGTGATGGTTTGTTAAATAATTCAATTTTTGAATTAGAAGCTTACTAATTCGAGCCCAAGTTCAAGATCAAACTTCAAACTGAGTTTTAATTTCAAATTCAACTCTATACCTTCCACGTATAAAAAAGTGGGCGTGGCAAGTATATTTTTGTTAGGCAAGCTTAATACTTCTTACTTAAGTAATGGATCAAGTTTTAAGCTGATACTTCAACTTTTCGAATTTTGGCCACAAAATAGGGTAAAATTTCCTATAGTGCAGTGGCGTCAGTGGCCTTCACTCTGGCACATGTCATTGCTTTGGTTTGGGGAAAGGCACTTGGAGCAGTACCGGAACAGAAGCACCAATCGCAAGCGCTCCGTGACATTTGATGAAAACACGTTATTCCTGCAAGGTGCTTTAAGGGGCAAGGTATTTGAGTACGCAAGCAGTAAGCTTATTTAACTTCTTCTTATCCTTTATTCTTCCTCACAAAAATCTGTTGCCAGTTGTGTTTGCATTATTTATAAAAAAAGAAAACTGTTTTCAAAAAAACTGTTTTATGATTCCAGAGTTAGTACCAAAAGTGATTTCAACGTGGCGCTTGATGTTTGGTAGGCCAGAATACATTATTATTCGTAACCTGGACAGCAAGTAACGGGCGTCGCCAAATGTTAATGCAAATAACTAAGAAACACTAGTCTGCTTTTCATTAGAAATCAAAAACCTTGCCGCAAGAATGCAAGTGGCTGGTCTTCAATCACATTTGAATAACCCAATGCTTATCGAAGAGATGCTGGATAAAATTCCAGCACAAACACGTTAGAGTGGGTGCTATATGCTCGATTTCTGCCAGATATAAGCCTAACTGTTTTCAGCAAATGGCTTTTTACCTTAGCAAAAGCTTCAAGTAGCATTGTTACTCTCCCGGTCGCTTATGCTGCAGCGCCAGACCCAGAAAGGCATAAGAAAGCTCGATTAAGCTAAATTTACCATTGTTGACGCAGGGCATTAATCAAAATAAACTTTCAATGTGCGGTCTGTGTCAAATCTTGACCTGCCTTCTTAAACCCTTGTATATTCAGAACTCACTTATAAATACAATCATTTAAAGGGCTTGCCAATTAAATCCTATGCAAATGTAGTATAAGACTCATCATTTGTGTGGGTAATAGAAGTGTAGCCATGTCGCTTAAATGTCTCAAAAGGAAACCAAAAAGGGTGGACAATTTAGCGCTTCTGAAAAACCAAGTAGCATAGGTACGTATCTGCAATTTCATGTGTGTGAATGCGACGACGATGTGGTATTTCATAAGTGGATAATGTAAAGCATGCAAGTCGAAAATATTTCATCAGAAAACCTATGCAATTTGAAACTAAATCAAGCAATCAAGTTTCTGATTGCCTCTTTGGGAAAAAATGCTTTAACGTTTCCTTAGATTAACCTTCGTAACCTACATTCTTTTCAAAAAATATATTATTCAAATCTACTCAACATCTACTCACCCCATGCACATCTACTCAAAAATATCTTTCCATAGATATAAGAATTATGTAAATATATAGACTTTAACATAGTTAAAAGTCCCAAAAGCTTTTTGTTTACGTATTAATATATGGATAATAAATAGTTTGAAATTAATCATAATTTTTACTGTTTTTTTACTGAGACTTGGAACAATATCTTTCGTTATGTTTTTATTATTATTTCAATAAACTATTCAAGCGCTCCGTGACATTTCCCACCATGAATGCCGGACAAAACCTTAAAAGGTGACGCCGGACAGACGGACGAACACACCTAACTACGTAACAGGTGGCAAAAGAATAAGTTTTGCCACCAAGTCATCAACCTTCAAATCTACGCGGGGATGCCTCCACTTGTATCTTCTGTGAAGTTCTTTAAGGTAGTCGTTTTTTCAGACCTGGAAGAACTTCTGGTTCAATGCCTTCAATGTTTGCCAAGGATTTATAATAGATATTGGATTTTCGTCAATATTTGGCTCAATGGGAGCAAGTATAGGCCCCCCTTATCAAGAAAAGCGTTGGAGCCAGCGGCTCAAGATCGTGAGGGTCTGACAACATTGGGCTGAGAGGACGAGAATCCAGACATGCTTCGATTCGCGACAGCAATGTCGAGAGCTTTTCAAATGTGTATTTTATGCCTGATGCTACCTTACGAAAGTGCAACTTAAAACTCTTGATTGATCTTGGTTCAAGGAATACCTGCATCAACACCTTTCGCCTTAAACGAGGAAGTTATGTCAGATGCACGTGATGAAATTCCAAGTAAATCATCTGCTGCTGCTAATCTTATCAGGAGTACAAGTGAAACTCCAAAAAAGCGAAAGAAATGAAGAAAACTTATAGGCAAGTGTACATTACGTTTTTGATTTGATTTCTGTCTTTCATAAATTTTGTTTTGAAAATATATTGATATTTTTATAAAATTCCGTTGGAAATCTAACCCTTTAAAATTTAACTTTGTAAAATTGTTTTGCGTAAAATTTCATCTAATTTCTAAGATACAGAAAAAAAACAAAAACAATAACATCATGTTAACAAAAATACCCTGTATCTTGAAATAAAAACTTCATTAAAATTTGAAAATTTAAATTCTAATATAATTTTATTTGTCAGGATTCCGTTAAAGCTTTCCTTAAAAAGGCAACGAACAACAACGAGACTGTGGCTCAAAAACTAAATATACCCAATGAAATAGGCAAGGAAAATAGCAGCAGCCTCCGAAGAGTATACCGAAGTATATAAAACTCTCGGATACTATGGCGGGTATACGGCAGGACTTAAAGAACACCATGAAGAAGAAAGGAAATTGATGGCTGAAAAGAATTCCATGAAAAGAAAGCTATTGGAGATCCAAGGTCTTAAATTAAATCTAATATATAAAAATCTCGTGTCACGGTGTTAGTGTATGAACTCCTCCGAAACGGCTGGACCGATTTCAATAAAATTTTTTTTGTATATTAAGTAGGTATGAGAATATGTTATAAAGTAATTTTTTATCTTCCTACCCACGAGGGGCGTGGCAGTTTTTCAAGAAAACAAATTTTCGGTTTTACTTTCGTTCATAAATCCCACATAAATGAAAGACGGTACGAACTTACTGTTGACACGCGTCCTTCGACTGTCAAATTTGAGCGATTTTTGGAAAGAGGGGCATGGCAGCGCCCACACAATTTAACTTTTTGATATAGAATAGATTTGGAACTTGATGTTATATAACAGTAAAACTCAATTTGAAATAACTGATTGGTCAGGTCTTTCAATTATAAAAAAGTCACAGGCATTGGAAAACGGGGCGTGGCTACGCTCATGCAAGTTGAATTTTCAATACAGAATAGCTATGGAAGTAAAATTCACATAACATTTTAACTCAGAATGAAGTTACTAAAGGGTGAGTTTTTAAGAGCTTGATAACTTTTTTTTAAAAAAAAACGCATAAAATTTGCAAAATCTCATCGGTTCTTTATTTGAAACGTTAGATTGGTCCATGACATTTACTTTTTGAAGATAATTTCATTTAAATGTTGACCGCGGCTGCGTCTTAGGTGGTCCATTCGGAAAGTCCAATTTTGGGCAACTTTTTCGAGCATTTCGGCCGGAATAGCCCGAATTTCTTCGGAAATGTTGTCTTCCAAAGCTGGAATAGTTGCTGGCTTATTTCTGTAGACTTTAGACTTGACGTAGCCCCACAAAAAATAGTCTAAAGGCGTCAAATCGCATGATCTTGGTGGCCAACTTACCGGTCCATTTCTTGAGATTAATTGTTCTCCGAAGTTTTCCCTCAAAATGGCCATAGAATCGCGAGCTGTGTGGCATGTAGCGCCATCTTGTTGAAACCACATGTCAACCAAGTTCAGTTCTTCCATTTTTGGCAACAAAAAGTTTGTTAGCATCGAACGATAGCGATCGCCATTCACCGTAACGTTGCGTCCAACAGCATCTTTGAAAAAATACGGTCCAATGATTCCACCAGCGTACAAACCACACCAAACAGTGCATTTTTTGGGATGCATGGCCAGTTCTTGAACGGCTTCTGGTTGCTCTTCACTCCAAATGCGGCAATTTTGCTTATTTACGTAGCCATTCAACCAGAAATGAGAAATTATGAAAAAGTTGCCCAAAATTGGACTTTCCGAATGGACCACCTAAGACGCAGCCGCGGTCAACATTTAAATGAAATTATCTTTAAAAAGTAAATGTCATGGACCAATCTAACGTTTCAAATAAAGAACCGATGAGATTTTGCAAATTTTATGCGTTTTTTTTAAAAAAAAAGTTATCAAGCTCTTAAAAAATCACCCTTTATTTGGTGGTGTCCTGCTTCTGGAGGACTACAATGGCCATTGTAATGGGGGTGTGGCTCCACCCATATAAGACACATTTTTTAAATTGAATCGCTTTGGAAATAACAGTCACAGTAACAAATAAACTCGGTTTGGAGTAACCATTTGAGTATATCCTACTACTCGAATATAATCGCAAACTAAAACGGGTATTGGACAAGGAGTGTGGCTCCAACCATAAAAGAAAATTTTTTTATTTAATAGCTTTGGAAATAATGGTCAAAGAACATTGAAACTCAGAGTGGAGTTTGTCTATTGACAATCTGGAACACCGAAGTGTGTTATATTCTCATTTATTTTTATTTTTTGTAGTGCCTAGTTAAGATTAAGTTTTTTATTTTATATTTTTGCTCTTACTTATATTCTAGTTTTTAAGGAAAATAAAGGAATTATGAATGTAAATATCAACAAAAAATACACTGTTTATTATTATAGTGAGTTAGCAATTTCGTCCCTTATTCTTTTGCCTTAATTTTGTAGGGGCTGTGCATTAAGGCCATGTGCATTATTGCCATAATTGGCAAAAATTCATATTAGGTTGGGAATTAACGCCATGTGAATTATAATATAATTCAATAACACTGGTTTACAGCCAATATGTACTTTGAATGCCACTATTCTTTTCTCATGTAAAATCGGTCGCTAATTCCGAAAAAAAATTTTTTTTCTTTTTCTGTCACTCCGTTTTCGAGATATTGCCCACTGTAGGGTTTTAAACAAAAAAAAAAGTTGGTTCCACTTAATTGCATATATCTCCAGAACCAACAACAGTAATCAAACAAATGATATATCAAATAAAAGCTTATAAAATTTCTTACAAACATTGCAAACATCATTTTTTGTCGAGCTGTTAGTTTTGGCGGAATAAATTCGAATTTCGGGGATTTTTTTTATTTTTCAGAAAAATTTCCAAAAAAAGACAAAATAGTTGCAAATTTCGTTAAGAAATCAAAATATTTTGTTACTTTTGATATTTTTTACTAAGAGCCTTTATTTTTCCAAAAAAATAAGCTATTGTTGAAGAAAATCTATTGAGAAATGAAAAAGTTGTGTTCAATGGAACGAAATCACCCAAATTGTGTGATTATCAATTTATGCATTTGGACTTATTTTATTGCCATAAAAAAAAATGAGAACTAAAGGTTGTTGTAATAAAATCATATATTCTTCATTTTTATTGTTCTTTTAATAATTTACATTATTTAAAATGGTATATAATTATTATTTATAATTTTTATTGTTCCCTTAAATCAAATTTATTGTTATTTACATTGTAAATAATTTTTATTTATCATTCAGAAATTCAAAATGATTAGAAATCTTGTTTTGTCGTTTATTTAATTTGGGATCGGTTTCTCTGATGAAAAACCAACAATAGTCACTCATCATTCCTTCGTCCCAAAATCCTTGGTACCGATTCTCAATTGCTTTCATCTGTTGGTGGAATCTTTCCCCATGTTCGTCACCGAGATTCTTCGGAAAAAAATTCAAATGGGAGTGCAGAAAGTGAATTTTCAGAGACATATTTACGCCCATCTTTTTATAGTTCTTGAGCAACTCGTTGACTATTTTCTCGTAAGATTCACTTTTATTGTTCCCGAGGAAGCTAGAAACAGTCGTCCTAAAAGAATCCCACGCCGCTGCCTCAACTGGTGACAATAGTTCTGCGAATTGAAGATCGTTTAACACCTTTTTTATTTGCGGTCCAACGAAGACACCTTCTTTCATCTTGGCATCAGAAAGATTTGGAAAAATCGTTTTCAAAAATGTGAATGCTTCGCTTTCTTTGTCTAACGCCTTGACAAAGTTTTTCATAAGTCCAAGTTTGATGTGCAGCGGTGGGAGAATTATGTTTTCCTTTTTGACGAGTGGAACGTTTTTGACGTTGCTCTCTCCAATTTTCGACTCAATTCTTTCTGGCCAGTCCTTTTTGTAATAGTGGTGTTCACGTGCTCGACTATCCCACTTGCAGAGAAAACAGTAGTACTTTGTGTAGCCACTCTGTAAACCACAAAGCATACCAACAACTTTGAGATCAGAACATAGTTTCTAGTCGTGTTGTTCATATTTAGTACATGTCAATAGCTTCGCCATTGTTTCGTACGTTTCCTTTTTGTTGACTGCATGTGCGATCGGAATCGATGACTTTTTGTTTCCTATAAGAAGTAATACTGCCTTCAAGCTCACTTTGCTTCCATCAATAAAAAAACGCCACACTTTGGAAATGTACGGCTGACCGAAGGTATTAAATAAGCCAGGAATGTCTACGCAATAGCAGATATTGTCATTCTTAGTAAAGTGTATAGCAAACGGTTTTTTACGATTTCTGCAGTATGTCACCTTAACATCGGGTTTCAAAAAGTTGAATTGTTGCATACGAGAAGCATGCAATTCCGATTTTTCCTTTGACAGTTCCAAATCTCTTATCCAATCATTCAGCTGCGCTTGCGATAAAAGGTGAGTTGTGTTTTCAGTTGTAATAGTACTACCACCTGTGGTTCCTTCCGACTCCACTGAATCTACGGATTTTCGATTGTTTTCACATGTTGAATCGGGACAAGTAGGATATGGAATATCGTCAGAATGAGATACTGGCAATGAAACAGTCGGGACAGTGGCGTATATCACTCTTTTGTGTTTTCCAACACCAGTCACTTTGGCCGGACAAAAATAGGGTTTGTTCGGAAATGCAAAACAAATGCGCAACCTGCTTTTGCAGGCTGTGCAAAAATCATGACGTTTGACATAAATGATAGAATGCTGCAATAATTTAGATTGCATTTTAGAACACGTGCGCCAGCGGCAAATTCAGATTCAAGGTCCAGCCGGGTCCATAGGAGGAGCTTTGTCTCAGTAAATGATATACTTTCTCTGAAAATACAAAAAGTTAAAAAATTAATAAATAATAGTCTTTTAATACAATTTTTTAACTTACTTTTCTTCTTCCATTTTGTGTATCCGAGTGTTCGCAGCGTAAAATAAAATGTTGCAATAAATGCGCAATTGCTGATGTAAAATTGACTTTGCAGAACACACGACGTTTGCAGTGCTGCCAAATTTGCATATCAGAACGTTATGTTTCTACTGCAAAAGCAGGCTGCGCATTTATTTTACATTTCCGAACAAACCCATAGCAATCGTTTAGGTGGCAAAACGGTTGTCTCCAGATCATCGGAACATCGAATTTCATGTATCGTTTTTTACCCGAGCTCCTTTCAGACAATATTAATTTGCACGATTGACACAAAATACTTGGCTTACTGTATTAACTGTAAATAACTGTCAAAAAACATAAAATACGTATTCACATGGTATAATAAAAACAGGTAGGCTCTCTTTCGTATAGCCGTAAGTGTCGAAATCAGGTGTTTTGCTGTGACGGTTTCGACGGTTGCACTCTCAGACGTGAGCCTACCTGTTTTTATTGTAGCCTGTTTGTTCTTATCTTTTCTTTCGCAAAACCCTTGACTTGTTTCCTATGAACAATAAAAATAAAAAATTATAGTACAATAACCCAATTTATTTATATGACAATAAAATTTTTAAAAATAACATAACTTGGGTGCTTTCGTTCCATTGAACACAACTTTTTCATTTCTCAATAGATTTTCTTCAACAATAGCTTATTTTTTTTTTGGAAAAATAAAGGCTCTTAGTAAAAAATATCAAAAGTAACAAAATATTTTGATATCTTAACGAAATTTGCATTTTTTTTGTCTTTTTTGGAAATTTTTCTGAAAAATAAAAAAAAATCCCCGAAATTTGAATTTATTCCGCCAAAACTAAAAGCTCTACCAAAAAATGATGTGTTCATTATGATGTAAGAAATTTTATTAGCTTTTATTTGATATATCATTTGTTTGACTACTGTTGTTGGTTCTGGAGATATATGCAATTAAGTGGAACCAACTTTTTTTTTTCGTTGAAAACCCTACAGTGGGCAATATCTCGAAAACGGAGTGACAGAAAAAAAAATTTTTTTCGGAATCAGAGACCGATTTTACATGAGAAAAAGATAGTGGCATTCAAAGTACAAACAACTTTTCGTTATTTGTAAACCAGTGTAATTGACATTAGGTAGAGAATTAACGCCATGTGAATTATTGCCATAAAATTCTTAATGGCAGTAATTCACGCGACAGAAGGTATTAATACCAAGTGAATTATTGCCATAAATAGGTTATGATTTTGGATTTGTAATATTTAATTGTTATAATTTATAGCAAATGGATACTGATGAAGTCCTTATCGAGGAAGTACGGAAGCATCCTGCTGTTTATAATCTTGCCTGCGACGATTATAAAAATATAAAAAAAGGACCGTGCATGGCAAGAAGTTGCTCAACGCATAAAATTTAATGGTAAGAATTTATAATCGTAAATTTAAAATGAAATTAAATTAAATTAATCGTTAACTAAACTATTTTCAGACGTACAATGTAGAAAATGGTGGAGGGGGCTTCGCGATTGCTACAAGCGATGCAAGAGAACCGAAATTATCGCATTGGGCAGTGGAGTCTTGCATCCTAAGCAAAAATGGAAGTATTACGAGGCAATGTCATTCCTTGATAACATTCAAAGCTCTAGGAGGTAAGTTACAAGTAAGTAAGTAAGTATTTAGATATATATTTGCTATTTTCTTGACAATTTAAAGAACTGTTTGTAACATATCAAGTGATCAGGAGGCGCCACAAGCAACAGACCGCATGAACACGTTAGAAGATGGCCTTGAAGAAAATGTTTTAGCTGAAGAACCAGAACAAGCAGCTGTACCCAATGGTCAAACACCTGCACATTCCAAACATAGAAATAAGGTAATAGTGTCAATAACATTGTTGGTTATATATATTAATATTACTCCTTTTAGGAAGATACGACCAAATTCAACGAGTTTCCAGACAAAGCAGCAGCGAGCATTTCGGAAACATGCACTTCTTATGTTAACCGAAACAGTGAAGCAGATGCCACCGGAATGCTGTTTGCGAGCCTCGCCAATAGTGTTAAGGAGTGTGTCAGATTGTTTACGAGGAAATACAGCAATTTTCCGAGCAAAGTCAGGAACACTGGAATATTTAACTTCATTTCAAGTATAAAGAAAAAAATTTTAATATGCAATCTTTTTAGCATCATTCACTTTCATGAAATTCTTGTGCTGTTTGATATGCTCGGAAAATCGCTGTATTTCCTCGTAGTTTTCAATTGGTTTTTGCTTTAAGGGACATTTTACCTTATGTTGCCGAAATTTTAGGTGTATTTAAAGTAAGGGCTGTGGAAAAACAGTTGAAGATATTTCAGCATATATTTGTTTTTCATAAGTATTAAAATTACCAAAAAAATAGTTTCAGAAACCAAAAACAAAATTGGTAAAAGTTTAAACCTAATGTGAGGGGCTGACTCCGATTTTTTTAAATTCCTTAAAAAAATTATGAGGGCTACTTCTGTCCTAAAACTTTAGGCCATTATTTAATTTTAACTTTGCGAAGTTGCTATTTTGCTTCTAATTAATATTTTTGTAATTAAAAACTCTTATTCAGCTCCTCGTATTAGTTTTAAGCTTTTACCAAAGTTTCTTTTTGTTTTCGATAAGCCAAACTCAAGATATGCTGCACACCGTTTTTTTTTACACACCGTTGCGCGGAAGTGACGTCACGAAAAAAAACAATTTTTTTGGTATAGCCCGTTTCAAAAGAGAAGAAGATTTTTTAGTTTAATTTTTCGATGCGCAGTGAGAAATTATTTTAAAAGCTAGAAAATTTTTTAGAGCGTAATTTCTTGCTCTTTTTGTACTATTCGCTGAACTTTATACTTTTTTTGAGTGTTTTTTACTATTGACACTATTTTTCAGTGTCAAGCATTATCCATGTCGAAATCGTCTTAAGTCTACTCAAAACCTCCGCGTGGTGTCTCCTGGAAACGTCAAAAACTATCACCCGATAAACTTTGGCGGCTAATTTGAGCGGCGAGGTCTCCTCTAGACTATAAACTTGAGGGGTCCCTTCAAGACCTTAAAAATGGAATGTGCGTAGGGTTTGGGTCCCAACCACATTATAACTTCCCAATGAAAACAAAATTAGCCTCGGATATGAACCCCCACTACATTGACGACCACCGCAAACGAAAAACGGATAATGATTTACGGATATGCACCCGAATGTCCGGACCCTTTATAGGGAAGGTGCCACTGTCCAACTGGCGGAAGCCCTCGAAAAAATAAAGGTTGACATCACCGCCATCCAGGAGATGCGATGGAAAGGACAAGGCTGCTCTAAGAGAGCAGATTGCGATATCTACTACAGCTGCCATGCGGAGAAGCGCGAATTTGGATGCGGATTCGTCGTCAGTCGGAAACTACGCCAACTTGTTTCCCGGTTCACACCTGTGAACGAAATGCTGGCGACAATCCGCGTCAAGGCGAAATTCTTCTACATCAGCCTAATTTGTGCACATGCCCCGACGGAGGAAAAGAACGATGCTGTCAAGGACACCTTCTACGCGAGCCTAGAGGACGTATGATCGCTGCCCGGCCCACGACGTAAAAATAGTTCTCGGCGATTTTAACGCGAAGGTCGGAAAAGAAGGCATCTTTGGCTCCACTGTCGGTCAGTTCAGTCTCCACGAGACCACTTCGAATAACGGTCTAAGACTGATCGACTTCGCCGCGGCGCGAAACATGGTAGTTAGTAGCACCAGATTCCAACACCCCGATATCCAAAAGGGAACCTGGCTGTCCCCGGATCAAAAAACGCGAAACCAAATTGATCATGTTGTCATCGACGGAAGGCACGCTTCAAGTGAACTGGATTTGCGCACATTTCGGGGGTCAATATTGACTCCGACCATTATCTTGTTGCAGCCAAGATCCGCATGCGATTGTGCAATGCGAAGAATGTACGCACAGGTGTGCAACGAAAGTTTGATGTCGATAAGCTGCTATCACAACGGACCGCCGAGGCCTACTCCGCTCAACTCTCGGTTAAGCTCAACCAACCTTACTCTTGCCTCGACGACGCTGGCGGACTTTGGGCGCATATATCCCACTCCATGCGCACTGCTGCTGAAGAAGTCATTGGTTTTCGGCGCCCGCAACCAATGGTATGACCAGGAGTGTCGCGAGAACTATCGTGATAAGAGGAAGGAAGATAGATGCCTTTTCAGACGTAAAAAAAGAGAGCAGGAAAAGCGTGAGCGAGAAAAAATTGAGGTGCACCAGGGCAAGAAGGATGCTCAAAAATTCTACCAGCAGGTTAAGCGTCTAACCCAAGGTTTCAAGCCCGGAGCATCCACTTGTAGAGATGAGAATGGTGATCTGGTTACAGATACGCAGTGCGCATTGAAATTATGGAGACAGCGTTTTTCCAATCTGCTTGCAGGCGACGATACCAACAATTCCGCCCTTGGAGAATGCAGTCTGACATCACCAATCGACGATGATGGATTGGAAATTCCACCACCTAGCCATGACGAGGTTAAAGTCGCTATCCAGCGACTCAAAAACAACAAAGCCGCAGGTGCTGACGGCCTGGCTGCTGAATTGTTTAAAACCGGCGGCGGTGAATTGATAAGGTGCATGCATCAACTCATCAGCAAAATATGGCTAGCAGAAAGCATGCCCGACGATTGGAATCTCAGTGTGCTTTGTCCTATACTTAAGAAATGAGACCCGACAATCTGCGCCAACTACCGAGGTATCAGTCTTATTTCCATCGCATATAAGGTTCTTTCGAGCGTGAAAGATTGGAGCCGCATACATAAACACTGATTGGAGCTTATCAGTGTGGCTTTCGTCCTGGCAAGTCCACCATAGACCAGATTTTTACTCTACGTCAAATCCTGGAGAAAACCCAAGAAAACCAAATCGACACCCATCATCTCTTTGTTGATTACAAAGCTGCGTTCGATAGCCCGATTCGGGATTGCCTGTACGCAACAATGTCTGAGTTCGGTATACCTGCAAGGTTGATAAGGCTCTGCAAGATGACGTTGAGCAATACATGCAGCTCCGTCAAGGTAAGAAATGACCTCTCCGAAACCTTTAATACCGAACGAGGTTTCAGACAAGGCGACCCGCTATCATGCGATCTCTTCAATTTCATCATGGAGGGGATCCTACGAAAGGCAGGTGTACATCGAAATGGTACCATTTTCTACAAAAGTGTCCAGTTCCTTGAGTATGCTGATGATATCGATATCATCGGCAGAACCAAGAGAGATATAACCGCTGGTTTCGCCGCTATCGAAAAGGAATCAGCCAAAGTGGGTTTGACGGTGAACGAGGGCAAAACAAAGTATATGCTGTCTGCAAATAGGGAAGTGCGGCGTCTGGGCTCCCATGTTACAGCAGGCAAATATAACTTTGAAGTTGTCAAGGAGTTTACATACCTTGGCACCGCCGTAAACAGCAACAACAATGTCAGCCTGGAGATAAAGCGAAGAACAACAATTGCTAATAGGTGCTACTACGGGCTAAGTTAGCAATTAGGTTCCAGAGCCCTCTCTCGATCGACAAAACTAACACTCTACACGACGCTCATCATACCTGTGCTTCTCTATGGCGCTGAGGCATGGGTGGTATCGCAAACAGATGCAGCCGCTCTTGGGGTGTTCGAAAGGAAAGTTCTTCGCAAAATCTTTGGTCCTGTTCGAGTTGGCGACGACTATCGCATTCGAATGAACCACGAACTGTACGAGCTCTACGACGACATTGACATAGCCCAGCGTATAACAATTCAGCGACTACGTAGGCTGGGTCATGTCTCTCGTATGAATGAAGAAGCTGCAGCGAAAAAGGTGTTTGAGGCGAAAGCCGAGGTCGACGACGAAAAGGAAGACCATGCCTCCGATGGATTGACCAGGCCGAGAAAGCCCTTACCGCGCTTGGTGAAAGAGATTGGAGACGGCCTGCGCGTAGCAGAGACGCCTGGCGAGAACTGATGAAGTCGGCCGTAACCCATCAACGGGTTGTCATGTCCACTTATGTAAGTAAGAAACTATTTTTCAGTGTTTTTTCTATATACTTAAATGCGCAAACATTCAGAACAAATGATCGCACAAGTACGGTGTTGCACCGACTGCCTGCAGCAACCTGCATCTTGAGATATAAATCAAATACAAATTACATAAAAAATAAATTATTTTCTCAAGAAAAAATTGTGAAGTGAAATTTTGGCTAACAAAATATTTTTTGGCGCCCCCTTTTTTGTCAATTTTGATTGGTTGATTTTGAAAAATAAAATTCAGTATTTCCGCAGCGCAGTTGCGATGAACAACAAAATTCAGGAATATACATTATTTTTTTTCATTTATTTTTCTGCTCAGAGAATATTAATTTTTTTTTTAATGTCGACCAATCAGAATGAAGAACGCTCTCAAAATTATTTTCTTATTCTCAAACATGCGCGAAAATTTTCTTCTCTTTTGAAACAGGCTATAAATTGAATGCTCATGTAAAACAATAGAAAAATATTTGCTCAAATATCTCTAATCATTTTTCCACAATCCTTTCTATAAAAACTCCTAAAATTTCTACAAAATTAGTTTAAATGTCCTCAATTTTATACTTAAAAAAATGTTCTTTGTATTTTATATCCTTACACAGAGAAAACTGTGAAAACGTTTCGTAGCACAAAAAGAAGGCAACGTGCTACTTTTGAAAAAGTTTAACCCAGATTTTGCTCTTCTAACGTTTATTTTCATTTTAAAAACGGACATTTTAAAATGAGCTTCCAAAACGTTCGTTTCATTTTCTAAAATAAACATTTTAAAATGAGCTTATAAAACGTTCGTTTGATATTTTAAAATGAACATTTTAAAAGAATTGAAAGAATTACAAGCAATTTTTAAAATATCAAACGAACGTTTGAAAATGTTTATTTTAGAAAATCAAACGAACGTTTTAGAACCTCATTTTAAAATGTTCGTTTTTAAAATGAAAAAAAAAAACTTTAGTGGAGCACAATTATCTTAGAGTAGCAGTACAAATAAGTTTGTTTACTTAAACCGAAATTATTGATATTCTTGTTTATATTCTTTCAATAAGTGTTCTATTGTTTTGTTATGTTATTAAAAATGAATTATTTATTGACAATTTTTGTTATTTCATTTTAAAAGTTTTGTTGCGCTGCAAATAAAGCGGTTAATTTGAAGAATATGTTTTGACCATACTGTTTTGTTTATAGCTTTTGTTTATAGCTTAAAGAAATACTCGAACGTGTTTTATAAAACTTGCTTTCTGGTCGATAAAACTATATTTTAAACATTTAATTTCGTGGCCGAACCTAAGAACAAAATAGGATAAGGTTCAATGCGTTCATATTTTATTTTTTACTACATCTAATTAGAAGGATTTCAAAAGCACTTAAATAATGGTTATAATGCTTAAAGACATGTTAAGTTGCTTTTGGTTTTTTAACGTAAATTAAGCAAAAATTTATTGGATTTTTTCAAAAAGAGATTTTTCAAGATCAAGATTTATCAAAAATAAACCTTGCGGTTGTGGTTGTTGTGGCTGTTGTCGTGGCTGTTGTTGTTGTTGTTGTTGTTGTTGTTGTTGTTGTTGTTGTTGTTGTTGTTGTTGTTGTTGTTGTTGTTGTTGTTGTTGTTGTTGTTGTTGTTGTTGTTGTTGTTGTTGTTGTTGTTGTTGTTGTTGTTGTTGTTGCTACTAAGTTTGATTTTGTTTAAACTGTTGCTGTTGTTGCAAATTATGTTGCTGCTGCAAGCATTGCTGTTGTTGTAACTGTTGTTTAAGTCAATGTTGAATGTGTTGTTATTGTATTTCAGTAGCGTAGCAAGGAGGGCGGGGGGGCGGTCCGCCCCGGGTGCACGCTAAAATGGGGTGCAAAATTTGACAAAAGAATTTTTTACCACATAATTTTTGATTTTTTTCATAAAAAGATCACACCTCAATGACTGCGTTTTATATTCGAAAGGATGCAAAAGTGAATGAAAATATTTTTTACCATCAACAGGACTTCGTTTTTATTGAAACAGACTTGAACTTTTTATTAAATTTTGTTCAATATTAACGCTCACATTAAAACCCAAGTCAATTCCATATGTAATTTTTCATTGGTTAGGTGTGCAATTTCCAAACAAATTGTATTAAAATTTTCATGATATTAAGATGGAGTACAAAAGGAAAAATGTAAAAACATTTTTTTATATTCCATTAAGTTTTATAAAAAAGCAATTTTTTACTCCTTATATTCAGGTTAAGAAGTGTTCAAACTTGCTAGCATAGTAGACATTTCTAAAACCGTTAAGTTTCGAAAACCTGCATGATTTTCAGAGTGTGATGAATGGAGGCGTCAGTTGTTTTGTAAGCAATTCTGCAGAACTTTTCAAAAAAACTTGTTCATGTCATAAATGGTAAAAATAAAAACATACTTTATGATTTTGTGATTACTAAGTTCTGAGACTATATATCATGAAACAACCTCATTTACAGCTTTTAACCTGCTAGAATATAATTTTGAATAGCAATATGGTTTGGGTTTACTGTTACATAAAACTACTAGTTTAAAAAGCATTAATCAACTTTCTACTTGCTTGAAAAATTTCTAAAAAATTAAATTGATTTAAATTCATCACATATTTTATTTAAATTAAATAAATGGCATTCTATAACAATTTATGGAGTTCTGACTTTTTTTTATTTTATTTTGAAGATGTCTATTAAAAACTCTAAGATAGTTTTCTGACTCCTTTATTTTACTAAAATAACTATTATCATTAACCAACAAAAACTATCAAAATACATTTTTAAAGAGATGATAAGATGCACAGTTCTTTAAAAATTATTCTAATTATTAAAATTAAATTTTGTTCTCAATCACCGAACGTGAAGAATCAACAGATTTATTGGAATTGCCACTTCTTTTTGAGCCATTCATGTCTCTTGGCCTTGTCCAACCTGGGCAAGTTTGCTTTGGGAATTATGTAGATAATGAGAATGAAACAAATTCTGATATCAATTTGGTATCACTGTAATATTGTGATACTGAAATATTTATGGTGGTATTTATGGTGATATTTATAAATCAGTCAAAAATTACAGACCTCAATCTTGTCTATAAAAGTCCAAGCGGAGATTAATAAAGATACTATAAAGAAATTGATAAAAATTATGAAAAATGTTTATAAATGAATTTTAATATTCCAGGTCCTATTTTTCTTCAAAACAAAAAAAAAAAAAAAACAAATTGGCCATTTCTGCCCTTGAAAGGACTTTGACCGAGCTTCTTTTGATCAATTGTGTTGTGTGTGTTATTAAATGTTTGCACACAATTGACCGAGAACTGGACCTACATGTTTTATGCCGATTCCGAACGGCTAAAGTTCTCAAGAAGCTTTACATGGCATTTTTACTCTCTGAGGTTTGCCATTGTCTGCAGTGAGGTGGTGACCGATCAGAAAAATTTTTTATTGAAAAAACTTTTCGCCGCGGTTGAGGATCGAACCCGGGCTCCGAGCATGCTAAGCCACACACTTAACCTGCATGCCACGGTCACCTATTTTTCTTCAATTATGCAAAATTTTTTGTAAATTTTTCAAAGTTTACTATATTCAACTAACTTAAGTTTTTATAACTTCATAATGTCAATTCTTCAGTTATTTAAAATAGATATTGTGTGGTTTACCGATAGTAAATTTTTCTCTAACAACTTGTAAGCCCGGTAAACAAAAATATTGAAACAATTCAGAGAAAATTCTTTACGTTTTTGAAAATTTTAGATTCTTACTTCTTTTATCAAATAATCATGGATAGCATAGTTTTGTTTATTTTTTGAATCTTTTCTAAAATATGTCATTTTTGTAGAGGTTGATTCGAAAATATGTAGTAAGATTCACCGACTTTTTTATAAAAAAATCTTCTAAAGGGGTGCACAATTTAAATTCCGCCCCGGGTGCCACCAACCCTAGCTACGCCACTGTTGTATTTGATATTGTTTTTACAACAGCGGCTGTTGTTGTTGTATTGTTTGTTGCTGCATTGTTGTTTTGGTTGTATATATTGTTGCTGCATAAGTTGTTGCTGCTGTATTACTTGTGGCTGCAGCTACTGAACTTTTTTGCTATTGTTGTTGAATATTATGTTTCTGTTGCTCTGTGGCTGTTGCAAAATTTTCTGCTGCTGTTCATCTGCGCTATATTAGCTAATGATATCGGTAATTTTAGAGGTGGAGGTGGCTGCGGTGGTGTATTTGCAACACTTGACAAGCTTAACATAGAAACAGTAGCAGGCACAAGGTGTGATTGCTGTGAATACAGTATTGAGCATCGGTAAGGGAGCTTATTGAAGCTGCTGATGTAGTGGTGGCAAAAACGTAAGTTGAAGCTGTTGCATGTGCGGTGGATGCACTGAGCTACCCTGAAACATATTGGATATATCAAATGCGCAATGCGGTGAAATTTGTGGTGGTGGCGCTAATGCTCGCGAATGTTGTGAAATGGATGGCCCAGAATTCAATTTGGTAGTTATAGCCTCTGGTGTTGAATCATTCTATTTTGGTGGCGTGAAGCCACCCTCGATTCTTGTTATTGTTACTGTGGCTACTTGATTTAGCGTGGTGATTTTAGTGGTGGTAGAGTTTGATGTTGTGGCACTGAAGCAAAAAGAAAGGAGGTCCTGACGGGTCCGATTTCGGTGGTGGTGCTGACACAACACTGAACATCGGTGGAGAAGCTTAGTGGTGGCTGTTGCAAAGACGTTGGTTGAAGCAGCTGCTGCTGCATGTGCGGCGGACGCACTAAGCTATCCTGCAACATATCTAATGTGATATGCGGTGACATTTTTGGTGGTGCCGCTAATGCGAGTGAATTTTACGTTGTCGATGGCCCAAAATTCGATTCAGTGGTTAAATAAACATTTTTTGTTTGAAAAAACTGTTTTTACAATAAAATGGAATTTAATATTATTGTCAAAAACAGCTGTTTGTTTCGTCGTGTTCAAATTCACCAATTCACCTTCGTCTTGTTCAAATTCACCAATTCACCATGTTGCTGTTGTTATGTTGCAGCCGTCGTCAATATGTCTAGGCTATTAGGTAGAGAATTAACATAAAGTGGTTATGGCAATAATTCACATATAAAATGCAATAGTGCCATAAATTGGCAGAAATAATTCGTATGGCATTAATGCACATAGCTGTGTGTATAACTGCCATTACACTTTGAAAAAATAATATCATGCAGTCTCAGAGCTTTGCATTTACGTCACGCGATTTATTTTGACAGGTAATAATGACATGCAATAATGCCCATTAGGTAGAGAATTAACGGGCAAGTGCAAGTGGAGTAATCGATGTACATACATTTAGAAAAAAAATGTATGTACAACCTCCTATTTGAAGCCGGTTGAAAATATTCCTGTACGTACTCTTTTTCCGTCAAATATATTACTGGACCAGAGAACTGCAATGAGTATCCTACAGAAATCGGATACTCGAATCATACCCGAGTTTCTTGCTCTATTCAGACTCAATAAAATATGTTAAATACTATTAGCATATTTTCGGATATAAGTTCGTACTTATATTCGAGAGCGGCGTGAAATGAACCACTTCGATTTGTTTTCAATGAGTGCGTTGAATAAGCGTATAGCAAGGAAGCTCGACCCGAGTTTTTTTGTAGTGTATCCTGAGTACTGCTCTTTTTCTGCCAACGTCTCTATTTTGTTTGGATTTATTTTTTGCGTATGTTTTTCGTTATTGCACTGCAGTCAATATCAGCTGCAATTTTTTTATTAGCGGCATTCACTATCTGGAGTTTATGATCTTGTATTCTGTATTTTTGATAAGTTTGATATTTGTAGTAAATTTGACAATTGTAGACAAACAAAAAAAATACATTTTCCAATTACTATAAATACTAAATTTACAATGGTGGAACCCTATTGTAAATTTTTTTTTTTTTTACATGCAATAACAATAGAGTTCAGCTACTACAGCTTTTTCGCACATTCTCAGCATTAATCTATCTGAAGCCACACTCCAGATCTCATTGAATTATTTCAATGACATGAGTTCCAGTGGCTCAAAACAGATTAATGTGGGAAAAATTTACCCACCACAGAGTGGATTGGGCTCAGGGACAATAACAGGACATAACAACTAACCATGCATACACAAATATAGATCTAATTATACAAAAGCTTTCAATCTACTTTTGAGTTGACCTTTTGACAAACTAACATCAAAAAATGTACATTTATTAACAAAGGAACTCATGCGGTTTAAGGGAGCAGTAGCCAAGTAATTTGTTCTACTAAATGGTAGATAAATTAAGTTGTTAGCATTTCTACTACTTCTACGGTTAGAGTTAAAGTTTATAAGAGAAAGTAGTTCCGGACAATCGAATACACCGGTTATGAGTTGGTGTAAATAGACGATATCCGCTGACTTCCTTCGTTCACTTAGAGATTGCATTTTCAAAAGTTTTAATCGATCCTCGTAAGGAGGAAGGTTCAAAAATCCCACCTAAGCCCCTATGAGCAAACCGAACAAAACGTTTTTGGATTCTCTCTAAACGTTCAACATGTACACTATAACTTGGGGACCAAACTTGACTTGCGTACTCTAAGTGAGGGCGCACTATTGCATAATACAACGTTGTAGTTGTAATCATGCTATTGAATTCGTTGGCCCAGCGTTTTATAAATCCAAGCATTGAAGATGCTTTTTTACAAATGTAATCAATATGATTGTTGAACGATAACTTAGGATCCATGCATATACCAAGGTCTTTGACGGCATCTACACGACTTAAAGCAGTATCTTTTATATTATAACCAAATATTAAATTATTCCTTTTTCGCGAAAAGGTCATAGTTTGGCATTTATCTGGATTTAAAAACATATTATTTTTAGAACACCAAACTTCAAAGGATTTCAGATCAGCCTGGAGTAGGTCTGAAATATCTTTGGCATTTATTGTTCTGTATATTTTCATATCATCTGCATAAATAAGCAAATGAGAATGTTTAATAATGTGAGTGACATCATTAATGGCTAAAATAAACAGAAGTAGACCAAAGTGACTACCTTGAGGAACACCTGATTCCGCAACAAATGCAGACGACAAAACCCCTCGGAATCGTATTTGATAAGATCGTTTAGTCAAATACGGTTGAATCCAGCTTACAAAATATTGAGGAAATCCCATTGATTTAAGTTTAAATAGAATCAAACTGTGTGGTAATTTATCATATGCTTTACTAAAGTCAGTGTAAATGCAGTCAACCTGGTTACCAGATTGAATTGTATTAAGGCAAAATATTGTAAAATCGAGAAGATTAGACACAGTGGATCTGCCATTAACAAAACCATGCTGACGAGTTGTTATGACTTCTCCGCAATGAATTTTTACCGATCATACACGATACGCTCAAAAAGTTTTGGAATCGATGAGAGCTTGGCAATAGGCCTGTAGTTAATAACATCATTCCTGCAACCTTTTTTATAAATTGGACTTATATACGAATTTTTCCAAAATATTGGAAAATGACTTTCGTTGATTGATTTGTTGAAAAGCAAAGAAAGTGGTTGACACAAAATTGAACCGCATTGAGTTAACACTGCGGCAGGAATTCCATCGGATCCAGCATTAAAGTCCTCATCGATCGATCCGATATACTTTAAAATATCCTCCGAGGTAAAGGATATAGGTTCCAAAGAAACTTTGGGTCCTGAATTCATATATTCAAAATACTCTTCATCAGGATTGAAAGAATCAGAACAAAATGATTCTTTGAAAAGATTGGCAAATAAGCTACAAATTATAACGGGATCGTCACTAAATCCATCAATGGTTTTGAATGACGAAGGGAATCCATCAGATTTTTTCTTTGTGTTTATGAATCCCCAGAATTTCTTTGGATCAGACAATATACTTAATTTAATATTGTCTAAATATTGATGATATAATGCAGCTGCGCTATTTTGAAATTCCAGAAACAAACATTTGTAAGTTTCCAGGTCATTTAAGTCTAAGCTACAGACATATTTCTTCCAGGCCCTATTCCTGTTGTTGCGAAGAGTTTTCAAATCTTTTGTATACCAGGGATACGCAGAATTTTTCGCAATCTTGAGGCTGTATGGCACGGATTGAGAAAACATAGAAAAGAGCTCCATATAAACAAAATTAATGGAATCATCAAGATTGTTTCCATTTATGTACTCTAAAATAACATTAAGCTTGCTATGAAGTAAATGATTCAACTTCAAAAAGTCAGCTTTTTTAAAGTTGAATTCATAAACCTTTTCTATTGAACTCGAATTTACTATACCTTCTCTGTCAGATTTGTTCCAAATGCTCAATGGTGGATGATATTCATCAACAGTCGTTAGAGCATGGACGGCCCTCTTAACAATGACATTGTTACTGTCTGTAGTTAAGACCAGGTCAAGAAGTCGATTAAGACTATTGTAAATACAACTTACTTGTTGTAGGTCGGAACATATATTATCAACAAATATATGTTCTTGACGAGGCTTCGAATTAGATGCACAAAAATATGTATCATCGTCAGAAGAATGCCATTTTAAGTCAGGCAGATTAAAATCGCCCAACAATAAAATGTCGTCATTAACGTCAAGTATACTTATTATAAATTCTTTGCAATCAGCAAGGCTTGCATAGACCTCTGTACTGCTCTTTGGAGGAACATACGCATTAATAACATATACATTGGAATTACAATGTATAACCTTAACGCATATTAGTTCAATATTAGAAGAGCAGGGAATGTCAATAAAGGAACTGATGAAGGAGTTCCTTACAGCTAAAAGGACACCACCACCAACAGCGGAAGTACTGTCAGTGTATCTGTCCTTTCTAAAAACTTGAAAACTATTGTCAAACAATTCCAAGTCATTTATGCTTTCGTTGAGCCTCGTTTCAGTTAACGCGATAATATCTTCTGAGAAATTCTGGGTTGACAATAATATGTCACGCGTCTTAGATCTCAATCCCCTTACATTTTGATAGTAAAGGGAAAGCCTATTTAGTTTTTTTGGGTCTGACGGACGATATTATTTGACCTTCCAGACTTATTTTTAGGCTTAAACTCAGATACAAGAATATTATCGCCCCACAAATTAGAGTTAAGAACATTTGCAAACTCTTCAGCTGCAACTGTTAAAATAAAGGATGCGTGGGATGGTTTATTACCTATTTTCTTACAAACGCAAAACGCATTTTGACTTAGTAAAAATTTAATAAATTTTGCATAGTATTTGTGTATTTCTCAAACAGCTGACTTGCCGGTCTATGGCAGCACTGCATTGTAGGAGTGCTCACAATCTGTAGCAAATTCTTTTTAAGTTATTTAAAATACTACAAAAACTCCAGATCGTGAATACCGATATTGTGTTTTTGTAGGAATTTCGTGGTTTGCATTTTTCTGTTGCACTCTAGGAAGAAAAGAAAAAAAACAACAACGCTTGTGAGTTTTGTGTTTTTTTTTTTGTTACGCGTTCGTTTGTGTAAGCTCCCTGCAATAAAAGCTGCTGGTATTTACCCGGTTAATTGCCAGTAAACTTTTCCGGATTTTACCAGTTCATTTTATAAGAGCATCGGGGAAAAAATAAGCGAAAGTTTCCCATCGGTGTGAATATGTTAGACTTGGTATCTCCCTTTAACAAGAATTTGAAGTATACAGTTATCTCTTTCGCACAAGTGGTGAATACCGTACTACCTCACCACCCTTTCCACGCCCTAAAACATTCCCAAAATAAAGAAATCAAAACAAAAAGAAAAGTTTGCAAGATTAGTAATTTTTTAATTTTTTTTAGCTTTTCCTCAGTAGTTTTTTTTTCATTTAACAAAATTAAAATTATATTTTTATATGAAATTCAGGTATTTAAAATTACACTTAAAAATTAATAAAACAATGTATTGTTCGGAGTCGTGTGAAAAATGGATATCGAACGAACTGGTGGAGCATGAGCCAATATTTTCACTACTTATTTTTCTTTGATTTTTTGCACTGATATTTTGCAACTTTTCCTTGGCATTGCGGGTCATTGGAACTTTTATGGGTTCCATGGAATCCATGGAATCCATGGAGGTGACAGGCGAGTCATTGGAACTTTTATGTGTCCCAAGCAACATTTGGACCAAAATGGATGATTCTATGGCCAATCGGATGCAATGGGATAATCTGAGGTCACGGCGGGTCATTGGAACTTTTATGGGTTTCATGGAACATTTGGACCAAAATGAATGATTCTATGGCCCATCAGATGCAATAGGATTATCTGAGGTCACAGGCGGGTCATTGAAACTTTTATGGGTTCCATGGAACATATGGACCAATATGGATGATTCTATGGCAAATCGGATGCAATGGGATTATCTGAGGTCACAAACGGGTCATTGAACTTTTTTGGGTTCCATGGAACATTTGGACCAAAATGGATGATTCTATGGCTAATCGGATGCAATGGGATTATCTGAGGTCACTGGCGGGTCATTGGAACTTTTATGGGTTCCATGGAATATTTGGACCAAAATGGATGATTCTATGGCCAATCGGATGCAATGGGATTATCTGAGGTCACAGGAGGGTGAATGGAACTTTTATGGGTTCCATGGAACATTTAGACAAAGTGGATCATTCTGTGGTCAAGCGGATGTAACTGGACTATCTGAGGTCTAGGGTGGGTCATTGAAACTTTAATTGATTTCATATTAAAATACAATTTTTGAGAAATAAACTTAATTTAGATTAATTTTTGGAAGAACACTGGGGACGTCTAGATTTGGTTCGATCATCACGATTTGTAAAAAATTTTACTTCAGACTTTCACGTTTCGAGTTTTAGTTATTTCAATTTTATTGCCTCAGTTTTTGGTAACGACATAACATATTGGTAATGAAATTAATAATGTTAACTGTTTATACATGATGAGTTTATAAATTTACCCACTTTGCCTATTGCACATGATTATATTAAATTACAAGGCAATCGATAAGAAGTAAACTCCAATCGCGCGTCGGAGCTGACACACACACTTTTTTTTTAACAATTTCCTTTACTTCCGCCAAATATTGTATTTTACTCAAAGCAGTTTATTTTCGTCAAACTCATTGCAGTTCTCTGGTCCAGTAATATATTTGACGGAAAAAGACTACGTTCAGTAATATTTTCAAGCGGCTTCAAATAGGAGGAGGTACTCATGTTTGTTGGTTTTTTGTTTTTTTTTTTTTCTAAATATATGTACAACTGTGGTCAAAATAAAAGCAGTGCTCTAAAATTCAGACATGCTTGAATAAATAATACTTATCTAAAAATGTAGGATCCGGAAAACCCAATATAATTTCTATATGAGCTTTCAACGCTGATTCCAAATCTGTACTCAATTTTTACCGTTGTGTTAGGATTTTAAAGATGTTTTGCACTTTTTACACTTGTCTAGTTTTATTAATCCAGAATCTAAACAACACACCATAAGATAAAAAATTAAATTTTGTATTTTAGAGAAAATATGAAATGTTCCAACGGTACATCAACTACTATCGTGTTATGTGTTGTAGCTGAGCTATAATTAAGAGATCATCAAACGAAATATCGCCAAGTTTTGTATCTTTTGTTTTAGCGGAGATATAATCGATAGTAGTTGATATACCGTTGGAAAAATTCATATTTTTCTAAAATACAAAATTTAACTTTTTTTCTTATCGTGTGTTTTTTAAATTCTGGATTAATAAAACTAGACAAGTGTAAAAAGTGTAAAACACCCTGTATCTTGAAAATCCTAACACAACAGTAAAAATTGTGTACAGATTTGGAATCAGCGTTAAAAGTTCATATAGAAATTATATTGGGTTTTCCGGATCCTACATTTTTAGACTAGTATTATTCATTCAAGCATGTCTGAATATTAGAGCACTGCTATTATTTTGACCGCAACTGTACATCGATAACTCCACTTGCACTTGCCCGTTAATTCTCTACCTGATGTGAATTATTGCCAAATATCATAATAAATCCTGTGACGTGCTTGTTAAGCCCTGTGTTATGGCAGTAATACACACAGTTTTGAGCATTAATGCCATAAGAATATTTTCTACCAATTTATGGCACTAATGCACTTTTATATGACGATAATTCTCTACCTAATGTGAATTAAATTAAGAAAGAATTAAATAAAGAATTTTATGGCAATAATGCACAGGCGTTAATTCTCTACCTAATGTGAATTACTGCCATAAAGAATTTTATGGCAATAATTCACATGACGTTAATTCTCTACCTATTATGAATTACTGCCATAAAGAATTTTATGAGAATAATTCACATGACGTTAATTCTCTACCTAATGTGAATTACTGCCATAAAGAATTTTATGATAATAATTCACATGGCGTTATTCTCTACCTAATGTGAATTACTGCCATAAAGAATTTTCTGATAATAGTTCACATGACGTTAATTCTCAACCTTATGTGAATTACTGCCAAAAGAATTTTAGGGCAATAATTCATATGGCGTTAATTCTCTACCTTATGTGAATTACTGCCATAAACAATTTTATGGCAATAATGCACATGGCGTTAATTCTCTACATAATGTTCATTATTGCCACATCTCAAAATAAATCGCGTGAGGTAAATGCACAGCTCTGATACTGCATGATATTATTTTTTCTAAGTGTAATGGCAGTAATGCACAAAGTTATGTGCATTAATGCCATAAGAATTATTTCTGCCAATTTATGGCATTAATGCATCTTCAGATGTGAATTATTGCCATAACCTCTTTATGGCAATAATTCACTTGGCATTAATACCTCCTGTCGTGTGAATTAATGTCGTGTGGAAAAATGAAAAATGTTGATATTATGATAAATTTGGAAGAGGCGAAGTTCATCAAGAAGAATTCGGATTCAGCGAATGTAACATCAGACACGCGTGGTACCAGGGATGACGAAGTCGTACCAAAGAAGCGATTACACAGCAGTAGAAAAATCATTTCAAGAATCGGTTTACTGGCACAAGAGTTCGGTCAAATGTGTCTTTCCACATCAATAGAAGATATCGTTGGTGAAGAAGTCCACCTCGAGAAGCAGATTGTAGAGGATATAATTCAAATCGTCAACAGTTATCACTCTAAAGAAAATGGTATCTCCGGTAGAAATGAAAATAATAGTCAGCGATGAAATCCCAGTGTTCCAGAGACCGAGGCGTTTATCTTGTTGCGATCAAGCGATCGTAGTTTTGTTTTAAGTTTGTTTATATAATTTGATTTATAAAGGTCACTTTTCATTTATGTAATGATAATTTTTTTATTACAAAAGGCTTATATCTAGCGACCGAGATTTTTATAAAAAAATTGTTTGTTTGTTTAAGTTCTCCTCTTGACTATTAACTTGAGGGGTCTTCACATGACCTTAAAAATGGAATGTGCGTAAGGTTTGGGTCCCAACCACATTACTAATTTCCCAATGAAAAGTAAAACAGCTTTGATATAAACAGTTCAGATATGAACCCCTACTATATTGACGACCACCGCAAACGAAAAACGGACAATGATTTACGGATATGCACCCGGAATGTCCGGACCCTCTATAGGGAAGGTGGCGCTGTCCAACTGGCGAAAGCCCTCGTAAAAATAAAGGTTGACATCACCGCCATCCAGGAGATGCGACAGAAAGGACAAAGGTGCTCTTAGAGAGAAGATTGCTAAATCTACTACAGCTGCCATGCGGAGAAGCGCAAATTTGGATGCGGATTCATCGTAAGTCGGAAACTACGCCATCTTGTTTCCCGGTTCACACCTGTGAATGAAAGGATGGCGACAATCCGCATCAAGGTGAAATTCTTCCACATAAGCCTAATTTACGCACATGCCCCGACAGAGGGAGAGGACCATGCTGTCAAGGACACCTTCTTCGTGAGCCTAGAGGAAGTGTTTGATCGCTGCCCGGTCCATGACGTGAAAATAGTTCCCGGCGATTTTAGCGCGAAGGTCGGAAAAGAAGGCATCTTTGGCTCCACTGTCGGTCAGTTCAGTCTCCACGAGACCACTTCGCAACCAATGGTATGACCAGGAGTGTCGTGACACGACAGCAGCAAAATACGCCGCATATAAAAAGACGCTGCAGTCAGCTGCAACGCGAGCCATGCACGAAAACTATCGCGATAAGAGGAAGAAAGAGAGATGCCTTTTCAGACGTAAAAAAAGAGAGCAAGAAAAGCGTGATCGAGAAAAAAATTAAAGTGTACTAGGGCAAGAAGGATGCTTGAAAATTCTACCAGCAGGTTAAGCGTCTAACCCAAGGTTTCAAGCTCGGAGCATCCACTTGTAGAGATGAGTATGGTGATCTGGTTACAGATACGCAGTGCACATTGAGATTATGGAGACAGCATTTTTCCAATCTCCTTGCAGGCGAATATACCAACAATTCCGCATTTGGAGAATGCAGTCCGACACCACCAATCGACGATGATGGAGTGGAAGTTCCACCACCTAGGCATGACGAGATTTAAGTTGCTATCCAGCGACTCAAAAACAACAAAGCCGCAGGTGCTGACGGCCTGGCTGCTAAATTCTTTAAACTCGGCGGCGGTGAACTGATAAGGTGCATGCATCAGCTCATCAGCAAAATGTGGCTAGCGGAAAGCATGCCCGACGATTGGAATTTCAGTGTGCTTTGTCCTATACTTAAGAAATGAGACCCGACAATCCTCGCCAACTACCGAGATATCAGTCTTATTTCCATCGCATACAAGGTTCTACCTGCAAAGTTGATAAGGCTCTGCAGGATAACGTTCAGCAATACATACAGCTCCGTCAAGGTAGGAAATGACCTCTCCGAAACCTTAAATACCGAACCGCTGCTTTCGCCGCTATCGAAAAGAAATCAGCCAAAGTGGGTTTGACTGTGGACGAGGGCAAAACAAAGTATATGATGTCTGCAAATAGGGAAGCGCGGCGTCTAGGCTCCCATGTTACAGCAGGCAAATATAACTTTGAAGTTGTCAAGGAGTTTACATACCTTAGCACCGCCGTAAACAGCAACAACAATGTCGGCCTGGAGATAAAGTGAAGAATAACAATTGCTAATAGATGCTACTACGGGCTAAGTAAGCAATTAGGTTCCAGAGCCCTTTGGGATTTTCAAAACGGATCTCGCACATGGCCAAAGAGGACAAATCTTTTCCACAGTCTCTTTGCAAAAGCCATGCATGGCTCCACAGTGCTCTATATCTTTTATTTTTTTCCTTTCGTTACTTTTAAGTAGCAATAATTAAATTAACTGTTCTAGAAATTGCCAAAGAAAACACTTTCGTGTGGAAGCAAACTCAAAAATACTTTTCACATAAGACAACATTTGGCAGTTGCACGAAAATTTGTCTTAAAACAATGTCATGTACACGACGAACCAGCTTAAGTTAAGTTGTAATACATAATAGGGGTATTTACAATTCACAATTTATAGTTTAGAGTCATAATTATATGAATCTAAAAAACTTTTATAAATCATTTTGTTTGTGAATTTTATGGTATTTTGATGTTGCCAATAAAATTTAACGATATATAAGTTTTTACAGTTTTGTTCTGCTTTTGAACCTGTAAGCCTTGTATTGCTCGCAATATTTAAAATTGCATGCAATTTAAAACAAAAGTAGGTAGGCTTCCAACTTTTCTTGCGCAAGAAAATGGACGGTGGAAATGCGGTTTAATTCACATACGAAACATTAACAAAGATCTATTCGACAAATTCTTGCCAAAATTAATACACCTAGTTAAAATATAAACAAAACAATGTTCATATTCCACAAAAATGGTCATATAAATAAAAAAACCTTAATTTCTATATACTACACTTAAAGAAAAAGAACATTTTTATTTTTGAATATGTTTTAAAACAAACTGTAAACATCAAAGAAGTGAAAACTTGAAAAATTTCATACACAAAGATCTACAATTTAATTTATTTTACTCTTACTAATCGACGTGGTGAATTTTAATTTCGGCCAAGTTGAAGATATACCTTACTAGCATTTACTTTTTTTACAGTCCATAGTACCGTTATGACAGGTCTTCGTTAAGAACTTTTGAAAAGCCCAGGCCCGGAGTTTTTTTAATAATTTTTGTTATGATCTGATTTTAATTTAAAATTCATTATTTCTTTGGTTTTTTAACTGTTAATGTGTAAAAGATTTTACACATTAACACATTAAAAAATCATAATTTTAACAATAAATAATATAAGGACTCAAATATTGGTATCATTTAAAAACAATGTGGGGCATAAAGCAATTAATTTTGTTTTTATTTTTATATAAATAAACTATTTGGTGACCGTGGAACGCATGTTAAGTGTGTGGCTCAGCATACTCGGAGCCCGAGTTCGATCCCCAGTCGCGGCGAAAAGTTTTTTCAATAAAAAATTTTTCTGATCGGTCACCACCTCTCTGCAGACAATGACAAACCTCAGAGAGTAAATAATGCCATGTAAAGCTTCTTGACAACATGAACTTTAGCCGTTCGGAGTCGGCATAAAACATGTAGGTCCAGTTCTCGGTCAATTGTGAAGGGCTGAAATGCTATAAATAACTATTGTAATGCTTACAATGAAAAATTAAATAAATAAATAAATAAAGACCAACATTTTATATCACAAAAAATAAAATCATAAAAAAGTTATTTTGTACTAAATACTATTAATGTTAATTTAGACAAGAAATAGTAAATAAATAAATAAAGATCAACATTTTATATCACAAAAAATAAAATCATAAAAAATTAATTTTGTACACTTAATACTATTACAGTTAATTGCTTATTCCACATTAACTTTTAAATTTTAATTTGTCTTCCGTCTTTTAAGATCTACCAAGCTCTTGTTGATCCGGGTGTTCAAGAAACGAAAGAAACTGCTGGCAATCCATATTAGAATTCATCCGTTTGGATAGCTGTGCTTTAACCAAACTTGTGTTCAGTTTGTTTCTGTCTTTTCTCCATACCTACTCAAAACAAAAGCGTTGCTTATGGGTACGCTTAAAACTGTTATAAGAAATTGTGTTATATCAAAATATTTATTTGTTTTAAGGTACTATTACAGTGTGAAGCTTTTAAAAAAAACACCTTTTTTTATTATTTTTTTTACATAGTATTATTAAATTATTTAATTCAAATTTATTCACATTATGTACAGTTAATGTCCCAGAGCCCTTTGGGATTTTCAAAACGGATCTCGCACATGGCCAAAGAGGACAAATCTTTTCCACAGTCTCTTTGCAAAAGCCATGCATGGCTCCACAGTGCTCTATATCTTTTATTTTTTTCCTTTCGTTACTTTTAAGTAGCAATAATTAAATTAACTGTTCTAGAAATTGCCAAAGAAAACACTTTCGTGTGGAAGCAAACTCAACAGTAAAAATTGTGTACAGATTTGGAATCAGCGTTAAAAGTTCATATAGAAATTATATTGGGTTTTCCGGATCCTACATTTTTAGACTAGTATTATTCATTCAAGCATGTCTGAATATTAGAGCACTGCTATTATTTTGACCGCAACTGTACATCGATAACTCCACTTGCACTTGCCCGTTAATTCTCTACCTGATGTGAATTATTGCCAAATATCATAATAAATCCTGTGACGTGCTTGTTAAGCCCTGTGTTATGGCAGTAATACACACAGTTTTGAGCATTAATGCCATAAGAATATTTTCTACCAATTTATGGCACTAATGCACTTTTATATGACGATAATTCTCTACCTAATGTGAATTAAATTAAGAAAGAATTAAATAAAGAATTTTATGGCAATAATGCACAGGCGTTAATTCTCTACCTAATGTGAATTACTGCCATAAAGAATTTTATGGCAATAATTCACATGACGTTAATTCTCTACCTATTATGAATTACTGCCATAAAGAATTTTATGAGAATAATTCACATGACGTTAATTCTCTACCTAATGTGAATTACTGCCATAAAGAATTTTATGATAATAATTCACATGGCGTTATTCTCTACCTAATGTGAATTACTGCCATAAAGAATTTTCTGATAATAATTCACATGACGTTAATTCTCAACCTTATGTGAATTACTGCCAAAAGAATTTTAGGGCAATAATTCATATGGCGTTAATTCTCTACCTTATGTGAATTACTGCCATAAACAATTTTATGGCAATAATGCACATGGCGTTAATTCTCTACATAATGTTCATTATTGCCACATCTCAAAATAAATCGCGTGAGGTAAATGCACAGCTCTGATACTGCATGATATTATTTTTTCTAAGTGTAATGGCAGTAATGCACAAAGTTATGTGCATTAATGCCATTAGAATTATTTCTGCCAATTTATGGCATTAATGCATCTTCAGATGTGAATTATTGCCATAACCTCTTTATGGCAATAATTCACTTGGCATTAATACCTCCTGTCGTGTGAATTAATGTCGTGTGGAAAAATGAAAAATGTTGATATTATGATAAATTTGGAAGAGGCGAAGTTCATCAAGAAGAATTCGGATTCAGCGAATGTAACATCAGACACGCGTGGTACCAGGGATGACGAAGTCGTACCAAAGAAGCGATTACACAGCAGTAGAAAAATCATTTCAAGAATCGGTTTACTGGCACAAGAGTTCGGTCAAATGTGTCTTTCCACATCAATAGAAGATATCGTTGGTGAAGAAGTCCACCTCGAGAAGCAGATTGTAGAGGATATAATTCAAATCGTCAACAGTTATCACTCTAAAGAAAATGGTATCTCCGGTAGAAATGAAAATAATAGTCAGCGATGAAATCCCAGTGTTCCAGAGATCGAGGCGTTTATCTTGTTGCGATCAAGCGATCGTAGTTTTGTTTTAAGTTTGTTTATATAATTTGATTTATAAAGGTCACTTTTCATTTATGTAATGATAATTTTTTTATTACAAAAGGCTTATATCTAGCGACCGAGATTTTTATAAAAAAATTGTTTGTTTGTTTAAGTTCTCCTCTTGACTATTAACTTGAGGGGTCTTCACATGACCTTAAAAATGGAATGTGCGTAAGGTTTGGGTCCCAACCACATTACTAATTTCCCAATGAAAAGTAAAACAGCTTTGATATAAACAGTTCAGATATGAACCCCTACTATATTGACGACCACCGCAAACGAAAAACGGACAATGATTTACGGATATGCACCCGGAATGTCCGGACCCTCTATAGGGAAGGTGGCGCTGTCCAACTGGCGAAAGCCCTCGTAAAAATAAAGGTTGACATCACCGCCATCCAGGAGATGCGACAGAAAGGACAAAGGTGCTCTTAGAGAGAAGATTGCTAAATCTACTACAGCTGCCATGCGGAGAAGCGCAAATTTGGATGCGGATTCATCGTAAGTCGGAAACTACGCCATCTTGTTTCCCGGTTCACACCTGTGAATGAAAGGATGGCGACAATCCGCATCAAGGTGAAATTCTTCCACATAAGCCTAATTTACGCACATGCCCCGACAGAGGGAGAGGACCATGCTGTCAAGGACACCTTCTTCGTGAGCCTAGAGGAAGTGTTTGATCGCTGCCCGGTCCATGACGTGAAAATAGTTCCCGGCGATTTTAGCGCGAAGGTCGGAAAAGAAGGCATCTTTGGCTCCACTGTCGGTCAGTTCAGTCTCCACGAGACCACTTCGCAACCAATGGTATGACCAGGAGTGTCGTGACACGACAGCAGCAAAATACGCCGCATATAAAAAGACGCTGCAGTCAGCTGCAACGCGAGCCATGCACGAAAACTATCGCGATAAGAGGAAGAAAGAGAGATGCCTTTTCAGACGTAAAAAAAGAGAGCAAGAAAAGCGTGATCGAGAAAAAAATTAAAGTGTACTAGGGCAAGAAGGATGCTTGAAAATTCTACCAGCAGGTTAAGCGTCTAACCCAAGGTTTCAAGCTCGGAGCATCCACTTGTAGAGATGAGTATGGTGATCTGGTTACAGATACGCAGTGCACATTGAGATTATGGAGACAGCATTTTTCCAATCTCCTTGCAGGCGAATATACCAACAATTCCGCATTTGGAGAATGCAGTCCGACACCACCAATCGACGATGATGGAGTGGAAGTTCCACCACCTAGGCATGACGAGATTTAAGTTGCTATCCAGCGACTCAAAAACAACAAAGCCGCAGGTGCTGACGGCCTGGCTGCTAAATTCTTTAAACTCGGCGGCGGTGAACTGATAAGGTGCATGCATCAGCTCATCAGCAAAATGTGGCTAGCGGAAAGCATGCCCGACGATTGGAATTTCAGTGTGCTTTGTCCTATACTTAAGAAATGAGACCCGACAATCCTCGCCAACTACCGAGATATCAGTCTTATTTCCATCGCATACAAGGTTCTACCTGCAAAGTTGATAAGGCTCTGCAGGATAACGTTCAGCAATACATACAGCTCCGTCAAGGTAGGAAATGACCTCTCCGAAACCTTAAATACCGAACCGCTGCTTTCGCCGCTATCGAAAAGAAATCAGCCAAAGTGGGTTTGACTGTGGACGAGGGCAAAACAAAGTATATGATGTCTGCAAATAGGGAAGCGCGGCGTCTAGGCTCCCATGTTACAGCAGGCAAATATAACTTTGAAGTTGTCAAGGAGTTTACATACCTTAGCACCGCCGTAAACAGCAACAACAATGTCGGCCTGGAGATAAAGTGAAGAATAACAATTGCTAATAGATGCTACTACGGGCTAAGTAAGCAATTAGGTTCCAGAGCCCTTTGGGATTTTCAAAACGGATCTCGCACATGGCCAAAGAGGACAAATCTTTTCCACAGTCTCTTTGCAAAAGCCATGCATGGCTCCACAGTGCTCTATATCTTTTATTTTTTTCCTTTCGTTACTTTTAAGTAGCAATAATTAAATTAACTGTTCTAGAAATTGCCAAAGAAAACACTTTCGTGTGGAAGCAAACTCAAAAATACTTTTCACATAAGACAACATTTGGCAGTTGCACGAAAATTTGTCTTAAAACAATGTCATGTACACGACGAACCAGCTTAAGTTAAGTTGTAATACATAATAGGGGTATTTACAATTCACAATTTATAGTTTAGAGTCATAATTATATGAATCTAAAAAACTTTTATAAATCATTTTGTTTGTGAATTTTATGGTATTTTGATGTTGCCAATAAAATTTAACGATATATAAGTTTTTACAGTTTTGTTCTGCTTTTGAACCTGTAAGCCTTGTATTGCTCGCAATATTTAAAATTGCATGCAATTTAAAACAAAAGTAGGTAGGCTTCCAACTTTTCTTGCGCAAGAAAATGGACGGTGGAAATGCGGTTTAATTCACATACGAAACATTAACAAAGATCTATTCGACAAATTCTTGCCAAAATTAATACACCTAGTTAAAATATAAACAAAACAATGTTCATATTCCACAAAAATGGTCATATAAATAAAAAAACCTTAATTTCTATATACTACACTTAAAGAAAAAGAACATTTTTATTTTTGAATATGTTTTAAAACAAACTGTAAACATCAAAGAAGTGAAAACTTGAAAAATTTCATACACAAAGATCTACAATTTAATTTATTTTACTCTTACTAATCGACGTGGTGAATTTTAATTTCGGCCAAGTTGAAGATATACCTTACTAGCATTTACTTTTTTTACAGTCCATAGTACCGTTATGACAGGTCTTCGTTAAGAACTTTTGAAAAGCCCAGGCCCGGAGTTTTTTTAATAATTTTTGTTATGATCTGATTTTAATTTAAAATTCATTATTTCTTTGGTTTTTTAACTGTTAATGTGTAAAAGATTTTACACATTAACACATTAAAAAATCATAATTTTAACAATAAATAATATAAGGACTCAAATATTGGTATCATTTAAAAACAATGTGGGGCATAAAGCAATTAATTTTGTTTTTATTTTTATATAAATAAACTATTTGGTGACCGTGGAACGCATGTTAAGTGTGTGGCTCAGCATACTCGGAGCCCGAGTTCGATCCCCAGTCGCGGCGAAAAGTTTTTTCAATAAAAAATTTTTCTGATCGGTCACCACCTCTCTGCAGACAATGACAAACCTCAGAGAGTAAATAATGCCATGTAAAGCTTCTTGACAACATGAACTTTAGCCGTTCGGAGTCGGCATAAAACATGTAGGTCCAGTTCTCGGTCAATTGTGAAGGGCTGAAATGCTATAAATAACTATTGTAATGCTTACAATGAAAAATTAAATAAATAAATAAATAAAGACCAACATTTTATATCACAAAAAATAAAATCATAAAAAAGTTATTTTGTACTAAATACTATTAATGTTAATTTAGACAAGAAATAGTAAATAAATAAATAAAGATCAACATTTTATATCACAAAAAATAAAATCATAAAAAATTAATTTTGTACACTTAATACTATTACAGTTAATTGCTTATTCCACATTAACTTTTAAATTTTAATTTGTCTTCCGTCTTTTAAGATCTACCAAGCTCTTGTTGATCCGGGTGTTCAAGAAACGAAAGAAACTGCTGGCAATCCATATTAGAATTCATCCGTTTGGATAGCTGTGCTTTAACCAAACTTGTGTTCAGTTTGTTTCTGTCTTTTCTCCATACCTACTCAAAACAAAAGCGTTGCTTATGGGTACGCTTAAAACTGTTATAAGAAATTGTGTTATATCAAAATATTTATTTGTTTTAAGGTACTATTACAGTGTGAAGCTTTTAAAAAAAACACCTTTTTTTATTATTTTTTTTACATAGTATTATTAAATTATTTAATTCAAATTTATTCACATTATGTACAGTTAAAGTTGAAGATATGAAAAAAAATTTTTTTGTTTTTGCATTTGTTGTTTATTTTCTAGAGGTCGTTGAAGTTGGCGTGTTTAAAAAAACGTTGTATGTTGGTTTCTCGTCTCCAGTATTTTCAAGGCGTCTTAAAGTAAAAAATCAAAGTGCATTCTTCAGTTAAGGGTTGTAGTTGCGCACTCTACCTACGCAAATAAAATAAAAACCAAACAAAAAAAATGGCATGCGTTGAAAAACTAATTTACAAAAAACCACTATTTTTGGCAGAAATTCTTAGCCGCAAAAAAACAAAATACAAATGTTTCTCGGTTTTATTACAGGTAGAGTGCTTAACAGAGTCTATGAAGATCACAATGAATTAAGATTCATCGAAATCGATCAAGCAGAACTCGAGATATCTTAGAAACCAATTCGAAAAACTTGTTTCGAGAAAAACGCATTCGATTTTCTTCTATGAACGATAATATATGAATAAATACGCGACATACGAATATAATGTATGTTATATATTTTTTGTTTAATGATATTTTTTCTAAAATTTCGTATACGCATTCTTAAGACCTTAAGAAACCAGATTGTAAAAAAAAACAAAATATTATTTTTAATTTTGTACACACTGAAATAGTACCTAAAAAATATGCACCCAAAAATCACCTAATGACAAGTCAGTACCCCAATGGACTTTTTTATAATCGAATTTTTACAATGTAATGGATTCGAAAAATTAAAAAGAAATAAAATTGTTCTGGTCACCAAAAAACTTTAATAAGCCCTTAAGACAAATGGTTCATATATTCACTCAAAAAGGGTGAATCAAAATGCATAAAACAAATAATTAGCGCAAAGCCGGAGAAAATGTGGCAGGCCTGGAATCTCCGGGCAAAAAGGTATGTGTTGGCAACCCTGTGTTATGACAGGATACGTTCGGATACGGAAACGTAACGTAACATTAATTTATATAAAATATTTACATTTATAAAATATTTGCAAAACCAAATTACAAAAAGTGATATCCTGTTCCATTGTAGAAAAACATGAATCATTTATGATTTTGCATGTCCTATACGTTCTGACTTATACGTTCTTATACGCGCAAAAATAAAAATATTAAACTCTATGTTAAAATATACAAAAGAAATTAAATGGTGTATTTATTGACATCCTCAATTTAAGCCAAAGATATTGACAACCTTCTTTTGTAAAACTTCACATTCTTTTGTAAAACTTTGCTAAGAATTTCAAGAATGCATTTGGCAAAAGTTTTTTTAATATAAAAAAAGCTTCTTTTTCAAATAGTGTGCTGACATTTTTGTTTTTATTTCATTTTTTATTCTGCATGAAACTTTGTAATCAGTATATTTATACGAGTAGTTTACAGCAGAGTTATTTTTTGTTGTAGTTTTTATAATAAAAGTAAAAAATAAAATAATCATATACAGGCTTATTCCACACTAATGAGGAACGGAAATAATTTGAAATAATTTTTGGTTCTCGCATTAAAAGGAATCTAAAGTTACTCCTGTTGCAAAATAAATTTTGTTTTTAATGCTTTTTATGTTTCTGCTCCAATTTAAGTAAACAACCTTCGAGTTGAAAACAAAATTAAAATATTTTGTTTAGATTTAAAACGTTGAAAACAGTCATCTCTTGATACACTTTAAAAAAAATTAGGTTATTAATGTTAATAAACACTTTTAAACAAAAAAAACCTACTTCAAAATCAGTACAAAGTAAAAAATAATTGCAAATTGCTTTTCCTTTTAACCGTGGCAAAATCTGGTAATTTCTTTGTATACATTAATATATTGGAAATCTTATTATTTTAACTTTTCCCAATTTGTTTTATTTTTATCTAAAATATATTATTTTTTTTATGCTAATAAAAGCTTTGTAGTCCGCGCTAATCTTTGTTGGTGAGCGTGGAAAACTTACTATGAATATGCTATTGTGTGTTGCAGCTTAACAAAAAAACTGATTTTATTAGCGCCGACTCCGAAGCTTTTATTATCATAAAAAAATAATATATTTATTATAAAAATAAAACATATAAGGAAAAGTTAAAATAATAAGATTTCCAATGTAATAATGTATATAAATAAATTATCAGATTTTGCCACGATTAATAGGAAAAGTAATTTAAAATTATTTTTTACTTTGTAGTGATTTTGAAGTAGGCTTTTTTTTGTTAAAAAGTTTTTATTTCTTCCTTTTTAGAGAATATTATAAATTCTAGAAAAAGTTTGTAAATTACCTTAATACAATTATTTAAGCTCATAATTTTAAAAATGTTTTCTTCTGTCATTTCTTATTTTTAAACTTTTGAATTTTTTAATATATTTCTTTTTATTAACAATTGTTAATAAAAATTTCAAGTATGAAACTTTATTATTAAAAATTACGTTTTACTATTTCATGGCAGTGTTGGGCATCAGTCAATTAAAATTTCAATCAATTAATTAATTGATTAAAAAATTAATTGCAATTGATTTAATTGCAATTATCTGCAATTGATTTAATTGCAATTGCTTAAATTGCAATTAATTGCAATTGATTTATTTGCAATTAATATCAATTGCAATTAATTGGCCAATCGGATGCAGTGGGATTATCTAAGGTCATAGGTGCGTCATTGGCACTTTTATGGGTTCCATGGAACATTTGGACCAAAATGGATGATTCTCTGGCCAATCGGATGCAGTGAGATTATTTGAGGTCATAGGTTGGTCATTGGCACTTTTATGGGTTCAATGGAACATTTGGACATAATTGGATGATTCTTTGGCCAATCGGATGCAGTGGGATTATCTGAGGTCACAGGTGGGTCATTGGCACTTTTATGGGTTCCATGGAACATTTGGACCAAAATGGATGATTCTATGACCAATCGGATGCAGTGGGATTATCTGAGGTCATAGGTGGGATATTGGCACTTTTATGGGTTCCATGGAACATTTGGACCAAAATGGATGATTCTATGGCCAATCGGATGCAGTGGGATTATCTGAGGTCATATGTGGGTCATTGGCACTTTTATGGGTTCCATGGAACATTTGGACCAAAATGGATGATTCTATGGCCAATCGGATGCAGTGGGATTATCTGAGGTGATAGGTGGGTCATTGGCACATTTATGGGTTCCATGGAACATTTGGACCAAAATGGATGATTCTATGGCCAATCGGATGCAGTGGGATTATCTGAGGTCATAGGTGGGTCATTGGCACTTTTATGGGTTTCATGGAACATTTGGACCAAAATGGATGATTCTATGGCCAATCGGATGCAGTGGGATTATCTGAGGACATAGGTGGGTCATTGGCACTTTTATGGGTTCAATGGAACATTTGGACATAATTGGATGATTCTTTGGCCAATCGGATGCAGTGGGATTATCTGAAGTCACAGGTGGGTCATTGGCACTTTATTGGGTTCCATGGAACATTTGGACCAAAATGGATGATTCTATGGCCAATCGGATGCAGTGGGATTATCTAAGGTCATAGGTGGGTCATTGGCACTTTTATGGGTTCCATGGAACATTTGGACCAAAATGGATGATTCTCTGGCCAATCGGATGCAGTGAGATTATCTGAGGTCAAAGGTGGGTCATTGGCACTTTTATGGGTTCCATGGAACATTTGGACCAAAATGGATGATTCTATGGCCAGTGGGATTATCTGAGGTCATAGGTGGGTCATTGGCACTTTTATGGGTTCCATGGAACATTTTGACCAAAATGGATGATTCTCTGGCCAATCGGATGCAGTGGGATTATCTGAGGTCATAGGTGGGTCATTGGCACTTTTATGGGTTCCATGGAACATTTGGACCAAAATGAATGATTCTTTGGCCAATCGGATGCAGTGGGATTATCTGAGGTCATAGGTGGGTCATTGGCACTTTAATGGGTTCCATGGAACATTTGGACCAAAATGAATGATTCTTTGGCCAATCGGGTGCAGTGGGATAATCTGAGGTCATAGGTGGGATATTGGCACATTTATGGGTTCCATGGAACATTTGGACCAAAATGGATGATTCTATGGCCAATCGGATGCAGTGGGATTATCTGAAGTCATAGGTGGGTCATTGGCACTTTTATGGGTTTCATGGAACATTTGGACCAAAATGGATGATTCTATGGCCAATCGGATCCAGTGGGATTATCTGAGGTCATAGGTGGGTCATTGGCACTTTTATGGGTTCAATGGAACATTTGGACATAATTGGATGATTCTTTGGCCAATCGGATGCAGTGGGATTATCTGAAGTCACAGGTGGGTCATTGGCACTTTATTGGGTTCCATGGAACATTTGGACCAAAATGGATGATTCTCTGGCCAATCGGATGCAGTGGGATTATCTGAGGTCATAGGTGGGTCATTGGCACTTTTATGGGTTCCATGGAACATTTGGACATAATTGGATGATTCTATGGCCAATCGGATGCAGTGGGATAATCTGAGGTCATAGGTGGGTCATTGGCACTTTAATGGGTTCCATGGAACATTTGGACCAAAATGAATGATTCTTTGGCCAATCGGATGCAGTGGGATAATCTGAGGTCATAGGTGGGATATTGGCACTTTTATGGGTTCCATGGAACATTTGGACCAAAATGGATGATTCTATGGCCAATCGGATGCAGTGGGATTACCTGAGGTCATAGGTGGGTCCTTGGCACTTTAATGGGTTCCATGGAACATTTGAACCAAAATGAATGATTCTTTGGCCAATCGGATGCAGTGGGATAATCTGAGGTCATAGGTGGGATATTGGCACTTTAATGGGTTCCATGGAACATTTGGACCAAAATGAATGATTCTTTGGCCAATCGGATGCAGTGGGATTATCTGAGGTCATAGGTGGGTCATTGGCACTGTAATGGGTTCCATGGAACATTTGGACCAAAATGGATGATTCTCTGGCCAATCGGATGCAGTGGGATTATCTGAGGTCATAGGTGGGTCATTGGCACTTTTATGGGTTCCATGGAACATTTGGACCAAAATGGATGATTCTATGGCCAATCTGATGCAGTGGGATTATCTGAGGTCATAGGTGGGTCATTGGCACTTTTATGGGTTCCATGGAACATTTGGACATAATTGGATGATTCTATGGCCAATCGGATGCAGTGGGATAATCTGAGGTCACAGGTGGGATATTGGCACTTTTATGGGTTCCATGGAACATTTGGACCAAAATGGATGATTCTATGGCCAATCGGATGCAGTGGGATAATCTGAGGTCATAGGTGGGTCCTTGGCACTTTTATGGGTTCCATGGAACATTTGGACCAAAATGGATGATTCTATGGCCAATCGGATGCAGTGGGATTATCTGAGGTCATAGGTGGGTCCTTGGCACTTTTATGGGTTCCATGGAACATTTGGACATAATTGGATGATTCTATGGCCAATCGGATGCAGTGGGATTATCTGAGGTCATAGGTGGGTCATTGGCACTTTAATGGGTTCCATGGAACATTTGGACCAAAATGAATGATTCTTTGGCCAATCGGATGCAGTGGGATAATCTGAGGTCATAGGTGGGATATTGGCACTTTTATGGGTTCCATGGAACATTTGGACCAAAATGGATGATTCTATGGCCAATCGGATGCAGTGGGAATATCTGAGGTCATAGGTGGGTCATTGGCACTTTAATGGGTTCCATGGAACATTTGGACCAAAATGAATGATTCTTTGGCCAATCGGATGCAGTGGGATAATCTGAGGTCATAGGTGGGATATTGGCACTTTAATGGGTTCCATGGAACATTTGGTCCAAAATGAATGATTCTTTGGCCAATCGGATGCAGTGGGATTATCTGAGGTCATAGGTGGGTCATTGGCACTTTTATGGGTTCCATGGAACATTTGGACCAAAATGGATGATTCTCTGGCCAATCGGATGCAGTGGGATTATCTGAGGTCATAGGTGGGTCATTGGCACTTTTATGGGTTCCATGGAACATTTGGACCAAAATGGATGATTCTATGGCCAATCGGATGCAGTGGGATAATCTGAGGTCATAGGTGGGTCCTTGGCACTTTTATGGGTTCCATGGAACATTTGGACCAAAATGGATGATTCTATGGCCAATCGGATGCAGTGGGATTATCTGAGGTCATAGGTGGGTCATTGGCACTTTTATGGGTTCCATGGAACATTTAGACCAAAATGGATGATTCTATGGCTAATCGGATGCAGTGGGATTATCTGAGGTCATAGGTGGGTCATTGGCACTTTTATGGGTTTAATGGAACATTTGGACATAATTGGATGATTCTATCGCCAATCGGATGCAGTGGGATAATCTGAGGTCATAGGTGGGTCATTGGCACTTTAATGGGTTCCATGGAACATTTGGACCAAACTGAATGATTCTTTGGCCAATCGGATGCAGTGGGATAATCTGAGGTCATAGGTGGGATATTGGCACATTTATGGGTTCCATGGAACATTTGGACCAAAATGGATGATTCTATGGCCAATCGGATGCAGTGGGATTATCTGAGGTCATAGGTGGGATATTGGCACTTTAATGGGTTCCATGGAACATTTGGACCAAAATGAATGATTCTTTGGCCAATCGGATGCAGTGGGATAATCTGAGGTCATAGGTGGGATATTGGCACTTTAATGGGTTCCATGGAACATTTGGACCAAAATGAATGATTCTTTGGCCAATCGGATGCAGTGGGATTATCTGAGGTCATAGGTGGGTCATTGTCACTTTAATGGGTTCCATGGAACATTTGGACCAAAATGGATGATTCTCTGGCCAATCGGATGCAGTGGGATTATCTGAGGTCATAGGTGGGTCATTGGCACTTTTATAGGTTCCATGGAACATTTGGACCAAAATGGATGATTCTATGGCCAATCGGATGCAGTGGGATTATCTGAGGTCAAAGGTGGGTCATTGGCACTTTTATGGGTTCCATGGAACATTTGGACCAAAATGGATGATTCTATGGCCAGTGGGATTATCTGAGGTCATAGGTGGGTCATTGGCACTTTTATGGGTTCCATGGAACATTTTGACCAAAATGGATGATTCTCTGGCCAATCGGATGCAGTGGGATTATCTGAGGTCATAGGTGGGTCATTGGCACTTTTATAGGTTCCATGGAACATTTGGACCAAAATGGATGATTCTATGGCCAATCGGATGCAGTGGGATAATCTGAGGTCATAGGTGGGTCATTGGCACTTTTATGGGTTCCATGGAACATTTGGACCAAAATGGATGATTCTATGGCCAATCGGATGCAGTGGGATAATCTGAGGTCATAGGTGGGTCCTTGGCACTTTTATGGGTTCCATGGAACATTTGGACCAAAATGGATGATTCTATGGCCAATCGGATGCAGTGGGATTATCTGAGGTCATAGGTGGGTCATTGGCACTTTTATGGGTTCCATGGAACATTTAGACCAAAATGGATGATTCTATGGCCAATCGGATCCAGTGGGATTATCTGAGGTCATAGGTGGGTCATTGGCACTTTTATGGGTTCAATGGAACATTTGGACATAATTGGATGATTCTTTGGCCAATCGGATGCAGTGGGATTATCTGAAGTCACAGGTGGGTCATTGGCACTTTTATGGGTTTCATGGAACATTTGGACCAAAATGGATGATTCTATGGCCAATCGGATCCAGTGGGATTATCTGAGGTCATAGGTGGGTCATTGGCACTTTTATGGGTTCAATGGAACATTTGGACATAATTGGATGATTCTTTGGCCAATCGGATGCAGTGGGATTATCTGAAGTCACAGGTGGGTCATTGGCACTTTATTGGGTTCCATGGAACATTTGGACCAAAATGGATGATTCTCTGGCCAATCGGATGCAGTGGGATTATCTGAGGTCATAGGTGGGTCATTGGCACTTTTATGGGTTCCATGGAACATTTGGACATAATTGGATGATTCTATGGCCAATCGGATGCAGTGGGATAATCTGAGGTCATAGGTGGGTCATTGGCACTTTAATGGGTTCCATGGAACATTTGGACCAAAATGAATGATTCTTTGGCCAATCGGATGCAGTGGGATAATCTGAGGTCATAGGTGGGATATTGGCACTTTTATGGGTTCCATGGAACATTTGGACCAAAATGGATGATTCTATGGCCAATCGGATGCAGTGGGATTATCTGAAGTCATAGGTGGGTCATTGGCACTTTTATGGGTTTCATGGAACATTTGGACCAAAATGGATGATTCTATGGCCAATCGGATGCAGTGGGATTATCTGAAGTCATAGGTGGGTCATTGGCACTTTTATGGGTTTCATGGAACATTTGGACCAAAATGGATGATTCTATGGCCAATCGGATCCAGTGGGATTATCTGAGGTCATAGGTGGGTCATTGGCACTTTTATGGGTTCAATGGAACATTTGGACATAATTGGATGATTCTTTGGCCAATCGGATGCAGTGGGATTATCTGAAGTCACAGGTGGGTCATTGGCACTTTATTGGGTTCCATGGAACATTTGGACCAAAATGGATGATTCTATGGCCAATCGGATCCAGTGGGATTATCTGAGGTCATAGGTGGGTCATTGGCACTTTTATGGGTTCCATGGAACATTTGGACATAATTGGATGATTCTATGGCCAATCGGATGCAGTGGGATAATCTGAGGTCATAGGTGGGTCATTGGCACTTTAATGGGTTCCATGGAACATTTGGACCAAAATGAATGATTCTTTGGCCAATCGGATGCAGTGGGATAATCTGAGGTCATAGGTGGGTCCTTGGCACTTTAATGGGTTCCATGGAACATTTGAACCAAAATGAATGATTCTTTGGCCAATCGGATGCAGTGGGATTATCTGAGGTCATAGGTGGGTCATTGGCACTTTTATGGGTTCCATGGAACATTTGGACATAATTGGATGATTCTATGGCCAATCGGATGCAGTGGGATAATCTGAGGTCACAGGTGGGATATTGGCACTTTTATGGGTTCCATGGAACATTTGGACCAAAATGGATGATTCTATGGCCAATCGGATGCAGTGGGATAATCTGAGGTCATAGGTGGGTCCTTGGCACTTTTATGGGTTCCATGGAACATTTGGACCAAAATGGATGATTCTATGGCCAATCGGATGCAGTGGGATTATCTGAGGTCATAGGTGGGTCCTTGGCACTTTTATGGGTTCCATGGAACATTTGGACATAATTGGATGATTCTATGGCCAATCGGATGCAGTGGGATTATCTGAGGTCATAGGTGGGTCATTGGCACTTTAATGGGTTCCATGGAACATTTGGACCAAAATGAATGATTCTTTGGCCAATCGGATGCAGTGGGATAATCTGAGGTCATAGGTGGGATATTGGCACTTTTATGGGTTCCATGGAACATTTGGACCAAAATGGATGATTCTATGGCCAATCGGATGCAGTGGGATAATCTGAGGTCATAGGTGGGATATTGGCACTTTTATGGGTTCCATGGAACATTTGGACCAAAATGGATGATTCTATGGCCAATCGGATGCAGTGGGATTATCTGAGGTCATAGGTGGGTCCTTGGCACTTTAATGGGTTCCATGGAACATTTGAACCAAAATGAATGATTCTTTGGCCAATCGGATGCAGTGGGATAATCTGAGGTCATAGGTGGGATATTGGCACTTTAATGGGTTCCATGGAACATTTGGACCAAAATGAATGATTCTTTGGCCAATCGGATGCAGTGGGATTATCTGAGGTCATAGGTGGGTCATTGGCACTGTAATGGGTTCCATGGAACATTTGGACCAAAATGGATGATTCTCTGGCCAATCGGATGCAGTGGGATTATCTGAGGTCATAGGTGGGTCATTGGCACTTTTATGGGTTCCATGGAACATTTGGACCAAAATGGATGATTCTATGGCCAATCTGATGCAGTGGGATTATCTGAGGTCATAGGTGGGTCATTGGCACTTTTATGGGTTCCATGGAACATTTGGACATAATTGGATGATTCTATGGCCAATCGGATGCAGTGGGATAATCTGAGGTCACAGGTGGGATATTGGCACTTTTATGGGTTCCATGGAACATTTGGACCAAAATGGATGATTCTATGGCCAATCGGATGCAGTGGGATAATCTGAGGTCATAGGTGGGTCCTTGGCACTTTTATGGGTTCCATGGAACATTTGGACCAAAATGGATGATTCTATGGCCAATCGGATGCAGTGGGATTATCTGAGGTCATAGGTGGGTCCTTGGCACTTTTATGGGTTCCATGGAACATTTGGACATAATTGGATGATTCTATGGCCAATCGGATGCAGTGGGATTATCTGAGGTCATAGGTGGGTCATTGGCACTTTAATGGGTTCCATGGAACATTTGGACCAAAATGAATGATTCTTTGGCCAATCGGATGCAGTGGGATAATCTGAGGTCATAGGTGGGATATTGGCACTTTTATGGGTTCCATGGAACATTTGGACCAAAATGGATGATTCTATGGCCAATCGGATGCAGTGGGAATATCTGAGGTCATAGGTGGGTCATTGGCACTTTAATGGGTTCCATGGAACATTTGGACCAAAATGAATGATTCTTTGGCCAATCGGATGCAGTGGGATAATCTGAGGTCATAGGTGGGATATTGGCACTTTAATGGGTTCCATGGAACATTTGGTCCAAAATGAATGATTCTTTGGCCAATCGGATGCAGTGGGATTATCTGAGGTCATAGGTGGGTCATTGGCACTTTTATGGGTTCCATGGAACATTTGGACCAAAATGGATGATTCTCTGGCCAATCGGATGCAGTGGGATTATCTGAGGTCATAGGTGGGTCATTGGCACTTTTATGGGTTCCATGGAACATTTGGACCAAAATGGATGATTCTATGGCCAATCGGATGCAGTGGGATAATCTGAGGTCATAGGTGGGTCCTTGGCACTTTTATGGGTTCCATGGAACATTTGGACCAAAATGGATGATTCTATGGCCAATCGGATGCAGTGGGATTATCTGAGGTCATAGGTGGGTCATTGGCACTTTTATGGGTTCCATGGAACATTTAGACCAAAATGGATGATTCTATGGCTAATCGGATGCAGTGGGATTATCTGAGGTCATAGGTGGGTCATTGGCACTTTTATGGGTTTAATGGAACATTTGGACATAATTGGATGATTCTATCGCCAATCGGATGCAGTGGGATAATCTGAGGTCATAGGTGGGTCATTGGCACTTTAATGGGTTCCATGGAACATTTGGACCAAACTGAATGATTCTTTGGCCAATCGGATGCAGTGGGATAATCTGAGGTCATAGGTGGGATATTGGCACATTTATGGGTTCCATGGAACATTTGGACCAAAATGGATGATTCTATGGCCAATCGGATGCAGTGGGATTATCTGAGGTCATAGGTGGGATATTGGCACTTTAATGGGTTCCATGGAACATTTGGACCAAAATGAATGATTCTTTGGCCAATCGGATGCAGTGGGATAATCTGAGGTCATAGGTGGGATATTGGCACTTTAATGGGTTCCATGGAACATTTGGACCAAAATGAATGATTCTTTGGCCAATCGGATGCAGTGGGATTATCTGAGGTCATAGGTGGGTCATTGTCACTTTAATGGGTTCCATGGAACATTTGGACCAAAATGGATGATTCTCTGGCCAATCGGATGCAGTGGGATTATCTGAGGTCATAGGTGGGTCATTGGCACTTTTATAGGTTCCATGGAACATTTGGACCAAAATGGATGATTCTATGGCCAATCGGATGCAGTGGGATTATCTGAGGTCAAAGGTGGGTCATTGGCACTTTTATGGGTTCCATGGAACATTTGGACCAAAATGGATGATTCTATGGCCAGTGGGATTATCTGAGGTCATAGGTGGGTCATTGGCACTTTTATGGGTTCCATGGAACATTTTGACCAAAATGGATGATTCTCTGGCCAATCGGATGCAGTGGGATTATCTGAGGTCATAGGTGGGTCATTGGCACTTTTATAGGTTCCATGGAACATTTGGACCAAAATGGATGATTCTATGGCCAATCGGATGCAGTGGGATAATCTGAGGTCATAGGTGGGTCATTGGCACTTTTATGGGTTCCATGGAACATTTGGACCAAAATGAATGATTCTTTGGCCAATCGGATGCAGTGGGATTATCTGAGGTCATAGGTGGGTCATTGGCACTTTAATGGGTTCCATGGAACATTTGGACCAAAATGGATGATTCTCTGGCCAATCGGATGCAGTGGGATTATCTGAGGTCATAGGTGGGTCATTGGCACTTTTATGGGTTCCATGGAACTTTTGGATCAAAATGGATGATTCTATGGCCAATCGGATGCAGTGGGATTATCTGAGGTCATAGTTGGGTCATTGGCACTTTTATGGGTTCCATGGAACATTTTGACCATAATGGATGATTCTCTGGCCAATCGGATGCAGTGGGATTATCTGAGGTCATAGTTGGGTCATTGGCACTTTTATGGGTTCCATGGAACATTTGGACCAAAATGGATGATTCTTTGGCCAATCGGATGCAGTGGGATAATCTGAGGTCATAGGTGGGATATTGGCACTTTTATGGGTTCCATGGAACATTTGGACCAAAATGGATGATTCTATGGCCAATCGGATGCAGTGGGATTATCTGAGGTCATAGGTGGGTCCTTGGCGCTTTTATGGGTTCCATGGAACATTTGGACCAAAATGGATGATTCTATGGCCAATCGGATGCAGTGGGATTATCTGAGGTCATAGGTGGGTCCTTGGCACTTTTATGGGTTCCATGGAACATTTGGTCCAAAATGTATGATTCTATGGCCAATTGGATGCAGTGGGATTATCTGAGGTCATAGGTGGGTCATTGGCACTTTTATGGGTTCCATGGAACATTTGGACCAAAATGGATGATTCTCTGGCCAATCGGATGCAGTTGGATTATCTGAGTTCATAGGTGGGTCATTGGCACTTTTATGGGTTCCATGGAACATTTGGACCAAAATGGATGATTCTATGGCCAATCGGATGCAGTGGGATTATCTGAGGTCATAGGTGGGTCATTGGCACTTTTATGGGTTCCATGGAACATTTGGTCCAAAATGGATGATTCTATGGCCAATTGGATGCAGTGGGATTATCTGAGGTCATAGATGGGTCCTTGGCACTTTTATGGGTTCCATGGAACATTTGGTCCAAAATGGATGATTCTATGGCCAATTGGATGCAGTGGGATTATCTGAGGTCATAGGTGGGTCATTGGCCCTTTTATGGGTTCCATGGAACATTTGGACCAAAATGGATGATTCTCTGGCCAATCGGATGCAGTGGCATTATCTGAGTTCAAAGGTGGGTCATTGGCACTTTTATGGGTTCCATGGAAAATTTGGACCAAAATGGATGATTCTATGGCCAATCGGATGCAGTGAGATTATCTGAGGTCATAGGTGGGTCATTGGCACTTGTTGTGTGCAGGCCCGGTGAAATCCTACCGGCTGCGCCATAATGTTGTGTGGGGTTCTCCGTTGAACCCACACAACTCTGTTGTGTAACGTTATATGTATTACCTGTTACATCATTAAATTTATACTCACCAAATGTTTTTCTGCGCTGGTGGTACCTGAAAGTTTAAAATGAGACTTCACTTCTTGATTGCTTAATTAACTCTCTTTTTTTCTTTATTAATTCTATTCTTATTTATATCACAGATTTGAATCTTAAAATCTACTTGGTCTCAAGATCATTATCTTAACTTCCGTAATGAAACTTGATGACAATAACATAATAGTTACATATATACAATTAACCTAGACATTAACCTAGACATTTTTGCTAAACAACATACAAATAAACATACTTCGTATTTTAAATATACAAACAAACATATTACAAATACACATTCTTTGTTTACTTCCGCAATATAATTTATAAGCTATGGTAACAGAAACTCAGCTCAAGTAGCTGGCCCGTGCTTACTTTGCTGTTTTAAGCTGACCGTTGCACTTTTTAATTGTTGGGTGCTTGACCGTAAACTTAAATTGGCAAGCATAACAAAAACGCTGATCGCTTCATTATTATTGAGGTAGGTCAGTATTTGTAGTTTATAATATAAAAACAACTCAACTTCGCTTGTGACGAATGAGTCACAACATTCCTCCCCCCTCTGACAAAGAAAAATTATTCTATTCATTTAGCAATAATTTTTCGTCACATGAATTTATCAGAATTTTGCATAATGTAAGGTTCATTTTTATCATTAATACATTAATATTTAATAACTTTTTCGAATAAAGATTTCTTTGAATTTTATATGCAGTTTTTATATGCAGTGTTTTTTTTTCCTTTTGAATTTTTTGTCTTATAATAATAATTCTCTTAATTTTGTTTTTAATAAAAATATTTCTTAATAGCAATTTGTATCTTATATTTTCCTTTTATATATTTATTTTTCTTATTTTTTTACACTCTTTTCTATTTATTTGTTGTGTATATTCTCTTTAATTTAGGATTTTTGATTACTAGGTGACAAAGTTATTGTAGGTTTCCTTCCCCCACATGAAAGAAAATTTTTACCTTGAAGAGGTTTAATTTTCTTCAAGCTTAAAGTACTTATATGTGAGAAGAGACAGGCATCATTTTACAGTTAATTTTTTTAAATTCCTTGCATGTTTGCATTGTTTAGTAATATTGTGTGCTAAATAAGTTTTGCATAAGCTATCTTATATTCTTTACTTTATTTATGTGTATCTGTTCGTGGGTCCTAGTAATTTTGATGATTAGTTTTTTGATTTTCGATAAAGTTGTTCTTCTTCCTGGCATTATTATGATGACTCTGCACATGTTCTGTCTTTGATGATCATTTGATAACCGTTACTGATAAGTATATGTCACTCCTTTTCTTCTCTATTGAAGTATTTAAACTACTTAACTTCTTGTGAAGTCTTGAAGTTGAAGTCTTGAAGTTGAAGTCTTGAAGTTGGTGAAGTCTTGAAGTTACGAAAAAGATGCCAAATTTCGTTTTTATTTCGTGTTTTGTGTTGATCATATTTTCGTTAGTTTATATTAAAGTTTGCTTTTAGTTTTGACAAGCTATGTTTGCTAGTATTGTTAATTGGGAAACGACTCTTTATATTTACCAAACACTTTGGTTTCGTTCTGGTTAAGCTTTTTCTTAGAAAGGTATTAACTAAATGCAGGTATTTCACATTATAGACGTACTTTCGTGGTTTTCTTAATCCAGAATGCATTTTGTAATAACAAATTATGCATATCCGAATTCATTTTTAATCGTTGTACTTGTAAGCCTTTCAATCATAAAGAAATCTTACGACTTAATTGATTTTCTCGTTTAAATGGAAAATTGTTTGATTCGTAGTGTATACAATCTGTCGCTGTAATTTCAAATTTTTAATAACACTTTGTAACCTTCCAGAAACATTTAAAAGCCTGTATATTTTCTTGTTGTATTTTTTCTTTTTTTTTTTTAAATGATTTCTTATATGTTTTACTTGAAACATGTTTTGCTTCATTACTTAGCCTTTGATACTTTTAACTCATTAACGTCTGAGGCCTCGAACTTCGTCAGAATAGCTCCTTTCTATTGTATAGCGTTGTGCACCTGATCGACTCAGTTTTATTGCTGCTACGGCCAACTCGAACCAGAACTAGGACCACGATTATTGATACGGAAAAGTTTCGTGTAATAAATATGTAGTTTTGATTTTTATAAAAATCTTATCGTAAATATTAATTTTTATCTTGTAGTATGGTAAATTAAATTTGTGAGTTTTCTCTTGTATAATGTTAATTTAATTTCTTAAATATCTCTTACAACTTTTAATCTTTTGTATTTTAACCCTCTATTAACATATAATTAATTTGAAATTGTTTATTGATTAAAACCAATTTTCTTTTTATTTAATGTTTGAAAACTTCTTTTCAAAAATTAAAAATTTAATTTTCAAATGCCTTTGTTAAATTAAAAAAATTAATTTATTTTATTTCAACGAATTTAAAAAAAAAAATTTTTTTTTCATCTCAAAAAAAAAATTCAATATCTTTGTTTAATGAAACTTATTTAGTTTCGTTTGATTTTATTTTCATATTTTTGGTTTAATTTAATGTTTGATTGAATTTTTAATGTAATTCTAATTTTAATTTAATTTAATTTTTATTTTTATAACATAATTTAATTACTGTGAAACAACTTCAGTAAATTATTATGTATTTTCTTAGCTTTTCCTTTTATTAAAATCTCAGTGGTAACCGGACTTTTTATTGCTATGACCTCATATGGGCCTATCCATATTGGTGAAAATTTATTTTTTCTAGCCTGATTTTTCATCAGTACTTTGTCACCAATTTTAAATTCTACAGGATTTAAAGAGTTATCATACTGTATTTTTGATAATTCTTTTGCTCGCTCCTGGTTCTGTCTCACTAGTTCGTGAGTTCTTTGGATTTGGTATTTAAGGATTTTTGAAGGATCTTCGGTGTTATACACCGGACTACATTTACGTTTGAGATTAGTTGGCATTTCTGAATTAAACCCATATAAAGTTTTGAACGGAGTTTGTTTGGTGCTCATGTGCGGTGTGTTATTGTGCACATGCATGGCAGATGTTAACCACTGATCCCAATTTGACCCATCCTCTTTTGCAAAACTTCGTAAGTATTCTGCTAATGGACGATGGCTTCTTTCCAATGAGCCATTAGCCTGTGGGTGGTATGGAGTTATGTGTAATTTCTTAATTCCTAACATTTTACACACATCCGAAAATACTTTCGACACAAAATTTGAACCGTTATCGGTAATCAGAACTTTTGGAGTATTGTGACGAGTTATAATTTCGTCGAAGAATGCTTTTGATACTGTACTAGCTTCAGCATCTGGTATTGCAACACATGCCATGTATTTTGAAAAATCATCTTGAAAATTAAGTATGTATTTATTTCCTGACACAGTCTCTGGTAGGATACCCACTATGTCCATGTAAACTTTATCAAATGGACGCTTCGGTGTATCTGTTAACACCATTGGCATTTTTGTTAATTTAGAACATTTATTAACCTGGCATTTGTGACATTTCTTAACATATTCCTTGATTTGCTTTTGCATCCCTTTCCATTTATATTCTTGCCTTATTCTGAAATAGGTTTTTAGAGCTCCTTGGTGCCCACCTAGTGGTAGATCATGAAAATCTCTCAAAATTATTTTAATGTCTTTTGGATCGGTTAGAATTACTATTTCTTTATTCTGTTGGTCTAACACCTCATCATATTGTTCACTAGATTTCTCTGCAGTTTCTTCCGTTTCAATTTTCTTTTCTTGTTCTTTAGCCTTTGACCTTGTTTGAACTATTACTATATCCTGCTCTTGTTGGGGTATCCTACTAAGCGCATCCGCATTTAAATTTCGTTTACCTGGTTTATATATAATTTCATACTCGTATTCTGAAAGTTTGTGCCGGAATCGTGCTAAACGCGATGTTTGGTCTTTCAGATTTGCTATTCCCCTCAATGGTTGATGATCTGTATATATCTTAAAAGGCCTGCCTAACTGATAAGCCCTAAAATTTTTCGTTGCCCAGACAATTGCTAAAAATTCTTTTTCTATTGTCGAATAGCGTTTTTCTGCGCTATTTAATGCCCTACTCGCGAATGCAATTGGCCTATCCTCGCCAACTTTGCCTTGTGATAAAACCGCACCTAATGCCTCTCCACTGGCGTCTGTAGTTAATAAGAAAGGTTTTTCAAAATCTGGATAAGCTAAAACTGGAGACGAGGTAACTGCTTCCTTTAACGTCTGGAAAGCTTGCTGACAGTTATCTGTCCATTGAAACTTTACGTCCTTTTTAAGCAAATTATTTATTGGTAACACGATTTGTGACATATTTTTTATAAATTTTCTATAGTAATTTACTAAACCTAAAAATGCCTGAACTTCCTTTCTATTTCTCGGAACTGGTATACTTTTCACACATTCCAGTTTTTGTGGATCTGGCAAAGCTCCCATTTCCGAACATTTATGCCCTAAATATGCTATCTCACGACGTAAAAATTGGCATTTCTCTGTGTTTAACTTTAAACAATTCTCCCTCAATTTCTGAAAAACTCTTCCAAGTTTTTCCTCATGTTGCTGTAAATTTTTACCATAGATTACAATATCGTCTAAATATACAAAACAATCTATCCCTTGTAGTCCTGTAAGTATGTGATTCATAAGCCTTTGGAATGTAGCTGGAGCTCCAGTTAGTCCAAACGGCATTCTATTAAACTCATAATGACCTAACGACGTACTAAAAGCTGTCTTTTCCTTATCCTTGCTATTCACTAAAACTTGATGATAGCCACTAGCTAGATCTAGTGTTGAAAAATATCTACAATGACCTAACTGATCCAGAATTTCGTCAATTCTAGGAATAGGGAAAACTTGTTTGATTGTGGCATCGTTTACTTTTCTAAAATCAATAACTAATCTCCACTTTTTCTGTCCGTCTTCCCCGGCTTTCTTTGGAACAAGCAACATTGGTGAATTCCACGGGGACTTGCTTGGCCTGATTATGTCATCATCTAAAAGTTTTTCTACTTGTCTTTGTATCTCCTCTCTATGCATTTGTGGTAACCTGTACTGTCTTTGATTAATTGGTGCTTGATCTCTTTGCATTTGAATTTCATGTTTTAAAACAGAGGTGCATGACAATTTATCTCCTTCAAGCAAGAAAATATCATGAAAAGACGTTACTAAATTTTCTATTGATGCTCTTTCTTCAGTGTTTAAACTTTTGTCGAATTTAACTGTTTCTATCAATCTATTAACCCTTTCTCTTACGTCTACTTCCCTTGCACTATACGACGAGCTCGCATCCACTATGAACTCTTTAAAATTTGAAAAATTTGGTCTAAAATCTTTAGGTATGACACAGTCATCCTTATTCGCATTTAGCACTGTTGCATATGCCATTTTATTCTTCACATTTGCTAACGTTTCACCTAAATAAATCCCCGGCATAATCTCTTGTTTATGGATTACAACAACTGAAATATTTTTATTTATCGGAATTTTAACCGTTTGTATTGTTCTTGCTTTAACACTTATCTCCTTATTGTAGCTTAAAGAACTAATCTCGTTTATTTGTTTTAGAGGTAATTCCACCCTAGTCTCCATGTGTTTACCATAGACTGTTAACGTCTTATTAACGGCATCTATAACTGAATTATTCCACAAACTATCCCGACCTAAAATACCATCTGCAGGCAACCCTTGTTCTAGTGCCACTACGTGTAACTTAAAACTTAAGTTCTTTATCTTATCGTGTTGGATCTCTACAGACCCCAATGTATCTACAAAACCCCCAAATGCTCCACTCAAATGTTTAATTTCCCTTGTATCTTTATTCAAATTTTTCTTTAATGCATTCTGTTTAACTAAACTGGCTTCAGCCCCGGTATCCACAAGTAAAATGAGTCGTCCTTCTATAGAATCCTTACAGAGAATTTCTATGAACACATCATTGACTTTGCGAAAACCAAAACTCCTACCTTGTTCGTTCCTATTTTGAAACGTAAAATTCTTATTGTGTAACGAGTTTGCTAAATCTTTATCTCTTTCCTGAGAACTACTTAATATAGCTTCTTTTCCTACTGTATCCCTATCTGTTGATACTTCCATCTTTGACTCAGTGGTGAGGATGTTTACTATCTTTTGCGACGTTAAATCTTCCTCCACTCTTTTTTCTTGCTCTGTTACCATCAATTCTTCGATGTTTGAATAAAAATTGTTAAATAAAAAATTAGCCTTATCTTCTGACGTACTATCTTCTGTCGAGGTGCTTTCTGTTATTTCATTAGTTAGCAAAACTTTAGTCTTATCTACCGATGTACGATTTTCTGGTATTTTGTTCCCCATTTTCCTTGGTGTACAGATGTTTACAATCTTTTTTGACGTGAAATCATCTGTGACTACCCTACTTGGCCCAGTTTTCCTTAATTTTTTGGGTTCCCAGCCCATTGGCCTTGGCTGGGCCCTCAATAGTTTCCCTGTTTCGAATCGTATTCTCTCTTTGCAACACAATCCTGCATTTTGTGTCCTAATCTTGCACACCATTTACATTTAACCTCATATTTGTTTGATTCTTGCATCATGTTACCATTGCTCTTTTGAATTATGTTATAATTATTCTGACTTCTGTCATAGCTGTTTTGATTTCCCTTTATTTCATTATTATTCATATTTCTGCTAGCCGCACAGTTTAAATTATATTCGTGACCATAATGTCTACTCTTCTGACAATAAACTTGATTTTTTACTTCGTAGCACTTATCTCTTGTGTGCCCTATTCTACTACAAAATGAACATGTTAAGTTAACATTTCTAGACCTTATATTCTCATAATTTCTTGTTATTTGAATTCCTGGCAGGTTCTCCGATGATGAGTAAGGCCTATGACCTGCTTCAACCTCATGATCAGCCAACCTACATGCCACATCATTTTTACTGAAATTTATACCAAATGCCCTTTGATTTGGTCTCGTATTTTTCCCTCTTTCGATAAGCCCAAATGCACTTATCGCTTCTTCCACTACACTCTCAAATGTTCCTGTTTTAACGCTTAGCATATATATTCTCAGAGTTGAATCCTGCAGACCTACTCTGAAAGTCGTAATCACAGTTTTATTTAATTCACTTAAAAGTGCGGACACACCGTCTTTGTATTCGTTATTTATTATATCTTCTGCTGTTGTTTTTAGAGCACTTAACCGTCTTGCATATTTTCGTATTTCTTCACCAGGTTGTTGTAATGTCTTCTGTATTTCCTGCCATACTACATCTAATTCTTTTCTTTCCAAATACGTTTTCTTTATAAGTATAAATAATTCATTAAGATTATTAAATTGTCTTGGTCTTACTAATTTGAAAGCATCTCCATAAAGTCTTAGTTTCACACATTGAATAAATTTTTCTAAATTCAATTGTCCTACCACTTGGAAAGCTAATTCTGTCCCAAGTATAAACTTATACACTTCCTCATGTAGCTCACTGAAGTCTGCTCCTGAAAATAGAGGCACAAGCTCCGATACTATTTTCGCTATCTCGCATATGTTCATTCTGAATTTTTTTTTTTTTATTATGATTTCATTATCTTTTCGTTGCCTTTGAAATTTTCTGTGTTCAACAACAACTCTCACCCTATACTATAGTTTCTCTGTGAATTTAATTCTGTAATCTAATCTACAAATTTTTATTTTACTGGTTTTAAACCTTTTTAATTATACTCTGGAGGGTCCGGTCAACTACAAGGAATTGGCTACGGAATCGCAGAATCTTTGGGAAGTTATTATTATTTATTTATTTATTTGAACACGGGTAACCGAGTTCGAATCACTACCCTTTTTTAAAAGGGACTACCCTTTTTTAAAAAGGACTACCGGCTGCGCCATAATGTTGTGTGCAGGCCCGGTGAAATCCTACCGGCTGCGCCATAATGTTGTGTGGGGTTCTCCGTTGAACCCACACAACTCTGTTGTGTAACGTTATATGTATTACCTGTTACATCATTAAATGTATACTCACCAAATGTTTTTCTGCGCTGGTGGTACCTGAAAGTTTAAAATGAGACTTCACTTCTTGATTGCTTAATTAACTCTCTTTTTTCTTTATTAATTCTATTCTTATTTATATCACAGATTTGAATCTTAAAATCTACTTGGTCTCAAGATCATTATCTTAACTTCCGTAATGAAACTTGATGACAATTACATAATAGTTACATATATACAATTAACCTAGACATTAACCTAGACATTTTTGCTAAACAACATACAAATAAACATACTTCGTATTTTTAATATACAAACAAACATATTACAAATACACATTCTTTGTTTACTTCCGCAATATAATTTATAAGCTATGGTAACAGAAACTCAGCTCAAGTAGCTGGCCCGTGCTTACTTTGCTGTTTTAAGCTGACCGTTGCACTTTTTAATTGTTGGGTGCTTGACCGTAAACTTAAATTGGCAAGCATAACAAAAACGCTGATCGCTTCATTATTATTGAGGTAGGTCAGTATTTGTAGTTTATAATATAAAAACAACTCAACTTCGCTTGTGACGAATGAGTCACAACACACTTTTATGGGTTCCATGCAACATTTGGACCAAAATGGATGATTCTTTGGCCAATCGGATGCAGTGGGATTATCTGATGTCATAGGTGGGTCATTGGCACTTTAATGGGTTCCATGGAAAATTTGGACCAAAATGGATGATTCTATGGCCAATCGGATGCAGTGGGATTATCTGAGGTCATAGGTGGGTCATTGGCACTTTTATGGGTTCCATGGAACATTTAGTTTAGTTTAGTTTAGTTTAGTTTATTCAGTCTATGGACATTCAATTCCTTACAGACTAGAGAAAATAACAAATAAGTTACTATTAATTAATTAATTAACCATAATAAAAGTTAAAGTGAAAAAGAAAATTAAACTAAAGATAAGTTAAAATAAACTATTAACAAAGTTTTTAAAAGATGATTTCGATATTGAAAAATCAAAAAAGTGCCTAGATGATAATTCATTATATAAACACAAAGACCTTGTTATCGGTCCATTTAAAGCATAATTTGTTCGATGGATTTTAATGAAAAATAGCTTAAAACAACGCAACTGCCTTGGTGGTATATTGAAATGAATCAAACTCAAAAGCATAGGGTCATCAATATTGCTGGATATAATATCATATATAAAAATTAAAGAGTTAATTTTCCTTCTGATTTCGAGCGTCTTTAAACCCATCAATAAACATCGCACATGATAAGAGGGTAAATCAAATCTTAAACTAGTGCAATAAAGATGTACTTTGTAGCGATCTTTTGAACCTTTTCCAGCCTCAAAGAATGAATTGTAGCTGAAGGGTTCCAAATTAAAGAAGCATAATCTAATCTTGACCTGACTAGAGAACAATAAAGAGCTTTGATTGTATAGGGATCTTTAAATTCATGACTATTCCTACGAACAAAGGCAAGCAGAGAGAAAACTTTAGGAAGCAGAAAGTTCAAATGCTCCACAAAGGTAAATTTAGAATCAAAGATGACACCCAGATCCCGAATTGTATCTACTCTTTGAAGAGGTATATCAGAAATTGAGTAAGAAGTCATGACATGATTTCTAGATTTACTAAATGTTGCATGGTAACATTTATTGATGTTCAGTGGTAACCCGTTGCGGATGCTCCATAAAAAGACATTGTCCAAATCAACTTGCAGTAATGACGAGTCGCGACAGCAATTAATTTTCGCAAATAGTTTAAGGTCATCCGCATAAAGAAGATAATTTGCAAAATGAAAGCATTGTGTAATGTCATTAATAAAAAGCACAAAAAATAAAGGGCCTAAAATACTACCCTGAGGGACACCGGAGGTTGCTGGATAGCAATATGAGTGGGTATTATCAATCGAGACAAAGCAAACTCTACCGCTAAGATAGGACTTAATCCATTCAAGAAAAATCGAGTGGCAACCCAATCTGCTTAATTTAGCCACGAGAACACTATGGGATACTTTATCAAAAGCTTTAGAAAAATCTGTATAAAGCGCATCAATTTGAAAACCTGATTCTAGAGCACAAATACAGTAATTAGAAAAAATGGTAAGATTTGTAACAGTCGACTTGCCGGCTACAAACCCATGTTGTTCAGGGCAGATACAAGACTTTAAAAGAAAATAAAGCTTCTGCTTTACTATTGACTCAAAAACTTTTGAAACGATTGTTAGCTTGGAGATAGGGCGGTAGTTGCAAACATCATTCTTTTGTTCACTTTTAAAAATCGGACTTATGGCTGCAATCTTCCACGCCTCAATGAAAGAACCAGATGAAAGAGACTTATTAAAAATAATATAAAGGGGTTCAGCTAATGCAGATGCACACTGTTTAAGTAAGATGGCACACAAACCATCATTATCACACTTAGTTGAGAGTTTGAGGAGGGACAATGCAATGCGAACATCCTCTATTGATACTGACAGAGAGCCAATATCAACTCTAGACACAATATTATCCAAGATCGAATTATCAAACCACGAGTCATCATCAACAAAGTTAGATTTAAAGTAATCAGCAAATAGATTTACTGTGTCTGCATTTGAAGATGAGATCCTGTCCTTAAAGATCATTGAAGTAGGAATCTGAGAACCATTCTTTTTTGTCTGAATGTAGTTCCAAAAGCTCTTCGGATTTGAAACAATATTAGATTCAAATGTAAGAATATATTGGTTATATAAAAATTTGTTTAAAAAATTAAACTCCCTAGAGTAATGCTCATATTTTAGTTTACAATTGAAATCATTTGTAGACTGGAAAAGTTTGAAAAATTTATTACGAAGGTTCTTAAGCTTTTTGAGGCCACTAGTGTACCACGGATTTTTATGGGTTTTTCGCTCAACCAGTGGAATATTATTCGAACAGATGTAATGAATATTAAGTTTAAAAATGTCAAAGCATGTTGCGGTATTTTGGATTTCAAATAAGCTAGACCAGTTTATAACATTAAAAAGATGAGTTAAATAATCAAAGTTGCATGAGTTAAAGTTAAAAACATTACGCGTTTGCTTAAACGAAATAAATTCATAAAAATTAATAAGTACAAATAAAGGTACATGATGAATGCCACCTGGGCTAACTGGAAAGCAACTTTCTGAAATTTGATATTGAATATTATTAGAAACAAAAATTAAATCCAGAATTTTATTGAGACTATTCTCAATAAAATTGATTTGTTTTAAATCGATACTAAAGAAATTATCAACTAAATTAATTTCATGAAGCTGGTTAACGTTCGTTGGCGTTAGTTCTTCTTCAATGCGAATCCATTTAATTTTAGAGAGATTGAAGTCACCCATTACACACAAATGGCTACTAGAATCCAACGAGGCATTTAGAGTGACAATATTATCTACATGAGCAGCATAGATTTCATCAGAGCTGTTCGGAGGTATATATGAAGCGCACAACAACAGAGTGCCATCAGGACCATTAATCGATATACAGAGCTGGTCCAAAGTATATTATTTGAACATATTTTGAAAGTAGAGCTTAAGCCCAAGACAGGACCTATTCGCAGAAAATTCCTGCGCTACTTTGCTTTGTTCGGTGCAACCAGCTTTTGAAAATTTTTGAATGAGCGCACTCTAACATTGGCAGGCCAAAGAGATGGGTCTAAAATATTATTAAGCAGGTTTGCTGACACTCCCAATTTGAAAGATACACTGCTCAGATTTTCCAGCACCACATCTCTTTTAACAAGCTTAGCACACGAAAAATGACTTTTATCAATTCCAGTATGTTTAACCACGTAATCAACAATGTCGTTCTCTGATACATACGGTTTAAACGACGATACATGTACAAACTTTTTTTCAGCGACAATATCAAGATCATGAGTATCATTAACTCCCAGAAACCCAATACGGGTTAATTTTGGTATAGAGTTGTTAGTTGCAATTATTTTATCCACAGCTATATTTCTCACACTGTTTGATTGTAGTGGATCAAGAGCGCCGACATGTGAAGAGCACGGTGAAGTAGATACAGCAGAGCGTTGCAAGTTTGGCAAGAGAGCACCACTGGCAATATTATTGGGGCCAGAATCATGAACATAGCTTTGAGCGCCAAGAGAGGCAATATTAGCATAGCTAGCGGCAGTAGGCAGCGACAGGCTTGCATTTGTATTGTTAGTAGCAATTGTTTTGGGCAGATACACTGTATTAGTAGAAAAAAGACCGCCACTGGTCGGTAGCAAAGAGTCAGCAGGCAATCCCAATACATCAGTAGCAGCAGCAGCAGCAAGAGTTCCCGGAGCATTAACAACAGCGGCAGCACTAACACAGACAGCATTCGTGGTATCAGCTGGCGTGGGAGTAAGAGATGCAGGCGCCGTTGAAGTGGCAATTTTATTAGGCAGATTCATAGTGTTGATAGACGTAAGAGCAGGTGCAGTAGAAAGCGGAAGAGCATGAGTGTTTAAGAGCAAATGATTAGCAGACGATACCAATACATCAGCGGCAGCACCAAGAGAGAAAGTACTTGGAGCAGCAACAGCAGCAGCAGCACCATCACTGATAGACACAGCAAGCGTAGCATCGGCTGGGGTGGCAGTAATAGGTGCAAGCACCGTTTTCCGGGGACGTAGGCGAGGAAGAGTAGCGCTCACATTTTGTGCGCCTGCGGAGCGGTCGCGACGCGGGGCGAGACGCGAGTTAGAATCACGACAATCAGAGTTAACATTCGGAGATGAGTCACCCATATCTTTATGAGAGAACTCCACAAACATTTTTTTCAGAGCGTCAACTTCTCTGCTCAGCTTAGTAAAAGCATAAAAGAAGTTATCTTGTATATTTAAACACAAATCGCAAATATAAACAATATTGCGATTTTTAACAAAAATATAAAATTGCTTATCATCAATGTTAGCACATTGCTTATGAAAGTTGCCATTGCAAAAAGCACAGCAAACCGGCAAATCATTAGCTAAAAAATTCGAGCACTTTAGGCAAGACATTAACAGACGCGTCTAATCACAACAAACGTTGAAACTGAACTGACATTTGGACCAAAATGGATGTTTCTATGGCCAATCGGATGCAGTGGGATTATCTGAGGTCATAGGTGGGTCATTGGCACTTTTATGGGTTCCATGGAACATTTGGACCAAAATGGATGATTCTATGGCTAATCGGATGCAGTGGGATTATCTGAGGTCATAGGTGGGTCATTGGCACTTTTATGGGTTCCATGGAACATTTTGACCAAAATGGATGATTCTATGGCCAATCGGATGCAGTGGGATAATCTGAGGTCACAGGTGGGATATTGGCACTTTTATGGGTTCCATGCAACATTTGGACCAAAATGGATGATTCTCTGGCCAATCGGATGCAGTGGGATTATCTGATGTCATAGGTGGGTCATTGGCACTTTTATGGGTTCCATGGAACTTTGTGTATTTTGGCAGACCATATAAGCGTGGTGCAGTTGCGGACGGACATGTTAGTCGGACTTTTAAGTAAGTGTCAATGTAGTGTTGTTTGTGGAGGTAATTAATAATGGTGTTGTTCTATTTTTGTAGTTTATTGGTCGGGTCAATTCTTGTTGTTTTGTATGTGTTTTTGTCTTGTAACAGTTCGTTCATTTTATTCATGTATTCATTTCTGTACATAATTACTGTTTTGTTTCCTTTGTCGGCCTGTGTTATTATAATTTGGTCGTCGTGGCGTTTAATGAAGTTTTTAGTTTTTTCGTACGTTTTTAGTATAAATTTTTCCTTTTTAGTGTTTTTTATCCTATTTTTAAAAGATGTTATTTTGTTTGAAACTGTCGATCTGGCAACGTTTTTTTCTCTTTCGTCTTCTATTGTCTGAATGTGTTGTTCTAAGTCAGCAATCACATGTATAGGTGAAAAGTTCGTCTGCGTTATTGGTAATGTAAATTTACGTCCAAGTGAGAGAAGCCACTTGCTGTCCGTCGGAAATTCTATTGTCGTCTTGTTAACAAACCAATCTTCATTTAAGGTGAATCCTACTTCCTTGATGTGTTTGTCTTTAAGTTGCTCAATTTTCTTGTCCAGTGTTTTGTTTATTCTGCTGGCAATTTGGTTGTATATTTGCATTTGGTGGATGTGTATTCTTTTTAGTCTTCTCCTTCTAATGTTGTTTTCATTTTTAACTCTGTCTGGAATATGTAGTTTGTTGTGCTCCGCCCGCAACTGCACCATGCTTATATGGTCTGCCAAAAATACACAAAGTAGATGTTCCTCTTAGACCAATATCTTCCTCTATAGACGTCCCCTGTTACAAATTAGCTAAACACGTTGGACAAATTCTTAAACACTTAATATCAGACGAATATAATAAAGGGTGATTTTTTAAGAGCTTGATAACTTTTTTTTTAAAAAAAACGCATAAAATTTGCAAAATCTCATCGGTTCTTTATTTGAAACGTTAGATTGGTCCATGACATTTACTTTTTAAAGATAATTTCATTTAAATGTTGACCGCGGCTGCGTCTTAGGTGGTCCATTCGGAAAGTCCAATTTTGGGCAACTTTTTCATAATTCCTCATTTCTGGTTGAATGGCTACGTAAATAAGCAAAATTGCCGCATTTGGAGTGAAGAGCAACCAGAAGCCGTTCAAGAACTGGCCATGCATCCCGAAAAATGCACTGTTTGGTGTGGTTTGTACGCTGGTGGAATCATTGGACCGTATTTTTTCAAAGATGCTGTTGGACGCAACGTTACGGTGAATGGCGATCGCTATCGTTCGATGCTAACAAACTTTTTGTTGCCAATAATGGAAGAACTGAACTTGGTTGACATGTGGTTTCAACAAGATGGCGCTACATGCCACACAGCTCGCGATTCTATGGCCATTTTGAGGGAAAACTTCGGAGAACAATTAATCTCAAGAAATGGACCGGTAAGTTGGCCACCAAGATCATGCGATTTGACGCCTTTAGACTATTTTTTGTGGGGCTACGTCAAGTCTAAAGTCTACAGAAATAAGCCAGCAACTATTCCAGCTTTGGAAGACAACATTTCCGAAGAAATTCGGGCTATTCCGGCCGAAATGCTCGAAAAAGTTGCCCAAAATTGGACTTTCCGAATGGACCACCTAAGACGCAGCCGCGGTCAACATTTAAATGAAATTATCTTCAAAAAGTAAATGTCATGGACCAATCTAACGTTTCAAATAAAGAACCGATGAGATTTTGCAAATTTTATGCGTTTTTTTTTAAAAAAAAGTTATCAAGCTCTTAAAAAATCACCCTTTATAAAAAACTCAATTCAACTAAAAGAAAAACTTAAAGACTTTACACTGACAAAGGAAGATATTTTAGTGTCTTTTGATGTGGTGTCTCTATTCACCAACATAACGACACATCTTGCGATCAAGAATATCATGAACCAGTGGGAAAAAATCAAAAATTTGACAAAAATTCCCCGACAACAATTTCTAAATGTATTAGAATTCTGCCTTAAAGACAATAATTATTTCATATTTGACAACTTAGTATACCATCAAATATATGGTATGCCTATGGGCAAACCTTTAGCACCAACAATAGCAGACATAATTCTTGACAATTTACTTGACGACGCTATAGAGACTCTTAGAAACAATGCAACAAATATACCATTTGTATACAAATATGTAGATGACATTTTAGCCATAATAAAAAAGAAAGACTTGGTCACCATACTTAAAACACTTAACAGCTACCACAAAAATATACAATTCACCTCTGAAGTGGAAGAAAACCAAAACATTTCTTATCTGGACATCATATTACACAGAATAAACGACAAAATAACATTCGAATGGTTCACAAAAACAACTGCTTCAGGCAGATTAATAAATTTTCATTCCATACAACCAATGCAACAAAAAATCAACACCGCGACAAACTTAATTAATAAAGTGTTCACATTAACCGACGGACAATTTCTGGACAAAAACATTCGAAAAATAAAAACAATACTGTACAACAATGACTACCCAAATCATCTCACGAATTCTCTCATAAAAACAAGAATTTCAAAAAACAATCAAATCCCACAAAAAAAAAAACACATAGAACAATATGGCAACTCCAATCAAGAACACGTAAAGTACTACGGCATCACATACATACCAAACCTAACAAGCAACACACACATACGCAAAATGATGAGAGCGGACAAAACAATTTTTGCACACAGATCGAACGCGACATTAAACAAAATATCTACTAGAACAAAAACAAAAATAAAGAACGAAGACAAAAACAACGTTGTGTACGAAGTACGATGCAAAGGAAACGAACATGAAAACTGTGACAAAATATATATAGGCACAACAAAAAGAGCGCTTAAAACAAGAATGACAGAACACAAGCTAGACATCAGAAACAAAAAACAACTACAGCTTTAGCTCAGCATATAACAACTACAGGCCATACAGCTGATTTTGATTTAGTCAAAATTTTGGACGTTGAAAACAAAACAAACAAAAGACTGACATTAGAAAGCTTAAGAATACAACAAAAAGGGAACACAGCAATAAATTTTAAAGAAGACACTGACAATATCAACAACAATTATGCAGCAGCATTGGACGGACATTAGTCATAGTACTAAGTTTAAAATTTTAGGTCTGTTCCCGTACTTGAACATTCGTACGAATTCGCACGAATTCGTGCTATTTTCTACGATTTCCTGTTCCCGTACCCAAAAAAATCGCAAAAGAGAGCGAAAATGTGAAATCCAGTCCTTGTCAAATGTTGCTATTTTCTGCTACACAAATTTGGAGTTGCAAAACTCGCAGCAATTAGCAAGTGCAATATTTTGACAGCTTATGTCAGCCATTAAAGCAACATGTCGAGAAAAGTAGAAATTAATTGTTCCACATACACATTAAGCAGAATAAAATGTGAGTATATTTTATATAATTTTTTCCAATAACAACTAGCGTATTTTCTTCCTTAGATATCAACCATAGCAATTCTGCCACCAAAAATTTCTTGAAGTTTCATCAAAAGTTGCAACTTTTTGCAAAAAACCTGTTCCCGTTCTTTTTGCAATTTTTCACGCAAAGAGAGCACTTTTTTACTTACTCTCTCAAATTTTTCAACTTGCGAATTTCTGCTACAAAAGTACGGGAACAGACCTTTTAAGTTTTAATGTGATTTAAAATATTAAGTAGGTGTTTTTATTGTTTAATTGTTTAATTGTTAAAAATCCCCTGAAGATGTCAACAAAAAATTGACAAAACGTCGGGATAATATTGAATTTTTGTGTTAATATAAAAATTGCAATAAAAAAGCACTGGTCAAAAACCTCCTAAAATAATTAATTATGAAAATATATTAAATTTGATTATATGTAAGTCAAGAAAGGTCTCAGTGTGGCAGATGGACTAAATTTCAATGTTAAACTCAGAATTTTTAGTTTTTATACTTGTGCTCGTCACACCCGTCCCATGTGTTTAAGTGAGTGTAAAATTAAAATTGTTATTAATTAGCTAAGAGCGTAGTTAACTGATTGGTATTAATTAGTTATTAAATTAAAGAAGTGGAATGAGCATAAAGTTATATAAACCAGTTTTTGTGTTGTATAATTCAGATATTGCCACGTATCTTTCTATCTTCTAGCATTATTTTCTTTTTTGTCTAATTTATTACCAATATATTTAAAACTAGTAAGGTATATCTTCGACTTGGCCGAAGTCAAAATAACCCCTCTGCCGATTAGTAAGGGGAAAAAAATTTGAATTTTAGCTCATTGTGTGTGCAATTTTTAAATATTTAACTTCTTTGATGACGTTTTGGGGTTGTATGGGAGGTGGGTGTGTTCATGCACTGATTACGCCCATTTTTCTTTCACGATTTAATTTTTATGTAAAATACAAACGTACAAAATTTTTTTATTGTAGCTGAAAGAAAAGCCTCTTTATAGAATTTTCGATTTTGAGGTTGTGTGGGAGATAGGCGTGGTTTCCATCCGACTTAACCTATTTTCGATCTTGATCTGAATTTTTTTAAAAAAGCTCAAATATCAAGTTTCATAACTATAGTTTGAAAATAACGTCAGTAATCGTGTCCACGGACAGACGGACAGAAAGACGGACATGGCTAAATCAACTCAGGTGGTTGTTTTAAGTAAGACGTCACTTTATTGAATAACTGGTTTATTGCTACAGTAGAGAGAAATAGTAAAGAATACAAACTGTTATACTTATGACTATAAACTATTATATGCAGTGATTGCCATCTCTTCATGTATACAACATGTTCCTTTTTTTTTTTTTTTAAATACCTAGTTAAAATAATTTTCAAAATACTACAAATCATATTCACATCATTAGTTTATATTTTTTTTTTTTTTTTTTTTTTTTTTTTTTGTTTGTGTGCATATAAAAACATATATGTATGTTTATTTTTATAAAGTATAAATATGTCAAATTCCATAAATTATATTATTTCTAATGTTAATAATAATATTTAATGAACATTAACATTTTTTTTTTTTTTTTTGTTTTATATATAATTCAATCTCTGTGGAGCAATAACTCTTCTACCGCTTCTAGAAGTGACAAATTCATTTTCTTTGTTAATATTTTCATTTTGTTCGCATTTATAATTTTCTGTTTGTTCAGAAATGAGTTCTTTTTCATTTGTATAAGCAGCAGTTTCCTGTTGCTGTTCTTCTTTTATGCTGTCGTTCATTTTTAGAATATGTTCACGGTTTCTGCGATAAAAATTACCATCTGAGTCTTCAACCAAAAATGATCGCGGTTCTCTACAACTTTTAACAATAGTACCGGGATACCAAACTGAATCCGGATTTTTTTTATACATTATCTTTTCACCTTCCTGAACTGGTTTCAAATTTTGAGCATTTTTGTTATAATTCTTTGCTGACTCTTTATTCCTTTCTTTTAGTTTTTCCAGATAATTTTTTGTGTTTATCAAAGAAGGCTTGAAATTATCAGTAAAAGAAGGAATTTTAGTTCTAAGTTTTCTTGAAAATAACAATTCAGCTGGACTCGGCATATTGTCTTTTGGTGTTGCCCGATAATGAAGTAAAGCTGTGTAATAATCTGTGCCATCATCACGACACTTGCTCAAAAGTTTTTTTATTGTTTGTATAGATCGCTCTGCTAACCAGTTTGATCTAGGCAAGTAAGGACTAGATGTGATGTGCTTAACATCCCATGATATACAAAATTCTTTGAAGTCTCTAGAATTAAAGGGTGGACCATTGTCTGTAATAAGTTCTTTAGGAATGCCGTATCTAGCAAAAATTGATTTTAAACTAGTCACAACCTGGTGGCTTGTGGTACCCATGTTTAGAAGGTTTATTTCTATAAATTTGGAAAAGTAATCCACGACTAAAAGGAACTTCTTTGTATTGAATTCAAAAATATCGCAACCCAGTTTTATCCAAGGGATTTTTTCTGTTTCGTGCGGAAGTAATTCTTGTTTGGAATTTGATCTTTGATACTTAAGGCACAACGCACATGACGAGACTATATTCAATATATCGTTATTAATGTTTGGCCAATAAACAGAATTTCTCGCTAAATCTTGACATCTATTAATGCCCATATGCCCTTCATGCAAATTATAAAGAACCTTTCTACGCAAGCAACTAGGAACTATAATCCTTCGGTTCTTTAACAAAAGACCGTCTATTAAATGCAATTCATTTTTTATTTGAAAATATGGCATTACCGAACTGTCAATAAATTTTTTCTGTTTTGGCCAACCATTATTAATAAAATTAATTAGTTTTTGCAAAACTTCATCGGATTGAAGTGCAAGCTTTATTTCAGTTAGCGAATCTTGAGACATTTCTAGTTCTGACAACAACAAGTTACAATGAAGCGAAATATCATTATCAATTTCAACAAGAGCATTGTCACGTAATGCCGCTCTGGACAGAGTATCCGCAATATACATTTCCTTGCCAGGCTTATATATGACTGTCAAATCATAAGCTTGCAGTCGAAGCATTAAACGTTGCAACCTAGCAGGAATTTTATATAAAGATTTTTGAAATAAGCATACTAACGGTTTATGATCCGTTTCTACCAAGACCTTAATACCATAAGTAAATTGATGGAAGCGGGTACATCCGAACAAAATGGCAAAAAGCTCTTTTTCGATTTGAGCATAGTTTTGTTGTGCATTTGTTAGTGACGCTGATGCGTAAGCAATCGGTTGCCGATTGTGCATAATTGTAGCACCAACTGCATATTTAGATGCATCAACAGACAAAGTCAAAGGTCTTTTATGATCAAAAAATGTCAAAACCGGAACATCTGTTATTTCTTTTTTCAGATTTTCAAATTCTTTATCGTGGACAGGGTCCCACCGCCAAACTGTTTCTTTTTTCAGCAAATCTCGGAGATTTTTATTTTTTGAAGATAAATTTTCTATAAATGAACCCAAATAGTTAATCATTCCTAAGAATCTTTGTAACTCAACAACTGAATTAGGTTTTGGCAGCTCAATTATCGCTTTAATTTTGTCTTTATCCGGTCTTATTCCGTTAGCGCTGATCACATGTCCTATAAATTTCACTTCAGTTTGAGCTATTTTCGACTTAGACTGGTTAAACTTTAACCCAACAGATCTTGCTCTATCTAATACTTCACACAAAATTTTGTTATGCGCTTCAATCGAGGATGCAAAAATTAGGAAGTCGTCAATGTAAACAATAAGACCTGAAATGTCCCCGAACAGTCTAATCATTTCGGCATGAAACATTTCAGGCGCAGCATTTATGCCAAAAGGCAACCGTAAATATCTATATCGCCCGAATGGAGTGTTAAATGTGCACAATTTCGATGAATATTCATCAAGTGGAATCATCCAGAAACCACTGTTCGCATCTAGACAGCTAAAATATTTTGAGCCGGATAATTTCACTTTACAGTCATCTATATTGGGAAATGGGTAATGAGGACGCAAGATTGCTTTATTTAAATTTCGCGGATCAAGACATAAACGCAGACTACCATTTGGTTTTTTAACAAGGACTATAGCATTTACCCACTCAGTTGGCTCATCCACAGGTACTATTACATTCAAATCAAGCATTCGTTGCAACTCAGTTTTTAACTCACTAGTCAAAGAAAATGGAATTTTACGCGGCGGTTCAATCACTGGCTGAACATCAGATTTCACCTTAAAGTGACATGCATTTTTCAATTTGCCTAAACCTGTGAACACATCTTCATAGTTTTTTAAAATGTTTTCAAATGAAAGAGCACTCACATTTTTAATTAAATTGATTTGAATTGCCATATCTAATCCAATTAAATCTTTACAATTCAAATTCACTACATAAAATTCACATATGTACTCTTTGTTTTGAAAAAAAAATTTTAAATTAATCGTACCTATAACTGGCAATTTTTCTCCTGTAAATGTTAAAATATTTGTACATGTTGTTTTGATACTATTTTGCAAATTAAGAGCATTTATAGTTTTAATAGACAATATATTTGCTTGCGCTCCAGTATCAACTTGCATTTTTATAAGATTTTTATTTACTTTTACCTTAATATACCATTCATTTTTATTATTGATACTGCACATATGAATTTCCTTACTGTTTATATTTTTATTGCTGCCATAATTTGCTGAACTGCCAATACTTGATGCTTGTTTATATAAATGCTGTTCATTGCTGTCCCTTTGTTCCGCTACCTATTTGTTGTTGTTGCACGTCCACTGACTGTTCGATAGTTGCGCTTTCTGCGACGTAACGACTGACGAATTGTTGCTATTTATTATTTGCAAAGTACCAACAAATAAATCTTCGCCTTCTTCTTCTTCTTCTTCTTCGTTGATGATCTTAACATATTTGCTTTGTTGCGTTAGGTTATGATTTTGCCGCTGATGATGTTGTTGTTGTTGCGAAAAACACATTTTCGCAAAATGATTGTTTCTTTTGCATTTGTGACATGTAACTCCAAAAGCAGGGCAACGGTTTTTATGTATTCCACCACAACGACCACATGTTTCATTTGCTGTATGGTTCTGCATTTGACCTTGGCCTTTTTGACTTTGATACGACCTGTTGTTTTTGCGCGCAAACTTTTGTAAGCTATTGATGGATGATGTAGTATTTAATTCCATTGAATTTTCTTTAGCCAAAATATGACTTTTAGCAATTTCCACCGCTTTATCCAATTTGATATCACCTTCATTCAGCAATCTTTCTTTGATGTTGATGAGATTGCTAGACAATCCACAGACAAAGATGTCACGAACCAAATCATCGCGAAGTTTATCAAATTCACAGGACTGGCTCAGAATTTTTAGAGCTGTAATATATTCGTCGATTGTTTCGCCATCACTCTGCCGCCGCATGAAAAATTTATGACGTTCCATCGCAATATTAATTTTTGGAATAAAATATGTATCGAATTTTGATAATAAATCCTTGAAAGGAATTTTATCCACGTCTAAATCAAAGGAATCAAAAACTTCGATGCCATCAGCACCCAAATAATGAAGAAATAACGCAACTTTTCGCTGATCACTTTGTTCATCTAAGCATGAAGCCCTTAAAAACAGCATGAAGCGATTTTTCCATTTTTTCCATGATGTAGCCAAATTGGTGTCTCGAAAATTAAATTGCTCAATCTGACCGCTTGCAATAGTGTAATAATTAACGCTTTGCGATATTTCGTCAACCATTGTGCTATTTGTCCGAATCACTTTCATTAAATTTAATTTTTATTTTTGACTATGATACTTTTTTTTTTTTTTTTTTACACACCTGACACCATGTTTTAAGTAAGACGACACTTTATTGAATAACTGGTTTATTGCTACAGTAGAGAGAAATAGTAAAGAATACAAACTGTTATACTTATGACTATAAACTATTATATGCAGTGATTGCCATCTCTTCATGTATACAACAGTGGTTATGCTGATCAAGAATATATATATACTTTTCTATTCCTATCACGCCTCATTATGGGCATTACATACGTCGTGGCAAAGTAAATATACCCCTTACGCATTAATGAAAACATTAACTATGAATGCTTTTTTTAATGAATTTGCTTTTAAAAATTTAAAACATTTAAGTATGAATACTTTTTTAAAAAATGCTTTTTTTAATAAATCAGCTGTAATTTTAGAAATTACATCATGTTTCAACGGTGACAATTACATAAGAGTAGTGGCAGTAAGCAATACTGCCGAGGTTAGCGCTAAAGCATAGTACTCTGTTCGGCTTCACGTGAAATTCCACTCAAATCTCCATACAAAAAATGACAACCCTGAAACAACCGTGAACATTTCACAACTTTTTCGTCAAAGTTGTACTATGCTTCGCCGCGGAAAATCTAGTACTATATTCCGCAACATGCATCAAGTAACATTGTTTTCACGGCAATTTAATTGAACCGACCATTTATTTTGCCGTGAAAAGTGATAATTGCCATTTCATTTAAGAAAAAAAAATGCAAGCAAAAGAACAATGTTTCTAATTAAAATGATATTTTTGAACTATTTCTAAACTTGAACTTAGCTGTCGCAAAACTTCGCAGCTGGCAGACTGCTACATAAATGACTTGTACTGATCCGAAACAAAGCACATCATCCATACTCGAGCATACTCGTATAAATATTTATTTTGTATTTATATAATCAGAAATAATAAAAACTAAAGAAGTTCAATGATTTCGGCCTCCCCTCTAATTAATTCAGGCTGTTTATTTACTTCTTGTCGAAATTTGTAAGCTGATCATCAGCTGTTCGTTCGCAACAAAAAATCTGTCAATGGCTGTTGCCAGTGAAATTTCACGCAATCGAACATAGTACTAGGCTTAATGCTAAATTCACTGCCAATGTAGCAGTGCTGCCAATGTAGTGAATTAAAAAAAAACAGGCTGGCAACATGAAATAATGAAAGAGTCATTGACATTTGGAGCCAAAATGGAGGAAAAGCTCAGCGAATTTATTCTGCAAAATAAAAAATTGTATGAGAAGACTAAAAAGCGTTGGAAGACTATCCGCGACAGGTATTACAGGATTTTGAAGGAAGAAAAAGGAGCGCTCACGTCTGGAAGTGGTCAATTTTGTCCTTCATCCCAGAAACACAAATATTTTGATCATCTCTCTTTTCTAAAAGAATGCAAAACTGCTAATATGAGCTATAAAAAAAACATGCATTTATTCCTTTAATATATAAAAAGTATTGACCCAAGGCACTAAAGTCATCTAAAAAGCAAGCAAATTTGGCGGTTCATGCGGAGATGGTGGATGTCATAAAATCGCTTTAGAGGAGAGAGAATAAGCCTTCTTCAATTAGTCTTTTTATGCAAAGTGTTGCTTTGCAAATTGAAGGAGCAGATCTCAGTTTAGAAACGCTATTTGATTTGCAAAGTAATATTTTAATCATGGTGCGTGACACGGTTTCTGAAGTATTGTCAAAGTATTGTCATTGGCAGTTTTTAAGGTGCTGCAATTTGTATGTCCTTTTTATAAGTTGATCTCATTTATTTCATAATATTCATTCCGTTTCTATTAAATTAACTAAAAATATTATTTAGTTTTTATATGTATTTTGTGGGCCAGTTTAGGTATTCAATTATGTTTTTTTGCAAAAAGAGCGCTCAAAATAAGAATGACAGAACACAAACTGGACATAAAAAACAAAAAAACAACAACAGCTCTAGCGCAACATATATCTGCAACAGGCCACACAGCTGATTTTGATGCTGTGGAAATATTAGACGTAGAGAACAAAATAAACAAAAGACCAACTTTGGAAAGTTTACGAATACAACAAAAAGCGGATAAGACAATAAACTTCAAAGAAGACACAGACAAAATCAATAACAACTATGCAGTAGTTTTAAATAGTTACAGCCTTTTTCAGAATAGCATTTTAAAGGCTGCGTAATTTTAAGCAGGCGTTAAGCAACAAAACCTTATTCAGAATGAATTTTTCGTCTTACGCAACGTTGTTTAAGGGTTGCGTTACTTAAACGCCGAAATTGGCGTTTAAAGGCTGCGTAAATGCCACGTAAATTTTGATTTGGTTGCACAGGATAAGAATGTCTATCATTACTTCATCCTGTGGAACTAAGAAAAGTTTACAAAAAAGGTTAAATCTTATGAAACTATGGGAAAAGGAGCTTCGGAAAAAATATCGTATTTCCAAAGCTAACATGGAAAGCTAATCAATATTATCCTCCCGGAATTCAGTAACCACAAAAAATGATCACACTCTAGTGGAGCTACAAGTCATGATCGCTATGCGCTATTTGATCAGCTGCTGTTAGAGCAGCTGCTTGCAAATGGAATTTTCGGTTGCATTTTCTAAATGTACAAGATTATTGTAATAAGTTTCGTAAATTTTTGACACAACGATAGTTTAGTTACACAATACATAAAAAATGATTCTGAATAACAATTTAAGCAACGTTGCGTAAAGGCTACGTTAAGGTTTAAACAGTGCGTAACTAAACAAGCGTTGCACGACTGTTTAAGGAATTATATTGAATAAGACTGTTAGTTTTTAAATAATTAAAAAAAATGTTTGTTATAAAATAATTGTTTTATAAATGTTAAGTGTTTTAATAATGTAATGTTAAATTGTTAATGTAAGTTATTATTATATGTAAGTTAATGATATGTTTGTAAAATCTTTTTTATATATGTGTTTTTAGAAAAAAATTAAAAAATCTCGCCTGATGTCGCCAAAAAAGTGACGAAACGTCGGGAACAAATTGAATTTTTTATTTTCTTTAAAAAATTGCAATAAAAAGGACAGGCCATTAAACCTCCAAAAAAACATAATTATTTAGTTTTGTTTAACAATAGTATTTTAAGAAGACAAATAATCTCGTATTGAAGTGTATCGATCAATTGAAAAGCTTCTTTTGGTGCATTATAACGACAAAATAGTTTTGACTAATGAAGATGATTTGTACGTTTTATCCATAGGTCATCAACATCTTCGTTGCCGTTGAAATGATCCACAGCTATTTGAGGACAATACTGCCCGTAGTGTATTTTTACAAAATTGTGTAAAACAACCACGGCATCAACACATCAACCTTTATTTTAATAGTTTTATATGCGCTAGGAAAAAATCCATGAGTCTGCCGTTCCTCTTCGGTATATTTTTCTTTGGTCCATACGCGTACTGATTTTAAACTCAGGTACTTCAAATAGAGCTCATATAAATCCGAAAAAACTTGTCAGCGATGCAGCAGCTAGTGACATTGCACAAAGGAGGATATTATTTTTGTTTGTTTTGGGATCAATTTAGGATTTTCTTAGCTATGTGCACAAACCAGAAGAAAAGCTTTGGAGATATGCAAAACGATTGCAGCGACATAACGATCTCGTAGTGGCGAATGGCGGCGGTGTCCATTCTATATTTTAATTATTCAACGGCAGCGCACACTGAGGTGTGCAGATCAAACATTTCTTCACCTCCGGTCTTAAATAGCACAGCCGGTATGCCATCGACTCCTGCGGATTTGTTGTTTTTAAGCCAAGCTATAGCTGTTAAGAACTCGTTTTAGTCGGGCAGCGGAACTTCCACGCTTTCATCCAAAATTGGGGTTTTCGAGATATTATCTCTTAGGTGCACTCTCAAAAAAAAATTGTTAATTCTAACAATAAAATAACAATAATCTTGGTTAAAATAGCATCAACAATAGCAATTGTTAATTTATTGTTAGAAATAACAATAAAAATTGTAAATTTTAAAAAATTAAATTTTGAAGGTTGTCTTGTCATTTATGAATGTTAAAAACTTGAAAACGTCAAAAATGAAATGTCAAAATTTAAACGTCAAAAATAAAATGTCAAAATTTAAACGTCAAAAATTAAATGTCAAAATTTAAACGTCAAAAACTTATTTGTCAAAAATTAAACAAGTAAAAAAATAAAAATCTTCCATTTAAAGCACTAATTTAGTTGGATTTATCTTGATAATTTAATTGGATTCCATATGAAAATAAAATTTAAGTTTAATTTTTTATAAGTAATAATCGCTGAAAGTGGTTTTAGTTTTTTTAACGAGTGCACCAGTGCTCCATCGGGATATTCTAAGTGGAAAGGGTATGACTCTGTTTTATTCGAGTCTTCACTTCAGTCTTTTGTTGCTTTCGTCTTCGTCTTCCAAGACTAAGATCTTTATCCACGTCCTCTCAATCCATATCACGATATCTTCAAAAAATATCTGCACGAAAAAATCTTGATATTGCGCAATACTCTAGAGTGACGTTGGTTTAATCCCGAAGAAGTTCGTTAAGGATCACAAATTATGTTCAAGCACCAGTCAGGAAATATAAATAAACACCATAATATATTTAATACAAATGAGTTGATATATAATCATTATATTTACCTTTATTTTTGATAATTATTCTCCTTTTATTGAGAACATCAGCAGAAAAAATTATTTTTGAATTGTATGCTGCTGAATTGAAGTTTAAATTTTTTCAACTAACAATTGAGTTGCTGAATTCAACAATAACAAAAATAACAAAAAATTTACCAATTGTACAATAAATATTGTCAATTTTTGAAAAGAAAAATTTTAAAACTCAAATCAAAGGAAAATTTGACCAAGGGAATTGTCAAATTTATTAACAATTGTAATTGTTGAATTTTAACAATAATTTTTGGAGAGTGTGGGATTGTTATCCATAACATGAGTGTACTCTGGATATCTATCACTTGATTCCCATTTTCATTCTTACAGGAAGAGGCTCCAGCCTCAAAACCATCGGCCAGGCGTCTTATCTTTTCGAGTCTCATTCCTGTCGCCATGCATTTCAATTTTCTCGCATCCACGCATTTCCGCGTCTCGTTTTATTGAACTGAACAGGCGTCTCTCTTTCCTCCTCTTCTCTCGGTACCTCTCTTTAGCAGCATGCGTTTCAACCGACTCTGCAGAGGCGTCGCGATACTCCTGCCGTGCCACTGGTTTCAGCGAGGGCGGTGATAGCCTATCACCTCTTCGGCAGCAGTTCGGCAGAAGTTCGAGTGGGACATGTGTGCAACTGTGCGAATATATCGTCGATCGGTGGAGTGATTTCTTGAAGCAGATGTGAGAGTCGAGTTGCGAAGGCTTCGGATGTCCGTTTTGACTGCAGCTTGTCGACGTCAGAGAAAGCTCTGTGTAGAAGTACGAGCATTCTTAGCTGCGCACAGACGTATGCGGATCTTGGCTGAGAGAAGATAATGATCCGAGTCTATGTTTGCACCGCGGATCGTGCTTACGTCTAGTACACTGGAAGAGTGCATTCCGTCAATAAAAACCTGATCAATTTGATTGCGTGTTTTTTGATCAGGGTACAACTAGGTGGCCTTATAAATATTGAGATGATTGAATCTAATGCTTCTAACGACCATGTTTCGTGCTGCGGCGAAGTCAATCGACCTCATTCCGTTATCCGATGTGTTATCGTGGAGGCTGAACTTTCCTACTGTTGAGCCAATTATGTATTCCTTACCCACCTTGGCGTTGAAGTCACCAAGCTCGATTTTTATCGTATGCTCTCGTATGCGTTCCTACGTCGCTTGTAAAGACTATCTTTTAACATTAATAAACCCATTAAATAAATAAATATGCAATTTTCAAAAAACCTTTTGTTTTGTATATTTAACGTTTTTCCCTTTCTATTTCCTCAATTGTGTTACATACTATACAAACATAACTTGTAATTTTGTACAACTGGCCCTAGTTGGCGTCTAAATTCGTTCAATTCAATAAATTAATAAAAATACGTAATTTAAACGTAATAAATAAATATCATTATTATTATTAAATAATTATTTACATAGATATAGCTTTTAGAATTGGAAAATGTCAGTGTGACTTTCGTCCTGGCAAGTCCACCATAGACCAGAGGCCAGGTTCTGAAACACGCTAAAGCTTAATCTCCATCGCTTACGTATTTAGCGATAGCTGCAATTCTGAAAAACTCCATCGCTTATTTTTATGCTAAAAAATTAGAGACTAAACGAACTTTTAACGAACGTTGAAATTTGAGCTGTCATCGCTAAAATTTTAGTGATTGATGTGATTCCGAACTTTTTTGACAATTTTGGGAAACGCTTATTTTTTTTTTAGCTAACATTTTGGAGTCCAATATTTTGTTACTGCTAAATTTAAAATTAATATTTTTGTAATTAATATCAACATTTTTGATATATTTATTGAGAAAAACTAATGCTTTGTCTGTTTTTAACATATTTGTATGTAAATATATACAAATTTAAGGGAGTTTTCTTCAAAAATTTGATATTTGTGTTTGTATTAAAAAAATATTTTCTTTAATGTTTTTAAATACATATAAGTTAAATAAAAAATAAGTCATTATATTGTATAAATTATATGATTAAATAAATCATTTTGAAAAATTATACATATATTTTTTGGTAAAAATATTACACAAAAAACATTTAAAAAATCATGGTGGGCGTGATCACGGCTAACTGGAACATCTGAAAATGTGTCATTTTTCAAAATGATATCTTTTTTTTTAATTCAACTTATATAAATGCGTATAACATTAAAGAACACATTTTTTTGAGATGTCAAGACTCCTTAAATACGCTTTTAGTAATGTTTTGCCTTAAAACTTTGGTTAAAACATTACTAAAAGCGTATTTAAGTAATGTTTTGCCTTAAAACTTTGGTTTGGCTTAAAATTTGGTTAAAATTCGTTGAAATTATTTATAACAAAACTCTTATAAAAACCACGAGCACTTCCTGTTTTTCCACGCCCAATTTGGCTTAAGGTACTACTAAAACTTATATTTTGGCTGATACTTAAATTGATTTGGCAGAAATTTGGATGATTTGGTCCAAATTCCTTCTTTCAACGATGACGGAACGATTTTGAAAAATCAAATTGCCGTTTTTCGGAATGTCCTACTTGACAATCAAGCACAATTTTTTAAAAATATAGCCTTATATTAGTTCACAGCTAAGCCAATTAAGCAAATTTGAATATTTCATTAAAAATATTCACACTTATTTGATCTCATTTTGTTTGACGGTTATTTTTATTTTTGTTTTTATTGGAATTTTGCTTTATAGGGTTCTTCATTCATTTTGCTTTATGTTCATGAAGTAGTTTAATTTTTTAAAAGCTGTTAAGACTTGAGTTTAACACTATAGCTTATGTAAACCACAAATACTTCTTTTGATATTTTTTTATTTTCTGAGAGGCTAAATTAGAAAACCCGTATTGCGGCGTTTGTTTATGTTAGTTCGAATTTTTTTTAATCGACCTTCGAACTTTGCAGTCAAATGGCAAATTTTCAGCATTTTGTTAATATGGTTTTTTGGTTATAACTCGTCGACTAATTGATATTTTTTCAATCTGTAAAAGCCAATCTGTAAAAGGCAAACATATTTAAATTATGTACAATATAAGAATGTACACATGATTAATGCAATTTGACGAGGACTTCAATATACGGAATCACAACCACTTGTAAGACAAAAAGTACGGGAGTAGTGCAACCGTGACCACCCGGAGAAAGCGTCATTCATTGCAAGAACCATTGGCGCAAATTACTCAGTGATCCAAAGCGCATCAGTATCACTCTTGATAGTGTTACGTCGCACCACCATGATATGCATTTAATGCATAGTGCTGAGGACTCGAACACGAAACTGCCATACATTGAAGAGCTGACGCTGCAATAGAAGAGAACAATTTAAAACAGAGAAGGGCACAAATTAAATTTCCTATCCCATGGGATTGGAAGCAAAATGCTGCATGCGCGACGTCGACACATGAACAGTATAAGCTACTTCGTGTGGCTTACGATCGTGTCTATTCGGCTGTTGCTTTGTTTTTATTTTGGCAGCGAACCAAGTCAGTTGCTTTTCAGCATTTGCTGAAGTAATATCTCTTTGAGCAATTTTTATACCCCCACGCGTACTGCGCTAGGGGTATATTAATTTTGTCACGACGTGTGTAACGCCCATAAGGAGGTAGGTAGGTGGTTGGTATAGAAAAGTGTATATATTCTTGATCAGCATCACCACCTGAGTTGATTTAGCCATGTCCGTCTGTCTGTCCGTCTGTCTGTCTGTCGACACGATTACAGCCGTAATTTTCAAGTTATCGTAATGAAATTCGATATTTACGCTTCTTTTTAAAAAGCAAAGATCAAGTTCGAGAATGGGCCAAATCCGATGAAAACCACGCCTTTCTCCCATACAACCCAAATAATGAAAACTCTATAAAGTGACTAATATTTAAGTTACAAAGCTGAAATTTGGTATTTGTGTGTTCTATGATAAAACATCCACCCACGAACACACCCACCTCCCATACAACTTCAAAATTGAAAACTCTATAAATAGGCTTCTCATTAAGCTACAGACAAAAAATTTGATACGTTTGCATTTTATATCAAAACTAAATCGTGGAAGAAAAGTGGTCGTCATCCGCCTAAGGCAACACCCACTTCCCATACAACCCACTATAGCGAAAACTCTATTAAAAGGCTAATATTTACAGCGTTAAAATTTAATTTTTGTATCCTTACGAATTGGCCGTGGGGGTATTTTAACTTCAGCCAAGTCGAAGATATACCTTACTAGTTTAAAATATAACGATAAAATACGTAAAATTGATCTTCGTTTTTTCTCTGCTTTAGACACAGTCAAATAATGTGATAGTATGTGTGTGCCCATCGCTGATTTAAAATAACCATTTTGGAACTGATCCAAAGTTATCCAGCAGAGGGAAGCAGTGGTGTTGGAGTGGCAGTGGCAGGCAGAATCTCAGAAATTTGGCACACGAATAGCGCACATACTTGAAAACAGGCAGATTGTGACGATGATGATATGTAAAGCAGACATCACTGGACAAGACAACGTTTTACAATCTATGTATATTTTCGGATATCGGGGGGAATGAATTTAAACACTTTAAGTAAAAACTGGGGAGTCGCAATGAAATAAATAAATAAAAAGATTAAAAGGTTTAAATGGTCTTAATCGACCGATGTCGCTTTTATTAGTTACAACTTAAAAACTAATAAAGTTTTAAAAGAGCAGCGAGAAGCGCTGCTCAAAAGAAAATAAAGAATAAGAGCCGCAGTTGCTCATTGAACACCGCTGTATCGACAATTTACAGGGTGTTCACCGGTGGACCGAACATGCCGCCCGCCTTGCACGAGTGCAAGACGCTACCAGGAACCCTGCCCTGATAAGACCCATCCAAGTATGGAGTTTTGGGCCAACGGCATGCTAAATCCAGCCGGGAGACTGCCAGGCTGCATTATCCGAGCGTAGACATCGACACCCAGAATGAGTCGCAGTGGAGCTCGCTTGTAAAAGTGAGGATCAGCCAGATTGATGTTTGGATAGCTCTGGCTGATCCTCTCGTCGGATTCATTGAAATAACGCCCAATGAAATAACGCCAAAAATAAAAACTGAAATAACGCCCAAAATATTTTGGGCTTAAAAAATGAAATAACGCCCAAAATAAAAAATGAAATAAAGCCCAAAAAAAATGAAATAACGCCCAAATCAAAAATGAAATAACACCCAAAATATTTTCAAAGCCAATCATTTAAAATATTTATTATTTCATAATGAAATAAAGCCCAAAATAAAAAATGAAATAACGCCGATGAAATAAAATTAAATAAAGCCCAAAATTTTGGGTCTTATTTCATTATGAAATAATGCCCAAATTTGTATGGAAATTTTTTGGGCGTTATTTCATTTTTTATTTGGGCGTTATTTCATTGGGCGTTATTTCACTGAACCCTCTCGTCGATGTCTTTCGCCGGCGTGACGACCTCCAACCGGCGCTCAACCAGAGCTGTCGTGTGTAAATGGACGCTCGATCCATAACGACCTCGCAGCGCTAGCGTACCTACTTCCCGACCATCTACCATGGTCGTTGGAAGCCTCCATTTTCTTACCAACTCGATGGCGATTTTGGTCTGAGGGAGGCACGCATCGAGGAGAGCACGTTCCTGCACTAGGCCACCATTAGCCCAGGTACTCACGACAGCTGTGGGGAGTAGCGAGACAACGCGTTGAAGGCTCGTCGTTGTTGGTCTTGTGGGGGGAGACCGCTTCAGAAATTGGACCCTCGACGATGTCGCAACTGGAAGCATCGACTGCGGTCTCTTCTCGGAAGGAGACCGCTTCGGAAAGTGATCCCTCGAAGCCGACGCAGACGGTACAGGCAACTGCGGTCTCTTCCCAGATGAACCCTTCGGTTCCACCCCAGACCTCGTTGCTTCGCGAGCAGCTGCGGATGCAGGCTGCAGTTTAGGCTGCTTTGCGCGAGAATGTCTTCCACGCCTTCTTGAATGGGCTCGACCTGTTTGGACCCGATTGTGCGAATGCAACATGCTGTGGTGATCTTTACCGCAGTGACGGAATCTCATATCGCTCCGACAGCCCTTTAGCATATGAACGGCTGAAAGGCAGTTGGAACAGTAATAATGAAGTAGTACTGTTCTCAACCGCTCCTCCAGGTTCATAGCTATGAACCGCCGGCACGACATAAGATTATGCTCCATGGAGCACAAGCGACACTTTGGGATCATGTCGCTGCGCGTCACCACGGGGACCACACGGGACAGCACACTTCGCACTGGACTCGATGGCGAAGGAGCACTGGCTGCGGGGACTGGTGCACGCTCTCGCACCGTGTCGGTCTCGCTTAATGCCATCTCGGAGTCCGTCTGGAGAAGCATCTCTTCCAGCAGGTCACGCACGATGTTGGTGGTTGACATCCTGAAACGAAACGGAAAAGAAAAGAAACATTTAAGAGAATAAAAATGGTGACGGAGCTAGGTCGGCGGTATTGCGACCAGCTTCACTATAGGTCGTGTTATGCAACCTCTCCCGGTGCGGATGTCCGCCACACGGACTCTATTGTCGCTACCGACATAGGTTTTTAAAATTCGACCGATTCGTCATTCATTCGCGGGTAAATTATCATCTTTGACAACAACTAGGTCGTTGACATTGATGTCTAATTGAGGAGTTTTCCATTTCGAACGCCGATGCATCTCTTTCAGGTATTCATTTTTCCATCGGTGGCAAAAGTGCTGATGCATCGCCTTGATTTTTTGCCAACGATTGACAAGAGTCAGAGGCTGATCAGTTATTTCTGGCTCCACTGGAGATAGCAGTGGGACGCCGACCCAGAAATGACCTGGAGTAAGAGACTGAAAATCAGAAGGATTTTCGGACATGGCGGAAAGAGGCCTCGAATTAAGACACCCTTCGATTCGATTCAGTAAAGTTGAAAATTCCTCGAAAGTATACTTCATACTTCCGGCCATCTTTTTGAAATGCGTCTTAAAGCTTTTTACTCCAGCTTTCCATAAGCCTCCCATATGGGGAGCACCAGCGGGAATGAAGTGCCATGCAATTTCTTGATGCGAATACTGGGATAGTATTGCATCATGTGACGCAGTTAAGAAGGCTTTGAAATCCTTTTTGAACGTGTTTGACGCTCCAACAAAGTTTGTACCGTTGTCGGAGTTCACGTTAGCTGGGCAGCCACGTCTCGCAGTGAATCGAGAGAAAGCTGCCAGAAAAGTAGCGGTCGATAGATCGCTAGTGGCTTCAAGATGAATTGCCTTAGTTGAAAAGCACACAAACAAACAAACATAGCCCTTACTTATTCGACAAGATCTACCAATGTAGCTTTTAATGTCGAATGGGCCCGCGAAGTCAATACCAGTCGCAGCAAATGGCCTTGAAATGACAGTTCGCTCAGCTGGCAGCCATTACTTGTGTTCGTTGGCGTTTCATGTGGATTACCCAAGTTTTGCAATTGTGCAAAGTTGATTTTATAAGGATTTTAGCACGCGGGATCCAATATTGCATCCAAATAAGTCGAAGCACTAATTGATTCCCTCCATGAAGTGAGATCTCATATACAAAACGTACTAAAAGGCGTGAAAAGTGACAATTATATGGTAATATAATTGGATGCCTTTCATCATATGATAGGATTGGTGAAGAGGCTAGCCGTCCACCAACACGCATTAACTTGTCGTTGTTCAACAATGGATTTAGAGCAAGAATGGGGCTCTTTGCTCCAATTATCTGATTTGTTTCCAAACAGTGATATTCGTTTGGAAAAGCTACTTTTTGACATAAGAGTGCCAATCGCGTTTTCACAAATTTGATTTCTGTCGTTTCTAGGGATGTTGATTTTTTTGAAAAGGACACACGATACTTGGGGTGGGAGCGATGCAAAAAGCGAAACACGTACGCTAACACTCTCAATCCACGCGATAGCGAGGAAAACCGCTCTAAAGTATCTTCATATTTTGAAAAATATGCAAAGTGTATCTTTACAGTTTTGCGCTCAAGCGAAGTTTCTAGAGCAGGAGGTTGCGTCATTCTTGGCCAAGCCGATCGTTCAAGCGAGAGCCAAGAAGGTCCATGCCACCAAAGAGTATTATCGACTAACTCTTGTGGCGTAACTCCACGCGTTGCTAAATCTGCAGGGTTCTCATGTGTGTCTACATGAAACCAATTGTGAATTCCGACCTTCTCTGCCACCTTCGAAACTCTGTTGGCTACGAAGGTCGTCCAGGAACAGGGGGGCTTACAAAGCCAGGCAAGCTCTATTGTGGAATCAGTCCAGCAATATAAGCTTTGCCTTTCAATTTCAAGGTGCGATAATAAGGTGTCTACCATATCCGCGAGAAGTGCTGCACCACATAATTCAAGACGAGGTAGTGAGATCGTCTTGACTGGAGCAACTTTACTTTTCGCATAAAGCAGATGACTGACAACACAATCATTTTGTTTTACGCGAATGTAAATCGACGCTGCGTATGCTTTTTCAGAAGCATCGCAAAAGGCGTGAAACTCAACGTCGGAATCGGGTGAAAACCCAACAAAACGTGGTATGCGAATTTTATTGATGTTTTCATAATCTAGCAAAAAAGATTGCCAAGTTTGAAAACTGTGTAATGGGAGATTTTCATCCCAATCAATTTCATCCAACCAGATGCGCTGCATTAGAATTTTTGCTGTCACCACAATGGGTGCCAGCCAACCTGCAGGATTGAATAGTTGGGCTATCATTGATAATACTTCACGTTTTGTATACGATGATTTAATCTCAAGACGCTTAGCGGTAAAGTAGAAAAGATCTGAAGTGGCATTCCAACGAATTCCTAACGCTTTGGCGCAACTTACATCTTTTAACTTTAAAAAGTCTTCATGAAAAAGATGCTCTGTAGGTAGGTCTACCAAAGTGCTTGAAGCATTTGCAGTCCATTTTCGCATAGTAAAACCTGCAGAGTCTAAAGCAGCGATAAGCTCATTTCTAGCCTTTATTGCGCTTTCCACATCGTTAGCTCCAGCAAGAGCGTCATCGACATATGTGAAATTTCGCAAAATTTGAGCAGCAAGGGGATATTGCTGCTGAACATCATGTGCTAATTGCAGCATGGTTCTAATGGCTAAATATGGAGCACAGTTTAGGCCAAACGTAACTGTCTTGAGCTCATAATCCTGAATCATATCATCAGGTGAGCTTCGAAAAAGAATTCGTTGGAAAGCAGAATGTTTTGGATCAACAAGAATCTGGCGGTACATCTGCTGGATGTCACCATTAAAAACATATTTGAAAAACCGCCATTTCAATATTAGGAGCGTCAAGCCAACTTGAAGAACAGGGCCTGCGTGCAGGACATCGTTCAAGCTGACCCCATTCGAGGTGGGACTTGACGCATTGAATACTACCCGAACTTTTGTTGTAGTGCTCACTGGCTTCATTACTGCGTGATGCGGCAAATAATAATGAGATGGTGACTTTTCAAATTTTGAAGCTGCAACTTTTTCCATGTGACCCAATTTGAGGTCATTCACTCATTCACCACTCCTTTGTATTGCGTCTTTAATTCTGGATTTTTGTTCAATCGAGCTTCACTTCTAGCCCATTGCTTGAAAGCTATACCTGTAGAAAATCCAAGATTAATATCATCAGGGAATTCATTTTTGAATGGTAAGGTAACTTTTGTGGTTTTCTGATAGTTTTCCTCACAAAACTTATCAGACTGGGATAAAAATTGTTTTTTAGGTAGTTCCTCCAACTCCCAAAAACGTGCGATCTGTTGATCGATCTCAACTTCACTATAATGGCTCAAACATGTTGTAAAGCTGGATATTTCGTTACAAGGCATAGGGCCTGTGAAAATCCAGCCGAAAACTGTTTCTTGCGCCAAAAGTGATCCAAGAATATTGCGTTGAATGCCATCGAGAATGATGGCAGGGTACAAATCGCCACCGATAAGTACGTCAACTTGGTCACTTCTGAAGAAGTGCGGGTCTGCCAGTTGTAAATCTGGCAAACTCTTGCACAAAGAAGGATCAATGGAGCATGACGGCAGATTCACAGATAAGCGTGACAGCACAAATGCTGTAGCTTCTATTTGAAATTGCCTATTAATAGGCGAACTGAGAATTATTTCGCAAGCTTTCGTTACTTGCGCTGAAACTGCGTTATTAAGCCCCGAAACTTGAGCGCTTACGGCTCTTGTAGGTAACTTCAATAGCTTCTGCAATCTTTCAGATACGAACGTACCTTCAGAGCCAGAGTCGATCAGAGCTCTGGTTGTGTACGCTGATCCTAGGTGACATACGGTCACCATTGCTGTACCAAGAAATACGTGCTTGGTAGTGGTAGCGAAGCATGATTGAACGTCATTGCTAGTGGACTGTATTTGCGTAGAATGGGATTGTGTGTTAGAGCCCGCGGGGTTGGGTCGAGAGCTCGACCTACTTGAGTCTACACTCGAAGTAGGGGATTGGGGTGGAGTCGAGTCTCGATGCAAGAGAGTATTATGACGTTGTTTGCACATCACACACGAATACTGACTCTTGCACTCTTTCACCTCATGAGAATAGGCTAGGCAATTGAGGCAAAACTTATTTTTGCGAATCATTGCTAGCCGATTTTGAGTATCCATTCTCAGAAAACGGGGACAAAAGCGAAGTGCGTGCTGTTCGGTAGAGCACAGCTTACAATGCGATGAAGTAATTTTAAATTGGTAGTTATTTAATTTTTTACCAGATGAATTGCTCTGGTTTGGTTTAGAGTTGGAGGAAGATGTGGTGAAATTTTGTCTAGGTATTGCGCCGCTAGAGCTGCGAATATCAGACACAGTTTCAAGAGTTTGAAACCGACTCGTGAGGAAGGAATCGAGATCAGTCCATTTCGGAATTTCAATTTTATTTGAAATAGACTGCTCCCATAAGGAGAGCGTGACATCTGGTAATCTTGTCGAACATTGGTAAACAAATATTGCATCCCAGTTTCTGATATCAATGTTGTGCATTTTTAGAGCAAAAATACAACCATTGATATCTCTTTGTAGTTTTTTAAGTTCTGTGCCAGATTCTTTTGGCACATGGGGAAAATTAAATAATATTTTTAATTGGCTGTTGACCATGATACGTTTGTTTTCGTATCGGTCAGATAAATCTTGCCAAGCTTTTGCAAAACCATCATTGGTTAAAGGAGATTTTCGTACAATCTCTTTTGCTTCTCCCCGTGTTTTTTGATTTAAGTGGAATAACTTTTCCACTGACGTAAGCCGCGAGTTCATTATATAAATGGCCGTAAACATGTCTCTGAAGGACGGCCATGAGAGGTAATCACCACTGAAAACCTCGGTATCGCATGGTGGCACAGGCATGCTGTGGCCCATGACTGCCGCCGGCTCTGAAGCAATTGTTTGCTTCGAGGGCTTATTCTGAGAAAATTCAGAAATTCTTCCTGCTACCCGTATATAGGATTGATAGCAGGCGCGATACTTTTTTTTAATTGATTCAACATCTGAATCATCGTCATGAGTTTCCACGGCATTAAAGTCCGTTTCAAACTTGACCAGCGCTCAGACAGACGGATAAATGCCTTTGAAGCGGACATTTTATTTTGTCTGGTAATAATTTAATTTTCGTAATAAATGATAAAAGTAAAAAAAAACAAAAATCTATAAATTGTATAGAAACGTGAACAACAACAAGTAAAATATTTTTTTTTATATAAAATATATTATTATAAATAATATATAAATATATATATATATATATATGTCTATATAAATTGCAGTAAAACCCGTAAAAACAATTAATAAAAGAAATTTAAAATTATTTTGTTTAATTTATTTTATTTTATTAATAATACAGTGAGAAAATTGTTTTTTTTCTATATAAAATGTTTTTATTTTAAATGTATGTAATTAATATATTTTTATTTCTTTTTTTTTTCAATAAATTTGTGCTTGCAAAATATTGTGTCTTGCCCACAGTGCAATTTTGCTATGAAAATAGACCAAGTCAATTTTGATTCCAAATTGATGCCTTAGTCCCACTGTGCAGCTTATTTACTTTCTCACTACAAGTATATGTAGCCGGCTAAAGAGCTGTGTATCAAGCGCAGCAGGCACGAGATGCAGTCTCAGCTTTGAACGCAAACAATTAAATTGAGTGCGTGAGAGAGTAAATACCTTTTAAACACAACTTGGGGTTGCTATTAGCAAGCACAAAGCACGGTTCTGGCATCGATCGCTGCGGACACCGCACAAAGAAGAATGCAAAAATTGTTGAACAAGAGTGCAGAAATGCTGCTGAGACGCTTGCTCCGTACAATTTTTGCCTGTTTTTTGCTCCAAAAATATCAACTCAGCCCAGTGTGCTGATAAAAAGTTTGACTTTTTATTTAAAGTCAACCGTGAGCACAAAAACTTTTTTTTATATAAAGAAATAGACGAAAAATAATTCTTCGCAAGCTTGTCTCAAGTTCAAGGAACCTTGTACTTAAAGTTATATATATATATGGTTTTCCCGCCAAATTTAGTTAAAACCGATATATATTACTTTTTATACAATATAAAACACTTACTTGCACTTGAAGAATTATTAATTTTTTAATTAAATTTTTTTTTTTTCAACTTTACCGAACCGAACCGCGCGCGAATGGCGAATTTTTAAAACGAAAAAAAAGTCACTTGTAGTGGCACAGCACAACAAGCTTACGGTATAATTGAAATTCGGCACAATTTAAAGAATTGCAATTGATAAAGTAATTTTCGTTTTGTTTATTTTCTTTCATTCATAACGGCACTGGGTCAAACGATTTGTATTACATAGCGACTGACGCAAACAATGTTACTGCATTGACTTTGCAAGCTCAGCATAATTATTATTAGAACTAGTGTGAATGAAAGAAATGAAAAGAACTCTTTAACAAAAAGATGTTGCACAATAGATCAATCTATTGGTTAACTAAAGTTTTATTACTTACATTGGAAAACATGGGAGGAGTTTTGGAAGCAGCAGCAAAATAAAATACTGGTATTTTTGATTTATATAGCAGAGAATAATTTTAATAAAGTTAGTTAATTTTTGGTTAAAAAAAAAGAAACTCTTTTTTTATTTTCAAAGTACGGCGTAAAGCCATTTTTAGATTTTGCCATATAGATCGGCACCTTAGGGACATAAATATTGATTCATCCAAAATCCTCTTCTTGAAAAGCTAATGACCGCGTTGAACGTGAGCATGCAGTCTGAAACAGAACTTAAAGAAATATTCAGAAAATATCAATACATTTTTCACTTAGAAGAAGAAGAAATTTCGACAAATAACTTTTATACGCAACAGATATCTCTAAAAGATGCAACACCGGTATATATTAAAAACTATAGGTTACCGCATTCTCAATATAACGAAATAAAAAATCAAGTCAAAGGATTATTAGATAGTAACATTATTGAACCTTCGGTCAGCCCCTATAACGCATCTTTGCTACTGGTACCAAAAAAAAGCAATGATGACAACAAAAATTAGCGTTTGGTGGTTGATTACAGAAAGCTAAACGAAAAAATAGTCAATGACAAATTCCCATTGACGAGATTAGAGGATGTACTGGATATGTTAGGGAGAGCTAAATACTTTTCTTCTTTGGATATGACCAGCTCTTTCCACCAGATTCTGCTTGATCAAGAATCAAGACCATTAACCGCGTTCTCAACGCAAGATGGGCATTATCAATTCAAGCGTTTGCCGTTTGGTCTCAAAATTTCATCCAACAGTTTTCAGAGAATGCTTACGATTGCGCTAAGCGGCTTAAACTCCGAAGCTTTTCTATACGTCAACGATATAATCGTTTTCGGATGCTCGTTAAAACACCACAACCAAATTTATGTAATTTTCTCAAGTCAGAAGTAATTTATCTTGGACATTTAATAACCGATAAAGGCATAAGAACAGACCCTGCGAAGTGCGAAGCAGTTTTGAAATATCCTAAACCAAACAATGCAGACGAAGTAAGAAGATTTGTTGCATTTTGTAACTATTACAGGCGTTTTGTCCCGGATTATGCAAGCAAAGTGAAATGTTTAAATTCACTTTTGAAAAAAGGCACACCTTTTATATGGTCAGAAGAATGCGAAAAAGCATTTAACAAGTTAAAACAAAAACTTATTCATCCACCAGTCCTTCAATATCCAAATTTTGACAAACCATTTGTTCTAACTACGGACGCATCCGACTTTGCTTTAGGTGCAGTACTCTCTCAAGGAGAAATCGGACACGATTTACCGATATCTTATGCAAGTAAATCACTACAGAAGCACGATATAAATAAACCAATAATCGAAAAGGAACTGTTAGCCATACACTGGGGCATAAATTTCTTCAAACCATATCTTTTTGGTAGAAAGTTTATAGTGGTCACTGACCATAGACCTTTGGTATCGTTATTTTCTCACAGAAACCCATCGTCAAAAATGACAAGAATTCGAGTAGACCTGTAAGATTATGATTTCGAAATTGTATACAAACAAGGTAAAATAAACACAAACGCTGAATGCATTGTCTAGAATAAAATATGATAGCGAAATTTTAAAAAATATGATTCCTACAAGTAGAGAGAAAGAGATTTTAGCAATAACAAGGAGCAAGGCGAAACAGAAAATAAATAATAATGCGAGTGATGTAAGAAAAAACGATAATGCGAGTATAATGAAGAATATGGGTACCCACCAAGAGCGCATTGAAGGCAATGACTTATCTCATAAGGGGACTGATCACCTCCACATTTGGGAATGTACATCTTTCAATGACGTTAGGTATTTAAAGAAATTGAAATTTATATTGAAAAAGCATTGTAAACTCGCCATAAAATTGAACAAAGATATTGTGCACATAACATGTAGTGATGACCCTTCGCGCCTAGGTACGATGTTGGAGAAACTACATTGTTATTTAAATAAATCAGAGATAAGGGAAATAGCCCTTTGTGATCAAGATTATATATTTAAGAATATCGATATGAATGCATTCAAGAAAGAATATAATGAATTAACAATTAATAAATCCTCGCCATTTCAGATAATAATACACAGAGCTCCACGAAATATAAATAGTACTCTTCAACAATACAAATTGATAGATGAATATCATAATACTCGAACAGGCGGACATTTAGGAATCAGGAAAACTATTTTGAAATTAAAACAACGCTACATATGGAAGAACATGAGAAAAATGGTGAAAGAATATATAAATAACTGCGAAAAGTGTCACAGAAATAAAATACATAGACATATCAAAGAGAGTTTAACAATAACGAATACACCAACAACAAGTTTCGAAACTGTATCTATAGACACAGTAGGTCCATTAAAAATGTCGAATGGAAATCGATATATTTTAACTATCCAATGCGAACTTACCAAATTCACCACAGCACATCCTATCGCAACAAAAGAAGCTAAGACAATTGCAACCACGCTTGTAGAACAGTTCATACTTAAATACCAATGTTTTAAGACCCTTAAATCTGATTGCGGTACAGAATTTAAAAATTAATTGATGGCAAACATATGTAAATTGCTCGACACGCGACAAATTTTTTCGACTCCATACCACCATCAGACTATTGGAGCTCTAGAAAGAAATCATAGGGTTCTGAACGAATATTTATTATCTTTTGCAGATGACCAAGAATGGGATAAATGGGTCCCTTATTACACATTTGCGTATAATACTACGCCTCACGTAGATACATCATATTCACCGTATGAACTAATATTTGGTAAACTACCATCACTTCCGAGTGATATTACAAATGAACATGACAAAATTTATAATTTTGAAGATTACACTAATGAATTAAAACTTAGGTTAAAAACATCTATCAATAGGGCTAGAGATATGATTAAAACAGTTAAACATAAAAGAAAAATAGAGTATGATAGAAATAAGAATGAAGCAACATTAGAAATAGGTGATTTAGTTTTCGTAGGTTTAGAAAATAAAAGGAAATTACAGAGTCCCTATCACGGACCATATAAGATAATTGATAGATTAGGTGTAAATTCACTAGTAGAAATAAATGGCAAACATAAATTATTGCACAACAATATTTTAAAGAAATACATAAATAGCACTTTATAAATTACAATAAATCTAATGTTCACTAATAGAAATTAACAGCATATATAAATTGTTCCAAGACAACACGCCCCTACATATATGGTGTATATATCAAAAACGGACACAAACAAAAAAAAAATAATAAATAAAAATCTTCTGAAAAACATAATTATAAGCAAAGACTATAATAGTTAACATTAAGAATTTAAAAATAGTTTTGTAAGTCAAACAAAAAAAAAATATTTTAACTATGGTATATTATATAAGTAAATAACTCTTATAAACATATTGCTAAATTAAACAAGTAACAAAAAAAAAATTTGTTTATGAAAACTCTAATATGTAAGCTGCTCCTAAACTTCTCCAATCTTTAAAAATTATTTCAAGTAATAATTTTTCGCTTAAGGGTAAGGGTGTAGTGGCACAGCACAACAAGCTTACGGTATAATTGAAATTCGGCACAATTTAAAGAATTGAAATTGATAAACTAATTTTCGTTTTGTTTATTTTCTTTCATTCATAACGGCACTGGGTCAAACGATTTGTATTACATAGCGACTGACGCAAACAATGTTACTGCATTGACTTTGCAAGCTCAGCATAATTATTATTAGAACTAGTGTGAATGAAAGAAATGAAAAGAATTCTTAACAAAAAGATGTTGCACAATAGATCAATCTATTGGTTAACTAAAGTTTTATTACTTACATTGGAAAACATGGGAGGAGTTTTGGAAGCAGCAGCAAAATAAAATACTGGTATTTTTGATTTATATAGCAGAGAATAATTTTAATAAAGTAAGTTAATTTTTGGTTAAACAAAAAGAAACTCTTTTTTTATTTTCAAAGTACGGCGTAAAGCCATTTTTAGATTTTGCCATATAGATCGGCACCTTAGGGACATAAATATTGATTCATCCAAAATCCTCTTCACACTTATCTCTTTTATTAATAATTATCTTATAAAATTGGGTAATATAAAAAATATAAAATTTATTGAAATAAAAAATTTTACCTGACTTTTGTTATTGAGAAGTTGTTGTTATTGCTGTTGTAGATGCCGCTGCTGTTGAAGCTGCTGGTGTTGATGCTGCTGTTGATGATGTAGTTGATGCCGCTGCTGTTGAAGCTGCTGGTGTTGATGGTGCTGTTTATGATGAAGTTGATGCCGCTGCTGTTAAAGCTGCTGGTGCACTTAGTTTGCTTTTTTTTTTAATATTCTTTTAAAATAAGCTTTTTTTTGTTTATTAAATTTTGAGCTCTCATTTTTTTTTTTTGTTTTTAAGAACTTTTTTCCGCTGCACTTCAACACTTTTGCATATATGTACACTTGTTTTAAAAAACTCGCGGCGGCTTGCGAGTAATAATTTTTAATTTGTTTTTTCAATTAAAACCCGGCTCGCGATGGACCATGTATATTTTCGGATATCGGGGGGGAATGAATTTAAAACACTTTAAGTAAAAACTGGGGAGTCGCAATGAAATAAATAAATAAAAAGATTAAAAGGTTTAAATGGTCTTAATCGACCGATGTCGCTTTTATTAGTTACAACTTAAAAACTAACAAAGTTTTAAAAGAGCAGCAAGAAGCGCTGCTCAAAAGAAAATAAAGAATAAGAGCCGCAGTTGCTCATTGAACACCGCTGTATCGACAATTTACAGGGTGTTCACCGGTGGACCGAACAATCTAAGTTGTGTGGTTTTAACTTTTTCTTAAATAATTTTGTTAAAAATATAGATGCAATAATTAATTTTTGACATAAGAAAGCAGTGTTTCCTGCAACCAATAGAAGAAACAACATTTTTAGCTAGACAATTTGAAAGTCAGACTCGCATTTTAGCGTAATCGCAAAAATATTTAACGAAGAATTTTTTAGCATTTTAGCGATAGAGATTAAGGTTTCACTAGGCGATTTTCAGAATCTGGCCTCAGATTTTTGCATTACGCCAAATCTTGGAAAAAACCTACGAAAATAAAATCGACACTCACCATATCTTGCTCTATATATAGCTCGATTCGGAATTGACTGTAAGCAACAATGTCTAAGTTTAGTATACCTTCAAAGTTGAAAAGACTCTGCAGGATGATGTTGAGCAATACATGCAGCTCCGTCAAGGTAGGAATTGATCTCTCCGCAACTTTTAATATGAACGAGGTTTCAGGTACTATTACAGTGTGCAAAAAAGAGAAAATACATTTTTTTGCTTGTTAGACTATAAGGTCTTAAGAATACGTATACAAAATTTTAGAAAAAATATCAACAACAGTAAAATATATATCATTTATTCATATATTATCGTTCATAAAAGAACGCGATTGGATTGCGTTTTTCTCGAAACAAGTTTTTTCGAATTGGTTTCTAAGATATTTCAAGTTCTACTTGATCGATTTCGTTGAATCTTGATTTATTGTGATCTTCACACTCAAAAAAATACTGTATTAAAATTTACTGCACAACGTGTATTTATTTCATAAAAATGTAGTTTTATTTATTTATAAACACAAATGTAGTTGAACGATATCTTTTTACTGTATTTACACTTGAATAATTTGTACTACACGATGTAGTTATATGTACCCAATCAGCCATTTAGAAATAGTGCTTGGATTAAGCTTACATGCAATACAAAAAGCAAGCCTTATCCAAGCACGCTTGAAAAACTCTTGCCCAGGTAATAAATTTCCAAGTTCCTTTGTATAACTATTGCGTAAAACACAAAAAGCAAATGATGGACAATAATACTTGGAAAGGCTTGCATTAAGTAAGTGTTTTGCAATCATACTGTGAAAACGCTGACAACGGTAATAGTTTTACAACTGTTCAAAGTTGTCATGGTCTCATATATACATACATAAATGTATTTTATTTTTTTTTTATTGTGCCCGCAGGGGAGGATCAAAAATTTTGAGATCCTTCGGGCCTTACAACCCCGCGGTCCCCAGTTAAGGGGGTCCTCTGGTAATCTATGCCAAATTTTAGCCTTTTTTCAAAATATTGTGGAAAGAGAACGAGTAAAGATATTTTAGTTCCGCTTTTTGATTTGGGTAGCTTAATTTATTGAAAAAAATACAAATTTTTGAAAAAGTGAATTTATGGACCGTTCAGAAAGTTCTCGGCCTGGTAACGAGGTTCTCCGGAAAAAAGGTGGGTCCAAATTGCGCACGATTCCAAGAGTAAACATCGTCTGAAAAAAAAAAAAAATATTCAGTTACTTAGAATGAATGTCCCTATAGCCCCTACCTCGGAAACAAAAATCGAAATTTTTTTAGGGGGGGAGCCGCCACTTTGAAAATGAAAAATCGAATTTCGACCTTTTTTTTTGTAGTCTAGTGTAGAAAAAAAATAGTAAACATTATTTTTTCGGCAAGTTTGAGGTAGGGGCTATAGCGGCGTAAATTCTGCGTCGTTTCATGCCTCATATATCAAAATCGGTCAAAAACTGTTTGCGTTATCGTGCGCAAAGTTTTGAAAAACATGGTTTCGAGAAAAACGCGTTCGAAAATAAACTGAATCTCGTTCGTTTGCTTCTTTCATGTGAACACCTGGGCTCAAAATCATTTCAACCCCTAAATCAAAACATGCATGTATACATACTGCATGTATACATACTGTGTGTGTATATTTTGTAATATCAATACATATTTTGGAAGAATTCCACAGAATTTTCGACTAATGACTGCAGGCAAATAAACAACTTTGCTGATGCGTTATTTTGACGAAAACATACCTACACAAAAATGCCTGTATCTCCTAAACTATTTCGAATTTTGAAAAATCCTTTTGGGAAAATGTTTTTCAGTATCTGAGCAATAGATATATGAAAAAAAAAAATCGAAAAAAATTTTCGGATTACCAGAGGACCCCCTTAAGCAAACCCAGGCGCATCTGTCTCAGATTGAGCGGCTCCCTGGTCTGCGTCAGCGCCGTAGTGGCCGGCAGTTTTTGACCTGTCCGTAGGTATAAACGGAAAAATATTGAAAAAAAAAAAACAAAAATCAAAACAAAACAAAAAAAAAATTAAAAAAATAAAAAAAAAACCAAAAAATAAAACAAAAATAAAATAAACAAAAAAAAAATAAAACCCAGTATCGCCTGACCCATAGTGGGCGGCTTTCTGGTCTGCGTCTGTACCGTAGCGGTCGGCAGTCTTTAAAACCTGTCCGAAGGTATAAAAGGATATGGTAAGGACACCCTGAAAATAAACCATCTTCGCATAAATGTCTGGTGATAACACTATTACTCCAGGTGGCAGCCACAATAGTGGAAATCCACCCGTGGGAACTCCCACGGTCGGGGCAAGGATTCTGGAGGCTCCAACCAACATTTCAACATTCACTGCTGCAGCGGTGGCATACTCGGCCGCTGCACCAGTTAAAGCTACGAGTAACAGCGATCCCACTGAGAACCCATTTAAAATGAGTTCCAGGATCCAGCGATCGCCAATAAAAGGCACAGCCGGTGGCACCCCAATAGAGCCACAATCGAGAGAGTCGGTGAATACATCATCCACCCAAGAAGCACCAAGCGCCGGAGTTGACGACCCCGTCATCAAAAAGCTGGATAAAGTGAAATCACTTATCCAAGGCCTGTCAGATTTTGTGAAGAGCAAAAACAACGTTCATCACGAAATCAAGTGGATAATAAACCTGGCAAATCTGGCTTGCGTTGACCTCTCATTCGAAGTCCACGCAGATACTGCGAAAAAACAACAGCAGTATAATTGTTCGCAATCGCACAATTCAACTGTGCGATTGCACAAAGACTCCCAGACGGATCCGATTTTCAAGAGGATCCCATAGGCCACTCCTAAAAGAGCAAGCGAATTCAGCTGGCTGTCGAGGAGGGCACTCCTAAGCCCATCCCAACGTGGAAAATCCGTCCACGCAACCCGAAATTTCATCGGCGAAGCGCAAGGTCGAGACTTGGACCAAGGTCGTAAGCAAGGCGAAAAACTCAAAAAACGTAAAAAATCGCCCCAGAAGCTAGCCAGACCAGATGCCATCGGTGTAGCGAAAGCAGGTGAGCTCTCATATAGCGACATCATCAAGAAGATGAAAGAAGAAAAGGCACTTGAAGAGTTCGGTGAAAACGTCTCAAGAGTTAGACGCACTGAAAAAAGTGAAGTGCTTATTCAGCTTAAGCGGTCCACAACCCAGTCGACTCAGAAGCTAAAAGAAGAGTTCGACATGGTATTTAATGGCCAAGCCGAGACGAGCGCCCTAACAGAGGAGATGCAGGTCGAAATTAAAGACCTGGACGAAGTGACAACATCGGACGATGTGCGAAACGCCGTTCAGAAGTATCTGGGTGAGCCTATAGTGGTGAGCGTGAAGTCACTTCGTAAAGCCTATGCTGGCACACAAACGGCGGTTGTAAGCCTACCTCTGACACAGGCAAGAAAGATGACCGAAACTGGCAAGCTTAAAGTTGGCTGGGTCATATGTAGGGTTCGAGAAAAATTTACTCAAACCAGGTGCTTCAAGTGCCTCGACGTTTGTCATTGCGCAAAAAGCTGCAACAACACTGACCGAAGTAAGTGCTGCATGAAGTGCGGTAAAGAGGGCCACAAGGCGAAAGAGGGTAGTGCGGAGGCAAGCTGCTATTTATGCATGGCCAAGAAAAGCACAGAGACAAACCACCGTGCCGGAAGCTGGAGATGTCCATCCTTCAAAAAAGCTACGAAGCCTAAGCGAAGATGAGATTCCTGCAGCTTAACTTTAACAACTGCCGAGCAGCGCAAGACCTATTAGCGCAAACGGTCAGAGAACAGAGCACCGATCTTGCAATTCTAAGCGAACCGTATGCCTGCAAAAACCCAGGAGTTTGGACCTCAGATAACACTGGCAAAGCTGCTGTATGGTCGTGCGGGAGGGACCCCTTCCGTATACACCTTCGTACACGCGCAAACGGCTTTGTTCGAGTCGAGGTAGAGGGTGTTCAGATTGTGAGCTGCTACCTTGCCCCAAGTTTGTCATTTGAAGAGTTTGGCGAGACCATAGATGCCATAGTTGAGGACGTACAAGGGACTAAGCCAGTTCTAAAAGCTGGCGACTTTAACGCTTGGGCTGTAGAATGGGGCAGTCAACGTACAAACCAAAGAGGCTTCATACTCCTCGAGGCGTTCGCATCACTTGACGTGGTGCTGCTCAATACCGGATTGCAGCACACATTCAGAAGTGCAGGAGGTAGCTCCTTTATTGATCTGACCTTCGCTAGTAGTGAGCTTGGTATTCAGACTGGGTGGATGGTGCAAGATATTTATACGCACAGTGACCACCACGCCATTACATACACGTTAAGTAGACAACATCGTAGCCGAAGTAATAGTAGCGAAAACAGATCTGCTTATAAAACAGATTCGCTAGATGAAGACATCTTCAGAGTAATTATGGCTGACTTACACCTCGCCGGCACAGCAACCGATATGGCAAGACAAACTACTGACCAAGTCAGGAGAGCTTGCGACGCTTCCATGCTCCTAAGAAAACCAAGCAAACGACAGCGCAGCCCAGTTTACTGGTGGTCCCAGGAAATCGCAGAAGCGCGCAGAGAATGCATTCAAGCTAGAAGAAGATACTACCGCTCAAGAGGTACCGACAGATTCGAATTTCTTCGCGAATCCTACCGTGTATCCAAAAAATCTTTGAAAAAAGCTATTAATAGGAGCAAGCGCAAGTGCTTTCTGCAGCTATGTGATGAGGCAGAAGCTAGCCCATGGGGAACCGCCTACAAGCTTGTAACAAAAAAGCTGAAGGGATTTAGACAGCCCACTCCTACGGACCCACACTTGCGTGGTAACGTTGTAAGGACTCTCTTCCCGCCACAACCAGCAATTTTGCCCCACGATGCAGATGAAGACGATCTGAATCAAATAGTAAGGGTTAGTACTGACGAGGTGGTGACAATTGCCAAATCCGTGAAGAAAGAAAAGGCACCAGGGCCAGATTGTATTCCTAACCGTGCGTTAAAACTCGCCATCTTAGAGCAACCTCAGACATTTGTCGAGCTCTTCAACGCCTGTCTAAGGGAAGGCATATTTCCAGCTTAGTGGAAGGCCCAGAGACTAGTGCTCATACCAAAAGGCAGTGCCTCCACGGAAGATCCCTCAAGCTACAGACCAATTTGTCTGCTTGATACATTCGTGAAAATCTTTGAGCGACTGTTGTGCAACCATTTATTAAGTACCTCGGTGTGCTAATCGACTCTCGACTCTGTTTCAAACAGCACCTAGAGTATGCCCACAGAAAAGCAGCTAATTCATGCCTGGCGCTAGCAAGAATGTTGCCAAATACACGAGGACAAAAGCAAGCTCGCAGGACACTTCTTCTCAATGTCGTGCGTTCGATTTTGATGTACGCATCAACGGTCTAGGCTGCAGCGATTAAGGTGAAGTCCTACCGTCGAGGAGTAGAGTCGGTGTACAGACTAGGCGCTCTTAGAGTGTGCTGCGCTTTCAGAACAGTGTCTCAGGATGCAGCTCTAGTGCTCGCTAGCTCGATCCCCATCGACCTCTTGGTGGAAGAGGCCCAACCAGGAGCTGTTAGCGAGAGCGCATCCTCTCGTAAAAAATGGGGCGAAAGTATATCCCAGTGGCAGGCACGTTGGGATAGATCGGCGAAGGGACGCTGGACCCATCACCTTATCCCTAACCTTTCCGTGTGGTGTGGTAGAAGTCATGGTTCAGTGAATTTCTACCTCACCCAAATTCTAAGCGGGCACGGTATATGGGGCGAAAGTATATCCCAGTGGCAGGCACGTTGGGATAGATCGGCGAAGGGACGCTGGACCCATCACCTCATCCCTAACCTTTCCGTGTGGTGTGGTAGAAGTCATGGTTCAGTGAATTTCTACCTCACCTAAATTCTGAGCGGGCACGGTTACTTTAGAGCATACCTGTATAAATTCAAGCATGCAAGTGACTCCTATTGCACTCATTGCCCTGGTAGCATAGTAGAAGACACTGCACATGTCCTCTTCGAGTGCCCTTGGTTCAACGAAGCAAGAACTGATGCTTCGGTCCGCCTGGGCGATGTGGTGACACCCCAAAACTTGGTGAACCTCATGTTGAGAAGCGAAACCAACTGGTCAGTGGTAAGCTCCTTGTCCAAACGCTCCTTGTCGACGAACTTCGAAGAGTCGAGCGTTTGCAAAATAGTTCAGCGTTAGATAGGGAACTATATTCGATGTTTAGGGTTCTCCCCGACCCAGAGTCGACATCAAGTTAAGGAGAAAATTTAGGCTCTTAACTTGACAGTCATCCGACAGGCAAAATAAGTCCATCAGTTTTCAGCTTAGTGCTGTTCCCCCATCCCGCGAAGTTATGCCTAACGGCGGTTCCACGGGATTCATACTGGGTCGAAGATTCAATGCGGAGGTTTAGGTTTAGTGCGTAGGAATCGCACACTCCCACCTGCACGGTTGCGCCTTTTGAAGGTTCCCCCTTCGCGAATAAAAAAAAAAAAAAAAATGTATTTTATTTTCATTTTGTTCGCTCAGCAGCCATAAGGCTTACGGCAAGCTGTTAGAGTGTCCGACTCATATGCGGTGGTTCGCGCGTTCGATCTCTGGGGTAGCAAACACAAAAATTTTTGAAGGCATGCAATTTTTCATATAAATATATGCTTCAATTTTAACAAACAAAAATAAAAAATAAATAAAAATAAAAATGTTCCGGTTGGGAATTGAACCTTAGATGTCCAAATCACAACAAACTAAATAAAAAAGCGGCTTACCAACTGAACCACGGAATAAAAATTTTTCGCGAGTGCTAATTGATTTGTTGAATTCAGCACACTTGGAAAAAGCTTATTAAAACACTTATATCCAATTGTAAAAACAACACTTGGATTAAGCTTGAAGTAAGGAATATTATTCCAAGGGTTCACTTTCGTTTATCCTACAATTACATGTAAGCGTTCTACAATAGTAAATGAAAGCGTTATCCAAGCTTGAGGCTTACGTTTGTAAGCTTGTTTAAAGCTTATTCCAAGCTTGTTTGGCTGATTGGGTAGTAAGTATTTGTTCAGATGTATTTCTTGTGAATACAAAAATTATTTAAATTATTTAAAAAAAGTAGGAATCTTTGCCTTTGCTTTTAATTTTTTTGTTCTTCAAAATTAAAAATAAACAAAACAAAAAACAAACAAAACTGAAAATATTACGTCCTGCTGGTAAGTAATCACTTTTAAATTCATTTGTTGGTTTCTAATGCAATTATTCTTCTAGCGGATGTGTTTGCATTAAGCTCTGCTGCACTAACTATTCTTTCTATTCTAAGGTCGCGTACATAGTGGAGGCTGAAGTGTTCAGGCTTTTTTAGACACCATTTCGCGCTGTTGCGGCTCGTAGTGAATTAAAGCGGCCTAGCATTGTACGGACTTGCAGGGAGCTGCTACTTTTTTTATTGTGTGTAATGTGTTGTAATGTAAACAAGCGACAAATATTTCATTCTTATATAATTATAACCAGATTCATATAATATTTTGCAAGAATTGTATAGCCAAATTCATATAATATTTTGCAAAAATTGTTAACTGTTTATTAATTTTAATTCAAAATGCTTTAAGTAATGTTAATATTCTGATTAATAAATAATATTAATTACAATAAAAAATAAAACACCTACTTTATTAGGTCTTGTTCAATATAGCAAAACTTACTGCACATGTAGTAAAAATTACTACACATGTAGTAAAAATTTATTTTGAATACTGCAAAACGAAAATTTGATTTTCATATTTATTTAAAAATGATGTAGTAAAATATACTACACTTGAAGTAAAATTTACTGCAATAAACCGTTTTTATTTTCTGTAGTAAAAATAACTAAATTTATTTAGTAAAAACAAATACATTTTTATTTGGACGGTGAGCTACTACCTTGCATTTATTTTGAGTGCATAGACTCTCTTAAGCACTCTACCTATAAAAAGCCAAAAAAGTTATATATTGTTTTATGGCTAAGAATTTCGGTCAAAAGAGAACCCCTCTTTTGTAAATTTGTTTTTCAACGCATGCCATTTTTTTGTTTGCTTTTCCTTTTTTTTATTTGCATAGGTAAAGAGCTCAACTACAACCCTTTACTGAAGAATGCACTTTGAATTTTACTTTCAGACGCCTTGAAAATGCTGGAAACGAGAAACCAACTTACAACCTGTTTTTAAACACGCCAACTTCAACGACCTCTATAAAATAAACAACAGATACAAAAACAAAAAAAAAAAACCATTTTTATATCTTTAATTTTAACTGTACATAATATAAATAACTTTGAATTAAATAATGTAATGTAAAAACTAGTAAGGTGTATTTTCGACTTGGCCGAAGTTTAAATACCCACGGTCGATTCGGAAGCAGTGTTGGCGGAAGACGTTTAGAAAATATGCTTTTTAGCATTTACAAATATTCCAAAATATTCCACTAACAATTTAAATATTCCACAAAAATATTCCACTTTAATTGTAAACCTTCTTTAAAAAAAAGAAAAATGAGTTTTTCACTGACTGAGGCTTTAAATGGCTTATACACATTTTCACAAAAACTTTACAAATAACCCTTCACCCAAATATATATATTTACATTCAATTTTAATTCAGGTACATAATCGTGATTAACATATAAATGAAAGTTTTTTTTTTCATATAAATTAGTTTTATTAAATATTTCTAATAATAAGTAGTATAAGGGAGTGTGCTAATTGGCTACTTTTCCTACTGTCGACGGAAATTTTGGCAGTTCTGAGGTGAATTTTACCTTTCAAAATTTGTAGTAGCCCTAGGGGCTAGTATAATTTTTGACAACAACAAATAAGAAAAAAACTATTTTTCATTTGAATTTTAACAAGATTTTTGAAAAGTGAGATTGCCATTAATTGTCAATCGTTTTTAAATCTTATTGGTAAGTTATTAATTTTCATTAAATAAATGAAATATTGCTTATAAGCAAAATTTTTAATATTATATGTCAAAATTGTAAATTCCCAATTGGCACAACAAAAACGTAAATTACTTTCCCCACAGTGTAAATATTTTCAACACTTCTCACCTCGTTGTAAAAGTAGCCAATTAGCACACACCCTAAGTAATATTTCTAAAATAAGTTATCAGGTATATTGTAAGTATCACAACACTTTTTATTAACATGAAGCCATGTTTTTATATTAATCAAATTATTCAAAAGTGTACCTTGTACTCTGTCGCGGATTTAAGTTTTGAAAAGGCTCATTTAACTTTAAATTCCCTCTACTTCAGCATTGCAAAATGGTAAGAAAAGAAGAGAAAGCTCAGATTCTCTTTAATCAGTAAATGGATTTAATCCTTGGGAAAGCTTAAACAACAATACTTACTTGTATTTCCCTCAATTTCCAATCAACAAGCTTCAGGTTTTCAAATTCTTGAATAACTTTTGTAGCCTTATTTGTTTCATAGAAACGTATAATTTTCTTTGCTTCATTTACACAATTTTTTTTATATAAATTAAAAACGGAAAGAAACGATAATTTTTAAAAGTTTAATATTTTCTGGTATTCGAGATTTAACTTGAAGAAAGGAAGTTGAAAACAAAAATTTTGTAAGAGTTTGTCACTTTTTCTGCGTCATTAATATGCACACTTGCTAACATATTTTCAGTTTGAAATCGTAAAAAGAGCTTTGAGAACGTTAACTCAAAATTCAATTTTGAAGTAAAAATATCAAAACTTGGTACATCTTGAAATTCCCTAAAAACTTTATTAGAACAACTAAGTCCTTTAAAATTTTCAAGACATCAATGTTATTGCTTTTAAACATTAAATTTACCCTCTGTACTTGCTTCAAAATATGTTAAATAACATGTTAAATCAATAAAAGTAATTTTTAGTAGACATTTTTTAAAAATCTTTTAAAAATTCAGATAAAAAAAATATTCCACTTTATATGCTGCATATTTTTGGACAATAAATATGCTCTCAGAAACAAAAATATTCCTTTAGTGGAATATTGTATTCCACTCTGGCATCACTCTTCGTAAGGCTAAAAAGATTTTAATTGGAGCGCTTAATGTATAAGATTTTAAAATATTTTATTTTTTTTATGACGTCTAAAATACAAACATATCAAATTGTTTTCCTGCAGCTTAAACATAAGACTTTTTATAAAGTTTTCAATTTTGGGGTTGCATGGGAGGTTGGCGTGTTCGTGGTGGTGTCTCGTAGCTTAAATATTAGCCTATTTATAGAGTTTTCACTATAGTGGGTTGTATGGGAAGTGGGTGTGTCCGTAGGCGGATGACGCTTACTTTCCTTCCACGATTTAGTTTTGACATAAAATACAAACATTTTTGCCTGTAGCTTGAAACCACCTCTATTAAAAGAGTTTTCAATTTTGAGGTTTTATTGGAGATGGGCGTGTAGTGGATGGATGACGCCCATTTTTCTAAAACGTCTTATTTTTGATATAAAATTAATTAGTACCTAATTTTATTTTTGTAGCTTCGACAGAAGCCTCTTCATATAATTTACAATTTTAGGGTTGTATGGGAGGTGGGCGTGTTAGTGTGGATGACGGTTTTCTTGCACACGTTAGTTTTGACATAAAATACACAAATACCGAAATTCAGTTTTGTAGCTTTAATATTAGTCTATTTTTAGCGTTTTCATTATTGGGGTTGTATGGGAGGTAGGCGTGGTTTTCATCCGATCTAACCCATTCTCGAACTTGATCTTCGCTGTTTTAAAAAAAGCTTAGATATGAAGTTTCATAACGATAGCTTGAAAATTACGGCTGTAATCGTGTCGACAGACGGACAGGTGGTGATGCCGATCAAGAATATATATACTTTTCTATACCTACCACGCCTCCTTATGGGCGTTAAACACGTCGTGACAAAATTAATATACCCCTTACGCAGTTAATAAAAATTAATAAAAAAGGTGTTGTTTTTTAAAGCTGCACACTGTAATAGTACCTTCAGACAAGGCGACCCGCTATCATGCGATCTCTTCAACTTTATCATGGAAGGGATCCTACGAAAGTAAAAGTGGGTTTGACGGTGAACGAGGGCAAAACAAAGTATATGCTGTCTGCAAATAGGGAAGCGTGGCGTCTAGGCTCCCATGTTATAGCAGGCAAATATAACTTTGAAGTTATCAAAGAGTTTACATACCTTGGCACCGCCGTAAACAGCAACAACAATGTCAGCCTGGATATAAAGTGAAGAATAACAATTGCTAATAGATGCTACTACGGGCTAAGCAATTAGGTTCCAGAGCCCTCTTTCGATCGACAAAACTAACACTCTACAAGACGCTCATTACACCTTTGCTTCTCTATGGCGCTGAGGCATGGGTAGTATCGCAAACAGATGCAGCCGCTCTTGGGGTGTTCGAGAGGAAAGTTCTTCGCAAAATCTTTGGTCCTGTTCGAGTTGATGACGACTATCGCATTTGAATGAACCACGAACTGTGCGGAGCTCTTCGACGACAATGACTTAGTCCAGCGTATAACAATTCAGTGACTACGTTGGCTGGGTCATGTCATTCGTATGGATGAAGAAGCTCCAGCGAAGAAGGTACTTGAGGCGAACGTCGAGGGTCGACGACGAAGAGGAAGAGCGTGCCTCCGCGCTTGGTGAAAGAGATCGGAAATAATCGGCCATAACCCGACCATGGATTGTCATGGCCACCTAAGTGAGTAAAGAGCACAGAAGTAAGTGCACATGACAATAGATTACAAATATATCATGAATGCTTGATAACTGAAGTATTAAGTTTCATATTCTGTATTAATTTTTACATTAATACGTGATACCCACTATATGAATATAAGAGGGTATACTTTTTTTAACAATGTTCTATATACTCAAGATGTATTAAGGAAGGTGGCAGAAGTAGGTTGACTTCTAAGAAGTCCACAACGCTGCGATGTCAAAATCGAAAATAGTAATGATGCCGTATTTGGAACGATAATCCTATGAAAAATCCAATGCATCGTTACTTGGTTTAACAGCTTCTAATTTTTTGTGTATTTCTTGCAATTTTTCTTATATAATCACCCCTGTTGCAGAAACCGATTACTGTCGGAATTAGAATTAAAACCGACAAAATTTGCTCATGAATTCTGACTTTGTCGATTTTATGTTCGAATCGGTTTCAGTGTCTGTTTTAGGTGTCATAGAAACCGATTTTATCGATTTGCTTATCGGAAATAAACCGAGCCGCTGATCGCTGTCAGAATTAATCAATTGCGCCATTTTTGTGTTTGCTTTAGAGTAATTTATGACATGTAAGTACATAGATAAGCTACAAATTTTGTTAAATAATTTATTATTATTAATTTTTCCATTTTCTTACAGGGGAAAACACAAAAATAAAATTCAAAACTCCATGATCTTGGATTTTATGGAAAAAAACGCCGACATCGCAAAGGGGTTCACAAAGCGCGATAAACCTTCTGTAAATTCCCAATGGGAGCAACTTACTGCCTCCTTAAATAGCGCGGGTCCACCACAGAAGGAAGTGACCGGGTGGAAAAAAGTACATTTCTAGTTTTTCATTAAAAAAGCAAACGAAGTCATTACAAGTCAAACATTTTATTATTTCTTATTTGTTTATCTAAAGGTATGGACTGAATGGAAGAGTGACATCAAAAAGAAAATGGCTCACAACAAAATTGAGGCGCAAGCAACTGGTGGCGGGCCCTTCTCAAAGTACCAGCTGACCCCAACAGAAGAAACCATTGTCCGTATTTGTGGAATGAAGCATTCAGTGGAAGGTGTGCCGGGCATACCATTAGGGCAGCAAGAAGAACCTGCACTGGGCATGTCATTTGACGAGTCTGTGGAAGTCGGAGCTAACATATCATTATGTTGTAACGATGATACGGGTCATTTAAATGGCGAGCAAATGCCTTCGACGTCATCAAAACGAGCTCTTGAGTTTTCACTTACTGGCAGTGTTCCGAAAGCACCCAGGTTGAAAAGCACAGCGGAGCGTTTAAAAGATTTTATGGAAGAGAACAACGACAGAAAAATTCAAATCAACGACAGACTGGCACAGCTCGTTCAACTAGGGAAAGAAAATGCCAGCAATTCAAGGCACCTTTATCGTGCTAGTGAATCTATAGCAAAAGCAGTGATTGATCTTAAGAATGAATTTGTGAGTGCTAACACTCGTTTAGTACAAGCAGTGCAAGAAAAGAACCAAATTAAACAAAAACAATTGGATGTAGAGCTGTTAAAGTTTGAAATGGAAAAGAAACGAAACAAAAAGGATGTGTAATATTCTCATTATTTTTATTTAAAGTTACATGAAAGTTTTAAACACATAATTTAAAACTTATGAATCGCAATGAATTCTAATATTTTTGTTTTTTAAATACTAAAATACTACTACTTTATACTATTTAATTTAATGAAATGTGATTTAATTTAATGAAATGTGATTCTCTTATGTTTTTGTTTTTTATATACCTTCTATTAATATGAATTAATGATTTTTGTAGTTTTTTAGTTTTTTTTTAGAAAATAAATAAGTTTTATTTTTTTATGGATTAAACACTTTTTTATGGATTTATAAAATACTTAAGAGGCTATTGGCAATTTCATCTCTGATCCTTTGTCCTTCGGTTTGTAAAGTCGCGGTGGGTATGAAAATATTGTTTTCAATATTTTCTTTGAGCTGAGAAGAAGTTTCCTCCTGAACGTGTTCGATTTTGAAGGTTCTACAAATATTGTGAAGTGCACAGCAAACGTTGATTATTCGAGCTACTTTTTCTGCAATGTGCTCAACAAGCAGCGAAATCTACTTTTAAGCACACCTATGGTTCGTTCCACAATATTACGAGCCGAAGAATGTGCCATATGGGCATCTCCCAAAAAAGGTCCACCAAAATTGAAGTAAACATTAACATAAAGCACTCTAACAGCTTTAAACTTTATTTTTTTTTATTTTGATTAGTATTACTGCTATGTAACTTGAATTGAACTTATTACAATTTATTTTTATTAAAATTTATAATGAACATCTTAACTGTATTTTACTACTGTGGAAAATTTGTCGCGTCCATGATGTCGCGTCCGTATTCGTGCTATATCTATTTAAATAAAGGTAAGAGATAATTCTCATATTTCAAAAGTCTACGAAGAAAAGTTATCCTTTGACCTCCATTAACATGTATATAATATATAAAAAAAAATTCTCAAAATTAGCTAAATTTTGCATATTTCTATACCAGCTTAAAAACACTTCTGTTTTTCGTCGCGTCCGTTTCATTGTATGATTGCTTATTACTTTGTACTTATTTGTACTAAATCTTGCCAATATGTTTATAAAATGTAGTACTCTTTCATCGCGTTAGAACAATTAAAATACATATCGGCTCTTTTTGTTTTTTTCTTGTTTTTCGAGTAATTAAAACCGTGCGAATGTCGCGTCCGTGCCACTGGGAGATGCCCATATTGAATCTATATTCTCGGTTATTATATTGTGGATCTGTGTACGGCGTTAGAAGAAATGGCTCAATACCATATCCACAGTCGCCTAGTAGTCTATATGTTCGGTCGCCGGATTCGTACAGCCTCAGAAAATATTGTCGAGCGCTGCTTACACTCCAAACAAAAGCATCATGGCCTCATCCAGGATATCTTGCATCCACCGCTCGTATTTTCATATCGTTGTCACATATCTTGAATAATATGTATGAGCATGGTTTCTGCTTGTTAAGAACATATTTTTCATACTCACAATCATTGCGTTAATGCTGAAATATCCTTTACGATTGAAGTATAGGTGCTCATCGACGTTAGGCTTGATAATCTTGACATGCGTACCATGGATGCAACCAGTTATACCAGGTACTTTGAACTTGGTATAAAAGTGCTCTCTCGATCTATGCTTCTCAGTTGGGTCCATTTCAAGTTTTACCCACTGTCGACAAATTGAGCGCTCCAAAGCTTTTAGCACGTCTGTAAGTACCAGTGAAACAGTACTCCTTGCCAGGCTTATGCTCGAGTCGTTTCCTACCGCCCGCTGGTAAGAGCCCTCTGCTAAAAATCATAATGCCGTTGCCAGCTGAAGTACAGGTGAAAGCGATGTCTGGCGTAATTCATATTTGATGGTATCCAGCACAATGAGGAATGCTTCCTTGGTTAATCGATATTGGGCTACGAATCTAAAAATTTGCACATTTTTTTAACTTTGTCTAAGTATATTACACTTATTTATTTCTCACTCAGACTGCGGCCGCTCCATTATATTGCTGTGATCCCTTAACATCCTCCTTTTCAATTTCTCAGCCTTTTCCTTCTCGTCCTCCATTAACAAAAATACTACAACTGCTGCACTCATTATAGTTAATTTTTTTATTTATTTTGTATTTAATTTCACGCAAATTACAAAAAGGCGAACAAACTGTAACTTTTTACACAATAAATAAAAAAAACAAGCTGAAAATATCTTAACGTCAACTAAAACAGCTGTTTCGAATATCGGTTTCGGTTTTGTTCGAAAAACAGTAAAACCAATCAGATTTCATGACACCTTTTAAAATCGACATCGGTTTTCAATTCCGATAAAAGGCAATTCCGACTTGGTTTTCACAACACCCCTGAATATTTTGTTGTGATTAATAAGAAGTTTATTTTAAATATGTTGAGAAACTGTTCTTTCTTTACTTGATCTTACGGTTCCGAGTGAACAACACGCGTTTTGAGCGATTTTATTTTCTTGTGTGTGTTATTTGTTATAACCTAAACCTGAAAGGTGAGGGTATATTAACTTTGTGCAAACGTTTGTTACGCATAGAACGAAGCGAGTCCGGTATAGAAAAGTATATATATTCTTGATCAGCGTCACCACGTGAGTCGAGCTATCTATGTCCGCCCATCCGTCCGTCCGTCCGTCTGTGTGTTGTCCGTATACACAGGATAAGAAGAAGGAGTCGAGATAATTGGATGAAACACTACTACACATGGTCACATGTACCCAAGGATCTGCACTATTGAATATTTTTGGAATCCGCCCACGGACACGCCTACCTCCCGTACAACGCAAAAATTTAAAACTGCATAACTCAGCTCATAATAAGTCTACAACAATAAAATTTGGTATGTGTGTGTTTTATATCAACACAAAGATGTCATTGAAAAATTGACGTCATCCGCTCACGGACACGCCCACCTCCCATACAACCCAAAAATTGAAAACGCAATAAATAAGCCTCTGTTCAACCTTAAGAGCTAAAATTTGGCACGTATGTTTTTTATAACAAAAAAAAGATGGTTTTGAAAAATGGACATCGTCCACCCACGGACACGCCTACTTCCCATACAACACGAAAATTGAAAACTGCATAGCTCAGCTCATAATTAGCCTACAAAAATAAAATTTGGTATGTGTGTGTTTCATACCATTACAAATATGTCTTCGGAAAATGGACGCCATCCGCTCACGGACACGCCCACCTCCCATACAATCCAAAAATTGAAAACGTAATAAATAAGCCTCTGTTTGACCTACAGGGCTAAAATTTGGCACGCATGTTTTTATGACAAGACAAAGATGGTTTTGAAAAATGGACGTCATTCGCCCACGGACACGCCTACCTCCAATACAACCCAAAAAGTTTAAAACTCAACAAGTAAGATTATGTTTGTCGTAGAGAAATTAAATTTGGAATGTATGTTTTTTATACCAAAACTAAGGTGTGTTCCAAAATTGGGAGTGATCCGTCCATGAACACGCCCACCTCCCATAGCGAAAGCACAATAAAGGCATTAACTGTGAGCTACAGGAATAAAACTTGGTATGTGTAAATTTTTCATCAACATTTAAATCAGCGATGCACAGCGTTGGCAGAGCTTCCAACACAAGCGCACCATTTTTGTTTTAGTATGTGTGTATAACACAAAAATTCAATATAAAAATTTGCGCATAAGATGCTTACTGCGTGAAGATCAAACGCAAACTGATTCAACGCTAGCGTCGCAGAAGTTCGGTAGCTTCGTACACACGACTTGTCTGTGAAAGCCGAGTGGCTCCCCGAAGCTCTTGTGTGCACCTCTGATTTAAATGCATATAAAGTATAGGCTTCATCCGCCCACGGAGACGATCATTTACAATAAACAATTTTTGTTTTTGAAAAGTAGGTTTAGGGTATTTCATAGTCGGCCTAGACCGACTTTAGACTTTCTTTAATTGTTTTCATTTCATTTCATTTATTTATTTAAGATTTAATTTAGATTTAAGATTATAAGTTATCTTTTAGCCTACAACGAAGAGCAATATATAATCAACAGGGAACATTAAATAATAAAAAGAAATTGTATATAATTTTAATTTTTTTTATTGTTTAATTGTTTAATATATACTTTAAAATAAATATTAATATATAAAATCACTATAAAGCTTAACTAAACATTTACGCTTCACTAAGGGAAAATAAATATTGGATAAATATTGAGTTTAAACAGGTGTATTTTGGAATGATTAGATTAAAGGTTCTGTTGGAAACAGCGAAACGTAGTTTGCCATAAAGGTTTGATGGGGTTTTATTAATGATCAGTTTGTGTAGGAATATGCAGTTTCTGGCATTTATTAAGCTTTTTATTATACTACAACCCAAAATTTCCTTGTTTTCTTAAGGAGATATTTTCAAAACGTCTCACTCCATAGATATATCTCGCCGCGTCATTAAATGCAACATGGATTTTTTATGCACAGAGTGAGAGTCAAGGTTACAGTAGATAAGCTCAGAATAAGTTATTAAGGGAATAATAAGCTAGATAACTAGTCTTTTTAGTCAAAGTAGGAGTGAATTTAGAAGATAAACACAGGCATCTAAGCGTATAATAAATTTGCCTAATTATATTATTAACATGGTAAGTACACGTTAGTTTCGAGTTTACAACAAAGCCTAAGTTTATTTAAAATTTTATCAACGATTTGCAACTGTTTTCCATTAAGGGTAATTATCGTTCCTTTTTACCTTTTATTTATAATTTAAAAGGTAAATTATCGGATTAAGAGATCCTTTTCAGATAGCCCAGTTAGATATAGCGGTTAAATCTTCGATAGTTCTACAACACAAGTCCTCGACAAGGCCAATTCTATTAGAAGAGTATAATTGAACGTCATCTGCATAAGCATGCATCGTCATATTATTATACACAGTAAAAATGTCATTAATACATAAACTAAAAAGAAGAGGATCCAAGGATCGCTGTTTTTGTTGTTGGTGTTGTTGTTGTTTTCGTTGTTGTTTTTGTTGTTGGATAGAGTTATCTTGGGTTTGTTGTTGTGGGTGTTGTTGCTTAGAGTTGTTTTTGTGTTAGAAGTAAACTATTGTTGCTGTAGTTGTTTTGGTGGTTGTTGTTGAAGGTGTTGTTGATAAAAGCAAACTAATTTTGTTGTAGTTGTTGTGGTTGTTGTTTAAAGTTGTTGTTGTAAGAAGTAAACTATTGTTGTTGTTGTTGTGGTTCACTTTTGTACTTTCATGTGAGCTTAAATTTGTGCCAAATTTTAGTTCCTCATAGCCTTTGAGATAGTAAGCAATTAATGAAGCAACACTAACATTGGAACCTGTTTCGTACAGGAACAATGTGTTCACATTGTTCCCACTGGGGTGATCGTCGCCACTGTACGAATTAAGGTAGTCCGTTATGAAATAATTTTTTTAGTGTGCAAGAACTGGAATGTGATGCTTCTGTGTTTGGGTTGTGAGTGCGAGAGAGCTGGAGAGTTCTACTGTCTGCTGTTGTAAACGAAAAAGAATGAGAGAAAAGGTCTTGATTTTTTATGAGTTTGCTTCTGTTAATGTGAGTATACACATTTTTTGGCTTCATTGTTAAAAGAAGTTCATAGCGATAACAGCGTAAGCCAATCTGATCAAAATAAATAAAGTGATTGAAAAAGTGAATGTTTTTAAATTTGGTGCAAAGATTATTGCAGCAGCAGGTAATTTATACAGTCCATTAAAATAAAGCTAGTGTGCAGTGGTAGTAAATATGTAATTTATTACATATATCATTATATTATCAAGTCATAGAAAAGTGTGCTGGTGAAAGAAAAATATAAAGAAGAAGAGATAAAAAGTGTGATTAGTTTCGCATTATACAGAATGGCAAAAGAAATAGCAAATATTTGCTGCTGGTGCTGTAGTTTCGTTGCTAATAGCGCTGGCCTTGAAGCAACCGATTTCCTTTTGTTTTTTTCGTTGAATTATGGTTTTGTTGCTTGGTGCGTGAGCTTGTAGAAATGTATATGTGTGCAAAGAAAATATGCGTAGCAAGAGCAAGAGAGCGAGAGTCATGAAAATAAAAATTAAATTAAAAGTGTGCTGAGGACAAAGAGCGCAAAAAGCAAAGAAGGCAAAGATATGTTGATGGCGAGAAGTTGCGAACAGTGGGCATAGTCATGTGAAAAAGCGAAATAATTTGCTTTTGTTAATATGAGCACATGGAGCTTAAGTGGGCACATTGATTGTAAATCAAATCAGCGAAAATCGCAGAGGGCAAGAAAAACCTGCAGATGGTGCTAAAAGATTTCCAACAATTGCATGTTTGAGTGGGCAGGATTTAGGTGGGCTGAGACATTTTCAAACACATATGCTAAGTGGAAAAAGTGTGCAAACAGATTGCATGTTTGAGTGGTCATAATTAAAGTGGGCTGAGGCATTTTCAAACACACATGCTGGTGAAAAAGGGTGCAAATAGATTGCATGTTGAATGGGCAAAATTTAAGTGGGCTAAGACATTTCCAACTGGTAACAACAAGTGCGCAAGTAGATTTGAATATAAATAATAAAGGTGCATATTTCAAAAGCAACAAATAACAAGTTATTTTTTTAATGTAGAGGTGCACACATAGAAGTTACGAGGGCAAGAATGTCTGAAGCAATTTGTAATTGGTATTTGAATTTATTCCTCTTTTCTTTCAGAATGACAACAAGAAACAAATAAAAGTCCCACGGGATAACAATAAAGCGTGTACTAGATTTTGCAAGGAGCTCAGAATTTGAAAAGATGGAAGTGGGCCAGGTTAAAACCCGCATTAGTGTGCTAGAGTCGGTGTGGCAGGCATACAATGCCGAATATGCAGCAGCAATCGGGACGATCGCTGAAGAGGAGCTAGACATTTTTGAAAATGACAATTTGGCGGTGATTGAGTTTCAGTATTTTGAGGCGCATGCGTTGATGCAAAAAAAAGGTGGATAAAGAAGAACTAACCTTAGTGCCGGAAAAAAGCAATCAAGCGATCAACGTACACGTGCAAATGCCTGTACAACAGAATGACGTGAAAAACACATGGGGCGAGTTTAATGGTACGTTGACCAACTGGCGTGGTTTTCGTGACCGTTTTCGTGCGGCAATCCACAACAATGACAGAATAGATCCAGACTATAATTTATGTACTTAACGAATTCGTTGGTTGGGCGCGCTAAGCTGACATTTGGGCAATGGCAATTCAATGCTAATAACTATGCTCAGGCATGGGAGCGCTTGAACGAAATGTATGACCAACATTATTTGATTGATCGTGAGCATTTGCGTAATTTTCTTCGTTTGCCAGAACTAAAGGGGCAAGTAAAAGAGAACGATTTGCGGCGTATGTCTAATGTAACTCATGAAGTACGTCGGCAGCTACAGGCGCAGAGGCTACCAGTTGAACACTGGGATATCTTTATGGTTCACATTTTACATGAGCACTTAGACAGTGAGATGGCTAGACAGTGAGAGCTTGTAAGGAAATCTGACAGGCCAAAGTTGGATGATATGCTATTGTTTTTTGATAAACAAGCATTGTCGCTAGCAAAAACTGCGGATAATCGTAGGTGCATAAAGTCAGCTGTCATCATCCCAGAGCAATTTAAAAAATCAAGGAGCAAGAGTGTGGGCAACGAAAGATCAGCAAGAGATGGTCCAACAACATCAGGCGCAAGAGCTGGACCAATGGTATGTGAAATTTGCAAAGAGAATCACATGCTCTACCATTGCCCGGAGTTTATGTCACTGACATTGAGAGCGCGCAAGGATTTTGTAGGCAGACGCAATCTCTGTCCAAATTGCTTTAAGAAGGGTCATGGCGCTGAGAACTGCTACCAAGCCGAGTGCTGGAAATGTGATGGGAATCCAAAGCATAATAGTTTGCTGTGTCCAAATAGAGAGCCAAAGAGACAAGTCAATAGTGTGCAAGTTGGAGCAGAGAAAAGCAAGTCGAAGCAAAGGAGGAAGCAAGATTGACAATAAACTGGTGCAAGAAAGCGGGCAAATACAAGGCAAGCTGAGAAGGGTGTCAAAGTAATGAGTGGGCAAGACGTTGATGTAGATTTAAGCTTGGAACCTATTCACAAGAAAAGGAAAGTAAATGATTTAAAAAATGTATGTCAATGTGAGCAAGAATTTAAAAATAAAACTGATAATAAATGTTCTAGTGAGCAATATTTAATGAATTTTAAAAGCGAACAGAACCAATCGAAATCATTGTTGCCAACAGCAATGGTTAGGATTGTAGTAAATGGTTGTATTTTGGGGCCTGTTGCTAGATACTGGAGCGCAGATTAATTTAATAAGTTTTGTATTGCAGCAAAGGAATTGTTTGCTAACAGAACCAATTACTAAGAAGATGGTGGGCATTGAGGGTGTGCCGGTGCAGGTGAAGATAAGGACTACATTAGAGATAAGACCTTGGTATGGCTCGGAGAATAAAATTAAAGCAGAGTTTTGGATTTTACCTAAAGAGAGCCAGTGGGGCCCTGTATTGCCTCCGCTTGATACGCAAATAGTTCCCATACATCATCAATTGAAGGCTAAGTTGGCTGATCCCGAGTATTGGAAAGCAAAAGGCGTGCAAATGTTATTGGGAGCAAGTTTTGTTGCTAGAAGCATTATTAAAATCATACGAGATGGCATAGACGGCATAACATTAATGGAAACAATACTGGGTGTTGTTGTTTTTGGAGAATATTCGCAAAGTTTTGATGAACAAACAGGTGAGCTAGTTTCAACTATTGTGTATAAAGATAATAGTACCCTAGAAAATTTAATTACAAAATTTTGGGAAATTGATCAAATTAATGAGTATCCAACAAGAACGCGAGAAGAAGAGCAGGTTGAAAAGATATTTTTAAACACGTATTATAGAGATAAAACTGGTAGATTCGTGGTAACTATACCCCTTAAAGAGATAAAAGATATTGGGAGCTCAAAAGTGATTGCATTACGCCGGTTTTTAAACATGGAAAAACGGTTAGAAAAGGACTCAGAGTTAAAAATGCAATATATTGCATTCATGCGAGAATATGAATCAATGGGTCATATGCAATTGGTTAAAAAGCAAGTGCCGCAGAGTGGGCTAGTATATTATATACTAGGCCGAATCGAAAAATTTAGATCGTATTCTTAGAGGTCTCAAAAGTTGCATAGGCTTGTCAAGATCACCCAAAAAAAATTTTATAAAAAATAAAGGACATCTTCCTGCCCCGCAAGGACTAAGTTGTTTTTTGGGAAAAACAATAAAAAATAACGATCTTAAAATGCTTTGATTTTTTTAAGAAAATCCACACAGGTCTTAAAGCAAAAGTAATAATGCAGTTTATCTAACAATTTCTTGCCACACACGGTGCTGGTCATGATTTTTATCAACAGTATCCTGTATGAAGGATATTCGAAGCGAAAGTTGTACTTGGGATAGCACAAAACTTTATATTGTTAGCATTGGTTATTTATTTTGGTGGTTCTGTTTATAGTGTTGATGTATTCAATAAATATCATGAATTATTAGTTTGCATAGTTTTTGCATTTGTATTCTCTTGGTTTAGAGCAGTGATGCACAGCGTTGGCAGAGCTTCCAATACAAACGCAACATTTTTGTCTAAGTATGTGTGTACAAGACAAAAATTCAACATAACAATTTGCGCATAAGATGCTTACTCCGTGAAGATCAAACGCAAACTGATTCAATGCTATCGTCGAAGAAGTTCGGCAGCTTCGCACACACGACTTGTCTGTGAAATCCGAGGGCTCCCCGAAGCTCTTATGTGCACCTCTGGTTTAGAGAAATGTATACTAGGACGCAATTTTTTAACTTTTTCAAAAAAATGAATATAAGATTTTATGTCAAGTGATTCAGAAGTGGTGTCGAAGATAATCTTCTTAATTTGAGTTTTTGGAAAATTTCTGAATATGATACTGTATAAAAATATTTATTTAGTATATCAGCTTAAGACCACGATTTTTTTTTCTTTTTCGATATTTAAAAAAAAGTTATTTCCTATCATCAAATTTCTCAATTTGAGTTATGTCTCCTTTATGGTTATAATTTCATTAAAACACATTTTAAAAACAATTGTTTAGTCTTTTGAGACCGACTGAATGGCATAAAATGTACTTAAACGATATTATAACCATAAAGTAGATATAACTCAAATTGAGAAATTTGATGCCACGAAGTAAAATTTTTTTAAGTATTAAAATATAAAAAAAATCGTGGTCTAAGCCTGGCATAAAAAATACATATTTTAAGGTAGGGTCATGTACAGAAATATTTGAAGACTCCAAATTGAGAAAATTATCTTCGACACCACTTCTTATGCCCGTGATATAAAATCTAATATTAATTTTTTTGAAAAAGTTAAAAAATTGCGTTCTAGCATACATTTCTCTAAAACAAGAGAATTGATATGCAAAAACTATGCAAATTGTGAATTCATCATATTTAAGAAAAACGCCAACACTATAATCAATGCCATCAACATTTAGACTCAATGGTTACAATCAATAGTTATGTATCATCTCGAGTATAACTTTCGTAAGTAAGAGTATAACTTTCGAGTAATATCGTGTTCGGTAAGATATTGCTAGTTAAACTGCATTTTAATTTTTTCCTTTAGACAAATGTAGTTTTATTTACAAAAATCAAAGCATTTTAAGATCGTTATTTTTAAATGTTTTTCTCAAAAAACAACTTTGTCCTTGCGGGGCAGGAAGATGTCCTTTTATTTTCATAAAACTTTTTTTGGCAGATCTTGACAACCACATTAAACTTTTGAGACCTCTTAGAATGTTTAATTCGAAAAAAAATGTAATTCGATACGCCCTATTATATACCACATCATTGTGTGGTTATAAAGTTCCGTGTAGTATTTGATGCGAGCTGCCGTACAAATAAAGGTATTTCATTAAATGATGTGCAATTATGTGGGTGGAAAGTTGCAGAGAGATCTGAATGAAATAATTATGCGTTTTATAAGGCACAAGGTTGCATAGCATCAATGGGATTTGCAATGAATCTTTTGGCGCGAGAATAATAAAGAACCTCTTAAAGAGTATTGGTTGACGGTTGTGACATATGGAATGACATCATCGGCATATGATGCCGTGAGGGCAGTCATTCAGTGCGCTAGAGATGTGCAGCATAAACATCAAAAGGCGGTGAGTGCTATTATGAATGATAAGTACATGGATGATTTAGTAACGGGTGCTGATAATAAAGAAGAGGCTATCGCACTCGCAAATGAAATGGATCATGTTTTGAGTGGGGCTGGATTTAAACTGCGCAAATGGCAGTCCAATAGCAAAGAGCTGATGACAGCGAAGCGAGTCGAGGGCGAAGAAGATATCGTTAAATTTGATAATGAAGCAAAGGTGCTAGGTTTAGTATGGTTGGTAGCTTCAAATGAGTACACGTTTTTGGTCAAATCACCTCTGTTGACAAATAATATAACAAAACGTGAGGTAGTGAGCTGTGTGGAGCAATTATTTGATCCAAATGGTTATATTTCTCCGGTGACGGTGGTGGGCAAGATTTTGATACGGGATTTATGGCGATTGAAATTATCATCGGATGAGAAATTGCCATCGGGGCTAGAAATAAAATTTAGAGATTATTGGGGCGAGATCACGAATCTTCAAAATTTTAGAATTCCAAGGTGGATTGGTACGAATATGGCAGCAACGGTTGAGTTGCATGGGTTTGCTGACGCGTCCGAGTCAGCCTATGGTGCAGTAGTATATGTTAGAACAGTAGATGCAAATGAAGAAATTGATTGCAGGCTGACAATACTAAGGCAATACTAACTTGACAATACTAAGGCTAGAATTGTCAGCATGTGAGCTTTTAGCCAGATTAATAGTTAATGTTAAGAGGGCAATGAATTGGGGCGAAATAAATTGCACGCTTTGGACAGACTCGATGGTGGTGCTTTTTTGGCTAGAAAAGATGCCAAGAGATTTAAAAACTTTTGTAGCTAATCGCATTTCAACAATACAAAATAATACTGATGTAAAAAGTTGGAGGCATGTGAGCACTGAAGATAATCCAGCTGACTTATTAAGTCGGGGATTAAAAGCTAGTGAGTTAGCTTGTAATAAAAATTGGTTGGAAGGTCCGGAATGGTTTTCTCTACCTCGAACGAAGTGGCCAGCTGATAAGTTTGAGCAAGCCAAAGTTAAGAATTGTAGCAAGGGGCAAGCTGAGATAAAGGTGAATATAGTAAACATTGCACATGAGGAGCTAGAGATTTTTGTCCCAAAAATGGGGGGAAGTGGTGTACTCGTTCCTCTCGTACATTACAAAAGCAAGCTAGAAGGGATTGTGAGCGTATTGGCATATGTGAAAAGGTTCATAGAAATTGTTAAGGCCAAAATGACAGTTTATGATAGAATCAAGAGATTCAGAAAGGGGCGAAGATTAAGAAACATGAAGGCAGAGGTACAATTACCAACGGAGCAAGAAAAATTGTGAGCAATATTTACTGATTTAAATATGAATATTTACTGAAAACAACACAAGAAAAGTGCTTTTTCAGAGAATTAGCGTTGCTAGGCCAGGAGAACAGATTGCCAGAACATAGTAAAATAGAATCGTTGCGATCCATTCTAGATGCAAATGGCTTGCTAAGAATTGGAGGTAGATTGACAGATGCGGAGCTAGAATATGAGGCAAGACATCAAGCTATTGTTCCGAAAGGATCACGGTTGGCTCATTTAATAGCTGACTATGCGCATAAACAGACTAAACATGGTGCGGTACAGGTGATGACACAATATATTAGACAGAGATACTGGATCCCGCGTATAAGGGATGAACTAAGGAAATTCCTACACAAATGCGTAGTATGTGTGCGTTACAATTATAAGCTAGAACGTCAGTTGATGGCAGATTTGCCGGCTGAGAGGGTGCAAGTTGGTAAACCGTTTATGCATAGTGGTCTCGACTATGCAGGTCCTTTTAATGTTCATGTGAGGGTGCGAGATGATTATGGAAGGAAACCAAATGCTGGGTTGTTATTTTTGTATGCTTGAAAACTCGAGCTGTACATATCGACATGGTGCTAGATTTAACAACTAATCATTTATTGCGTGCTACGAGAGATTTATTGGAAGACGTGTTCAATGTGCAAAACTGTAAAGTGATAATGCGACAACATTCGTTGGTGCCAGCAAGATGATAAAGGAAGCAATCGACTACTGGAGGGCGCAAGAGGTGCTACAACATTTAAACATCAAAGGAACGGAATGGCATTTCATGATTTCTGCAGCACCACATAAGGTGGTACCTATGAGGCTGCTGTGAAGTCAATGAAAGTTGTGGCCAGAGAACGCTGGCACAAGATCAGTTTGAAACATTATTAGTTGAGATCGAAGCGATATTAAATTCGCGACCATTATATCCACTGTCGGATGATCCGAGTGATATGCAGGCATTGACGCCAGGCCACTTTCTTACTGGTGAGCCTTTGATTCTGCCGCCTCCATTTGTGCTGGAGGAGCAGCCAATAAATGAAGGTACTAAACTTTGGGTGCAAAGACAAGCGATGCTGAAACACTTCCGGGCTAGATGGCAATCCGATTATTTGAACAGCTTACAAGAACGAAAGAAATGGAGAAGGGAGCGAGAGAATCTGAAGGTTGGTCAACTTGTAGTTATTAAGGCCGAAAACTTTCCGCCGTCCCAGTGGGCCCTTGGCCGAGTGAGCGAGATGATTCTGAGCAAGAACAGGCTGGTAAGATCCGTCTTGGTGGAGACGCAGACGAGCCGATTGACCAGGCCAGTTCAGAAATTGTGCATACTACCGATTGAACCCGAGGATGTGGAGCAGCGCTAGGCTAGCAGCTAGAATTAAGATTACCATTGTATGTATTTTTAAGGCGCATGGAAACCTTAGGTTTTCGTTGGCACTGTTTCGTACAGGGACGATGTGTTCACATTGTTCCCACTGGGGTGATCGTCGCCACAGTACGAATTAAGGTAAATTTCTTTCTCATTTTGATTTTTCTGATTATTCTTGTTTGGTTACTTGAGTGTGCTTGACGTGTGTGCTAGACGTGTGCGCATATTATATTATTGTGAGCTTAAGTGGTGAGTTAAAATAGTGAATAAAAGCGTTTTTTATGGCTTCGGCCTTTTTCCCTATAATAATTGTGTATTATTTAAATTGTGGGCATTTCTTCTGGGAGTTTTCTTTTCAGCTTAATTGTGACTGAAACAGAACCAAAGTAAAGTTCAAGTTTTTGAACTAACGAAGCGTTACTAACGGTGTCAAAGTCTTTAGCGGAGTCAATGAGGCAGAGGAGTGTGATGTTTCCTGCGTCATAATGTATACGAATGTCATCAAGTATCTTTAGCATGGCTGTGGCGCAACCGTGACCTGCCCGAAAACTCGATTGGTATGGTGAGAGAAGTTTATGTGATTCTAAATATTCATGTATTTGCTTAGACATGAGTGTTTTACAAATTTAAGAAAATGTACTTAAAATGCTGATAGACCTAAAGTCCATTGTTGTGTTTTCTAAAAAATGTGTTTTGAAAATGCAGATTTTTTTCGTGAAAAAAAAAACGCTATTAGTAGCTTAATCTTTTTCGTGAAAAGAAAACGCTATTAGTAGCTTAATCTCTTTTGACGTAGAATTACGTCTTACAGCGATTTTTTCAAGGTCATTAGGCAACTTTCTGGCTAACACTTTAGGGTATACCTACAGCCTTTAATACTTATCGTTCACAGATATTATATATACTAAAATATCAGATATATCCTGCGCTGAATGAATATCTAATTTTGGATTTTGTCTCTATTATATTAAAGTCAAGACATAGTAAAATATAAGAGGAAAAATTCATGTTTTTATATAAGAAAATCAATCATCCGCTGCTTATAATGTGCCTGCTGCTTTCTTTGTTTTTGTTTCGTTGTTTATGCTTGTATTGCTTTTGTTTTGCACGAACTGATTGGTTCGCTTTGGCAGCATTATAAGCATTGGGTTAATGTATGCACAACTGTTCTAGTATACTATTTTGAAACCAGAGGTCATGAACCTCTTTTCAACTCAGTCAATGAACTCAAACTGTCAAATTTAACGAAATGGTTCTGTGATCCGGTATGATTTAACTCTTATGAAAAAAAACGAGTTGGATCATATTTCGTTTCATGCTTTTACCCAATAGATGGAGTAAAATTTTAATTTTTTGTTTTTAATGCAAATTAATTTTGATTCCACATCCCACTAGCACTAGCGAGTGTAGTTCGCAAACTATACATCGAACAGAGACGAAAGTGTAGCTCGCAAACTAAATATCAGACAGAGACGAGAGGAAAGGACATGTGCCCAGCGTGATATATAGTCACCATACGATTTTTCAAAAATCGGGCTCTTAATTTTAATTGGAAATTAGTAGTTAAACTGGCTGTAGCTCGCAAACTATATATCGGGCAGAGACGAAAGTGGCACCAATGGAATCGCCTTCTTTTCAACTAAGTCAATGAACTCAACCTTTCAAACTTAACAAATTGATCGAACAAATTTGAAATTTTGCTTGTTTCTTTTTGCTTGCTCATTTAATCATACTTTCTTTTTAACTTTTTCTTTGTTTTGGCCTCGATAAGTAGTCCATAATTGAGTGTTATTCATTTATTTGTTAATCTTGGGAAGATCAATAAAAATACGTGCAAAATGGACAAAACAATCGGACCAAAGAGACAAAGTAGAAGAGGTTACAACTTAAACAAAATTCTTCGTCTACATTAACGATACTATCGAAACTGTTTCTTTTTCTATAGCAAAACACCCTCTCAAAGTGTTTGTCTCACATGAAAAAATAAAAACGAAAAGTGGCAGCAATGCAATGAAGTTTGACAGCACTATGGTGTGGATGTGATATATGTCAATCTACTTCTGCCACCTTATTTATATAGATCTTGGATATACTTCTAAGAATACATACAAAATTGAATAATAAATACTAAATTCTGTTGTTCAAGTTGAACAAGTGGCGAATGCAATTACATTTTACATTTTTTTTTTTTTTTTGATTCGCCAAGGGAGTGTGGAATCTCATGGCCACGTTTAGCCCGTACTATACGCATGCACGACTTACATTCTAAAATCTGTCTGGATCAACCGGAACACGCAGAATGCACCTACGTACTAAACCACACTCCCAATTGGCGAAGTGTGAATTTCCACTAAGCACATTAATTGGCTTTTCAGTGGAACTTAAAAATTTTATAACTAAAACACGAATTAATTAAGTATTTTTGAATTTAAAAAAGTAAACAACATCAAATAAGTAGTAAACTTTACATAAAACTCCAAAACAAAGAGAGCAAAGTAACTATATATAATATGAATATTAGTAAGTTTGCGGCCACTATCCAACCCAAGAACCTACGTTGAAAAGAGATTAAATTCTTAAACACCAAACCAATTCCAAATATAATGCAGATATAAACGTGTAAATATGTACAAACATATATGTGAATGTAATATATATAATATATATAATAATATATATATAATAAATATATATAAGTTCACAATACACAGAGAGATACGATTGTTTTAACTTTGCCTTGGTATGTGACAGATTTGGTGTGCCTGATAGAGTAGCATCGGCATTGGGAACCGCTCTTTTCCAAGATTTTAAGATGAAAGATAAGCATGGCAAACCTCTCATCATGGATAAATCGAAAGTTCGCAGAAAAAAAGAGAAATACAGACAAGAAGTGGTTCGCAAACGGTTAGATCATACCAATTTGTTAGCGTTTTCATTCGATGTCAGAAAAGATGATACTTTAACGACAGCTAAAGTTGATGAGAAGTATCATACTAGGATGGTAAAAGAACCTCATCTTGTTATTTTGAGAGAACCCAATTCTGAATTGATTGGTTACGTAAGACTGGAACATGAAACCGCTGAATACAAAACAACCAAATTAAATGATTTTTTCAACGATAAAAATATATCACTGGATGCATTAATTGGAATATGCACTGACGGTGAGCCAACAAACACTGGCCCACACGGTGTAATTATACGACGATTCGAATTGCTGTTAAAAATACCATTGCATTGGTTCGTTTGCCTTCTACACTTCAACGAACTTCCGTTTCGGCATTTGTTTGAAGCTTTGGATAAATCAACCAGCACTGGACCAAGATCGGCAACCGGAAAACTGAGCCGTCAAATCAAAACTTGTGAAACTCTTCCGGTAAGTTATTGCTATCACTCATTTATTATAATTGTTAAACATTTTTAATTATTTTATTATTATACATTTTCAGGTGGTGGACAGCTTCCAGAAAATTGAGTTGCAAAATATGCCCCCGCTCCAGAAAAAAATTTAATTTTCCACAGATTCGAAGTACTTATACGACATGGCCCATGCAATTTCTAGCGGCGTGGTTTCGGTGGATCTGGCTAACATCAAACTAGGGAAAATTGTACATTCTCGGTGGCTCACCAAGGCCGCTAGATTATTACGATTATATGTGACAACGGAAAATCCAGATGCAAATTTAAGAATTCTGGTTAAATTTATAATTAAATGTTATGTGCCAATGAACTTCAATATTAAGTATTACAGCTCTGTCGTGTACGGCAGTGTAATTTTTTTCAACTTCATCAATTGGTCACGATTTCTAGAACCTCGTTTACGCAAAATTGTCAATCAAGTAATTACAGATAATTCATATTATGCGCATTCGGAAAATATCTTGTTATCAATATTGTTTGATGATAGCAAAGAAAAGCGCGACTGCGCTATCAACATAATTCTACGCTATCGAACAGATGTTGACGACCCAACGCAACTTAGAGCTTATAAAAAACCAGATATAAAGTTTAATTGCACAAGTTACACGGAAATGATCAATATGAATGACATAAATAAATAAATAACGTATCTGAACCACCATTCACGCGAAGCATTCCGTACGATAAATTGAAAGAATATTTAAATCAAGATGATCCACCGTTTAATGATCCAAAAATTCCATCACACATACAAGGAACGGAACGACATGTTCAATTGCTAGCTAGCGTTTCCAAACGGGTTATACCGGAAAATGTAGAGTCTGTTATGGCGACGACATGAGAGAGCCGTGCGAAATTGCCCAGACTTGAAAGTAAAAAAGACTTCAAACAATAATTTTTTTAGTTTCTTTTCTATAACTAACTTAAATTAATTTTTTCATTTACATATGTTCTGACTAAATAAATTTCAAAAGGGAAAAAATAGATATTATTATAAATAAAAAATTAATATTATTATAAATAAATAAATAAAAATAAAGAAAAAACATAGCCATTTCGCTGATTTTTTCATGAAAAGGCAAAAAAATTGTGATTTTTTGAAATGTTTGTATGGGGAACCCCACAGGGGTTCCAGGGGGTGTGCCACTGGCATGGGTGGGTCGGGCCTCCAAAGTTAGTTGGGGTCGGTCATACATTTGGACTCGATTGGAGCACTCTAAATGGGTCAAAGTGGGATTTTTCAAAATTTGCCCCTACCCAAAGTTCGACCCAAATTGGGGGACATCAGAATTCGTTTAAGAGGTATGGTTCCTTCAGCAAAGTTTCTTATTTTGATCCCTAGAATACGATTTTCACAGAGCATTGAGCGATTTTGAAACCGACCCACCCTAATATATATACATATTTATATATATTGAGTGATTAATAGGAGCAAAATTTTAAATAGCAGACTATAATAGCAGAGGGTGTTCATAAGAAAATATTTCAGCATTGCTATATTAAAACTTGTTAATTTAGTAAGCCTTTGTGAATTCCATAAATGTGTTAATTGAAAAGAAGACAATGATAGTATAAATGAAATTTACATAAATAATATAGTATACGAAATCAAAACTGAAATGGCAGAGATGCTGAACAAATATTTTGTTGACAGCAAAGAAGACATAACCAATAACATTCAAAGAATAACGTCAACTTCATTAATAAACCACCAAAGAAACACAAGACTAACTTTTTTAGAAACAACAGTAGCAGAAATATTAAAATATTGTTAAAAAATTTATATATAAAATTGGAGGCAAAAATATTTTATCGGTAGAAGTAATAAAAGACTAAATGCAATATGTAGGACAATTCTGTGCAATAATAACACTATAATAACACTATAATAAAAGTACTCGGATCGGTACTTAATGTGTGTATCAAATTTTATTTTTCATTTTATAGTTCATGTATCGCGTTTTGTTTTGTCATTTTGTGTTTGTATTTGTGCAGAGAAGCCGCAATTTTTACTAGTCAAAAAATGGATCCAACAAAATTTTCAGTTTTACAAAATCTTAATGTTTATTTATATATATAAGCTTAATACAAGCAGTTTGAATACTTAAGAACTAAATTTTATAATTAACAGGAAGTATCTTAATTTACAATGGTACCATATCTTAATTAGAAGAATACATTAGAGAGGGGGAGGAAGTGTCGTTGGAGTTAAGAAGGATATTTCGGAGTAGTGGTCTGCTCAGGTGAAAATCGAATTCACTGATCAAACTATTGGTTACCCGAATCATTCTGGTTATGGGTTCACTGCATCCATAGTCGGTGCGGTGAAAGTTAAGGTGGAAGAGAGGTATAGACCTAAGGTTGCGTGGGTTGGTATTAAAGGATATTAATTGGAGTAGTTCTGGGCAGTTAATGGTACCGCAAACTAGTTGATGAATGACGAGAAAATCGGCAACTTCCCTTCGCTTTGCAAGTGTTTGCATGTTAATCAACTTCAGACGGTTGTCATAAGGAGGTAAGTTGAAACTGTCAGAGCCGGGAAGACCACGAAGAGCGAAACGAATGAATCTGCGTTGAACGGCTTCGATTCGCATTGAATGGGTGTTGTAGATGGAAGACCAAACCTGGCTGGCATATTCGATGATGGGTCTAACAAAGAAAAGAAAGAGAGATTTAGTGACGTAAGGATTGAAGAACTCTTGGACCAGTTTTTCACGAAACCAAGTGCAGAGTTGGCTCTACTAATGATATTATCAATATGAGACCTAAAGTTTAGTTCGTTGTCGCAAATAACGCCTAAATCCCGTAAAAACCATACAGAGAGAACTAGCTTGCCGAGAATGTAATACGTTCTCGGAGGAAGTTGGAGTCGCTTACGAGAATATGTTATAGCTTGACATTTGCTGACGTTGAGTTCCAGAAGATTATTTTGACACCAAATGGAAAAGCTGACCAGATCGTCTTGAAGTTTGCGAGAATCGGCATTAGTTTGTATGCGCCGATAGATTTTCATATCATCAGCATACACAGAAAGATTGGATTCATTGATGATACCATCAACATCAGCAATGGTTAAGACGAATAGCAAAGGACCAAGGTGACTGCCTTGTGGGACACCAGAGGTAGCTGTAAAAGATTTTGAATTGGAAAATCTAAAGATGACATTATAACTGCGTTCTTCGAGATAAGATTTAATCCATGACATAAACAGAGATGGAAAACCAAAGGCTTTAAGCTTAAGAAGGATGATAGTGTGTGAGATTTTGTCAAACGCTTTAATAAAGTCGGTGGAAACTGCAATTTGTGTTAGAAACAAATTGTGTGAGGTTGGTGGTAGTCGATCTACCCTTGAGAAAACCATGTTGACTAGGAGGAAAGATAGATTTGCAATGAAAGAAGAAAATGTCGTAGATAATACTTTCAAAAATTTTGGGAGTACATGACAGTTTTGCAATAGGTCTGTAATTAGAAATAAAATTTTTAGGTCCTTTTTTATGTAAAGGGATTATGTACGAATTCTTCCATAACTTTGGAAAAACTGAGTTAGAAATAGAAAGTTGAAAGAGTGTCAAAAGGGGATGAGCCAAAAAGTTCGCGAATTTTTTGATGACAATAGCAGGCAACCCATCGGGTTCAGGAGAAAAATCATCTTTTGATGACAATAGCAGGCAACCAATAGCAGGCAACCCATCGGGTCCAGGAGAAAAATCATCTTTTAGATTATATAGCTTTGCTAAGACATCAGTTAGTGTAATATCAACAGAAATCAGCGAGGTTTGTGCACAATTCCTTTGTGAAGAAACGTATTCATAGTCTAATTCATCCTTATGACTTATGAATGACTGACTGAAAAAATTTGCAAATAGGTTTACAATTATTTCCGGGTTATCTGAGGAGATATCTGAAAAAGTAAGGGTAGATGGATAGTTGTCAGATTTTCTTTTAATATTAATGAACTTGTAGAAGCTTTTAGGATCCGACACCAATTTTGTTTGAATATGAGCAAGATAAGAGTCATATAGATGTTCACAGAGTGCAGAAAAATGGTTACAGGCGTGAAGATAATTTGTGAGGTCAATAGAAGAATGAGCAGTTAAATAAGTGCGCCAAAGTTTGTTCCTTTTATTACGAAGTGAGCGTAATTCCTTATTATACCAGGGGGGAGATGACGAAAAGTTCTTCTGTCTATTAAATGGGACAGATTGTGTGAAGCAGTCGAAAATTTTGTCATAGAAGAGAGCAACAGCATTATCAACATTTTCATGGGCATTATCGAAAAGATGTTGGAAATCGATTCTACTGATTAAGATCTCAAGTTTTACAAAATCAGTTTTCCGAAAGTCGAAGCTATACGTGTGTTTAGGATATTATTGTTGTAAGAAAGGGTAAGAGATAGAGGAGGATGGTAGTGATCGAGTGTTGAAAGAAGGTGGTTACTCGCAGAGACTACACAATTATCTGAATCTGAAGAAAAGACAAGGTCTAATTGTCTACCTATGTTGTTTGTTACTCCGCTCAACTGGTAAAGGCCAGAGTCTAAAAGGCAGCTAGTAAAGAGAATTTCTTTTTCAGATGTAGCATTTGAAGGGAAATAATGGCACTTGTCATCTGACAGAACCCATTGAAGGCTGGGAAGATTAAAGTCCGCCAGAAATATAACTGTGTCAGATGGGTCAATAACATCAAAAAGTGAATCAATTGCGTCTACTGCGAGCTGATAACCATTCACTGGCTGAGAAGGGCGAATATAGCAGCAGATAATGAATATGAACCGCTTTGCGATACAGACTTTAGTACATATAAATTCAAAATTAGCTGCATGGGATTTTTTTACAACGGATGGGTCGAAGCGATTGTGAATTGCAAGAAGGACACCACGACCTGAGGAGAGATCATCTATATCGAGTCCATCGTCTCTGAACATCACGAAATCAGACGCAAATACCTCAGTATCCTTGAAATCCTGGATAAGATTGGTCTCAGTTAGGGCAAAAATATCTTAGGGAAGTTTAAGAGAATTTAGAAACACTGTAGAGATTTTGGTGCGTAATCCTCTAACGTTTTGGTAGTACAGACATGCAAATAGTGGGCTTGGAATAGAGTTTTGACTATGCGAAAGTTGGTTAGGAATAATATTGTTGCTGCTCTTTACGGGACTTTTGAAGGTAAGAGACATGTTTTGACCTTACATGAGCACCGTATGTGTCAAGATATTCTTTGACTTGGTGGATCGTCAAACCGAGTTGCTCGTGGAAACTGTAGGTAAACAGTAGGTAAACCTTCTTGCTGTATCAAGACTTTGAGGTTTGTCTTGGTTTTACCATCTATACAGGTGGAGACCGGTGCCTTATGCATATAAGCAAGATATAGACGCACACTGTTGTAAACACTGTTCTCTCTAAGACGAGAGAGGGCATATCTGCTCTCATTGTCAGCACAAGAATTTAAAGTAAGTTTAACTTTTGATGGTTGAAGAGGGTCGATGAAAGAAGTAGGGCTACCAGGTTGGTTATGGGCTTCATTCGTGACTAAATTGGAAGGAGATGGGTTTATAGTATGGGAATGAACAAAGTTAGAATAGAGTGTGTGGAGAATGTTGCTCTCATTTTTATCTGATGGTGCATCCGAGTTAGGATTGAGATTAAATGAGACTCGTTTTGGTTTAGAAGATGGAAGTGTGTGATTCGAGTTAGGAGATTTTGTAGTGTGATTGATCTGCCGAGTGAAAGTTGGAAAAATATTAGTTTAAAGTTTCCAGTTAGGATCAGAGCTAGGACTGGAGTTAGGTAATTTTTTTTCGTAAGGTGCGTTTTTTGGATTAGGTAAAGTTGGAATATTTTTATATATAGTTTTCTTAGCATGATAAATGTTGGAATTATTATTGCTAATATTAGAACTATTGTTTTTATTATAACTAGACTTAATGTAAAATTTAGAGTCAAAAGTTTTACTTTAAGATGGCCTCCTTGATTTGTGAACCCATGTTGAAACTTCAGCTTTACTATCATTTAAACTAGATGATTGGGTAAATAGCCAGGCGAATTGAGAAGGTATGTGAAATTTGTGCTTTTTTCCTGCGGTTTGTGGACGTTTTCCGGCAATCCTCAGTTGGAATCACAATTCTGTACTTTCTTTGGAAAATCTTGCAGACCCAAGAAACACTTGTTCTTAAAGGAAGACCTTTAACAAAAATGCGGTCTTCTCAATAACGTTCCCACTTGCAAGCTTATTAATTCTGTTTTGCCAATCAGCTTGGGTCCATGTTGTTCCAAATTGATGAACCATCTTACGAGGTGCAGCAACTGGAGTTTTATCCTGAAGTTTCTTTTGTTTTTTTTCCGGGAGAGATAGTTGAAGAAGGAGACTGAGCTGGTGAAGTTGTAAGCGTTGCTTCCGATATTTCCTCCAGGATAGAAGAAGAGTGACGGCGGGAAAAATCTGGATTATGTGACTTCATCAGCTATATAGCTATAGCGTAACGCGAAACACCGCTTAATTGTCGCTGATATCATTCATTTTTTGAAATAAGATTTCAAGCATTAGATCTGGTTGTTGAGACTGTTGTTTGGGTTCGCTGACTGATTGAAGCGCAATATCCATATCATTACGCATAGACAAAATGTTGCTTAGAATCTCTTGATTAGGGTTATTTATTTTGATTCTAAGTTCTATTTTGATCTATGTTCGATTCTAAGTTCTAAGAGATTCTAAGTTCCTCGTAAGCTCTATTTTGAGTTCGTTTAGCGCGGATTCAAATGTTCAATTCCTGTTGCTTTTATTTATTGCATCGTTTATGCAGTGCAATTTTTTTGACACTGTTGCAATGCCTGATTTGTTGGCATTGCACACTGATTCAGTTTTGTCCATGTCAACAGAGAAGTTTGATAAAATATCAAGACTGGGAAGTTTGTGTTGTAGCTTCTTTTGCTCAGAGTGGATCGCGTTAAGTGGATCGCGTTAAGTGTATCGCTTAAGCATTTAATTGCTTTAAGAATATGCGAAAGTTGCATCTCACTACACTCATCACAGAAGAATTTGAAATTAATAAATGTAATTAAGGCTTATTTTACTCATGCCTACGCAGGCACAGTGATAGGATTTGCCGCAAATTCCATTACATATAAGTTTAAAAGCATTTTTGTCGTCATTTGAACAATTGATGTTGGCACAGTTGAACTCCATTTTCAAAAATTCCAAAGTTTTTTTTTTTTATTGACACAAAAAATTTACAAAAATAGTCATTAGGTGACCGATATGGGAAGTGAAGACCTCGCTTTTTTAGTTGACACAAAAACTTAGTAAGCAGAATTGAACTATAGCGTACAATGTAGAACTCGCCGTTTTTGTTGACACAATAACTTTTTTTCTCTTCTGTTTTGATTTATTTCACTAGTGACCGAGCGAGTTTGCCGAAAATGCACTTTATTGTTTATTGTTTATTTTTACTTTGTACTTTGGTTTTTTGTTTTCGGTTTTATTTTTTGGCTTGTTTTTTTTTTTTGCTTACGCGGTGACCTATGTAATGTCACTACTACTTTAGTTGAATTAAACTTAAGTGTATATATTGAACGTAAAAGCGGGAGCTAATGATAAACACGTTGTTAACAAAAATTGTTATTTTTTGGAACGGTCTGACTTGAGAATTGAGCTTGGCGATTCTCAGGGTATATTGGCGATATTGGCGAGGTCAGGGTATATTAACTTTGTGCAAACGTTTGTAACGCATAGAACGAAGCGAGTCCGGTATAGAAAAGTATATATATTCTTGATCAGCGTCACCACGTGAGTCGAGCCATCTATGTCCGCCCATCCGTCCGTCCGTCCGTCTGTGTGTTGTCCGTATACACAGGATAAGAAGAAGGAGTCGAGATAATTGGATGAAACACTACTACACATGGTCACATGTACCCAAGGATCTGCACTATTGAATATTTTTGGAATCCGCCCACGGACACGCCTACCTCCCGTACAACGCAAAAATTTAAAACTGCATAACTCAGCTCATAATAAGTCTACAACAATAAAATTTGGTATGTGTGTGTTTTATATCAACACAAAGATGTCATTGAAAAATTGACGTCATCCGCTCACGGACACGCCCACCTCCCATACAACCCAAAAATTGAAAACGCAATAAATAAGCCTCTGTTCAACCTTAAGAGCTAAAATTTGGCACGTATGTTTTTTATAACAAAAAAAAGATGGTTTTGAAAAATGGACATCGTCCACCCACGGACACGCCTACTTCCCATACAACACGAAAATTGAAAACTGCATAGCTCAGCTCATAATTAGCCTACAAAAATAAAATTTGGTATGTGTGTGTTTCATACCATTACAAATATGTCTTCGGAAAATGGACGTCATCCGATCACGGACACGCCTACCTCCCATACAACCCAAAAATTGAAAACGCAATAAATAAGCATGTGTTTAACTTACAGAGCTAAAATTTGGCACGTATGTTTTTTATGACAAGACAAAGATGGTTTGGAGACATGGACTTCATCCAACCACGAACACGCCCATTTACAATCAATTTTTTTTTTTTAAAAGTGGGTTTAGGGTATTTCATAGTCGGCCTAGACCGACTTTAGACTTTCTTTACTTGTTTTTATGTTAGTTTTAATCCTTAAACTAAGAAACAAAATTTTAAAAAATCTTAATTACTTTTAAGTGAATAAGTGAAATAAAAAAATTAAATTTATTCAATTTATTTAAATTAACTTACTTGCGTTAATATTGCCGAACAGAAAAAGCAATTCTAATTTAATGAGAAAAATGTTCTCAAAAATAATTTAATACGAATAAGTTAATTTCTTATTTATTTCTTAACAAATTAAATACAAGCCCAATCAAGTTTTTAAGAATAATCTTTGGACGTTGCACTACAGGAAATTTGCACAGTTTTTCTGGTCAAAATTAAATTTTTCGAGTTCTTCAAAATATTTATTATTTTTTTACTACCATTAGGAGAATACTCCAGAGCAAAATACTGCATTCTTGTTTTTCAAGTATTAAACCAAGTTCAAGTTCAAGTATTTCAAGGGTTTAAACCCTTTACCGTCTGTTGGCAGTTTATCAAACTTCTTAATTTTATTTGAGTTTGAATTTTTTTCTGTAAAGTTAATTATAGTAATCAAGTTTGGATAGCCTGTTTAAAAACAGAAAAGATAATTACAAAAAAAAAAAGAATGGTTAGTTTCACCAATTGCAAGTCCTTTAAATTTTGATTTATAGATTTTTGTAAAATAAAGACATTATTAAGAAAATCTATATTTTGAGTGTGACCTAAAAAAATATTATAATTTTTTTAAGATGAACTTTATGTAGACTTTCAAAAAAATGGTCAAGTTTGGTAAACCTATGAACATTGAATTTGAAAAGAGCCTTCGATATTCTGTTTTTGTATTAGCTTTTTAATTGGCTAATTCCTTTGATTATTGGGGACTTTTTGAAATTTTTAATTTTTCCCAGACAATTTCGCTTTATATATACTATTTCCTTCAACTTTCTGATGCAAGTGATCCTCAAAAATTAACCTTGATTACTTACAAGAAAAATCTCGCAATTTTTTAAGAAATTTGCAGAGTCGTTGCCTTAAAGTTCTAGAAAGACGAATATTTTCAAAATTTAACATTCTGATTGACAAGCACACATTTATAAAGAAACACGGCCTACCATCAGTAGATAGCACTTCAAAAGCTGGTCGTCCTCAACTGCCATATTTGGGAAATATGTAGTACGTGCGAAAAGGCGTTAAGCAGCAGAAATTTCTTAAAAAAAGGACTAATTAGATATAATAGTTCATTATTTAATTTAAATTTAATATTTAATTTGTTATAAATGCTTTAGACTAGAGATGGGCAAAAGTCGCACATTTGCACCGTGCGACAGAGCGTGCTGACTGCGTGCTTAGCGTGCTCGATAAGGGGGGTTGTCATACCACGGGTAAAAGAGAGAAAATTGAGTAAAGAAATGAGTACAATTTGATACCACTTCTCTCTATAGTAATTGCTTAAATTTATTCAGTTGCGCATGTGCTTTCAATCCAGTTGGTTTATATATACTTTATTTCGTAACACAGTGGGACAATTTCGGCAACTATAAAATAAAATGCATGCAACTACGAGCGATAATTTCTATCCGCAATGGAGTGTAGATTATTTTTGCAAATATTTTGATGGTGAATCACAGTGTGTTATTTGTGGCAAGCGAGTGCTACAGATGGTGCAAGAACCATAACGAGTTCAAAATCAGGGTTAATTGCCAGAATTCGAGAAAAACTTACGACTGATTATTAGACCGGATCATTCTTATATGGACACAAAAAATTTCAACCGGTCGGGGTCTCAAAAGTTAGAGGAACTCATTAAAATGATTTCTGCATACTTTTTTTTCAAATCTGAGAAAAACCGCCGAAGCAATTTTGATTCTCCTGAAGGTCCATTTTGGTAAAAAGAACATGTTTTTTGCTTGTAACTTTTTATTTTTCACAGAACGCATACCCAAATCTTCTTAAATGTTAAATTTCTTACTCTTACTAACATTTTGACATAAAAAAAATTGTTAAAATTTTGTTTCATTTGTAACGGCGCGTTACAAACTAGAATAAGTTTATTTTATAGTTCCTATCATACATATGTTATTGTTATATAAAAAAAAAAAAAAAAAAAAAAAAAACAAAATAATAATAATTTGTCTTGCCCGCCGTAGGAATCGAACCCAGGCCGACCGCATTACATGAATATGTTTTACTTATAATGTTATAGTTATTAAACCTATTATATATTATTATTATTTCCTTAAATTGTTTTTATATATGAATTATTATTATTTTTTTATTAATTAATTATTATTATTTAAAAAAAAAGGGAAAGAAAAAAAAAAACAAAAAAAAACAAACAAAAATAAAAAAAAATATAAAAAATATTTTTGTCAACGACCGCTGCGGGGTTCGAACCCAGGCATAATTAGTACAAACATACAAAAAAAAAAAAAACAAAAACAACTATTGTAAAACTAGATTAAGAAACAACATACACACACATACAGAACACCTATGCACAAACTATTGACAACTATATTAAAACACGCAGCGAGACTTCGATTGATGTGAGCTTTCAATAATATGATTCACAACTGGTTTTGAATGTCAAATGTTTAAGTAAGCGCAAATTGTTGCAACTGGTGTGACTCGTCGGTGCATAACCTTTCACACGTTTCACGACCATACCTTACTTCTCTGGAAGTTTTTATGCCTTTCAGCTGCCCTCACATCAGAGCACTTGTCATATATTCTATTTTGCTTCGCCGCCTGAACCTCGCTTATGTTAAGCTGCTCAGTCGCCCTCGCAAAAGTCCTGCAGTTTAAACTTTAATTGCTCTCGCTGAACCAACGCTATTATTAAGAAAACCTACAACCGTATGCTCTGAAGCAATATTCCAGATTTTACAAAACTGAAACCGTCGCTAAGCTAGCAGCGCCGTACCGTTGCCATTTCCGTATACCAGAACCGAATCTTACCGATAAAACGTTGAACCGCCACCGACTGTTTACTACGTACGCTGCACTGTTTACTTTTTATATATTATCATAAGGATTATATTAAGTGATTGAATTTGTACAATAAAGATTGAAAATATAAAATCATATTCAATTGTGTACTTAATTACTGAAGGTTGAGTGGATCCTTCAGAGAACCTTGGAGCGGCTGAGTTTTATCTCAGCCTTTGATAAAACCACGTCACAAATGGCGCCCGAGCAGGGACCTGACTCCAACGACGACTGTGGAAAACCGCTTAACACCACCAACGACGTCGGATCAGGACAATCAAACAGCATGCAGCAACAGTCGGAAGCAACTATAAACAGGCAACAAAATGACGGAAAGCATTCCCTTATGGTAGATTCGGTCAGCTGGGTTTATCTCCTAAAGAAAGATCGTCTCATTGAAGAATGTCGGAAAATTGGACTAACCACTGATGAATGTACTGTCGAGCAACTTCGCCGTCAACTTAGTGAAGTCATAAAGAAGAAACGTTGCCGGAAATCTACGGAAAATATTTTTAAAGAACTAGAAGATGAGGTTAAACGCGAAGAAAACAAATACATTTTTGAAAGTCACACCGTCGACATACCATCAACTTCCCGAGAACGTCTTTCACCACATTTACACCGCTGGACAGAAGGCGAGATTATGAGTACCGTACAACGGTGGGAATTAAAGTTTGAGGGTGGAGAAAACCTACTTGATTTCTTGGAACGCATAGAAGAGTTAGCTGAATGTTACCGATTACCTGAAAATTCACTTCTTCCTGCATTACCAGCAATTTTACAAGGCAAGGCTTTACAGTGGTACCGTGTTAACCGAGAGAGCATCTCATCGTGGAATCACTTCAAAACTGAAATCAAACAATTCTTTCTACCTAAAAGGTATCTTGCCCAGCTCGAGGATACTATATATCATCGAAAGCAATTGCAACGAGAAAAGGCCAGAGACTATATACTAGCCATGCAAACATTAATTCGCCAGCATCCTCAATTAAAATGTTTAGATCACACTGATCGTATATACGACGGATTACGAGTTGAATATAAACTATATGTCAGGCGAAATGATTTTTCTTCCTTGAAGGATCTAATGGAATTAACAGACGAGTATGAACTATTGAGAAGGGATGAAAATAGGATTAATCGTCCTCAACCAAATTATTTTTTGGGAGCCTCTGAAAACATTAGCTATAATCGGAATACGTATTGCTGGCGTTGCAAAAATCCAGGTCATTACCGCTACCAATGCAAGGGCAAGCGATTACAAATGACACCACCCCTTTGTCAAACCAGAACACAACCGCTACGTCGAATCAGTACACCGAATCCCGTTACTACATTCAAATCGACATTCTTGGGCTAAAAACACATGCATTAATTGATACGGGTGCAACACTTACCTACATTGGCAGACCGGTACGAAACCATCTACGTCAGAAAGGCATTCAACCACGAGAAGATAAGCGAAGTGTACAGTTAGCAGATAAAACCTGTGTAACAAGTTCCGAAGTCTATCCGTTGGACATAATGCTCAACAGCAGAAAAACAAGAGTACTATCGTCATACATGCCCACATTAGCAGAACCAGTTGTCTTAGGTATGGACTTTCTCACTCAAAGGAATATCAAGTTAACATTGGATAACATCGATTTGTCGACTCAACAGAGAGTGTCAACACCTCCGTTTGAACACCTTAATGCTGTCGTCAGCCGAGAATTTTTAACAACAGAACCGAATTCATTATTGGAAGACCGCATAAAAAAGAACGAAGCTTTTGAAGGGATAAAAGATAAAGTAACCCAAGTGCAACCACCACTTTCCGCAGGTTTTGAGGATGGCCCCAATTACCGTATTTTGAAAGACCGAATACTTAAGCATATTCCAAGGAAGTCCACAGTAACCAAATCACCGCGAGGGAAGCTCTTTGTCCACAAATCACAACAAAATAACATACTTAAAGAGGTTCATGACGACACAAGTTCAGGTCATCTCGGCGTATACAAAGCAGTAAAACATGCCCAACGAAATTACTACTGGCCAGGTGTGCATCGAGATTTTAGACAACATGTAAAAATCTGTGACACTTGTGCAAAGTTTAAAGTGGAACAACACTGCGACATAAAGCTATTATGGGAGGAAGTTAACCGGAACATATCTATTTCATGGAAGCGTCGAAAGATATATTATAATCTTCGACGCCGAATCTGGAAACCAGCCATCGAGACTTAAGTCTTAAAAGAGAGGAGCCCTTACCTTCAGCAATAGACTATTTTTTCCAGAAGCTTGCACCTAAGTTTTCCAGTCCATTTATAGTACGACGATTCATATTACCTGCACACATCCAGAATCTAAAAGAATTTACGCCAAGGCAAATATAACGGAAGCCATATATTTATATACATAAAGGGGAAGTTGGATTTTGTCAATAAGTTTCATTTGAAAATACACTCATTCATATCGCTTTCATTTTTTTTACTCATAATTATCCTTTATTGTTTTTAACTCCATTAATTCCGTATTATTTTCTTTTTCTTTTCTCTTTTTTTTATTTTCTTTTCTTCTCCACTGAATTAGTACCGTATACACAATGGAGCGGAAAAGAACAAACCCCATCGACCCAGGCCATATTGCCAACATTTCCGGCAAACTACGATGAAAAAACCACCCTTTCCGCTGCAGTACCAAACCCGCCGCCAACACTAGAGTCAACACCACTGGCAAGCAGGAATTATCAGCCAAGCAATGCAGAGGCAAAAATCTTTGGCAATACCATCAAGAGATTTATCAGCCAACCAAAAATGATAATCGTGGTACATCCGAAGACGAGGCCAACTTGGTATCACAGTCACGCTAGTGGACAGCCGAGATACGCTAAGGCCACCGCGTTTTAGTCAAACGCATTTAATTTTTTTTTGTTTGTTTACATATACTTTTATTTAAGTTAAAAACCTGAATTGTATTTTTTTTTTTTTTGACCTAAGGTCACCCTCTTAAGTGGGGGGGGACTGTAACGGCGCGTTACAAACTAGAATAAGTTTATTTTATAGTTCCTATCATACATATGTTATTGTTATATAAAAAAAAAAAAAAAAAAAAAAAAAAACAAAATAATAATAATTTGTCTTGCCCGCCGTAGGAATCGAACCCAGGCCGACCGCATTACATGAATATGTTTTACTTATAATGTTATAGTTATTAAACCTATTATATATTATTATTATTTCCTTAAATTGTTTTTATATATTATTATTATAGAATTATTATTATTTTTTTTATTAATTAATTATTATTATTTAAAAAAAAAAGGGAAAGAAAAAAAAAAAACAAAAAAAAAACAAACAAAAATAAAAAAAAATATAAAAAATATTTTTGTCAACGACCGCTGCGGGGTTCGAACCCAGGCATAATTAGTACAAACATACAAAAAAAAAAAAAACAAAAACAACTATTGTAAAACTAGATTAAGAAACAACATACACACACATACAGAACACCTATGCACAAACTATTGACAACTATATTAAAACACGCAGCGAGACTTCGATTGATGTGAGCTTTCAATAATATGATTCACAACTGGTTTTGAATGTCAAATGTTTAAGTAAGCGCAAATTGTTGCAACTGGTGTGACTCGTCGGTGCATAACCTTTCACACGTTTCACGACCATACCTTACTTCTCTGGAAGTTTTTATGCCTTTCAGCTGCCCTCACATCAGAGCACTTGTCATATATTCTATTTTGCTTCGCCGCCTGAACCTCGCTTATGTTAAGCTGCTCAGTCGCCCTCGCAAAAGTCCTGCAGTTTAAACTTTAATTGCTCTCGCTGAACCAACGCTATTATTAAGAAAACCTACAACCGTATGCTCTGAAGCAATATTCCAGATTTTACAAAACTGAAACCGTCGCTAAGCTAGCAGCGCCGTACCGTTGCCATTTCCGTATACCAGAACCGAATCTTACCGATAAAACGTTGAACCGCCACCGACTGTTTACTACGTACGCTGCACTGTTTACTTTGTATATATTATCATAAGGATTATATTAAGTGATTGAATTTGTACAATAAAGATTGAAAATATAAAATCATATTCAATTGTGTACTTAATTACTGAAGGTTGAGTGGATCCTTCAGAGAACCTTGGAGCGGCTGAGTTTTACCTCAGCCTTTGATAAAACCACGTCACACATTATAACTCTTATTGACCATCAAAAATTGAATTTTTTGCTATTTTTAAAAAGGCATTTTTTTAAAACCGCTGTAAAAGACACATATTTTATTAGATTTACGTGGAATTGTTATTGTTGGAAAGGTATTAAGTTCTTCTTTCGTTCTGTGTATCGTTTTCATTAAAGCTAAAATTGTTTCATTAAAGCCAACATGTTTTACCAAAAAGGACCTTCAGGAGAATCAAAATTGCTTCGGCGGTTTTTCTCCGATTTGAAAAAAATGTGTGCAGAAATCATTTTAATGAGTTCCTCTAACTTTTGAGACTCCGACCGGCGGAATCTAAATTTCGATCCGGTCTACTGATTATCTTCATAACAGTTTTATTGCAACTCACTGCTTAATTCACATTTTAAAAACGTCATGCGACTGGCTGCTGCATAGGAAATTATTCCTAACATAGAGGAGGAATAATTTAACTTTAAAAAAATATTAAATTGCATATTTTATATACATATTGAAATATTATTCGCAAGACGATTTGAAAGTTTTTATTTTTGAAAGAATTAATACGAAAAATAATTGTATATAATAATTGTATATATTTTTTTACTAAAAATAATTGTATATAATAACTGTATACATTTTTTTTACTACCGCTACATATATTGAAATAAAATTTATATGCATTTTAAAATACTTATATATTTTCTATTTGTCACACTGTGCGTTTTCTCGTATGAAGAGAGAAAGAGGGAGCCGCAAAAGCGGAGAGTGATAATTAATAAGCCCGCCTTTCCTGTGAGTTTGTAGGCAAGGGGTACTTAAATAAGCGTTGCCCGCTCAGCTGCAGAAGTGCAGCTCTGCTGCCCGTCCCTACTTTAGACAGTTAACTTACTTTTTAATTAAAGTATCCCGATACTTTGTTTAAAAATAGTTTTTTAGTTTTCGATTGATAGTTGATTTTTTATTTTTGGACTTGGAATATGCACTTCCGTTTATTTTCCATAGATGCAGTTACCTTAAAATCCCTTATTATAAGTTTCACATAGATGCAATGATATTTAAAATTTTTTACCACCATATTGGATCTTGCCGTTTAAAATTTCAAAACTTTAACATGAGATTTGAAGTCAATGACCTTTAAACCCCCATATTCTTTGTTTCGCCTGGTTTTAATATTTAAAATTTACCGCCACATTGGATCCGAAATTTCGAATGTCAAAATTTTTACATCGAATTCGAACTCAACAACCTCAAAAACTTTATTGGGAATCATTTCAGAATTTTGGCCACTAAAGCAGCTAAAATTTCCTACTGTGCGTTGGTAGGTTTTCGGATTTAAAAATAGAAACGCAAATTCTTTTTTTGTTATTTTCCCTAAGTCTATGCAGGGCACATAAGAACTGTTAGCTAGGATTCAAGCCTTAAGAATTTCTTGTCAAGAGACATTTGTACAGACCAGAAGCACCATGGACCCTGCGAATTTACAAATACTTTTAGATACTGCAATTCAACAGGCCGTCCAACGAACAAGACAAGACTTTCAAACTACTATCGACGACTTAGCCGCACATATCAATAGTTTAGAGCCTCGTTCAGCCGTGGAAGAATATAAAGAAATACAAATTGTAGCAAAAGTACAATGTGACGAAACGTAAGACATTGTGAAATCCGATCCAGAATTCAATGGCGACCCCACGAAGAATGTCTCCTGGCGCCAAGCAGCAATGACCGCACATAAGCTCTTCGAGCCTCATGTGGGAAGCCCCAAATACTACCAAGCGGTAGCCATATTAAGAAATAAAGTTTTCGGAAACGCAGATGCTGCGTTAAGCGCCTATAATACTGTCCTTAACTTTAAAGCAATCATAGCCAGATTAGATTTTACTCACATGGATAAAAAGTCCATTTTTACTTAAGAACAAGAACTCTCCACGCTCAGGCAAGGACAAAGACCAATAATTCAATTCTATGACGAAGTAGAGCATAAATTGACCGCCATTATTAACTAAGTTATTATGTCACATGAAAGGGAGATTTCTCAAATCAAATCACTCAATCAAAAATATCGTGAACTCGCATTGTGTGTGTTTGTCTCCGGACTTAATAAGCCGTTATGTGATACCCCGTTTTCTTGTAAACCTGTGGACTTACCAACAGCTTTAGCACTAGCCCAAGAGCTAGAAACTTACCAAAACCGTCACCATTTCGCAGCCGTTTATAATAACGGACTGAACAGGGCTCATCAAAATTTTTTGACTCAGCCACCTCAAAGACAAAATCTGCAAAATATCAGGCAGAATCTCTCTAACCAGCAGTTTTACTATCCTCATGCCTTGCCAAACCATTTCAGGCAACAATACACACCATTTTATCAAAACCGTTCTTTACAAACACCAAATCAGTCTTAACGTTACCACGTCTCAAATCTATTGTTCGACCGAAACCAAAATTTTGGCCGAAACCGAAACCGAAATTCGGCCATTTTTGTAATATTTGGCCGAAAACGAAACCGAAACTGAATGTAGGCATGAACATTTATTTAAACAACATTTTATTTTTTTTAATTTTTTTGTTAAGAGCTTTCAAAAACATAACAATTCAAACAGATTATTATAACATATATATACTAAGGTGCCTTGAAAAAAAAAGTTTCATTTGTACCCATCCTAAAATAAACCTTGATGTATATTATGATCATTGCCAAAATATTTTGGCTATGCCCAAATCCGTCAGTGAGCGAAACCATTTTGCAAAAACCTCCAAAAATCATGTTTTCCGTATATATATTAAGTAGTGAAATAGTTGTTAACAAATAAACTGTCTCAAACTATAGGCCTGAAAAACTTAGTTCAATCTGCATCAAAAATTTGAAAATATTTGCAATTGGGTTAAGTATAATGATATTTTCATGCATTTTTTTTAGATTATTTTCAAAAAAATTCAAATAACTTTATTATTTCATATACAATCGCCGTTATCAAGATATCGTTGGAAAGGTATGCACGGCTGTCATATATTTTGGACATTTTTCTTTGTTTAACAAAGTGTGGCTCTTATTTTATTTCTCCATTTGTGTGCAGTTTAACTGAAAATAACATTTTCAAAATCCAAAATACTGTATTTTTTTTTATTTCAAGCGTTTGTTTCGATAAAGAATTTTTCAAAATTATCTAAAAAACTAAGAAAAAATCATGAAAATCATCATTATCTTTAATCCAATTGCAAATTTATAAAAATTTTTGATGCAGATTGAAAGAACTTTTTCAGGCCTAATATTTGAGACAGTTTATTATCGGTGACCGTGGCATGCAGGTTAAGTGTGTGGCTTAGCATGCTCGGAGCCCGGGTTCGATCCCCAGCCGCGGCGAAAAGTTTTTTTCAATTAAAATTTTTCTGATCGGTCACCACCTCTCTGCAGACAATGGCAAACCTCAGAGAGTAAATAATGCCATGTAAAGCTTCTTAAGAACATGAGCCGTTCGGAGTCGGCATAAAACATGTAGGTCCAGTTCTCGGTCAATTGTGTACAAACATTTAATAACACACCAACACAATTGATCATAAGAAGCTCGGTCAAAGTCCTTTCAAGGGCTGAAATGGCCAATTTTGTTTGTTTTTGTTTTTTTTTTATTTATTTAAATCTATTACACTAGTCAGTCTATTTACGGAAAACATGATTTATGGAGGTATTTGCAAAATGGTTTAGCTCACTGACGGATTTTGGTATAGCCAAAATATTTTGGGAATGATCATAGAATACATCATTCATTTCATTTTAAAATGGGCACAAATGGAACTTTTTTTCTGCATACAAGTCGTGGCACCTTAATATATACGATAAATATTCTTTGAATATTAAAGTTCAGTTTTAAAATAATAAATACAGAGATCATTTTTAATAACAATTTGAGAACCTTTTTGTTATTTAAAGTAAAGTATTAATAGTATTTTTAGTATTTAATATTATAGTCTAAAAAAGAGCTTGTCTGCATTTACAAAATAAAACAATTTTCATTTATCGTTTTGTGCTGGGCCCAACTCACATGGTGACTGTGAGTTTCACGTTTTTGTTCTGTTTAACACCATTAAAAATTTTGATGAAAGCAAACTCACATCTACGATTGAAATATATGAAAGAACCGAATAAGTAGTGTCCGACTGAATATTCGGTTTCGGTTTCGGCCATATTGATGCCGAATAGCCGAAACTGATTAAAAGGGCCGAAACTGGCCGAAACCGAATATTCGGACGGACACTACTCAAATCCTAATTTCCAAATTCATCCAAGTACTCGTAATTCTACCCAAAATATGCCCCAAACAGTAAGTCAACAAGCTTTTCACCCTCAACCAACGTCACAACCCGTGGCCACCGACATAAGCATCCAAACGGTACAAAACAATAATTTTCACGGTTTCCAAGCACAAAAAAGAGGCTTAACATCCGAAATACAATTCCCTAGGAAGGTTCAGAGGATTAATCACCTTGAGCAGCGAGCCTTACAAGATAAACAACAAGTAGAAGAAAATTTCGATCTCCAGCGAGACACAAACGTTTCAATGCATCTTAGCCAACCCGAAAATCAACCTAGTGCTGACCCATCATTCGAAGATGAAATTAATTTTTTAGGGGAAGATCAGTTCTCCCTACATTGAATGAATGATAGGCGGTAGAAGTATCAAATTCTTGATCGATACAGGACCCTCAAAAAGTTACATTACCAACGTTACCGGATTAAAACTATCCCAAAAAATGTTGAAGAAATTTTCTATAAGAAGATAAATGAAAACTCCTAGGTGTTTTTGCTAACCCGAACGAAGCTCTGCCTTTTAACACAAAGATTTCTGCAACAATTAGAACCAAAGACCAGGAACCCATTTATTCAAAATGTCAATCCTACCCAATTCCTATGATAGATATCTTTATCGTGAATAAAGAAATTAAAGAACTTTTAAAGAACGGCATAGTAAGGCCATCTCGATCTCATTATAATAGCCCGGTTTGGGTTGTTGATAAGAAAGGGACAGATGAAAATTGCAAACCCAACCAACGACTTGTATTCGACTACACAAAACTTAATGGAAAAACTATTTCCGATAAAAACCCTATTCCAGACCCATATGTTATCCTCTCAAATCTTGGAAAGTCTAAGTTTTTCATGACATTAGACCTGGCTTCCATCAAATTAATCTGGTCGAACGCGATCGCGAAAAAACCGCTTCCAGCGTAAATAATGGAAAATACGAATTTTGCCGGTTGCCATTTTTAGGACTAGCAGGTTATTATAGGAGGTTTGTGAAAGATTACGTGGCTGTAGCAAAGCCTCTGACCAAATATTTGCGAGGAAAAAATGGGCACATCGGCACACAGCACTCGAAACAAGTTAAGATTTATTTAGATGAAGATGCATTAAGTGCTTTTTCCAAAATTAAGAAAATTCTTTCATCCCAAGATGTCTTACTGTTGTATCCTAACTTTGAGGAATCCTTTGACCTTACAACGGACGCCTCATCCCAAGCTATAGGAGCCGTCCTTTCGCAAAATGGACGCCCAATTACGATGATATCTAGGACTCTATCACCCACAGAGGTAAACGCGACAAATGAGCGTGAACTTTTGACTATTATATGGGCGCTGAAAAATCTTAGACATTATCTATATGGAGTTAATAAGATTAATATCTTTACTGACCACCAGCTTTTAACATTTTTAATCTCTGACAAGTATCCGAATTCAAAGTTATGGATGGAGGGCTTTTATCCAGGATTACTCTGCAACATTTATCTATAAGCCCGACAAGGACAACGTAGTGGCTAACGCCCTTTCTAGACAGTATTAGTCGAGTGTTTATAGTAGATGCCTACCTGTTAGGATTAATTCTACTTGCCTAATGGCGAGGAGTCATGTACTTTCGAAATCAACTCTCAACAGACGCATTCTCAGGACTCACATCCATCGAAACTGCCGGTGTACAGGATCATAGGGCTGACATGTCTATTAGGAGTTGCTTTCTCAAATCCAATGGTTTTCGGAATATAGTCTAATTTATCGACCAGTTTCTAGGCACTCAGCACCTAAGTTCTACTGAGCAACCCTTCTTTTCAATCATATCATCAGAATTCGATCGCCATTATTGCCATATCAAAATTAATTATTTTCCGGACATGACAAGTGCCCTAGGGATTAGCGTTTTCAATTATTGACAGCTTACTAGCTTACTATTACAAGGCGCCGTTTGCCAATTCTGCTATAAACACCTTACTCATCCACCGATTCCCCAGTATCAATTTGTGAACATTTAATTTGAGGTTAAATTCAATTCACCTCCATTGGTGAGGAGCGAGACCTATCTTAAATCTCTTGCATATAGGATATTCCAACCTGGTTGTACAGAGACGCAACGCCACGCCGACTCGTTGTCTAGCTTGCAACATTAAGCTTACCACAGCCAGCAGGAAACTCACCGAAGGGCCAGCCTACGATAGTCCCCCGGCAAAAGGGTTTCCACCTTGGAATGAGCTTCCAACAAAAACCAGACATGAATTGATAGTTTTGAGCACACATGACTTGATAAGCAAGCTTATCTTAGTATCCCGGTATACTTTACCGATAGACACTAGTTGGGTATTTGCTATGACTTGGAAATGAATGAATCGCAGACATAAAGTGCTATAGTACAGCCAATCCTGTTGATGTCTCGGACACTACAAGTAAAGACTGTAACACTTCTTTTTTTCCTAAACTGATGACCTTATCTAAATTAAAATAGAAAACTTGATCAGCCAGCATATAACATTACCACAATGAAGCATGCTCGAACACAGAGTCTATTATGCTCCTTGATCATACTCCATGTCAATACTCCTTTTTAATCAGCCCTTGTAATACTCCTCTTCCTTCATGACCATTCTTTTAAAACCACTTTTTCCGGCATAAAGACCCTATCGTTGGAAATTTATTTATCATCACTTATTCTCATAAACCCAAAGAGAAAATTAGATTTCTATTCGTGTCAGTAATTATCAGTTGCTAGACCAGGTTTATTGACTATCCCCGTGCAAACAGTATGTTTAATATTATTTGCTACGGATACGCAGGTACAATAACCAATTTTTATGTCCCACTTCCATGATTTTGCATTTCAAAGCGAGTGCTCATGGCAACCTATCTTTTTACGTGACATACATAATTGAACCTTAGTCCAAATACGCATGATACAACCCTCCTCCTTTGAACTGGCGTGGGACAGACTAGTGGCTTACCATCATCACCACTAGGCGGAGTTGCCCTTTCTAGACAGTACGTCAATATTGCCATGGACTCCACGCCCATATGCTCAATGCAGGCCCGCGGAAGCGAGATGTCGCTTACCAAAATCATCCCCGCTGTCGTAAACCCCATTAATTGTTTCAGGAATCAAATTATCCTTCCTCAAGGTTCTGAATTGAAAAAAGAAATAAAAATCCTTATTATTAAAACACGGATTCGACATTATATTACATACAAGGAAATTGGGGACATTTTAGACGCCATCAAAGATTGTGTAAATCCGCATGTGGTTAACGCAATTCATTGCGACCATACCCCTTCATACCCTAGCCCAAATTCAACATTTCGTGAATACATTCGTAACAGATGTTTTCAACCCAAACGATCAAATTGAGATCTTAACAAATGAGCATAATAGGTCACATCGTTCAGCTGTAGAAAATATGAAACAGGTTTAAGAAGATTATTATTTTCCCAATATTAAGACAAAGCTAAACGAAATAACAAAAAATTGCAAAATATGTCACTTAGCCAAATACCAGAGGCATCCATAAAAACACGAATTAGGCGAAACCCTTATACCGTCCTCTCCAGGTGAATTCTCCACATCGACATCTTTAATACAGACAAAAAATTCTTTTTAACATGTGTAGATAAATTCTCTAAATTTGCCATTGTAAAGCCCATAGCTTCCAAAGCTATAATCGATATTAAACCAGCACTCATGGAAATATTAAATTTTTTTAAAGAAACAAAAACAAGTGTTTGCGATAACGAAAAATCTCGAACTCCTCAAACCATGAAAAATGTTGTTAAAAACAATTTTGGAGCTGAAATTTATGCAACCCCACCCATGCATAGCACCTCTAATGGGCAAGTTGAACGGTTTCATGGAACCTTACAGAAATAGCTAGATGCCTCAAATTAGAAAGCGCAATAGAAGATTCTATAGATCAAATTCTTTTGGCAACCGCGAAATATAAAAGGTCAATTCATTCTACCACGTTCTTTAGGCCTATTGACTTAAATCAATCCATGCCGGAAAATCTCAAAGAAAAAAATACGTTCGAAAATTCTCGCTAAACAGAAGTCCGACTTGGCGTATCGTAAAAAGAAAACAGTAGTCAAGACATACCGTCCTGGAGAAAAAGTTTATATTAAAATAAATAAGCGCTTGGGAAATAAGTTTAGCAAGGTTTTTCTCGAAAAAGAAGTACAGCAGGACCTTGGGACAACACTCAAAATTGACAGAGAATAGTTCATAAAGATAACGTTCGATTTCTTATTTCAGTATCCTAATATTCCTAGCTGGCATACCCGATAATCGTGCTATTACCATTTTGGACTATACTTCTTCACAGTACATGCCAGTAGCGGATGTAAAGGTGGCCATATTTAATGGTTATGGAATTTTAGCCCATATTACGAACCTAACTGACTTTATAACTGACGATACGAGACAATAAACCAAGTTGCTACCACAATAACACATGAGGAAACTTTTAGAAGCTGATGTAAATCAAATAGTAAAAACTATAGACACGCTTCGCACACATCATAGGCACTCACGCGGCATTAACATTCTTGGGGCTGCGTTGAAGTATATAGTTGGGACACCGGACTATGATGATTTTGCGAAAGTCCGAAATAAACAAAACGAGCTTATTTTAGCAAGTAATTCACAAACAACCGTAAATACAGAAATACAAATGCAAATTAACAACTTAACTCATACGGTCAATAAGCTTCTGAGCAAAACTAAATCAACAGAGATCGATAGATAATATAGCCCTATCCATAACTTTGGGGAAAGTACACATAATTAATCCTATTTTGTTGGATAGTTTAGAGGTAAATTTTATTTTAAAATCCGAAATAGACTTATATATAAGCATAAGCGAAATAATTGTAAATTCCAAATTGAAAAATCTTACAGGATGAAAATATTATAACATTCCTAATTAAATTTCCGAAAATTAAACTGCTTTGTAACAAAAAATTAATCTATCCAGTAGTTCAACAAAATAAAGTGTTAGCATTCGAAACTAATGATGTTGCTTAATGTGATTTAAAATATATTATGTTAAAAAATTGTTCAAAGAAATCTTCAACGTCATTCTGCCAAATGCTTAAAAACGAAAAAATCCATGTTTAAGTGATTTACTAAGCAACTATACCACGACATTACTACAAATTCTGCACACAATATGCCACTTATAGCAGAAATCCACGGTGGCATCGTCATTATTAATGATCAACCATTTAAATTAATTAACAAGAACGAAACAAAGCCTATTCAAAAAGGCACATTTTTAATAACCTTCGATGACACACTGATTGCAAACTACACAAAGTTCGAGAAGCTCTGAAAAAATGCTTTTAAAAGCCCCGAAACTGCCTTAGCTCACACTGTAAATCTCACGGATCACACCTTCATTTTATCGCTACAGTACTTACACGAACTAAACATCAAAATATGAAACACATTGCACACTTACACTTTAAGATCAGAGGATTTTGGTAAACCTCTGCTTCTCTATTCGCACTAATCTTCGTAATTTGTACCGCATACGTCTTCGCCAAACGACACCGCAAATTAGAAATTAACAATGTCCTTCGTACATACGAGCAGTCAGGGACGTCTGACACTTAAAAGGGGGAACAGTTGTAACGAGTGTTTTTGTTTCGAAGGCTGAGGTATGCTCAGCCGCTCCAGGGTCCGTCCAAGGGATCTCGCAACCCTTGGGCAAAAGTAAATTTTTCTTAATCAGAAATGAAATAGATTAATTAATCGCAGAATTAGTCACGGTTGACGTTAAGGTCAACACAATCACTAAACCTCAAAGGTTTTAGCTCGGCACGATTAATAATCTATTTTTCCTTTTTTTATATTTATTCTTTCTTTTTTTTTTATATTTAATATTTATTACAAACTTAGTGAATACCTAAAATTAGTTCATATGCGGTATAAAAATTAGTGGCAAAGTGCGCACGGTGGCAGAGGGCCAACTGATTCAGGCGTACTTAGTATATACTTTAAATTAGTTCATATACGGTATAAACATTAGTGGCAAAGTGCTCACGGTGGCAGAGGGCCAAACTGATTCAGGCGGTAGACGGCAGAAGGCCGACTGCAAAACAGGCCTTCACAACGTAGACCTACTTAGAGTACGGTGGGTTTCTAAACCCGAAGCTAAAGTTTGACCGGAGTCGAAAAGCCGGAGCTTGAATTTGACCGGAGTCGAAAAGCCTGAGCTTGAGTTTGACCGGAGTCGAAAAGCCGGAGCTTGAATTTGACCGAAGTCGACCAGTAACTGAGTTACTGAGGTTAGGTGGCTTGATTACAGGAATCTGTAATCAATGTATATCCCTGGCCTTATCACCACCTGAAAGTTGACTTACAATTAAAGATCTTAATTGCCGTCAACTGTAATGTCAAGCGAACTCAACATGCCTTTACCCACATTTTGCGCACTACTTATTCGATGTTCACTGCTAACTGCATGTGAATCATAGCATTGTTAGCATGTCAACAATGCAACGTGGCTATAAATAGCCTGCCTGCTTACATTGCTGCTAATGGTGCTAAACGAGTTCTATATGTATGTGTGCTGCACTGTGTTTGCTGGATTAAGCAGCCTTCACTGCGGTTAGTACTTAGATGGGGGACCACATTGGATCCTCCATCCGCATTATTATTTTTTTTTTTTTTTTTTTTTTATATTCTACTTAACTTAATTTATCAATCCTTCTGTTTCTTTTTTCTTTTTATTTATTCATTAGTATTTTCTTTTTATGTTTAAATTAAATGTTTGGCTTTGGCGATTCCATGGTAAGCCAAAGCATGCAGTTGTTGGTGTTTTTTAAACAATTCGGCAGCTGCATGACTATTAAAGCGTCGCATGGAAATGCCGTCGGCATTTTAAACTATTTTTTTTTTTTTTTTTTTTTTTTTAAATTATAGGAAATCTATATATTTTTACTTTAATATTAATTTGTAACGACTTCAGTCGTTACATTCTTCTCTTCCAAGCGGATAAAAAAAATAAAAGAAAAGAAGGAGCCAGAAAGCGGAAAAAAAAGAAATATGGAAGAAAAAAAAACATGTTTTTTTAATTCGCCGAATTTAGACACGGTGGGCCATGTAGGCCCACTCTATCACTAAACCCAACGGGTTGTAGCTCATAGGGCGAACAAAACTTCTTTTTTTTTTTTTTTTTTTTCAATTCATAAGCAAAGTAAAATAAATCTTATATCTAAAAATTATATAAAAAAAGAAAAGATACAGGATGTACTTAAAGTAATTAATTAATTGTAAAAATCCAATTGGCGGCGGTTTGAAGAAAGTTTTGTAAGTCGTTATCACTTCCTTGGCTTAACCATATCGTAGTCTTGCCCAACCGTCTTGCACCGTAATGTGGATCTTACCCCATGGCCTATAATAGGTAAAGGTACGTCGGCCAGGGTTCTTTTGTGGCGGTATAGTGATTATTTTAAACGGATCTGGTGCGGTGGCTTGCGGCTTCTGGTTGTCTTGCGATTTAGAGTGCTGATTGCGGCTTTTTATGGACAAATTGGGCAACCTGTTCGCTGATGCGGTAGTACCTTGCGCGGAAGTACTGAGTTTTGGTTGACGCTCAGCCCGCGCTGTTGCAAAGGCTATCAGCAGAGCACGACGTCGGGAAACACGTTCTGGTACGGCTTCTGCCCAGTATCTAGCTCTAGGATCAGCCTTGGCTGGTGGCTTATATGGCAATGGTGGCTGAATATTTTCTGATGCTTGTGTGCCTGGTTTTGCTGCCTGGTTAGTGATCACCTGCATCGCTGAGTTCCGGGGGTAATCTTGATGTTGGCAAGGTTGTTCAGTGGTGACCTTAATTTGGTGTTTGATTATTTTGCAGTGGTTGACATCTTTGTTTATATTTCCTTTTTCTATTGTGATAAGTTCTTGCAGCTCCTGTGACTGCACTTCAGGTGATGGTGTTACATCTAATATTGAATGTAACTGATTATTATTATTTTTATTTGTACTGATGGTGGGCTGTTGCTCGCGTCCAGCAATTATAAGCTTACATTCGAGCTTATTCAATAAATCCATGCCCAGGATAAATTCTTCCGTCAGTCCTGGCATGAAGTATACGCGATGAGAGATTTTCCTCCCATAGGCTGTGATAATGACGTCATAATATTTGTCTATCGCGACCTCTTCACCATTAGCGATTCGAATAAATTTTTCTTGATCGGTTTTACGAGCCTGTCTCTGTAGGCGGTCATGTAGGCTATAGCCTATGAATGACATAGTAGCCCCCGTGTCTATGAGAGCTTCTACAGGATGCATATTGCAGAGGAGGGGCACGTGATAGCGAGCTATATTCGGTATGGCTGTGACTGGAATTTGTTGACAATTGCAGTCTCTTGTCAATATGTTATTTGTGCCGCAGTATGAACAGAATAACCGTGGTGGCTGGCGACATGTGCGTCGGGTATGCCCTGGCTGTCGGCATGCCCAGCAATGTGTTTCGCGCCGGTATGGTTGATACAGGATGCAATGATTGGCATGTACACGGCCAGAAGCTCGTGCTTCTTCCCCTCGGAGATGCTCATATTCATCAGCTAGTGTCATTAGGGAGTCTATATCTTCGAAATCATGCCGTCGAATATATAGCCGATATTCTGGTAAGAGTCCCTCATAGATTCGTTCAATTTGTGATTCCCTTTTCATTCGTGGGTGTTGCCGGATCATGGCCATTATTCCCATTATGAAATCTTTTGCCTTTTCTCGATAGCCTTGTCGACGCCGTATTATATCTTCTTCCAGTCGTTGTAGGTATCGGGGTGGCAGGAAGAATTTGTTGGCAGCCTCCTTGAAAGCATCCCACGAATAAATTTCATCACGCTTGTAACGCCACCAGTCCTTGGCTTTACCCTTGCACAGTTCATTCAACGGCAGCAGTGGACTATTCAATGGGACTTGGTAACATACGGCCAGTTCTTCAATATTTTCTATGAAGTCGTGGAGGGGTCGGGTGGCATCAAAACTGAGTCCCCATTTCCTGACTGTGTTCATCACGTCCAAGTCGACTACCGGGTGAGCAGGGCTGGTGGTGGCTTCTTTACTGGTTGATTTGGGAAAAGCTGTGTGTTGTTTTTGATCCATATTAAGTGACTCTGTTGATTTACGTGTTCGTTGCGCTTTAGCCCAATCGCTCATGCGTTTACGTAACTCTGATATTGTTCCTTCAATAGGCAATCCGCACGATTGAAGTTTGGATTCTAGTTCTTCTTTATTTGAAGTGTAAATCCAGTTTAGTGTGTCGGCGTTTAATAAATTGTTTTTAGTGTTTTCTTCTTCGGGTAACTTTTGCTGTGGTCCCTGCTCGGGCGCCATTTGTAACGAGTGTTTTTGTTTCGAAGGCTGAGGTATGCTCAGCCGCTCCAGGGTCCGTCCAAGGGATCTCGCAACCCTTGGGCAAAAGTAAATTTTTCTTAATCAGAAATGAAATAGATTAATTAATCGCAGAATTAGTCACGGTTGACGTTAAGGTCAACACAATCACTAAACCTCAAAGGTTTTAGCTCGGCACGATTAATAATCTATTTTTCCTTTTTTTTATATTTATTCTTTCTTTTTTTTTTATATTAAATATTTATTACAAACTTAGTGAATACCTAAAATTAGTTCATATGCGGTATAAAAATTAGTGGCAAAGTGCGCACGGTGGCAGAGGGCCAACTGATTCAGGCGTACTTAGTATATACTTAAAATTAGTTCATATACGGTATAAACATTAGTGGCAAAGTGCTCACGGTGGCAGAGGGCCAAACTGATTCAGGCGGTAGACGGCAGAAGGCCGACTGCAAAACAGGCCTTCACAACGTAGACCTACTTAGAGTACGGTGGGTTTCTAAACCCGAAGCTAAAGTTTGACCGGAGTCGAAAAGCCGGAGCTTGAATTTGACCGGAGTCGAAAAGCCGGAGCTTGAGTTTGACCGGAGTCGAAAAGCCGGAGCTTGAATTTGACCGAAGTCGACCAGTAACTGAGTTACTGAGGTTAGGTGGCTTGATTACAGGAATCTGTAATCAATGTATATCCCTGGCCTTATCACCACCTGAAAGTTGACTTACAATTAAAGATCTTAATTGCCGTCAACTGTAATGTCAAGCGAACTCAACATGCCTTTACCCACATTTTGCGCACTACTTATTCGATGTTCACTGCTAACTGCATGTGAATCATAGCATTGTTAGCATGTCAACAATGCAACGTGGCTATAAATAGCCTGCCTGCTTACATTGCTGCTAATGGTGCTAAACGAGTTCTATATGTATGTGTGCTGCACTGTGTTTGCTGGATTAAGCAGCCTTCACTGCGGTTAGTACTTAGATGGCGGACCACATTGGATCCTCCATCCGCATTATTATTTTTTTTTTTTTTTTTTTTTTTATATTCTACTTAACTTAATTTATCAATCCTTCTGTTTCTTTTTTTCTTTTTATTTATTCATTAGTATTTTCTTTTTATGTTTAAATTAAATGTTTGGCTTTGGCGATTCCATGGTAAGCCAAAGCATGCAGTTGTTGGTGTTTTTTAAACAATTCGGCAGCTGCATGACTATTAAAGCGTCGCATGGAAATGCCGTCGGCATTTTAAACTATTTTTTTTTTTTTTTTTTTTTTTTTTAAATTATAGGAAATCTATATATTTTTACTTTAATATTAATTTGTAACGACTTCAGTCGTTACACAGTTAAGGCACGCTTTACTTTATTTTTAATTTCTCAAATATAAAAGATTGCAACAGGGCAACGAACTTTGCAAACACGCGCATCCGCTATTAGCTATTTTGCAGCAACAGCAAAATAGCCACGACAACAACAACAGCAGCAAGACCAACAACAACGGGATTTTGGGTATTTTTATACCCTAAACCTGAAAGGTCAGGGTATATTAACTTTGTGCAAACGTTTGTAACGCATAGAACGAAGCGAGTCCGATATAGAAAAGTATATATATTCTTGATCAGCGTCACCACGTGAGTCGAGCTATCCATGTCCGTCCGTCCGTCCGTCCGTCCGTCTGTCCGTCCGTCCGTCCGTCTGTCCGTCTGTGTGTTGTCCGTATACACAGGATAAGAAGAAGGAGTTGAGATAATTGAATGAAACTTGGTACACATAGTCACATGGACCCAAGGATCTGCACTATTGAATATTTTTGGAATCCGCCCACGGACACGCCTACCTCCCGTACAATGCAAAAATGTAAAACTGCATAACTCAGCTCATAATTAACCTACAACAATAAAATTTGGTATGTATGTGTTTTGTATCAACACAAAGATGTTTTCGAAAAATGGGTGTCATCCACTCACGGACACGCCCACCTCCCATACAACCCAAAAATTGAAAACTGTATAACTCAGCTCATATTTAGCCTACAACAATAAAATTTGATATGTATGTGTTTTATGCAAACACAAAGACGTCTTCTAAAAATGGACGTCATCCGCCCACGGACACGCCCACCTCCCATACAACCCAAAAATTGAAAACGCAATAAATAAGCCGCTGTTTAACCTACAGAGCTAAAATTTGGCACATATATTTTTTATAACAAAACAAAGACGGTTTTGAAAAATGGTCATCATCCGCCCACGGACACGCCTACCTCCCATACAATGCGAAAATTGAAAACTGCATAACTCAGCTCATATTTAGCCTACAACAATAAAATTTGATATGTATGTGTTTTATGCAAACACAAAGACGTCTTCTTAAAATGGACGTCATCCGTTCACGGACACGCCCACCTCCCATACAACCCAAAAATTGAAAATGCAATAAATAAGCCTCTGTTTAACCTACAGAGCTAAAATTTGGCAGGAATGTTTTTTATGACAAAACAAAGATGGTTTTGAAAAATGGACGTCATCCGCATACGGACACGCCTACCTCCCATGCAACCCAAAAAGTTTAAAACTCAATAATTAAGGTTATGTTTGTCATAGAGAAATTAAATTTGGTATGTATGTATTTTATACCAAAACTAAGGTGTGTTCAAAAATTGGGAGTAATCCGTCCATGAACACGCCCACCTCCCATAGCGAAAGCACAATAAAGGTATTAACTGTGAGCTACAGGAATAAAACTTGATATGTGTAAATTTTTCATCACCATTTAGATGCAATTAAAATATAGGCTTCATCCGCCCACGGAGACGCCCATTTACAATAAAAATTTTTTGTTTTTGAAAAGTGGGTTTAGGGTATTTCATAGTCGGCCTAGACCGACTGTAGACTTTCTTTACTTGTTAAGCTTGAATTTGTTAATATTAAGTTAGCCTTAAGCGCGTAACGATAAAAAGAACAAGGGCACATAGTGCCAGAAATAAACATTAAAAAATATTTGTTTATAAATCCTTTTATTAACTTGCACAATGGATGCCACTCTCCTTTTCTCATGTAAAATCAGTCGCTAATTCCGAAAAAAAAATTGTTTTTTCTGTCATTCCGTTTTCGATATATTGCCCACTGTAGGGTTTTCAACGAAAAAAAGTTGGTTCCACTTAATTTCATATATCTCCAGAACCAACAACAGTAATGAAACAAATGATTTATCAAAGCTAGTACATTTCCTACAGCTCCTGTCAACATCATTTTTTTGGTTGAGCTGTTAGTTTTGGTGGAATAAATTCAATTTTCGGGAATTTTTCTTGTTTTTCAGAAAAATTAAAAAAAAAAATGCAAATTTTGTTATGAAATATTTAGTTACTTTTGATATTTTTTACTAAGCCTGTTTTTTCCGAAAAAATAAGGAATTAAAGCACCCAAATTATGTTATTGTCACATATTTTATCTATACTATTATACAAAATTTAAGTGGAAATATTAAGTTAAAGTTAAACTCCAAAACGGCTGGACCGATTTTTACTAGGCATTACTAGGCATTAAAAGGCAGACTTTCTTTAATAAAATTTAACAATAAATATATTTCATTAAAGTGTTTTTTTGCTTTTCATGCGTTTGTGTTATGAGAGTTTCAACTTCATGTTGCTATCAACCCTTCTCTTTGTGCTCAGCAAGGAACTGCGACACATTCTCTTACACTCTTTCTTTAAAATAACTTTTTGAGCTTGCATAGAGCAATGAAACAAACAGATGATAAACTCTGTTAGCGTCGAGCAACGTAAAAAAAAAGAAAAACAAACAAGGGGAGAAATTTTGTTATTGATTCTTTTATATAAAGTTTTTTGATTTCACTCTCACTCTCCACACTCATCCGAAGAGTAACCAAAAGGAGTTGGTGCTCTTTATTTATTTATTTATTTATTTATTGGCCTAACAAGGCAATTTACTTATTCTAACAGGTTTTGTGTTTTTATTTTTTTTTTATTTTTGTTTTCTCCCTCTCCTTTCCTTGTTATTGTGTTCAATAATATCAATTCAATGTGGGCGTAGTCCGCCCACCTGAATGACATGATTTCAAGAACATGTCGAAAGGAAAGGGCAAGAAGAAAAGCAAAAATAAGATGAACTTACATTCTAACGTATTTTAATAAGAAAAGGAACTTATTATCACTACCATGCTTATTTGTAAATTTATTTTACCATTTAAATTTATTTAACACATCAAATATACATCTAAACTATTATATAAAAGGAGACTCACGGATTTGCGGCGACGTGTTCTCAATAACCGCTGAACCGATTTTTATAATTTTTTCACTATTCAATTGCTATGATAAGCGAAATTAAAATAGGGTACTACGTTTTTTACAAAACTTTTTCTTTAATTATTTAATTATTATTATTATTATTAAATATTTATTTATGAATAAATTACATAAACAAACTTAGGAGCTAGGCACTAACAACAAAGGTTTTCAGCCTAATTAATTAAACTAAAGAGTAAATATTACATTGCTTAAGGATATTTATAATGGATTCAATATTATTTTTGGTGACATGTGACAATAAATCGATTGGTTTTTTGCTTCTGTTGCTTGTAAAAATGTTACATTCGTCCATGAGGTGTTTTATGGATAAAATTTGTGTGTTGCAGAGGGGACATATAGGTGGCTGTGTATTTTCCATAATATGTTGATGTGTTAAACGTGTATTTCCCATCCTCAGCCTGGTATATTTTTGAATGTGATTTTTCTGGCAGTCTGGTGGAAATCTAGGTGCTAATCCGTCTTTGTTAGTTCTTTTGTAGTGGTGTGTATAGTTTGCCCATTCCTGTGCCTGTTTGGCAGAGTAAAAGCAGTAAATAAATCGTTTGAAGTCAGCTTTGTTGTAAGTTTGTTGGAGTGTAATTGGAGCTTGAGTTGCGTATTTGGCACTTTTGTCTGCGATGCTGTTGCCTATTATACCAACGTGACTCGGGATCCACATTAGTTTGAGTTTTCTTGGATATGATATAAGAATGTCTCGAATTTTTACAACAGTTTCGTTTATATTAAGTATATTTTCGACTGCTTTTATTGTGGAAAGAGAGTCCGTACATATTATGTATTTACCCCTCAAAGACTTGCATAAATTAATGGCGTGGAATATTGCTTCGCATTCCGCTGTAAAAATTGAGCAGTAAGTGCTAAGTTGAGACAGTCTTATTGTATTTAGATTGTTATCGACAACTGCATAGGCTACACCCGTGTCGGTTTTCGATCCGTCGGTGAAGTAAAGTTTCCAGTTTTTGTAGGAATCTATTGCTTCTTCGAAATAGCTTTTAAAAGTGGCAGGATTCGTAGAGTTTTTAGGTAGATGCATAAGATTGGTTACGAAGCTTTGTTTGGATAACTTCCAAGGAGGGTGTCGAGCTTTGTATTTTAGATGAGTCCTAGCATCAAAACCAATGTCTAGAGCACTTTGCGTGATGTGATGAATTGCTGATGTACCCTTTGGTGTTTTCGCTGTGATGAGTTTTTTCGGAAACAGGTGTTCGGTAGGCACTAGAATTTTGTGGATTAAATAGGCTGAGACTGTTTTTACTCGGTGGCCAATTGTAGGTAGTCCTGTTTCGGTTAGAATGTTGAAAATGGGAGTCGATCGGAAGGCCCCAATGCTGAAGCGAGCGGCAGCGTTATAAACGGTTTGAATTTTGCGCAAATTGGAGTTGGCGGTATGTCCATACACTGCTAGTCCGTAGTCAATTTTCGAGCATATAATAGCTTTAACCAATCGTATTGTCACTGATGGATGTGCATTACTATGATAAATGGAAATGGACTTAACTAAGTTTAATCTCTTTACAAGTGATTTTTTTAGATAATCGATGTGCAAAGACCATTTATAATTGCTACTGAATATGATACCTAATATCTTAAGACTATTTACAAATTCCAAAACATTATTGTTTATTGATAGATTTAAGTTAGTACAATTTCTTTTTCTACATATGTGTAGTACTTTGCTTTTTGAGATGGAAATTCTGGCACCAGAATTGTGACACCATGAAATTAACTCCCCGATAAGTGCACTAAATTCGGATTGCAATGAAGTTTCATCTTTATATTTAGAGATAAGAAATAAGTCGTCTGCATAGATGCAGTGGCTAAACAATTTATATTTCACTATAATTCTGTTAACTGCTTCATAAGCAATCTGAAATAGTACCACTGAAAGGGGGGACCCTTGCGGAATACCATTATTTAAAGCAAATAATTGTGAGTGTGTAGCGCCAATTCGAACTCGGATTTTTCTATTTTGAAGAAAGCTTTTTATATAGTTAATTAAATTTTTCCCAACCTTCCATTCTAATAGTTGATTAAGGATAGTATGACAGCCTATCCTGTCAAAAGCTTTTTCAAAATCAATAGAAATTACTGAGATGTGATTTTTTGTCGACAGAGCATTAGAAATTTTATGGTCGAGGAAAAGGAGCGTCGGTTGTACCTTTACTGTTTTTGAATGCTACTTGATTAGCAAGTATCAGATTTTTGCGATGAAGAAACCAAGCGAGCCTTTTGGAAATAATTTTTTCGAGTAATTTGCTAGTACATGAAAGAAGAGAGATTGGCCTAAAGCTGGTTAAATTATTTGTGGGCTTGTTTGGTTTTAGCAAAGGGACGACCGTTGAATTTTTCCATTCCTGTGGAATAATGCTTGAAGTAAATACTGCGTTATATATTTCAAGTAGGCGAAGCTTTGCTGTTGTGGGTAAGTGCATAAGCAAAGGATAGGTTATTTTGTCAAAGCCCGGTGCTTTGCCTTTTGTTGTTGCTAAGGCGTTGTTTAGCTCTATTAATGTTATATTGGTTTCGATAGATTTTGCGGACGCACAGGGGTTGTAAGTGATTATGGTGTTAACGTTAGTTTTATTAGCTATAAACTCAGGGCTAAAGTTACTGTCTTGAGAAACAGCCGACCAATGTTTGGCAAAGGTATGTGCGATAACATTTTGATCAGAAACTAGTGAGCCGTTACTAGTGACTAAGTTTTTAATTGTGAATCTAGTTTTTTTCCCGTGAAATTTGTTTAAATTGTTCCATAATAGTTTAATTGGCGTATCAGGGTTAATAGTAGCAGTAAACGCGGAGAAAGAATTACGTTTGGCGATCTTAACCTCACGTTTAAAAATAGAATTCGCCTTCTTATAAGCTATGAGTATGTCAATTGAGAAATTACGTTTGAAGGCTTGCCAAAGATTTTGTTTATTTGACCGGAGCTTAGCTAAGTTTTTGTTCCACCACCTAGCAGTTTTGGAGTGGCTGTAATTAAGAGATGTGTGTGGAATTGATTCGTTAGCTGCAGAGATCACTTGTTTGTGAAAAACCGCGGCGTCTTTGTTTATATTAAAAGTCATTCGTGACATGCTTATTTTTTCGCATAGTAATTCTTGGTATTGATTCCAGTTAGCCTCGTCTACTTTGAATCGTACTAAATTTGTTCTACTAGAAGTTGGGATTTGGTTTTGATGGCGGTTTTGAAAAGAAATGAAAATCGGGAAATGGTCGCTTCCGTGTGGATGGGAAGCAACGTTCCATTCGAGAAAAGGCAGCAAATTAGCAGATGCAAAAGATAGGTCCATATGGGACAAGGTAGAATGAGTCGAAAGGTGCGTAGGAGAACAGTCGTTTAGAAGTGTAAGATTTTCTTGCAGAAAGAAGGTTTCTATGATTTTACCTCTGCGGTTCGTGATGGGTGAACCCCACAGTATGCTGTGAGCATTGAAGTCGCCTAAGAGGAGTGAAGGAGTTGTGGTATTATTGTAGATGGTGGTTAATTTGGTAAGCGTGATATTATCGGATGGGGGAAAATAGATTGAAAAAATTGTCATTTTAATGTCGTGAAATATTTCCACCGCTGTTGCTTGGGTATTGGGTGGCATTGTGAGAAATTTGTGTTGAATTGAGTTTTTGACAAAGATTGCTGCACCTCCTTTGCAACGAGTTGTGTTACACAAATTTGATAGGTTAGAGTTATAGTTTCTTAGTAAATTGTGACTTATTTGAGAGGATTTCAAGTGCGTCTCTTGGAGAGCGATTACATCTGGAGAAAAATCTTTTATGAGAAGTTGTAGTTCATGTAAATTGTTGTAGAATCCGTTTAAATTCCATTGAAGAACTTTTAGGACCATTAAAACGAATAAAATAGGATTACTTTTCAAAAGTATTTGTAAATACTGGAGAGAGTAAAACTAAAAATATATTGTTACATTTCTTCGTCTGATATTGGTATAGTGTTAGAGTGAATGGGATCAGTGGTTGAGAGTTGAGATGAGTTTGTGTGGGCGTTTTATGCTTGTGGCGTTTTGGTAACTGATGAGTGGATTTGTGTGTGTTTAGCTGAGCTTATAATAGAGGTGAGTTTGGGTTTGTTGTTTGACTTTGAGTCTTTGACTGAGTCAGTTTCATTGCGTGGTGGGATTGCAGGTGATCTAGCATGTGTTGTGTTTTTTGAGAGGAGTGATTTTATATCGAGTGATTTTGTGTCGAGTGGTTTTGAAGTAGAGAGAGTTGAAATAACCGGTTTTTGCTTTAAGTTTTCTGAGAGTGAGTCTGAATTGGAGTTCGGAGAAGGAATTGATGTAGAGGTCTTTGAAGAGACTAAATGTTGAGTGGAGTTGTCGTTGTTCGATGTAATTGTTTTAGATTGTTGTATTCTTTTTTGTCTTATTTTTATTGCTTCTTCAAGCGATTCTGTGGGAGTAGTAACTGTTATAGTTTTTTCGTTAACTATGTTTGTTGCTACAGCATATGAACATTTGTTAATTATTTTGATTTTAAGAATTTCTTTGCGTTTTTGCATAGTTGGGCAGTTTTTATTGCTTGATCTGTGTTCTTGGCTGCAGTTAATGCATTCAACTTTCAAACAGGGTGTTGGATCGTGAATAGAGGTTGAGCAAACATCGCATTTTGCCTCCGACTTACAATGTTTTTTAGTGTGACCCAGTTTAAAGCAATTTTTGCACTGTAAAGGTGAAGGAATGTAAGGGTCAACCTTGTAGTTTAGAAAGCCTATTTTTAATTCTGCTGGCAAATCGAAAAGATCAAAGGAAATAATGTGCAAAGAAGTGTTTGTGACTTTACCTTCGGAAAACTTTGTGATTTTATGACAATCAACAACATACTGGTCTTTAAGGCCTTCTTTTATTTCTTTTTCGCTCAAATTTATCAGGGGAGGAGCGAAAATAACGCCCTTTACTGTGTTGAGTGTTGGATGAAGTGTCACAGAAATGGGACAGATATTTGACAGTTGAGTGGCTTTAAGAAATTTACTCGCATGAGTTTCGCTTTTTGCTAGAATAAGTAAGTCGCCTTCTCTAGTATATGAGATTTTTTCGGGTTTTTCGGAGCTTATGCCTTCCAAGGCTTTTGTAACCAAAAAAATGTTAAAAGATCTGATTGGTTTGTCTGGATGTTTACTTTTTAATAACAAATATTTAGTACACACGTGTTTGTTATAAGTTTGGCTTACTCCCAACTTAGGAAAATCATGTTGGTTTTGCAGGTTAAGGTTATTTGATTTTTTTCGTTTTGGTCTTGGATTTGATCCATCCGGATCTAAAATTGAATAATAATTACCTCCTGAGGAGGGGGCCATCCTGACGTAGCACTTATTCAACTAGTTACCAATATCACGACGATCAAATAATAAGAATTATTAATTTCACTCTCAACAGAACCGAATCACTATATTTGTACTAATTGAGTTATTAGCGAAGTTGGAATGAAGGAAAGAAAATCAAAACACGACTGTTCTCAATGAGCGCAGGGTATCAACTGCTTAATTATTTAAGAATTCATGTCTTTTAATTCATGCTAATGCTGTACAAGCAGCACAACAAGCAGCAGAAATCCAATGCTTAAGCTCTGGCTGTGAGAGTAACTCAGCACGGCTGCCATGTTGTGTCGGGAGTTGCTCTCAGTTTGGTCTGTTGAGCAGTGTTGCCAACAATCTGACATCGTATTTGTTATGGTTTTCAGACTTGAATTGTTTATACATATTTACAGTCAAAAAATCTTTTTCCTCTTATGCCTGATATATAACCAAATTATTATTTTGTTATTTATTGCAAATGTTATTCATCGACAATAACACAATCTCGACGGATTGAAAGCTTTATACAATAGTTCAGATTTAAAATTTGTTTTTTATGGCAACACTAGCTACTTTATTTGCAGTCAACTTCTTGCTCAGAGAGAAATATAAATATATTAAAATCTTACCATGAAATGGGGGATGAAATTTTTTATTGTTGTAGTTATTTCAGTATACAAATATTCCATTGCATATGCTCAAATGCTTCTCAGAGGATCTCACTACGATCTGAAATGTCGCATTGATATGTCATTGTTTGTGTTCATCTACGCAGAAATTATGTTCATGCATACAACCTTATAAAATAGATTTCCTTTAAACTTTTCAATAGGTTTATATTGGACGCATCAGAAAATAATTTTTGTTTTTATTTTCCAACGTCTTTTTTAAAATCAAATAGGTTGGTACTATGAAATGAAGTTGTAACAAAATGATGACCATAAATGTAGAGGAATACCAATATAACTTCTTTAATTTAGTTGGATTTTCGATTTTGTTCCAAACAGAAGCCTCAAAGTTTTTTATTTCGCGTGTTAATAAATGTTGCACATTAAAAGAGTTATTGTGATTGGAGCATATTTTTTATTTTTAACCGATTTCAAAAAGGAGGAGGGTCTCAAGTTGGTTGATTTCTCTGTTTTTTTATAATAGCATTATAAATAATGCATTTGCATTGGTCTCCAGTAGTTTTAGTTGAACCTTAATATTATAATTCAACTTTTGAATGGTTTTCCATTATATTAGACAGCCTGGCATAAGCTACGCAGCGCATGTAAAACGCATCGAAAACGTATGTTTGACGCATATTTTAGTGTTTAAAGGATGCGTAAGTTAAGCATATTTTAAACAAGCTGTTAACATCTTCTCTGTATATTAAAATGATTGTATGTACAAGTAGACTTCAAAACCGCTAAACCAATTGTTATGAAATTTTCAGGGAAACTCTAGCAAAGTCTGCAGAGCGCTCCTGTGAAGTTTGGCATCGATATCGAATAGCTTTAGAATTACATGTTGCACAGCTCCAAAATTCTGTATTTGACCTCAATTTTCACGTGCTGTTTTACTGGTAAAATTTTAAAGCCGTTGCAGAAGGGGTGTGACACTTTTAAGGCATTCAAACTTTTCAGTATAATTTAAGAAACATAAGTCACAAATTTGTGAAACTCGGAAGGAATATAACATTTAGTCGTGTCCATCCACTGGAAAAATTCAGCAAGCATTGGAAATTGGGTCGTGACACCATCAACATAGTTTAAATGTTTAATATCGAATAGCTGTGGTACTTAATGTTTCATAATATTTAAACTCAGTATAAATTTACTTTTTGGAAATGTCTTTCGACAAGAAATATAGCACGGGCATTGGAAAACGGGGTGTGAATCCGCCCATACAAGCCAAATTTTTAATAGCAAATAGCATTGGAAATAAAAATCGCTGATCAGTAAAATTCCGAATGGAGTTGCCATTTGGTAATGTCCTTCTAATAGAAAACTGGTCTGAGCTTTGGTCAAGTGGGTGCACCTTCCCCTACAAGCTACATTTTTGATCGAATAGGTTCTGAAGTCACAGATGAAGTACATGTGTTTGTCTAAGGCTGCGTGCATTTTCAACGCCGATTCAGACAGACAGGCAAGCTGAAATCTGTGTGAACAAATGAGATACAAATATCTATCTCTCTCGCTTTTTCACACACTCTGCGGACACAGGCAGGCAGTCTGAATCGGCGTTTACTATGCACGTGGCCTAAGGCGTAGCAACGCGCGCCGGGTATTGCTAGTATATATATAATTTACCTCAAACCTGGGCTAATTTTGGTAATTGAGAAATTTAGATAGGGTAAGCTTGAAAGAGGATTTGGGCATAGAAGGTGAGTAGCATGAGGAGATTTGATTAAACTCCCTGCAGCATCGACTGATGGGTTCATTGTTTGCGTACGAAGTATGATGCTGATATTCAGTTAGCAGTCGAGTATGCCTAGAATGTCTTATTGGGTTGTTGAAGGAAATCAAACTAGAAATAACTTCGCTGTCAAAAGCACCATTCATAACATCAAATGTGAAGCACGAGCCTAATAATGATCTCCTTGATGATAATGGCATCAAATTTAAAAGGCTGAGTCTATAAACATATGATGGAAGGCTACAGTAATCCCGGGGATTATACATGTCTCTCAGTGCGTATAGTAAGAATTGCCTTTGAATAGATTCAATTCTTTCACTATGGGAATCGAAAGATGGATTCCAAATTATGCAGGCATATTCAAGTATCGGCCGCACTAATGCACAGTACAAGGATGTAGTGACCCAAATATTCTTGAATTGATTTGCTTGTCTTTTTATAAAACCAAGCTGTTTACTGGCCCTGGACAAAATTTTATCATAGTGCAGATTAAAGCGCATCTTGCAATCTAAGACAACACCAAGATCCACTATATGATTGACTATTTTAAGCTCAGTATTATTGAGATGGTAGGTGTTTAATGTTACGTTGTTCTTTCGAGAAAAGCTGTTAAAAATTTACATCTGCCTCCGATTTAATTGCATAGTACATTTTTAAATCATCTGCGTACATAAGATGTGGGATATCGTTTAGAACTTCTGACAAGTCGAAAATGAATATGTTAAAAAGGAGAGGACCAAGGTGACTACCTTGTGGAACTGAGAAGACTTCAATTTGTTTAGACAAAATTCCTTGAAATTTTACATACTGGGACCTTCAGTCGAAGTATGATTTTAACCAACTTAGTGTCGACCCGGCAATTCCAAATTTTTCTAATTTATAGATTAGAATGCTGTGATCCACTCGATCGAAGGCTTTACTGAAATCAGTATAAACAGCATCTATTTGGTGCCCTTTTTCCATTTTGACTAAAACATCCGATACCATGATCATAAGATTTCGGAACCCGTGTTGATGCTCATTTAGAAGTGGGTTGATGAGACGTGTAAGCTTATCACAAATAATTTTTTGAAAGAGTTTTGGAATGGCTGACAAAATTGCTATGCCTCTATAATTTTCAATTTACCGTTTATCACCATTCTTGTAAATTGGTGTAAGATGGGATGTTTTCCAATATGAAGGAAATATCCCACACGACAGTGATTCATTTAATTGCAACGGCAATTTAATGATTTAATGATGTGCAACGGCAAAAGCAGTTGGTCTAAACATCGCACCAAGAAGCTTGTAGGTATAAGGTCTGTTCCTGGTCCCTTTAATAAATTCAAGTCTTTTATTGCATTAGATATCTCTTCCTGCGTTATATATAAACTGTCAACCATAACAGTTGCGCTTGGAGAAGAAACTTCAAATTGGGTAGATGGTTGACAAAATACATCTTTGAAATGTTCCGCAAAAAAATTGCTAACTTCCTGAAGATAAGACGACTTGACATTACCCTTAAACATAGACTAGGGATAGCCACTAGATTTTCGCTTCATGTTAACAAAGTCAAAGAATTTTCTCGGCTCTTGGACAATTTTCCTTCCGATAAGGTTCGTGTACAACTTGTACGCTTCTACAGACTTGATGGAGAATTCTTTTGACAGCTCGTCATATCGTAGCTTCAGTTCATTGCTTATGTTATTATTATCAGTGTTTTTGAGTAGTTTGTAAAGTTTATTTCTCTGATTCCCCAAAAATCTGAGATTTTTATCCAGCCATGGTTCTGAAAGCTTGTTCTTTTTCTTTATTTTTGGCACAAAACTTTCAATAGCAGTAAAAATGTACTGATAAAATCTAGAGACAGCGCTGTCTACGTCTAAGTTGGATAGAACATTATTCCAGTTTAGAGCATTAAGATGATATTTTATACTTTCATAATCAGCGTTGAGGTAATCGTACGCAATGGATTCATTATAGGAATGAGTGAAAGTAATATCATTAGCATAGAAAACAACTGCTAAGGCTGTATGGTGAACAGTGTTAGTAAGCAAATTTTCTGCTTCAATGCATGGACTTACCTTCACTTCATCATAAGAGTTAGTAAATATAAGGTCCAACCATCTGCCATTTTGATTTTGTACAGAAGAAATTTGCTGCAGGTCACTGCAATAAAGGGTGCTAAGTAATGTGAAATCTATGACATTCGAAAGGTTAAAAGGAAGAAGATAGTTGTCATTTTCATCGGTCACAAAAGAAATATTTGGACGATTACAGTCACCAAGAATAACAACCTTATCTTCCTCTTTTAGGGTGGAAGAAAAGGAGGACATTGTTTCACATAGCTCGTTATAAGTTGTTTCGCTTGAGCCGGGAGGAATGTAAACGGCACTTATGTACACACAAAGACTATTTCCTGAAAAAAATCTAATTATTCTGTGATCGAAGAGTTTATGGGTTGGTGTATCTATTAGCTCACTTGAGAGAGAATTGTGAGATGCTATAAGAACTCCACCTCCGCGAGAAAGACCTGTTGAGGCGTAGTCTCGATCCTTTCTGAAAACAGTCCGAATGTATCATTTAACCATGTCTCAGTGAATACAAGAACATTGAAATGACATGATTTGGCGTCCACATAAAGTTTATTCAATTTGCTTCTCATGCCACCACAATTATGTTAAAATATTTTCAAAAAATTGGAGTTAGGGACGATAATATTGTTGGTGTTCTCTACGCGATTTTTGAAGAAGGGAGACATGTTCAGTCCTCACGTGAGTGCCATATGTGTATAGATCCGCCTTGACTTGATCAATCGTTACGCCGAGATTCTCGTGAAAGCGAACAAATAAATTACGCAAGTCATCAACATCGGTAGGCAGACCTTCTTGCTGAATCAACACTCTTAGATTGGTTTTGGTCTTGCCTTCTATGCATGTTGAATCCGGTGCTTTATGCGTATAAGCAAGATACGTTGTAGACGCTGTTCTCCCTAAGGCGAGAGAGAGCATATCTGCTCTCAGTATCTTCGCAAGAGTTTATAGTCAATTTCACTTTTGGCGGAAGAAGAGGGCCTAGAAACGACGTAGGGCTACCAGGTTGATTACTAGGTACATTTTGAACTTAAATGGGTTTTGGTGGGACACTAACATTTGGTGGGGATGGATTTAATGTATGGGAATGAATGAAATTAGGGTACTTATCAGTATTCGTTTCATTATTATTAAGATTAAATGAAACACGGTTACGTCTTTGATAAGTAGGGGATTTATTCGATACTAGATTGTTTACAGTATTATCCTTATTAGTTAAGGCATTATGCTGCTTGCTACAGTAGAGAAACTGGGGAAAATGTTAGTTTTCAGATTCCAATTAGTATCTAAATGGGACTTGTGTTGGGACTTAGGTTGGGACGTAGGTTGGAACTTAGGTTGCATGGTCTGATTTTATAGATTAGGTTTGGGGTCAGGGAGGTTTACATTTCCTTCATAAAGAGGATTCTAGAACCAGGTTTAGAGGTAGAGTTAAGATTAGAATTATAAGAGTTTAATTTAGATTTAGACTTATTGTTAGATCTGGAATTAATTTTGACATCAGCATTAGAGCTAGGACTATATTTACTTTAAGAATATTGATATTTATTGTTGTTTGTTTTAGGATTCATTTTGGATACCGAAATTGCTGACATTGTTTCTTTTATCGGCTTATCTGTCCATTCTGTAATTATCCACTTTCCATTTCGCTCGCCGTCACTAGAGGTATTCAGGAACATCCACGCAAATTGCGCTGGGATGTTAAGTTTGAAACTGCAGAATTTTTTACGTTTATTTGTAATCTTCGAACAGTTTGTAACAGATATACCAAACTTTTTTCGGAAGTAGTTGCACATCCAGGATATACTTGTTTTAGCGTGTGGGCCCTTTATAAACAGAGTAATTTTATCATTTTGGTTAACATCGTGTAGCTTCTTTATTCTATTCTCCCACTGTGTTGAAGTCCATGATGTTCCAAACATATGGATTAAGTTGGAACGAGGAGCTGCAATCGGTGGTGAATGATGTGGTGAAGTAGCTGAATGAGAACCTGGTTGTGAGTCCTTAGCGTTTTTGTATTGTTTAGGCGAGGGTGAAGGTCGCAGCGAAGGAGAGTGCAAGGTGGCATTCATCATTTCCTCGAAAATAGACGAAGTATTCTGCTGCGATACCGGTTCTGTGTTCTCAGGTATGCTCAGAATCCTGTTGGGAGCAGAACTAATAACATCCGTTATTTTTGCTAACGCCGCACGGAACAAACCCATATCACCGCTGATTTCGTTAATTTTGTGATATAAGACTTCAATAAGTGGATCCGGCTGCTGAGATGGTGGAGGCAATTTTCTTGAATTGGACTGGATCAGGATGTCGAGATCATTTTGAAGATGCGCGATTTTATCGTTTATATTTTTGATGGCTTCAGTTGTTTTGTTTTTTCAAAATTACTATTAATTGAATCACTGATGCCACATATCGCGGTTTCAAAGGAGTTCACAGTGTTTATGCAACCGGAAGTAGAGTCCGAAACTTTTGTTATGTTTTTAAGAATTTTATCCAGTTTCAAGACGGCTGGTGAATCATGGACGCCAAATATCTTGTGTCAATCGTGAAAATTAATTTTGTCTGAATGGAGCTCGGGTAAAAAACGTTACATGAAATTCGATGTTCCGATGATCTGAAAGTGACTGGCGTTGGAAGACAGTAACGAGTGATATACGCCACTGTCCCGACTGTATCCTATACTTGTCCCGATTCAACACGTGAAAAATATCGAAAATCCGTAGATTCAGTGGAGTCGGAAGGAACCACTGGTGGTAATACTATTACAACTGAAAGCAAAACTCACGTTTTATTGCAAGCGCAACTGAATGATTGGATAAAAGATTTGGAACTTTCAAAGGAAAAATCGGTATTGCATGCTTCTCGTATGCAACCATTCAACTTTTGAGACCCGATGTTAAGGTGACATACTACAGAAATCGTGAAAAACCGTTTGCTATACACTTTACTAAGAAGGACAATATCTGCTATTGCGAAGACATTCCTGGCTTATTTAATACCTTCGGTCAGTGGTACTTTCCCAAAGAGTGGCAAAGTTCAGAGAGTTGTTTATTGATTTCAGCAAACTGAGCTCGAAGGCGGTATTACTGCAAATAGGAAACAAAAAGCCATCGATTCCGATCGCACATGCAGTCAACACAAAGGAAACGTACGAAACAATGGCGAAGCTATTGCCATGTATTAAATATGAACAACACGACTGGAAAATATGTTCTGATCTCAAAGTCGTTGGTATGCTTTGTGGTTTACAGAGTGGCTACACAAAATACTGCTGTTTTCTCTGCAAGTGGGATAGGCGGGCACGTGAACACCACTATTACAAAAAGGACTGGCCAGAAAGAATTGAGTCGAAAGTTGGAAAGAGCAACGTCAAAAACGTCCCACTCGTCAAAAAGGAAAACATAATCCTCCCACCGCTGCACATCAAACTTGGACTAATGAAAAACTTTGTCAAGGCGTTAGACAAGGAAGGCGAAGCATTCACATATTTAAAACAATTTTTCCAAATCTTTCTGATGCCAAGATAAAAGAAGGTGTCTTCGTTGGACCGCAAATAAAAAAGGTGTTAAACGATCTTCAATTCGCAGAACTATTATCACCAGTTGATGCAGCGGCGTGGGATTCTTTTAGGACGACTGTTTCTAGCTTTCACGGGAACAATAAAAGTGAATCTTACGATAAAATAGTTAACGAGTTGCTCAGGAACTATAAAAAAATGGGCGTAAATATGTCTCTGAAAATTCACTTTCTGCACTCCCATTTGAATTTTTTTCCGAATAATCTCGGTGACGAACATGGGGAAAGATTCCACCAACAGATGAAAGCAATTGAGAATCGGTACCAAGGATTTTGGGACGAAGGAATGATGAACGACTATTGTTGGTTTCTCATCAGAGAAACCGATCCCGAATTGAATAACCGACAAAACAAGAATCACAATCATTTTGAATTTCTGAATGATTAATTAATGAATGAATAATTACACAGACGAACAAAAAGTCAATTAAGATACATGGGATAATGAAGTTGTAATCCTATAATTCACATTGTTTGAATTGACTCTGGTTCTCGTGATAAACCGCTATTTTAGAAATTAAGGAGATTTCATCAGAGATTTTAACATAACTCCAGAACAGTAAGTCTGATTTGGTAAAATTCAAAAATCCGCAGCTAAATTGCCTCTAATTAACATCTACACTGTTTTTTAATTAGCTGAATAGTTTCGGAAAAATTAACAAAAAGTTATTCCGAAAAAAAAATTCATAAAAAATCGAAAACTTCAAAATAGCTCTGTTTTTATATAAAGTTATAAAAACACATAAGTTACAAAGAAAATAAGCCATATTTCATTTAAATCCATTGGCATGTTTTGGTTTAATTCAATGATGTTATCTGATTTTCATAAAAAATTTTAAAAAAAATTTCAAAATAAATGCACAGGGGAACAACAGGATTTTTTTTCTGTGGCATATATTTTTGCACAAAATTCAGATTCAATTACTATTAGGCCACCAGTGCATTAATGGTAACGAGATGCCTGACGGACTAGCAAAGAAGGGTGTTGGACTAGGATCTGAGTTCTACAAAAGCCGTCCCAGGCAACAATTCTTAAGAGTTGAGCACTGGACGAAAAATTTTATTTTTGAATTAGGTTCTATAGCTATCTTCAGCAAAAGTAATACGCTTACAGATAAATTACACCAAAGCTTGTTGTCTATAAGTGTTCTGTTCTATTTCACATTATCTCAAAGTAGTTTAAGAGAGTTGTGTTATAAGAGCATTCCTGCGAAGATTCTATATCTGGCAAGCCATTTCTTACAGACTTATACAAGACTTCAGCTATCAGAGTCAATTTTTGAAGAGTTTAATCTTTATAGATTAAGTCTTATAGACATTTCCAAGGCTTATATTGAAGGAGTTCTGATCTAATCTGGAATACTGCAAAATCAAGGGCCCTGTAAGTGACAAAAAGAGTATATTATATCCTAAAATGACATTTGTCAGATAAGACGACTTTGTTTAAGACCAATGGTCTGACTAGAAGAGTATCACTCTGATTATAAGAGCAACGGTCTGACTACAAGAGTATCACTCTTATTATAAGAGCAACTGTCTGACTAGTGAATGCTTTTTCAAGATGGTGGTCCTACAAATTTCGCCTTTAACCCATCGTAGAGTATAAAAGTCTTATATGGGCATTTCCATAGTCGCGAACGCGACATTCGTACGCCTTTGAGGAGCAAAATAATAAAGAAAACTCAAGACAAATTTTCTTTTTTTTCAAGTTTTAGATAGCATTTTATTAGCACTATATTTAAAAAAAAAAGTTAGGTTCTCTAGATTTTGTTTCCAAAATATAAGCAATAAACATGGCATCGCGAACGCGACAAAAAATGGAACTCGTTTTCGACTGCATCTAGAAAAATGCAGATATCTGCGAAACGTAACATAATATTTTAAAGCGGTTAATTGTAAATTAAATAAGATTTATGTAGATTTCAAGAAATAGTTGTCATTTTGACATATTTCTATTCATTCTTTTTTTATTGAGCTTAAGTCTGATCGCGAACGCGACATCTAGCACGCGACATTTTTTCTCATCAGGTTTTGAATAAGAATTAGTTAAAGTAATTTCAGCTATATATTGCATTACCTACCAAAAACATCGTAAATATTATTTGTGAGTTGCATATAAGTAATATTAATAAAAAAAAAAAAACAAAAGTACATATGAGGCTAGTGAGAAAAATTATGATATTTGTTTGTAACCCCACCCGTACTATGTATGTGGTTATTTACTTTATGACGACGTTTTTTACGCCTATAAGTAGGCGTGGCAAATACAGAAAAGTGCATTTATTATACTGCAGTATCACCTTCTAAGTTGTTTTAACCATGGCATCCCTGTTTTTGTATGTCCCCCCATCTGTTGACATGATTACAGCCGTTATTATTAAGTTATAATAATGAAATTCGATATTTAAGCTTATATCGTAAAAAGAAAAATCATGTTCGAAAATAATCCAAATAGGATGAAAACCACGTATACCTCCCATACAAATTGTCGTTCTCAAATTGGAAAATTTCTTAAAAATCTATTAAAAATCAATCCAATGACTTGAGAATTAGCTCATGAGCTTTAATTTGAACTATTAACACTTAGCAAAAAATTCAGAAAAATCGAATGAAATCTTTCCATACTTCCCATACAAAGTGTTTTAAAAAAACGGCGCATGATCGCGAACGCGACACATTTTGATGATCAATATTAAATCTTTAGTATGATTTTTACCTGCAGTAACTTTTTTTTTATAGTGAGGCGACCATATTTGATTTAAGTTACAATTTTCAGACATTTGCTTAGAACGATCACGAAGTTCTGAAAATAAATGATGATTTAGGTACAAGAACGCGACATTCGAATAGTAATTAAAGCAATATAAAAAATGTACCGTTACTCGTGCTTTGTTTGGTATCTTTTTATTTTTTATTGTTAATTTGTAGTTTATAGATGGATTTTATAAGAAGAGTGCAAACATAACGTTGATAAATAAACGAAAAATACTAAGGAGAAAAGGTCCTTAAAAGCAGCTAAAAGCAAGAAAAATATATTTCTCAGATATCAGGCCAATTTTCTCAGAATAAAAACTGAAATTAGTTGTAAATGCAGTAAATTATAAAAATCCAAGCATTTTTTTTAAATAATAACAAAAAAATTATTTGTTTATTTAACATTTTTTTTTTCGGTCCCGGTAGACCTTTCTGTGGAAATGCCCATATGTGACTTACTTAAGTATATTATTTTTGAAGTAAGAGCTGTTCTCTTGTATGGAGCATCAACTCTTAAAACTGCCTTACAGTGCATTTATTTAAGATTTTTTTAAGTATTCTAAGTATTCTGAAATAGTTTCTAAAATGCTTTTAAATTTTAAGAACCTAAGAGCTAACATGAGTAAAATAACATTAGGTCTGTTTCCGTACTCACTTCAAGTAACTTGAAGTTACTCGAATGCGTTTCTTTACACATTTTTCCAGCACGAGAGAGAAGAAGAACAAGCAAAATGTCAGTTTTTGTCGCTCTCTATTACTCGAACTTTACTTGAAAAATTTCTTCGAGCACGAAACTCGAGCTTCAAACAGCTGATTGGCAAAGTGATAAAATTGAATTTCTGCATTGTGTTTTGAAAAAAATGTATGCAATTGGTTAGGAAATTAATAAAAATAGCTAAAATAAACAAAATGAACGCTTACGAATGTGTTTTAAATACAAAAACAAAGCAATTACATTTTATTGTTTTCAAAAAACAGCTGTTGTGCTTGAAACTTACTTGAAACCGTTTTCGTACTTTTTGACAAATTTTCTCATTTTGATAGATAATCATAATACTCTCTATTACTCGAACTTTACCCGAATTTTACTTGAAGTGCGTACGGAAACAGACCTATTACTTAAGCCTGGTTTTCACTATGTCAATTTCAATGGTCAGTTGTTGTCAGTCACATGAAAAATGCCAACACGTTGTCATTTTTTTTCTGTTTGACAATGGCGAAAAATAGGAAAAACTGATCTCTTCACATGTTTATAGCAAAAATTGCAAAAAAAATTTTATTTATGTGATTTTTTAAACTTTTAAATTTCATGTCAAACAAAAAATGACTAAGTGAAAACCAAGCATTACATGTTCATAGCAAAAATTGCAAAAAAAAATTTTATTTATGTGATTTTTTAAACTTTTAAATTTCATGTCAAACAAAAAATGACTAAGTGATGTAACGAACTTCCGTTTTCCGGATTTTACAGCTGGGGTATACTCGCCGGTGTCCAGGGTTCGTTGCAGAAAATTTATAATAATAAGAGACCCTTTTTGCTTATGTACAGATATTCCTTCTTAGTTTATTCGTTATTCAGTTATTATCAATAATATTCATAGTGGCTTATTTGAATCTAAAAAAAATCTATAGCTTTATACACACAGATATGTCCTTGAGTTGATCTTGACTGGCTGGCGATGTACTTTGTTATGTCCTTGAGTTGACATTGACTTGTTGACGATGTGTGTAGTTATGTCCTTGAGTTGACATTGACTTGGTGACGACGTTTGTAGTTATCCCCTTGAGTTGACATTGACTTTCTGGCGATGATACAGACCTTGCTGGCAATGTACTGAGTTATGTCCTTGAGTTGACATTGACTTGTTGACGATGTGCGTAGTTATGTCCTTGAGTTGACATTGACTTTCTGGCGATGACACGGACCTTGCTGGAGGTGTTGACTTGTTTGCGCTGATACAGACCTTGCTGGAGGTGTTGAGATGGAGTTAAACTGGTTGGACTGTTGTTGCCGACTGTTATGTGCTACTTTGGCGAAATTAAAGCGTTCTCTGGGGAAATGTAACCTTGTCTTGATATGATCTACTAGACTGGCAACGGAAGAAGTTTGACTACCATATTGGGGAAGAAAGCTTACCACCAATACGTAATCGCGGCACCCTACGAGTGGAAACAAAATATTATCGGGGAAGAAGACTTACCACCGATAATATGTTTACAGAAATCGACAAGAGAACTCTAAATCCTACCGAAGAAGTTTGACTACAATATTGGGGAAGAAAGCTTACCACCAATACGTAATCGCGGCACCTACGAGTGGAAACAAAATATTATCGGGGAAGAAAACTTACCACCGATAATATGTTTACAGAAATCGGCAAGAGAACTCTGAATCCTATCGAAAAAAAAGTTTGACTACAATATTGGGGAAGAAAGCTTACCACCAATACGTAATCGCGGCACCTACGAGTGGAAACAAAATATTATCGGGGAAGAAGACTTACCACCGATAATATGTTTACAGAAATCGACAAGAGAACTCTAAATCCTACCGAAGAAGTTTGACTACAATATTGGGGAAGAAAGCTTACCACCAATACGTAATCGCGGCACCTATGAGTGGAAACAAAATATTATCGGGGAAGAAGACTTACCACCGATAATATGTCTACAAAAATTTCCAAAAAGAACTCTGACTCCACAAGGTAACACTCACCACTGATAATCCAAGTACGTCCGACCGCTTTGACTGCACGAAAAACAAGAGACCGATCAATGCTGCGACTGGCCTTTTAAACCTTCACTCTCTGCGAGGCCAGTATGTTTAAACCAGTTTGATGCTCATTGCTTCGCTGAGTATGTGTTAGTCCTCTCCCTCTCTCTCGCTCTTCAGTTTTAATTTATCGCCTGTAGCATGCTGTTTCTGCGTATGTGTGCCAGAACTGGTTTTATGCTCTTTGCCTTGCTGAGTATGTGTTATTCTTCTCCCTCTCTCTCTCTTCATCGCCTTCATCGCTCTCGTCATCGCCTGGAACGTGCTGTTTGTGCGTGTGTGTGTGTGTAAGAACTGGTTTTATTCTTATATGAATTTAAAAAAAGACTATGTACAATTAAATTAAAAATGTTAATTTAATTTTGTTGTTACATTCCCCTCCTACTTTCCCGAACGAAAATGGATATCGACTGATTCGCTTGGCACTAGCTCTCCGATTTCGATCGTCGTCATCTTCGTCAACATCGAAATTTTCAATATCTTTTATACCCATGGCTTTAGCGCTGCAAATGTTGGTGGTAGTGCCATAGGAAGGAGCATGGCGATCATCACAATTGCAACTGACGCTGGTGGTGATGAGGTCAGGCAGGTGTTGCCGTATTTGCTGCTCATCTCGGTTGAATGGTTGGTCAAGGTGTTGTTGTGGTGCACTGATGGTGTTGTGGACGGGGGGTTCTTGTTGTGCCTCACCGCAACTTTTGTCGATGAAGTTTCGTTGTTGCGACCCGGTGCAGATGTTGTCGATGAGATGTTGTTGTTGTGGCGACTCATCGCTGTTGTTGTGGATGCGTTTGTGTTGCTGTAACTCAGTGGAGATGTTGTCGTTGAGGTGTTGTTGTTGTTGCGATTCATCGCTGTTCTTGTGGATGCGTATGTGTTTCTGTGACTCAGTGGAGATGTTGTCGATGTGGTGTTGTTGCTGCGACTCAGTGAAGATATTGTCGATGAGGTGTTTTTGTTGTGATTCATCGCTGTTGTTGTGGTTGAGGTGTTGTGGTTGCGACTCAGCGCAGCTGTTGTCAATGAAGTCTTGTTGTTGTGACTTACCGCTGCTGTGGTGGATGATGTTTCGTTGTTGCGACTTGGTGGAGATGTTGTCGATGAGATATTGTTGCTGTGACTCTGTGGAGATATTGTCGATGACGTGTTTTTGTTGTGATTCATCGCTGTTGTTGTGGTTGAGGTGTTGTGGTTGCGACTCAGCGCAGCTGTTGTCAATGAAGTCTTGTTGTTGTGACTTACCGCTGCTGTGGTGGATGATGTTTCGTTGTTGCGACTTGGTGGAGATGTTGTCGATGAGAAATTGTTGCTGTGACTCGGTGGAGATATTGTCGATGAGGTGTTGTTGTTGTTGCTGCTGAAGTAATATGTGCTGTTGTGTGGCTAATAACTTCTGATTAGAATGTATAGGTCGTAATTGCTGTGCCAGTTGGTGAGACGGTGGATGTTGTTGCTGCTGCTGCTGTTGATGATGCACACGCATGGTGCGTCCAGCAATATTTGCCTGCGTGTTCGGTTTCACTTGTTGACTTTGTGGCTGTTCAAGGTCCTGTTGTATTTCGGGTGAATGTTGTCTCAGTAGTTCAGGAGTACGGGAGGTATTTTTCGGCGTAGCTGCGTTCCTCTTCGCTATTGACGCAAGCCCGTTGCGTTGCCCTGAATATGGATGTCTGCAGCAATCAATAGTTCTTGTTTCAAGCCGTCCACATTCCCAGCAAAACAAGATCCGGGGGTTTCTACATGCTGCTTGGGAGTGTCCATCTTGTCCGCATCTTTGACATGCACTTCTTGGATTAATTCGCGCTGTGGTGATCTGTGAAATTTGCGTGTTGCGCTCCTCAATTGAGCGCGGATTAACTGAGCGATTTTGTTCCTTGGCACTTAGTATGCTTTCAAAATCGTCTGCTAAGGCTATCAGTTCTCGTAGGTTTTGAAAATCTTTACGTTTTATATAGAGCTGATACTCACTCCGGCTGTTCCTAAATATTCTCTCCATCTGCTCTGTTGGTGTATAATTTATATGGCGCATCATGTTTTGCAGGTCTAACATGTAGTCCTTAAAGTTTTCATTTGGTCTTTGATGACGGCCACGGATCTCGTCCTCGAGCTTCTCGAAATAGCGAGCCGGTAGAAAAAAATCCAGAAAATCGCTTTTAAACTGCGACCAGTTCTGCCAAAGCCCGTTGTTATTTCTCAACCAGATAAGTGCTCGATCCGTTAACAGCACAGGCATTGTGCGTGTGAGAAAATCTGCATTTAGCCCGTACAATTTCGTCAGTTCCTCGACTCTCTCAATGAAATCGAATGGGTCTCGACCTCCGTCATATTTTATAGGCCATTTATGAATTTTGTCGATGGCAGCTGCATAATTACCTTCATATTGAACTTGAGCCGTTTCAGCATTGTGGTTTTGCTGAGTCTCTGCAAATTGTCCCATTGTGTCTCCCTCTTGAAATGGCTTTGGTACAACTAATTACTTTGGAGACGTGTCTTTTGTATATCTTGTTTTCTTTGTGTTTATCTGTAGTATTTGCTGTGCCAGGGTCCCTGGTCGGGCGCCACTGTAACGAACTTCCGTTTTCCGGATTTTACAGCTGGGGTATACTCGCCGGTGTCCAGGGTTCGTTGCAGAAAATTTATAATAATAAGAGACCCTTTTTGCTTATGTACAGATATTCCTTCTTAGTTTATTCGTTATTCAGTTATTATCAATAATATTCATAGTGGCTTATTTGAATCTAAAAAAAATCTATAGCTTTATACACACAGATATGTCCTTGAGTTGATCTTGACTGGCTGGCGATGTACTTTGTTATGTCCTTGAGTTGACATTGACTTGTTGACGATGTGTGTAGTTATGTCCTTGAGTTGACATTGACTTGGTGACGACGTTTGTAGTTATCCCCTTGAGTTGACATTGACTTTCTGGCGATGATACAGACCTTGCTGGCAATGTACTGAGTTATGTCCTTGAGTTGACATTGACTTGTTGACGATGTGCGTAGTTATGTCCTTGAGTTGACATTGACTTTCTGGCGATGACACGGACCTTGCTGGAGGTGTTGACTTGTTTGCGCTGATACAGACCTTGCTGGAGGTGTTGAGATGGAGTTAAACTGGTTGGACTGTTGTTGCCGACTGTTATGTGCTACTTTGGCGAAATTAAAGCGTTCTCTGGGGAAATGTAACCTTGTCTTGATATGATCTACTAGACTGGCAACGGAAGAAGTTTGACTACCATATTGGGGAAGAAAGCTTACCACCAATACGTAATCGCGGCACCCTACGAGTGGAAACAAAATATTATCGGGGAAGAAGACTTACCACCGATAATATGTTTACAGAAATCGACAAGAGAACTCTAAATCCTACCGAAGAAGTTTGACTACAATATTGGGGAAGAAAGCTTACCACCAATACGTAATCGCGGCACCTACGAGTGGAAACAAAATATTATCGGGGAAGAAAACTTACCACCGATAATATGTTTACAGAAATCGGCAAGAGAACTCTGAATCCTATCGAAAAAAAAGTTTGACTACAATATTGGGGAAGAAAGCTTACCACCAATACGTAATCGCGGCACCTACGAGTGGAAACAAAATATTATCGGGGAAGAAGACTTACCACCGATAATATGTTTACAGAAATCGACAAGAGAACTCTAAATCCTACCGAAGAAGTTTGACTACAATATTGGGGAAGAAAGCTTACCACCAATACGTAATCGCGGCACCTATGAGTGGAAACAAAATATTATCGGGGAAGAAGACTTACCACCGATAATATGTCTACAAAAATTTCCAAAAAGAACTCTGACTCCACAAGGTAACACTCACCACTGATAATCCAAGTACGTCCGACCGCTTTGACTGCACGAAAAACAAGAGACCGATCAATGCTGCGACTGGCCTTTTAAACCTTCACTCTCTGCGAGGCCAGTATGTTTAAACCAGTTTGATGCTCATTGCTTCGCTGAGTATGTGTTAGTCCTCTCCCTCTCTCTCGCTCTTCAGTTTTAATTTATCGCCTGTAGCATGCTGTTTCTGCGTATGTGTGCCAGAACTGGTTTTATGCTCTTTGCCTTGCTGAGTATGTGTTATTCTTCTCCCTCTCTCTCTCTTCATCGCCTTCATCGCTCTCGTCATCGCCTGGAACGTGCTGTTTGTGCGTGTGTGTGTGTGTAAGAACTGGTTTTATTCTTATATGAATTTAAAAAAAGACTATGTACAATTAAATTAAAAATGTTAATTTAATTTTGTTGTTACAGTGAAAACCAAGCATTACATAGTAATTTTTATTTATTTTTATTTAAGAAACAAGCATGAATGAGTACACTAAGAGCTAGCTCTTTTATAGCACAACATTAAGTAAAAAAATTATCAAAGGAAATAATAACATTTCAAAGCTACTTAAAATAAGTGAATAAAAAATAATATTGAAAAATTAATACCTATACACAATTATGAAAACAAAATGTTAACTTAATATAACTTTCAAGGAAAAGAACAGTTTAACTAGAAGCAGAAAGAGTTAAGTGAACAGAGAAAAAGGAAACGTATTCAACGAATAATGTCTCGGGACTATCAGGACATGACTTCTTCTGGACATACTGAACTGGAGTTTATTAAAGTACCCAGGTGTTTTTTCATTGATAAGCAATTATATCACTACCAAGTATTGCATTTCGGAAACTTGAAGGACCCAAATGGTATTTTTGAAGACCATAGACATACCGCGTAGCATAGTTGAACGCAATTTGCAATTTTAATTGGGACGACGAATCAAGTTTACTATAGACTATTTCGACAAAAGATATAAGCGGTAAGATGAGTTGAATTACCAGCTTTCGCCTAATATCAACTGGAGTTACGTTAGCAGACAATCTAAGGTTACGTAAGACGTAATACACTCTTTTTACAACACTATTAACATGTGTTCGGTCCACCGGTGAACACCCTGTAAATTGTCGATACAGCGGTGTTCAATGAGCAACTGCGGCTCTTATTCTTTGTTTTCTTTGGAGCAGCGCTTCTCGCTACTCTTTTAAAACTTTGTTAGTTTTTAAGTTTTTAATAATAAAAGCGACATCGGTCGATTAAGTTTGTTCATTTTAAACCTCCGAGTTTTATTTACTTATATTTCGGCAACTCCCCCGTTTTTATTTAAAGTCTAATTCCTCCTCCTCGTTAAGCAAAATACATGGTCCTTCGAGCCGGATATGGTAGACACCTTATTATCGCACCTTGAAATTGAAAGGCAAAGCTAATATTGCTGGACTGATTCCACAATAGTGCTTGCCTGGCTTTGTAAGCCCCCCTGTTCCTGGACGACCTTCGTAGCCAACAGAGTTTCGAAGGTGGCAGAGAAGGTCAGAGTTCACAATTGGTTTCATGTAGACACACATGAGAACCCTGCAGATTTAGCAACGCGTGGAGTTACGCCACAAGAGTTAGTCGATAATACTCTTTGGTGGCATGGACCTTCTTGGCTCTCGCTTGAACGATCGGCTTGGCCAAGAATGACGCAACCTCCTGCTCTAGAAACTTCGCTTGAGCGCAAAACTGTAAAGATACACTTTGCATATTTTTCAAAATATGAAGATATTTTAGAGCGGTTTTCCTCGCTATCACGTGGATTGAGAGTGTTAGCGTACGTGTTTCGCTTTTTGCATCGCTCCCACTCCAAGTATCGTGTGTCCTTTTCAAAAAAATCAACATCCCTAGAAACGGCAGAAATCAAATTTGTGAAAACACGATTGGCACTCTTATGTCAAAAAGTAGCTTTTCCAAACAAATATCACTGTTTGGAAACAAATCAGATAATTGGAGCAAAGAGCCCCATTCTTGCTCTAAATCCATTGTTGAACAACGACAAGTTAATGCGTGTTGGTGGACGGCTAGCCTCTTCACCAATCCTATCATATGATGAAAGGCATCCAATTATATTACCATATAATTGTCACTTTTCACGCCTTTTAGTACGTTTTGTCCATGAGATCTCACTTCATGGAGGGAATCAATTAGTGCTTCGACTTATTCGGATGCAATATTGGATCCCGCGTGCTAAAACCCTTATAAAATCAACTTTGCACAATTGCAAAACTTGTGTAGTCCACATGAAACGCCAACGAACACAAGTAATGGCTGCGCTGCCAGCTGAGCGAACTGTCATTTCAAGGCCATTTGCTGCGACTGGTATTGACTTCGCGGGCCCATTCGACATTAAAAGCTACATTGGTAGATCTTGTCGAATAAGTAAGGGCTATGTTTGTTTGTTTGTGTGCTTTTCACCTAAGGCAATTCATCTTACATGGTCCATCGTGAGCCGAGTTTTAATTGAAAAAACAAATTAAAAATTATAACTCGCTAGCCGTCGCGAGTTTTTTAAAACAAGTGCACATATATGCAAAAGTGTTAAAGTTTAGTGAAAAAAAAAGTTCTTAAAAACAACAAAAACAAAAACCAAAATAAGAGCTCAAAATTTAATAAACAAAAAAAAAAGCTTATTTAAAAAAATATTAAAAACAAATACGCAAGCTTGAGTGCACCGGCAGCTTCATCAACGACATCATCAACAACATCATCAATACCAGCGACATCAACAGCAACATAAACACCAGCAGCTTCAACAGCAGCGGCATCAACAACAGCAACAACAACAACAATATTCTGAAGAACAACATTTTTTTGAAAAGCAGAAAAATCAGGTAAAATTTTTTATTTCAATTAATATTATATTTTTTGTATATTGCCTTTTATTATAAATTTATTATATACCAATAAAAGAGATAAGTGACGTACACTAGGCGACAAATGAAAGTTTACGATATATATATTTGGCATGAATCTAATTTTTTATTGAAAGTTCACAAATTTTTTTATTTTTTTTTTTTAAACTATGAAGGATGTTATTAAACAAAAACAAAAACGATTTCCTTAAGCAGAATTAAATAATTTAAGCTTGAAAGAACTCATAATTAAGGTAAAAGTAGGGCGACAATTGAAAGTGTACGTTCCTTTGTAGCATCATAAAAAAATCAATTTGGATGTTAACTTTTTGATTCTTATCTTAAACTTAATATTTAGTGTTACCACCTTTATTTTGAATAACTGCTCGAAGTCGATTTGGCATGCTAAGCACTAAATTTTGGATCACATTTGGAGGGATATTGATCCACTGATGTTGCATTTCATTCCAAAATGTTGTCATGTTTGCTCGACTTGCAATTGGTATTTTTTCATCCAATATTGACCACAGGTGCTCAATGGGGTTTAAGTCTGGAGATTGAGCTGGCCAGTTTAGCTTTTCAATTGAATTATTTTCAAAATACTGCGTAGCAATTCGTGATGTGTGCTTAGGGTTGTTATCTTGTTGAAAGATAAACGACCCTAAGTTCATTTTTTCCGCGCTTTCAGTAAGGTTTGCTTGCAGTATACTTACGTAAATATGAGCTGTCATTCGTGTATCAATTTTTACGAGATTGCCTACACCATAAACAGAGAAGCAACCCCACACCATAAGCGAACCTCCTCCATGCTTAACAGTGGGTTGCACCATGTTCGGCTTTAGTCGATCTGCTGGTCTACACCACACTCGTTTACGTTTTTTTGCATTTTTTAATTCGAATTTTGATTCGTCGGACCAAATAACTTTGTTCCAGTATGACTCTGGCATGCTCACATATTGCAGAGCAAAATCAAGGCGTTTTTTTTTATTAACCTTCGAAATAAAAGGTCGATTCTTTGCCACAAAATTTTTTAGACCAAAACTTCTCAATTTCCTGTGCACCGTTCTTTCCGAAACATCTAATCCTAGGTATTCTTTGAGCTGTCTAGCTGATATTTCAGGATTAGCTGTCACTTTACGCTTTAGAATTCGCTCTTCGTGAATTGAAATTTTTGGTTTTCGACCTCCTCCCCAACGCGTAGCATATGATTTGTTGTTTTTAAATTTTTCATAGATTTTTCGGGCTCCTGTCTTTGATATGGAAAATTTTTTTGCAATATATCCATACGATTCACCTTTTTTTCGCTCCTCAATAATCAATTTTATGATATCTTCGGATTTTCGCATTTTTCACTTAAAAACAAAAACAAAACAATGATTAAAGAACAGTAAAACAAAACACATAGTTGATAATTTAAAAAATTAATTACATCAATATATTTTCTTTCGAGTTATTTAAGTTTTATCACTTTCAACAAAACGTAAACTTTCTATTGTCGTGCTAACAGCTTGCCATCAACTAATCTCAATGATCATTAAATTGTTTGATGCGTAGAATTTAAAAGAAAAATATGTATTCAATATGAAGAGATAACGGCACTTCGATGTGTATACTATTAAACCGATCTTTACACGGAGCAAGTAAAAACATGACATTTTTTGCAGCATATGAAATCGTAAACTTTCAATTGTCGCCTAGTGTATATTCGTTATATAAATTCGCCTTATTCGCGCGGTTCGGTAAACTTGAAAAATTTTTAACTAGTTACTGTTTAAAATACAGTAACTGCAAGTTACTGTTTTATATTGTATATAAAGTGGTATATATCGGTTTTAACCAAAAAATTTGGCGGGAAAACCATATATATATAACTTTATATACAAGGTTCCTTGAACTTGAGACAGACTTGCGAAGAATTATTTTTCGTCTATTTCTATATATAAAAAAAAATTTTTGTGCTCACGGTTGACTTTTAGTAAGAAGTCAAACTTGTGTCTTTTTGTAAAACTTACAAAAACAAAAATATCAGCACACTGGGCTGAGATAATATTTTCGGAGCCAAAAACAGGCAAAAATTGTACGGAGCAAGAGTCTCAGCAGCATCTCTGCACTCTTGTTCAACAATTTTTGCATTCTTCTTTGTGCGGTGTCCGCAGCGATCGACGCCAGAACCGTGCTTTGTGCTTGCTAATAGCAACCCCAAGTTGTGTTTAAAAAGTATTTACTCTCTCACGCACTCAATTTAATTGTTTGCGTTCAAAGCTGAGACTGCATCTCGTGCCTGCTGCGCTTGATACACAGCTCTTTAGCCGGCTGCATATACTTGTAGTGAGAAAGTAAATAAGCTGCACAGTGGGACTAAGGCATCAATTTGCAATCAAAATTGACTTAGTCTATTTTCATAGGAAAATTGCACTGTGGGCAAGACACAATATTTTGCAAGCACAAATTTATTAAAAAAAAAAAAACAGAAATAATAATATATTAATAAAATAAATATAAAGTAAAAAGATTTTACATATTAAAAAAAAAAAATTTTTTTTCTCACTGTATTTATTAATAAAATAAAAGAAATTAAACAAAATAATTTTAAATTTCTTTCATTAATTGTTTTTACAGGTTTTACTGCAATATATTTAGCATAGACATATATTTATATATTATTTATAATAATATATTTTATTTAAAGAAAAAAGAATATTTGTACTTGTTGCTGTTCACATTTGTCTATACATTTATAGATTTTTGTTGTTTTTTGCTTCTAAATTTTAAACAAATTATATTATTAATAAACAAAATAAAATGTCCTCTTTAAAGGCATTTATTCGTCTGTCTGATGCGCTGGTTGAGTTTGAAACGGACTTTAATGCCGTGGAAACTCATGACGTTTTCTCCCTGGAGGCTCAAAGTGAAGAGCTAAAAGCCCAGTGGAGATAAGTTAAAGTCGCATATGATGCTTGTTTGGACAAAATGTCCAATGACGATGATTCAGATATTGAATCAATTAAAAAAAAGTATCGCGCCTGCTATCAATCCTATATACGGGTAGCAGGAAGAATTTCTGAGTTTTCTCAGGATAAGCCCTCGAAGCAAACAATTGCTTCAGAGCCGGCGGCATTCATGGGCCACAGCATGCCTGTGCCACCATGCGATACCGAGGTTTTCAGTGGTGATTACCTCTCATGGCCGTCCTTCAGAGACATGTTTACGGCCATTTATATAATGAACTCGCGGCTTACGTCAGTGGAAAAGTAATTCCACTCAAATCAAAAAACACGGGGAGAAGCAAAAGAGATTGTACGAAAATCTCCTTTAACCAATGATGGTTTTGCAAAAGCTTGGCAAGATTTATCTGACCGATACGAAAACAAACGTATCATGGTCAACAGCCAATTAAAAATATTATTTAATTTTCCCCATGTGCCAAAAGAATCTGGCACAGAACTTAAAAAACTACAAAGAGATATCAATGGTTGTATTTTTGCTCTTAAAATGCACAACATTGATATCAGAAACTGGGATGCAATATTTGTTTACCAATGTTCGACAAGATTACCAGATGTCACGCTCTCCTTATGGGAGCAGTCTATTTCAAATAAAATTGAAATTCCGAAATGGACTGATCTCGATTCCTTCCTCACGAGTCGGTTTCAAACTCTTGAAACTGTGTCTGATATTCGCAGCTCTAGCGGCGCAATACCTAGACAAAATTTCACCACATCTTCCTCCAACTCTAAACCAAACCAGAGCAATTCATCTGGTAAAAAATTAAATAACTACCAATTTAAAATTACTTCAGCGCATTGTAAGCTGTGCTCTACCGAACAGCATGCACTTCGCTTTTGTCCCCGTTTTCTGAGAATGGATACTCAAAATCGGCTAGCAATGATTCGCAAAAATAAGTTTTGCCTCAATTGCCTAGCCTATTCTCATGAGGTGAAAGAGTGCAAGAGTCAGTATTCGTGTGTGATGTACAAACAACGTCATAATACTCTCTTGCATCGAGACTCGACTCCACCCCAATCCCCTACTACGAGTGTAGACTCAAGTAGGTCGAGCTCTCGACCCAACCCCCCGGGCTCTAACACACAATCCCATTCTACGCAAATACAGTCCACTAGCAATGACGTTCAATCATGCTTCGCTACCACTACCAAGCACGTATTGCTTGGTACAGCAATGGTGACCGTATGTCACCTAGGATCAGCGTACACAACCAGAGCTCTGATCGACTCTGGCTCTGAAGGTACGTCCGTATCTGAAAGATTGCAGAAGCTATTGAAGTTACCTACAAGAGCCGTAAGCGCTCAAGTTTCGGGGCTTAATAACGCAGTTTCAGCGCAAGTGACGAAAGCTTGCGAAAAAGTTCTCAGTTTGCCTATTAATAGGCAATTTCAAATAGAAGCTACATCTTTTGTGCTGTCACGCTTAACTGGGAATCTGCCGTCATGCATTGATCCTTCTTTGTGCAAGAGTTTGCCAGATTTACAACTGGCAGACCCGCAATTCTTCATAAGTGATCAAGTTGACGTACTTATCGGTGGCGATTTGTACCCTGCCATCATTCTCGATGGCATTCAACGCAATATTCTTGGATCACTTTTGGCGCAAGAAACAGTTTTCGGCTGGATTTTCACAGGCCCTATGCCTTGTAACGAAATATCCAGCTTTACAACATGTTTGAGCCATTATAGTGAAGTTGAGATCGATCAACAGATCGCACGTTTTTGGGAGTTGGAGGAACTACCTAAAAAACAATTTTTATCCCAGTCTGATAAGTTTTGTGAGGAAAACTATCAGATAACCACAAAACGCGATAACAAAGGTCGATACATAGTTACCTTACCATTTAAAAATGAATTCCCTGATGATATTAATCTTCGATTTTCTCGAGGTATAGCTTTCAAGCAGTGGGATAGAAGTGAAGCTCGATTGAACAAAAATCCAGAGTTAAAGACGCAATACAAAGAAGTGGTGAATGAGTACCTCAAATTGGGTCACATGGAAAAAGTTGCAGCTCCAAAATTTGAAAAGTCACAATCTCATTATTATTTGCCGCATCACGCAGTAATGAAGCCAGTGAGCACTACAACAAAAGTTCGGGTAGTATTCAATGCGTCAAGTCCCACCTCGAATGGGGTCAGCTTGAACGATGTCCTGCACGCAGGCCCTGTTCTTAGTTAACTGGAGGTAAATAAGGATGCTCAGTACACATATTAAATGGTATATTGGAGTAAGTTGATTTGAAGAAGCATCTTGGAAATAATATTGTCACAAGACGATTCCTCTTGATTGAATCTCATAAGGTGTGGAAAGTTGGAAGCCTTACGTTTTGAATTAACAAAAGTATAGAAGAGTTTCGGATTATCATTAAATTGAGATTTGATGTTCGCTATATAAGCAGAATAACACTGTTTATTTAATAGCTGGTATCTGAAACGACAAGATGAATAACAAGCAAAGTCTATATATTAGAACCAGATTTTTTATATTTTTTAAATAAGCGATTTTTAAAATTTTTTACTGACTTAAGTTCACTTGTTAGCCAGGGTGGACTTAAGGGTTTAGAATTATTTTGCTTTGTTGGGACGCACAATAATTTGTATATATTTATTTACGGTCTACGGATTTATAAAATCTTACAGACTAATACAGATCTTAACCTAATTGAATAAAATAAACAATTTTAAACGAAATTCATTTAAATTAACATTAAAATCTAGAAATTGAGAATGATTATTACATAAACGAATGCATCTAGCAATAGCTTCATTTAAAGAATAATTGGTTGTATGAACTACATCATCAAACATACGATGATTTCTTAGAGATATAGTTGGAAGATGAGATACGAATAGACTTCGGATATTTTCACAAGTGACTTTACCAGATAAGACATTAAATACAAATAACAAGGAACAAAATGAACGTCTATCAGATAATGACTGCAACCCAAGCAATTTACGTCTAGCGACATAAGAAGGAAGGCCGTCAGGCCAATGCATCTTTTGAAGCACGTATTTAGTAATGAGCTTTTGAATTTTTTTAATGCGATTTGAATGCTCAGCGTTAAATGGATCCCATACAATAGAACAGTAGTCTAGATTACTTCGAACCAATGAAACGTAAAGAGCCTTGATCGTCAAAGGGTCCTTAAAACTTTGGGAATTCCTTTTTATAAAACCTATCATGGCATATGATTTAGCTATAACATATTGATAGTGGCTTTTGAAGCTAAAGTTAGCATCGAAGATTACTCCTAAGTCCTTATTTTCATGTTTGCGGATTAAAATATGATTATTTATTGGGTAGTCGAAAACAATAGGATTTTTGCACTTAGTAAAAGAGACTACACAACATTTCTTTGAGTTCAGATTTAAGTTATTAATCGAACACCAATTACCAAAAATATTTAAATCATTTTGTAGTAATAGACAGTCAGTAGAGGACGAGACTGTGAGAAAAAGTTTCACGTCATCGGCAGACAATAAACACTTAGAGACTTGAAAAAAACTGGGCAAGTCATTTATGAAAACTAAAAACAATAAAGGTCCGCAATGTGTACCTTGAGGAATACCGGAAGAGGCAATGATGACGTCCTCTGAGACTGTTGAATCAATTTTTACCAAGAGCTTGCGGTTAGATAAGAAGTTTTTAAAAAATTTGAGAAGTAAATCTGAGAAACCGTATTTCTTTAATTTAAGTAATAATGTAGAATGATCAACTTTATCGAAAGCCTTTGAAAAATCTGTATATATCACATCAAGTTGGCAACGGTCAACCAAGGCACCAACTATATTTTTAGATACAAGTATTAAGTTTGTGGAAGTGGATCTGCCGGGTAAAAACCCGTGTTGGGCATTACAGACAGCCCCATTGATATGGTCATAAAGCTTAATTTTTATTATGTGATCGAAAATTTTAGCAAACGTTGACTGTTTTACATTAGGTCTGTAATTACACACATCAACCCGGTCACCACATTTAAATATGGGTACAATAAAGCAGGTTTTCCAGCAGTCTAAAAATTGACCAGAATTAAGGCACAAGTTGAATAGATAGGTTATAGGTTTAATTATGTTAGTTTCACAATTTTTAAAAAGCAGAGGAGGGAAATCACCAATCTCATGTTTCAAGCTTGGTTTTAAGCTTGTAATTGCTATAGAGACGTCGTTTTCAGAAATTAAAAAATTGTCTATGTTATCTAATGCCATGTTCACACAGAGAGTTTAGTTTGCGTTTCGTTTGAGTTTGAATCCAGCTGTTCACACAGAGGTGCGTCGGCAGAATTGAGTTTACGGTGGATTGAAATGATCGCCAATTTTTGGAATTTCGCTCAAAACTCAGCTTTTTACGGCCCATACTGACTGACTGATGAGAAACCCTCATCTTCTAAACTTTCCCAAGTTCTTTTATTTGTTTTTTGGCTTATTTTTGTTAAAAATAAAATACAAATAGAAACTTGCACAATTGAGAATCAGCTGTTGTTGGCATTTTTTATCGTTCAATCGAATCGAACACAGCTAAAATCTAACTGAACGAATGTTTTTATCAAACACTAGCATACTTTTAGGCATGTATAAAATTGAGTTTTGGTAAACGTAGAAAGCAAGTTGTGTTTAGTTGCGTTTTCTCCTGCAAAATTGTACTGGAAACGCCAGCGTTTAAATTGAGTTTAAGGGCAAAACGCAACTTTGTACTGGAAACGCAAACTAAACTCTCTGTGTGAACATGGCATAAACCTCCAACTTCAAAGTTTAAAAAGTCAGCGTTTACCGGATCCGAATGTTGTTCATAAGCCCCCTGAAAAAATTTAGCGAACAGGTTGCAAGATTCCAGTGTGGTATTATATGTAAGGTTATCGAGTCTCATACTAGCAGGGAAGCCATTAGTTTTACGTTTAGCGTTCAAGTAAAGCCAAAACGCCTTAGGATTAGTTTTCAATTGGGTTTCCGTATTTAAAATATATTGATTATATAAAAATTTTTGCAAAAAATTGAATTCATTTCTAAGTTGAATAAAGCGAGAAAAATCGGCATCATTGTTGGTATGTTTGAATCTCTTAAATGCTTTATTTTTGATATTTTTCAGATTCGAGAGGCGAGCATTGAACCAAGGTGGTTTATTATTTAAAACAAAATTCTTGACTGGAATATACAGGGATATAGCAAACAAAAGCTTATCACATATATAGGAAAATACAGCAAGGGGATCATTCATAGACTCAAGAATTTCCCAGTTGCAGGAATGTAAAAATTCATTAATCAAATCAAAATTCCCTTTAGAGAAGTCAAGCCGGTTAGAAGTAATTGCTTCAGCTGCGCTTAGCTTATAAAATTCAAATTTAATAGTTAGTGCTTTATGATGCAAACTGTTATTAGAAATAGGAGACAAATTGAGTTCGCAATTAGCTTTTAAGTCATTTGTGACAAATATTAAGTCCAAAATTCTACCAATATCATTTTTAATGAAATTTAGTTGATTGAAGCCATTAGCCAAGAAAAATCTGATCAAAAGAGTTTCTATATCCGAGTTAAAATTGTAAGGCATTAAATTTTTACATTAAAAAATCCACGATATGTTACCGAGGTTAAAATCTCCTAATACAAACATATGCTGATTTACATTTAATGATTCAGTTATATAATTTATATTGTCCAAATGACTTTTATACAACTCATACGAGCTATCAGGTGGTATATAAGAAGTTATAAAGAAAATTGAATTTTTATCAAAGAAATCTACTCGCACACAAATCTGCTCGATGAGTCTATTTGTGTCGTGAAGTGATATGTTATGGCTAGAAAATATAGTTCTTACTGCTATTAGCACGCCTCCACCTCTATTACGGCCTGATGAAATAGAACAGCGATCAAGGCGAAAAACATTGTAAAGATGTCCAAAGAATTCAGAGTTATAGATGTTTTCGTGAAGCCACGTCTCCGTAATTACTACGATGTCATAATCCAGATTAGATAGCGCCAGTAGGAATTCAGAAGATTTCGAACGAATACCGCTCGCGTTTTGATAATAAATTGAATCCGTGGATTTCTGACTGTTGTTGTTGCTATTAGGCGGCAGATGAGGTATTATAGATGTAGGATAAACAAATGGAGAAGATGTTGATGCTGTTGTAGTAGATACTACAGAAGCAGGTTCAAATATTATTGTTGATGATGAGTTAGACAAAGTGTTTGTAGTTGTTGAAGAGAATGAGGTCGATGATAGCAATGATAGTGATGGTGATGGTGGTGATGATGGTGATGATGATGATGATGATGATGATGATGATGATGATGATGATGATGATGATGATGATGATGATGATGATGATGATGATGATGATGATGATGATGATGATGATGATGATGATGATGATGATGATGATGATGATGATGATGATGATGATGATGATGATGATGATGATAATGATGATGCTATAAAAGCTTTTTCATGGTAAAGCAGATGTGAAGATGCTGGTGAAGATGATAATGCTGAGGATGTAACAGTTTCGATTATTTTTGGTACTGTTGATAAATTCGAGGACGTTAATGTTGTTGTTGCTAAAGTTGATGACAATGATAGCAATGATAATGGTGTTAATGATGACGACGATGAAGCTGATGATGATGAAGAAGATACTGATGATGATGATGTTGATGATGATGAAGAAAATAATGAAGGAGCTGATGACGCTACCAATGATGGAGGTGAAAACGCTGAAGATGTTGGCAATGATGGTGAAGATGATGATAGAGAGTGCAATTTTAGTTTTTTGACGGAGATATCAAAACAATCGGTTCACTAATTGCTGACGGATATTGCTTACTTGTCACAAATTCGTGAACAATAATGCCTTTTGGCCAAAATTCTTTGGATAGAATATCATTGTATTGTTCGGTTGGCACGGTAAGTTGAAAAGACGAAATTACACGCGGTGAATTAAAGTTGAATTTCCTGCATTTTAACGCAAATGAAGAAGTAGAAGGCAATCTCTGTCTGATATATGACAAAATAGACTCTTCAGACGTGTCCGCAGCAAGTCTAGATAAAAATATAGATTTATGCCGAGTGCGTGGGATGACCACCAAATTGACTAAAGGTGTATCACTTACAGGCAATACTTCTGTGGCTGTAGTAAGAGGGTCAGTTTGATCAGTTTGGTGAGTTTTATCCGGAATTTGATCTGCGATGGAGTTAGAATTATGCAAATTTGATACGGCAAGCGGCTCGTTATCAGAGATTGCAGAAGTGGAAGCGCTATCCGTACATATATAACTTGCAGTGTTATCAGATACAGGAATAAGAAGCACCTTTGCAAACTATTATTAAAAATCTATACCGAGGTTTCGACGTCATAATACGAATACGGTGGTTTAATTGATACAATCGGTGACCAGTCAGTCTGCGAGAGAAAGGCGTTGAGTTTAACATAGTCTGTACTTTTGAAATTATATATTTTTGTATTTCGCTTATCAGGTGTAAGTTTATTTTCATTTTCGTGAGCAAGTTATACTGTTATTTCAAGAGTTGGATGATGTTCATCTTCCGGAAAAGATACAGGGTTTGAACGATTGAGATATACAGTAGTGCATCTATCTACAAACACAAGGTCCAGCATTCTATGGTTTTTATTAAAAGTATTATTGACTTGTTGAAGACATAGGTCAGATAACTTATCTAAAAAATCATTTATCCAATTACTAGTGGAAACAGGAGTAAGAAATGAAGAATCATCTGTCGAATTCCAAGACACAAAGGGTAGGTTAAAATCGCCCAACACAATAAGAACATCATTATTTTTTAACATATTATGAACTTGCTCGATGGCGTTAATATGTCTTAAGTAAATTGATATGTCACAATTAGGAGTAATGTAAGAACAGGTAAGATAAGCAATGCAATTATTTAATTTAACTGTAACACAAATAAACTCCAGATCACTGGTGTCGAGAATTGTTAATTCATCAGATGCAAACGAGATATGAACAGCTATCAGAACACCACCACCGATCTTATTATAACGGTCTTTACGGAAAATTTAATAATTTTTACACATTATTTCAGAATTTAGAATATTAGAGCGAAGCCAAGTCTCCGTGAAAATTATAATGTTATATTCGAAATCAAAACTGTTAATGAACATTGCAGAAAGTTTAGAATTAAGACCTCTTACGTGTTGGTACACAAGTTCTAATTTAGACTTGCGATTTGTTAATCGTTTTTTGGATGAAATTTCGGGCTATTTCGCGGGCGAGGCAAGTGTACTACATTAACTAATCGCGGATTAATTTTGAATTCGCGTACAATTGTATTTCGCGGCCAGAAACTTACATCAACAATAGTATTAAATAAATTTTCTGGAACAGTTAATCTAAAGGAAGTAGTTGGTCGTGTGTTAACGTATTTGAATTTATGAATAGAAATAGAAAGAGTCGATGAACATTTCAACTTTGGTTTAATGAAAAAATCTATATGATTTTCTGTTGTATCAGATGCTGAGCGCGAAACAAAAATTGATTTAGTTGGAGGAATAGCAATCAAAGGTTTAGGAACAGAAATGTCAGAAGTAATTGCAATTTGTTGGTCATCGGCAACAGTAGGAGCAAGAGAAGCAGCTTGTGCATACGATATTTCTGGCAAAGCGAGAGGTGGAGCTAATAATGGAAAAGGAGCAGACATAGACAAATTTGCCGAAGAAGAAAGAATAGGAGGAGGAGCATCCGTGTCCATGTCGTCAACGTTGTCTTGTTCGATAGAAGGGTGTGTTGGTGTCGAGTCAGTTTTCTGTTTGCTTCGAAGGATCATATGTTTCTTTTTTCGCTTTCGTGAAGGAATTGACTCATCAATATATTTGAATTCATTGAAAAGCGTTTGATATTTTAAAAATTTATCTGAAAGTGAAGAAAGTTCTCTACTTATTTCCGAGAAACCTTGCTTCGTTTGCTTAAAAGGCTTATAAAAGTTTATGTCAGCCAACCTACACTTCTCACAAGACCAACGCAACCCTTTACCTTCTTCAATGGCATCTGCCACTCGACCTGACACTCCTGCACACTTGATGTGAACAATATTGTCACATAACCAACATGACAAAAATCGTTCATTTTCAACTTTAATGGAGCAGCCAAGCTTAGCACAAACCATTTTTTATTAATTTTTTTTTTAATTTAACAATTTATTTAATTTAAACAAAGAAAAAGAAAACAATAAAATAAAAAAAATAGTGGCAAAAGTTTAAAAACAAAGAGATAAAAACTCGGAGACACCCTGTAGAAATGCCTAAAAGAAGTGCCTACAGGTATGCAACGATTTCTATTTAACTTAAGAGATGCTTAGAAATGAAATAGTGAAATGTCAAATAATAAAAAGAAACAACAAGAAATTTATTTATTTTGTTGTTAATGGTGCTATGCTCTCGTAAAAGCTCCAGCTCATCGCAACGGCGTTTAAGAGTACTTAAACCATTCTCCAGCAACTCAATTTTCCTGTCCAGCTCATGACAAACAGTGTTAAGAGCATTTACTTCAGTCCCTATTATTTTAGTGATTCTCACTTCAACGCTAGCAATTTCCTCCGTTAAGCCCTAACCAAAATAGACGAAACGAGACGATAGCAACTCGACGAGCGTGTACACTCGTTACGTCTGTTTTGACATTTAACCCAAAATGAAACGTTCTTGAACTCGTCTAGACTGTCAGCTGCCAACTGTTTCAAATTCATATAAATGCCTTGTTCATCCTTAATAATGGCTATTAATTCATTAAAATATTGTTTCTTGAACTAATTGATAAAAATGCAACAACTCTTGATGTAAAAATACTCTGCACTATTGTTGTTGACGAGTTGAGACGCTAATAGTTCGGTTCTTACGGAACAAAACGTCTCGTCAACCCGTTTCGTTCAGTTTCGATGTGTTTACGTTTGCTTATTTTGGGCAACAACATTGAATTGCATTCAAGCGAACATTTTCGTCTTCGCTCGTTACGGAGCAAATCGTCTATTTTGGTTAGGGCTTTAGCTGTCTATGAGAGCTGTCGTACTTAGCAAGAAGATCATCTTAGAGTTGTCGCATATCAGTTCTAAAATTAGCACAAAGCCGCTCTTTCATTTCAAGCATTAGAGTTCGAAGAGATTTTGAAGAATTTTCAGCACATAAAAGCTTGGGTGTGTTATTATTGTTGTCTTCTTTGTTGTGAAAACGACGAGACAGCTATTGGTGTTGTTGTTGTTGTTGGCGAGTCATTTGGATAGATTTGCGGATAACTTAGGTGATTACAGTGAAGAACAAGGAGAGCCTATTCATCAGGATATCAAGACAATGGAAATATATAGGCAGAATGCTGCTGGACCTTACAAAGGGACTGTCCTGAGCACAAATACAACAGACAATCACATGCAAAACGTTTTTCTTAACTAATTTCGATATATTTTTGATAATTCTGTTTGATATTGTTATGAGTTATTTATTGCATTTTTCGTTTAAAACATACATTTTCTTCAATATATTAAACATTTAATTCGTTTTGATTCATATTATTAGAGATTTAAGCATTTGAAGCTCAATAACATGACGAATTTACTTACCATCCATTTAGTAACACATTGAACTGTCTTATACCATTACTTTTACTTTCTTTTATTTAATACTATATTTAATACTCTTAACATTAATCTCTTTGATCTGTTGTTAATCTCTTTTATTATAATTGTTACTCTTATTATCTTTAGCTATCTCTTACTTATTCTTAATCCTAATTCTCTTTTCTCTTAGCTTTTCACTTTAACCTTTAATCTTAAGTTACTAGCAATGCAAGTTCATTTGTAAGTTTTAGTTTTATGACTGCTTTAAACAAATAAAGACGAGTAGTTTAAGCTTTATAACTAGTAGTAGTAACTAGTAGTAGTAACTAGTAGTAGTAACTAGTAGTAATAACTAGTAGTTTAAGCTTTATAACTACATAATTTTTACGCTTTTGATACGGCTGTTGTAGCGGGTTTCGTACATGTTTTATGAACTCAGATCCCAGCCCGACGCCCTTCTTTGCTAGTCCGTCAGCCCTCTCGTTACCATTAATGCACTGGTGGCCTAATAGTAAGTGAATCTGAATTTTGTGCAAAAATGAATGCCGCAGAAAAAAAATCTTGTTGTTCTCCTGTGTATTTATTTAGAAAATTTTTTATCAAAAAGAGATAACATCATTGAATGTGAATTAAACCAAAACATGCCAATGGATTTAAATGAAATTGGCTTACTTTCTTTGTAACATATGTGTTTTTATAACTTTATATTAAAACAGAACTATTTTGACGTTTTCGATTTTTTATGAATTATGAAATAACAAAAAAGTTTAAATTTTGCATAAAAAAATCTCGGCAAGCCAGTTCCTTCTTGCAAGCACTTGCAAAACGAAGGGATGTTGCCGATGTTCTCTTCATTCATCAACTTGTATGCGGATCCATTAACTGCCCAGAACTACTCCAATTAATTTCTTTTAATACCAACCTACGCAACCTTAGGTCTATATCTCTCTTCCACCTCAACTTTCACCGCACCGACTATAGATGCAGTGAACCCATAACCAGAATGCTTCGGGTGACCAATAATTTCATCAACGAATTCGATTTTCATCTGAGCAGACCACTACTCCGAAATATCCTCCTTAATTCTCCAACGCCACTTCATCCCCCTCTCTAATGTATTCTTCCAGTTAAGATATGATACAATTGTAAATTACTCAATTACTAAATTGCAAATTGTATATTACAGATACTCCCTGTTAATTATAAATTTGAGCTTTTAAGTTTTTATTTTAAGTATTTAAACTGCTTGTATTAAGCTTATCCAAATAAATTAAATTAAAATCAAAAAATAGTTTTTACTTTTTGCTTTACGTCATCATTGTTGGAACCGGGCATGTACGAAAAAATTTTGATAATTTAAAAGGATTTCTTGGGATATTAAGAAACTTTAACAGAAGAGGAAGATATCCTCTTATTGAGATTGGACATTTTCTGTTTCTTGACTTGAGCCAGCACTTAAAATTTTGCTCTTCATGACCCTTTACGATACATGTGTAATGATTTCAACAATAGCTACAGCTTGATTAATTTTTGTGATTCGATTCCATGATTAATTTTTGTAAATAATTAATACATTAAATAATATTAAATATTGGCTGAAATAATTTCATATATTTGAGATCGTTTCAGGTTTTTCCTTTATAATATTGCGTTTTATGAAGTAAGCACCATCGAATATGATATATATGCTTAAACTTGTTTTAATCTAATAAAAAAATTTTAATTTATTCTTTTTCACTTGGCTTGGTGTGCCAGAGTAGATCTCTTTTTCATGCAAGTTTTATGCCTGCGTGGGCCCAAATGCATATCCAAATAATAACATTCGCACGGTGTTCCAAAATTACACAGTGATCCGTATATATATATATACATTAAGGTGCCTTGAAAAAAAAAAGTTTCATTTGTACCCATCCTAAAATGAACTTTGATGTATTTTATGATGATTCCCAAAATATTTTGGCTGTGCCGAAATCCGTCCATTTTGCAAAAACCTCCAAAAATCATGTTTTCCGTATATATATTAACTAGTGTAATAGTAGTTGTAAACAAATAAACTGTCTAAAATTATAGGCCTGAAAAAGTTCGTTCAATCTGCATCAAAAATGTGAAAATATTTGCAATTGGATTAAGGATATTGATGTTTTCATGCATTTTTTTTTAGATTATTTTCACAAAAATGCAAATAACTTTATTATTTCTTATACGATCGTCGTTATCAAGATATCGTTGGAAATGTATGCACGGCTGTCATATATTTTGGACATTTTTCTTTGCTTAACAAAGTGTGGCTCTTATTTTATTTCTCCATTTGTGTACAGCTTACCTGAAAATAAAATTTTCAAAATCCAAAATACTGTATTTTTTTTATTTCAAGCGTTTGTTTCAATGTAGAATTTTTGAAAATCATCTAAAAAACTAAGAAAAAAATTATAAAAAACATCATTATCTCTAATAGAATTGCAAATTTATACAAATTTTTGGTGCAGATTGAAAGAACTTTTCCAGGCCTATAATTTGAGACAGTTTATACATGATTTATGGAGGTATGTATTTGCAAAATGGTTTAGTTCACTGACGGATTTTGGTATAGCCAAAATCTTTTGGGAATGATCATAGAATACATCAAGGTTCATTTTAAAATGGGTACAAATGGAACTTTATTTTTCTTCATACAAGTCGAGGCACCTTAATATACATTATTAGACCGTATCACCTTGTATGGCAGAAAAATATACCTATTTTGACGCCGCCTCAATCGTTAGATATTTGAAAGACATTTTCGAAAAAAATATATTTTTTTTTTTTTTAAAGTGGTCCCTATGGTGCTATTTTGGTTTTTTCGTTATATCTTTGGTGTTTCTTGTTCGATCCGGAAGATTTTATATCTGTGTGTTTGTTGGTGTTATCCAAATATTTTCTTATGTTTTTTTTGCCTCAAATGTTTTTTTTCTACTGATTACACAATCGATCTTCGTTCCTACCATCTTATCCTGCTCCAAAAAGTCCAACAAATTAAAGCTTTGAAAAAATCATTATAACCATGGGAAGAAGTGAAATCGAAAAAATGGATTTTAGGAGCACTTCCGACCTATTTTGCAAAGAATAACACTTTGGATTATAATAAATTTTTTTTAATTTTCGAAATCGGAAATTTGGATTTAAGAATTCGGATTTAAGGTGGCTGTAGCAGTCACTTCATATCAAAAAGTAAATCGGTATTTTTCAGTGATCAATAAAATCGAGCTTTAGTTCACATGAAACGTGCAAAAATACTTAATTTAAAAAAATACATTTCCGTTAGCGCGACTTTGACAGAACAAAATTATCAACAAAACGAAATGTGATGGAATACGCGTTGTTTCTTCAGCATAATTAAAAAGTCAAACGCAGTGCATTCACAGAAAATATATACGACGAAGTTTCAAGATTGTGGCATGGCGCAAAAATACCAATAGTGGCGAGAACCCACAATCGAAGCCAAATTCGGCAATTTCGTGGTCCCAACCACCAACCCCACATCAACTATAGCAGCACAACTTACACTGAAATGATCGACTAGTCAAGAGTTCAGATCACTGAGCCGCCATGTCTCCAGTTTTACAAGCAAGACCAACTGTCTGATCTACAGTATTCAGACGAAATCATTAAAATTCCAGGTGAGCACCACAGAAAACATTAGTTTAATAATTGAATGATGTTATGTTGACGTCATAATTTAATCCGTTTGTATCACGTTTTATTTTCGACAGATTATCTTTGCCACTCGCAAAACACGGAGCGTTTCGTTCAAAAAGTACATAAGTCGGCCACAGCAGTCACTGACGAAAATCGATTGGGGTACATTTTCGCAAAACTTGACAGTTGCGAGCGTTACAGCCACCTTGAATCCCGAAAAGATTTCGAAAATTAAAAAAAAATTTTTTTATGATCCAAAGTGTTATTCTTTGCAAAATAGGTCGGAAGTGCTTCTAAAATCCATTTTTTCGATTTCACTTCTTCCCATGGTTATAATGATTTTTTCAAAGCTTTAATTTGTTGGACTTTTTGAAGCAGGATAATATGGTAGGAACAAAGATCGATTGTGTAATCAGTAGAAAAAAAAACATTTGAGGTAAAAAAAATATAAGAAAATATTTGTATAACACCAACAAACACACAGATATAAAATCTTCCGGATCGAACAAGAAACACCGAAGATATAACGAAAGAGCCAAAATAGCACCATAGGGACCACTTTAAAAAAAAAAAAATATATTTTTTTCGAAAATGTCTTTCAAATATCTAACGATTGAGGCGGGGTTAAAAATAGGTTAGTTTTGGTGATACGGTCTAATATACATATATCGCACACTAAATACAAAACAGTCACAACTCAAAATTTTTTTATACCGACTTTTTGTTATAAATCAATTCACAACACAAATTTCTCACAATATTTTTCATTATTTTCTTCATTAAATGGAAGAATGAAGTTTGTGGGTTTAAATGAAAATTGCTTTTTTTCTGTAGTATCAACCAAAGGGTTTTATTTTTCGCTTCTCCTGAAGTCATGTTTTTTGAGTTGTGACTGTTTTGTATTTAGTGTGCGATATATTAGGGATGTAACGGAGCTTTGACTTCGGTTTCGTAAGGTCAGGACTTCCGATTGATTTTACACCTCCGACTCCGACTTCGGCTCCGACAATTTTGAATCGGAGTTATAACGAAGATCGAAATGTACCAGCGTATACGGTTTTACTTATCTCACACAAAAGCGCAGTTCTTCGTAAAATCATTTTTATTTTTATTTATTTTTATTTGTATTTGTATTTGTATTTATTAGATAAATTGTGTTGACATTTAAGATAAATCTTTTACATGTCGCATGAACGGAGGAAATAACAACTAACATTATTCAAATTTAATATTAATAAGATAAAGAGAAATAAAAACAATCAGTAAATTAAATAAATAATTAAGAATAACATTGGAAATCAGAAAAATTGGCAATGAAAATTTTAAAATTAAACTTGAATCTTTAATAGTATATTATATCAGTAGAAAGAGGCTTACCTATGTAAGGTATAAGATATTGCAGAATTTTAGAAAAGATAGTAGGGAGTTAAGAGAAATATTCGAAGATTAAATGCTTAAAGTACTTCATATTTGAGACACATTTCAAATTATTAGGTAGCGAATTCCATAGTCTTATCGCACTAACGAAAAACAATCTACTGGAGTTTTTAAAATTGTGCGTCGGAATAACGAGGTTCATGCTTCTGTTAGATCGACAGAATTGTAGCTTTTCAAAAAGGTAATTAGGACAACGCGAATGTATGAGTCTATGCAAAAAAATGCAATTTCTTGCATCAAGGTGATTGGGTAGGCTTCGTCAAACTTCTTGAGACCGTATATATAACGTACTGCATTATTGAAAGCAACTAGAAGTTTGTGCAAGGATCTCCAGTCGAGTTTGCTATACACAACTTCCGAATATGTGATGATTGGCTTATATGTGTGTGATGATAAGTGTGATGATTCCGAATATGTGATGAATATGTGGTGATGATTTTAATTGCTTATAAACTCTCTTGTGGAGAGTAAATTCCAAATTTGCACTCAATCGCTCGTCAATGTTTATACACGTACATGTGTGTTATATTTACATAAAATTTTCAGCACTGATTAATGATAGTGAATACTGTACTATGTTCTTAACATATTATTATTCATGCAATAACAATAGAGTTCAGCTACTACAGCTTTTTCGCACATTCTCAGCATTAATATATTTGAAGCCACAATCCAGATCTCATTGAGATATTTCAATGTCATGAATTCCAGTGGCTCCAAACAAATCAATGTGAGAAAAATTTACCCACCACAGAATGGATTGGGCTCAGGGACAACTCAGGACATAACAACTAACCATGCATACACAAACACAGATCTAATTACACAATAGCTTTCAATCTACTTTTGAGTTGACCTTTTGACAAACTAACATCAAAAAATGTACAGTTGTTAACAGAGGTACTCATGCGGTTCAAGGGAGCAGTTGCCATGTACTTTGTTCTACTAAATGGTAGATAAATTAAGTTGTTAGCATTTCTACTACTTCTACGGTTAGAGTTTAAGTTTATAAGAGAAAGTAATTCCGGACAATCGAATACACCGGTTATGAGTTGGTGTAAATAGACGATATCCGCAGACTTCCTTCGTTCACTTAAAGATTGCATTTTTAAAAGTTTTAAACGATCCTCGTAAGGAGGAAGGTTCAAAAAATCAATCCCACCTAAGCCCCTAAGAGCAAACCGAACAAAACGTTTTTGGATTCTCTCTATACGTTCAACATGCACACTATAACTTGGGGACCAAACTTGACTTGCGTACTCCAAGTGAGGGCGCACTATTGCATAATACAACGTTGTAATCATGCTATTGAATTCTTGGCCTAGCGTTTTATAAATGCAAGCATTGAAGATGCTTTTTTACAAATGTAATCGATATGATTGTTGAACGATAGCTTAGAATCCATGCATATACCAAGGTCTTTGACGGCCTCAACACGACTTAAAGCAGTATTTTTAATATTGTAGTCAAAAATTAAAGTATTCCTTTTGCGCGAAGAGGTCATAGTTTAGCATTTAACAGGATTTAGAAACATATTATTTTTAAAGCACCAAACTTCGAAAGATTTCAGGTCAGCCTGGAGTAGGTTGGAGTCGTCTTTAGTATTTATTGTTCTGTATATTTTCATATCATCTGCATAAATTAACAAATGAGTGTTTAATAATGTGGGTAACATCATTAATGGCTAAAATAAACAGAAGTGGACCTAAGTGACTGCCTTGAGGAACACCTGATTCCGCAACAAATTCAGGAGACAGAACTCCTCGGAATCGTATTTGATAAGATCGTTCTGTCAAATACGATTTAATCCAGCTGACAAAATATTGTGGAAATCCCAATAACTTGAGTTTAAATAAAATTAAATTATGTGGTAATTTATCAAACGCTTTACTAAAGTCAGTGTAAATGCAGTCGACCTGGTTACCAGATTCCATTGAATTTTAGCAGAATGTTGTAAAATCGAGAAGGTTGGACACAGTGGAGCTGCCATTAACAAAACCATGCTGACGAGTTGTTATGACTTCTCCACAATGAATTTTAACACGATCGTACACAATTCGCTCAAAAAGTTTGGGAATAGACGAAAGCTTAGCGATGGGCCTATAATTGATAACGTCATTCCTGCAACCTTTTTTATATATAGGACTTATAAATGATTTTTTTCCAAAAAACTGGAAAATACCTTTCTGTAATTGATTTGTTAAATAATAAAGAAAGTGGTTGACATAAAACGGAACCGCATTGAGTTAGCAATGCGGCAGGAATTCCATCGGGTCCAGCGCCAAAATCTTCATCGAGTGTCCCAATATACTTTAAAATATCCTCATAGGTGAAGGATATATATTCCAAAGAGACCCTGGGTGAAGAGTTCAAATAGTCAAAATACCCTTCATCAGGATTAAAAGAATCTGAACAAAAAGATTCCTTGAAAAGATTGGCAAAAAGGCCACAAATTATAGAAGGATCGTCCGTAAATCCATCAAGAGTTTTGAAGGATGAAGGAAATCCATCAGATTTTTTCTTAGTATTTTTGAACCCCCAAAATCTCTTTGGATCAGACAATATTCTCAGCTTAATATTGCCTAAATATTCATTATATAATACAGCTGAGAGATTCTGAAATTCCAGAAACAAACGTTTGTAGGTTTCTAGGTCACTTGAGTCCAAACTACAGACATATCTCTTCCAAGCCCTATTCCTGTTATTGCGAAGTGTTTTTAATTCCTTTGTGTACCAAGGGTACGCCGAGTTTTTCGCAAATTTGAGGCTATATGGTACCGACTGAGAAATTACAGCAAAGAGTTCCAAATAAAAAAAAGTAATGGATTCATTAAGATTATGTCCATTTATATATTCTAAAATTACGTTTACTTTACTATTAAGTAATTGATTCAACTTCAAAAAGTCAGCTTTTTTAAAATTGAATTCATGAACTTTGTCCATTGAACTCGAATTCACAATATTCTCTCTATCCGATTAATACCAAATACTCAATGGTGGATAATAAACATCAATAGTAGTTAGAGCATGGAAGGCCCTCTTAACAATGACATTGTTACTGTCCGTAGTTAAGACCAGGTCAAGAAGTCTTTCCAGACTATTATAAATACAACTCACTTGTTGTAAGTCAGAACATATACTATCAACGAATATATGCTCTCCGAGAGTCTTCGCATTAGATGCACAAAAAAATGTATCATCGTCAGAAGTATGCCATTTTAAGTTAGGCAGATTAAAATCGCCCAACAATAAAATGTCGTCATTAACGTCAAGAATATTAAGAATAAAGTCTAGACAATCTGCCAGACTTGTATAGACCTCTGCACTACTGTTTGGTGGAACATATGCATTAATTATGTATACATTTCAGCTACAATGTACAATAGACCGTACCACCTCCTATGCAAAAAAAAAAGTAAGCCGTAAACCAGCGAATATGACGCATTTGTCCTCAGGTGTACCGTTCTAGTACTTACCCTCCAGATCTCGGTTCCTACCATCCTAATGTGCCATCCTGATATCAAAAAAATAAAGCTCTTAAAATATCATTAATCTTTTGCCCAGGAAGTATATCGAAATTTCTAGCAGAACTATTTTTAAAAAATTTTTGAAAATTTTTTTGCCGAACGTAGGGCTCCCTTTTTTCATTTTCATCATATCTTCGGTATTAAAAGTCTGATTATATTGAATGAGATATCGATGTTTTTGTTTAAAAGAGACCAATTTTTTTTTTCCAAAATAAAACAAAATATTCCTACAAGTCCTTGGAAGGCCTGGAATTGATTTTGAGGAACTTTAAAGCTCATAAAAGAATAAAAAATAATGCCAATGCTAACAGAGGTATCAACACTATTTTTGTCGTGATTTTCTTATTATACAATGTATAATTATTTTCACAGCCACATTGAAAATAGCAATTTCAAACCCTGGCTATTGCAATTCGTTTTTCCCCGTGAAAAAACAGTTAAAAATTGCGTCTGTCTAATATTTATTTCAATCGAGAGTTTTATAGAGTTTTGATAATTTTCAATGCAAATTGGCCAAAAACGTTTAAAAAAAATGTCTTTCATTGAAATTGACTTAAATAATAACAAATTACCAACGGAGTATGATGTTACAAATTTTTTATTGTATCTGCGGCATAACAGTGATAAAAGTGGAAAGTTGGATGACCGCACAACAAAAATAGTGTTCAAACCTCTTTTAGAGCTCTTTAAGAGCTTTAAAGTTCCTCAAAATCAATTTAAGACCTTCCAAGGACTTGTAGGAATATTTTTTTTTTATTTTGGAATAAAACTAATCGGTCTCTTTTAAACAAAAACGTCGATATGTCATTCAATATGATCAGACTTTTAATACCGAAGATATGATGAAAATGAAAAAAGGGAGCCCTACGTTCGGCAAAAAAATTTTCAAAAATTTTTTAAAAATAGTTCTGCTAGAAATTTCGATATACTTCCTGATTAATGATATTCAAAAGATTAATGATATTTTAAGAGCTTTATTTTTATACCCCCCGCGCGTACTGCGTAAGGGGTATATTAATTTTGTCACGACGTGTGTAACGCACACAAGGAGGCGTGGTAGGTATAGAAAAGTATATATATTCTTGATCAGCATCACCATCCGAGTTGATTTAGCCATGTCCGTCTGTCTGTCCGTCTGTCTGTCTGTCCGTCTGTCTGTGGACACGATTACAGCCGTAATTTTGAAGCTATCGTGCTGAAATTCGATATTTAAGCTTCTTTTTAAAAAACTAAGATCAAGTTCGAGAATGGGCTAAATCGGATGAAAACCACGCCTACCTCCCATACAACCCCAAAATTGAAAACCCTATAAAGAAGCTAATATTAAAGCTAGAATACTGAAATTCGGTATTTATGTATTATATGTCAAAACAGAGATGTGTTAGAAAAATGGGCGTCATTCATCTACTAACACGCCCACCTCCCATACAACCCCAAAATTGAAAAATCTATATAGAGGCTAATATTAAAGTAACAAAACTGAAACTCGGTATTTGTGTATTCTATGTCAAAACTGAGGTGTGTTAGAAAAATGGGCGTCACCCACCCACTTACACGCCCACCTCCCATACAATCCCAAAATTGAAAACTTTATAAAAAGGCTAATATTAAAGCTCCAGGAAAACAATTTGATATATATGTATTTAAGACACATGAAAATAATAAAATCTCTCAAAATCTCATACAAAAAGCTCTCCAATTTAAGATTCTTTTACCCTTGAGAATCGGCCGTGGGGGTATTTTAACTTCGGCCAAGTCGAAGATATACCTTACTAGTTTTGATATAAGGATGGCACATTAGGATGGTAGGAACTGAGATCTGGAGGGTAATTACTAGAACGGTACACCTGAGGTCAATGACTTCTAAAGAGGTCATATTGATTATTTAAAATCCGACTGTAAACACCAGAGATATGAAGAAATATGTCAATGCGCGACCCCTAAGTTCGGTCAAAAAAAAAAATTTGTTCGTAATTGTCTTGCACAAATGCGTCATATTCGCTGCTTTACGGAGCACTTTCTTTTTGAGGTACGGTCTAATGTACAACCTTCACGCATAATAGCTCAATATTAGATGCGCAGGGAATATCAAAAAAGGAGCTAACAAAACAGTTCCTTACAGCTATAAGAACACCACCACCAACAGAAGGAATATTGCTGGAGTGTCTGTCCTTTCTATATACTTGGAAACTATTTTTAAACAACTCCAAGTCAGTAATGTCTTCATTCAACCATGTTTCAGTAAACGCGATAATATCTTCAGAACAATTCTGAGTCGACAGAAATATGTCCCGCGTTTTATAACGCAATCCCCTTACATTTTGATAGTAAAGGGATAACCTATTTAGTTTTTTTGGGTCTGACGGACGATGTTATTCGACCTTCTAGACTTATTTTTAGGTTTGAACTCAGAAACGAGAATATTATCGGCCCACTTATTAGAATTAAGAACAGATGCAAAATCTTCAGCTGCAACTGTGAGAATAAAGGAGGCGTGGGTAGGCTTATTGCCAAGTTTTTTAAAATTATTATTTTATAATTAATAACCTTAACAGTTAACTAACACATCATTCTTGGACTCCAACTTCGGCTCCGATTCCGACTCCGGCTCCGATAAATTAAACTTAAAAACTCCGGTTCCGATAAACTTACCTCCGTAACATCTCTAGTATATATCTGCGTTATATTTGGAATTGGTTTGCTGTACAAGACTATCTCTTTTCCACGTAGGTTCTTGGGTTGGATAGTAGCCGTAACCTTACTAATAATCATATTATGTATAGTTACTTTGGAGTCTTTGTTTGTTTTGGAGTTTTATGTAAAGTTTACTATTCATTCGATGTTGTTTATTTACTTAAATTCCAAAATACTTAATAACTTCGCGTTTTTGGTATACAATTCTTAAGTTCCGCTGAAAAGCCAATTAATGTGCGTAGTGGAAATTTATACTTCGCCAACTGGGTTTGTTTTTTAGTACGTAGGTGCATTCTGTCTATTCGGTTGATCCGAACAGATTTTCGGGCTTTACGTATCTCTAGATTTCACATACCCTGTGCCCAAAAAAAAAATTTTTTTATAAACTGAATTTTGGCTGAAAGTTGAAATTGCTTATGTTTACGTCAAGAATTTGAGTCAAGTAAATAATAGAAACTTCATTTTTATATTTTAAATTCACTTTAAACTTAAAAACTGTATTTTTTTCCATAACTTTATTTGACCGCCAAAAATTCTGTTTGTAGCACAAATTTCTCTCCTATCGTTTAAAATCATGAAATAATTTTTCCGTCTTACCTGTAAGGCACTCCAGCCGTGTGACTGGGTTAAGCGTCAGCTCAATAAGTAAGTAATATCAACGAATCATGTGAGATTTTTCTCAATACTATTTTGTAAATTATGAAGTATTTTCTAGTATATTCTGTAAGAAATAATTATTAATTATTAATAATTATCATAATTATTACTAAAAGTGCCCCTACACTATATGTTCAACACAAATAACTTATCAAAAAAGTTCATTTCGAATTTCATCTGTATGTCAATATTGAATTTTTATCAAACGGATACTTTCTTTTAACCCCGGAATATCTGGATCATAAGGAATATCCGGATCATAAGAAGCTCGGTCAAAGTCCTTTCAAGGGCTGAAATGGCCAATTTGTTTTTTTTTTTGTTTTTTTTTTTATATCTGACACGATATTTCTGAAAAGTGTTGTTAACTCGAAGCCACAACAGTACTCAATGAGTTGCAAAATTATTTCTTTCGTCCAATCAATTATTATTAATATAAAAGTTTTTAATAAATAATTGAATTTCTACTTTTTCTTCAATTCTTTTATAGCTTTTACATATGAAAAACAAATGAAATTAGAAACAGTTCTAATTCAAATTTGTACATACGAAAATACAAACGACTTGTCAGAACTTGAAATCTATATGTTCCACACCATACGTATGTCACAGCTACCTATCAGTTTGATAAGTCATATGTGTGAAACATATAGTGTGGGGGCACTTAAATAAATAAATAATTTTGAAAACTTTTTTACAGCAACATATTATAGATTTTCTATATATAAAGCCTTAACTGAGTAAAAAAATACTTGAATCTATAGAAACTTTCCTATATTCTCCATTGACTTCAGTTTTTTAATAACTTTCGTTCAACATTTCAGAACATCGAAATATGAAAAGAATGAAAAATAACTAGATTTCGACATGCGCATGAGGTTCCTACGTCACGAAAGAGCTGATGTAAAATTCATCTGTATTTCGTTCTTTCTTGTTTTCACAATCTTGTTAGCTTGATTGTATAACACATATAAACAGCATTTTTGTGCGGCGAAAATGGCATTGCTAGCTTGATTAAGTATTCTTTCTAGATAATAAAAATCATAAAGAGCTTTTTGTAGTTGTTTATTGTTATTGTTCCACTCAAAACTTTTTATATTTTTTTTTTTAGTAAGAAATCCAAGCCAACTTACAACAAAATTTACAACAACGGTTCATATTTGCGTACTTTAAAATGAGAAAATGTAAAAAAAAACGGTATTTTTTTAAACACTTTTACAAATGAAGTGGTCAGAAAATTTCTACAAAAATTCAGATCAGTACTAGTGATAACTTTAATTAAAGGCTGAAATGTTTATTTTCTGAATATGTTTAGAATTTGAAATAAGAATAAATAGTTTGGAAGTTATGGAAACATAACAAGGGACATATTTTTCAAAAGTCTAAAAAATCGAAAAATCGCTCTGAAAAAAAAAAAATTCGGACCAACTTGGAAATGTCGTAATGATTTTTATTATCAAGAAACAGTACTTAATCAAACAATGATTAAGCAATGCCATTTTTGCCGCGCAAAATTTTTTCCCCAAATTGTTCACTAGTGTAATCCAACTAATGTGAAACAAAAAACTCTTGGTATTTCGTGAAGAGATACACAGATGTGTGCAACTTTTTTATCATGTTTTTGTGATATCTAGTTATCTATCTTTCTTGAAAATATGATTTGAAATGTTCTAAATTTTTCCTCTTTTAAAGTATAAAATAAAATTAAGAATGCAAAAGTACTAAGTCACAAACAAGATTATTTTATTGAGCTATTTTCACTTTTAACTTGAATTTGGAATTTGGCATGCACGTACCGCAATTAATTGAAGTAATACAAATATAGGTGAAAACACCTCACTGTATTCCAAGCCAGTTTGTCCGGATAACTTTAAACATAAAAGATACTTAAAAATTGCAACTAACACCAAAAAATATGTACTCCACATAAAACGATTTAATGATCTTCTCTTATTATTTAATTCGCAATACATGCGAATTCCAATTATAACGCAAAAATATGAATTGAGTAAGTCCGCACAGTAAAGAGGAATGAAAACTAGAAACCAATCCATTGGAGAGTCATTAAAAGAACCATGTAATTTAAAGGACAACGTCATCGAAAAAATTAGAAGACCGGTTAGATTAACAAAAATTTCAAACTCCGTAAGACCGAGCCATCGCACTAATTCTGATAATTTAAACATTTTAAACGCTGAGCTCTTTATAATTTATATTTTAGTTAGTTAACGCATTTCGATAAATTTTTATATGCACTGCAGAGTTGTTTCGTTGATAACAAGATAGTTCATCACCATTCCCAAGAGTATCAAAATCATCTGTAAAAATAAGAATAGAAATTACAATTAATTTTATCAATATTTATAACAATTTAACAATAATTAAAGAATAATGTTTGTTTAATTTCGTAACACTGGGGGTAAAGTGAAATTTAGTTTCTTCGAATGCATTTTGGGTGGACAGATCTTTATAATTCAAAATTAACTACTAAACAATTTCAGAATGGCGTCGCACGTTGTGAAAAAATTAAGCAAAACGAGCGCATGGCTTATTATTTGCTGTCGTTTCTACATTTAATGACTAACAATGCTGTTATTTGCAGATGTTAAGAAGAATTCACTAAGGAGCAGTATGTTTTTTTGTTGCACCCTACACTTATACCCTACAGTTTAAAAAAAAATATTTATAATGTCCGTTTAAAATGGAAGGAAAATTAAAACGTATACAATATAAGAAAACATAAAAATATGAAAAATGCATCTTTTAATTGCGTTTCATAGTCATGCACAGTGTCCGACAAAACTTAAACACGAACTCTAGTCAATAAACTTAACTAGTCAATAAAAGTTAAAATATGCAAGTGATTAGTTTAAATTAGTTATTATTGTAATCAGAGAATGGAAAAAACCGTACCTTAAACGTACCGAATAAAAATCGCGCACTTAAACATTTTACTATCTCTATTCCGCATTTGGCTCTTCGACTCAAACACAAGCACAATCACTACCACGCATAAGAAAGTGAGCGGAATAAAATGTTAGGGATTGTGCTGTTTCATCAAAAAACATTATTTGCTTTGTTGTGCTTTTTGATCATGATTAAAAAACCGAACCTTATGTAACGAATGTTAGTGAATGTCAGTGCTGCTGAAGTATAGCAGAACAATTTGTTGGCGCATGGAAACATTTTTTTTAAAGACTCCGCATTTATTTACACATTTTTTTAGTGTATTTTATTCGTTATTGTAGCTTATTTAAATTCCAAGATGAAGCGCAAAATATTTTTAAGTTACATTGCAGCTGCCACTCCCACTAGTCCAGTAACACTTAATTTTTATATATTTTTTTGGAAATCACATGTTAGGTGTTTTCCTTTGATTCCGTTATTCTAGCTTTTTTATATCTATTATATAGTGCAAAATGTGTTTAAGGTGTACTACAGCTGCCGTTCTTTCTTTTTTGTTCGGTTCGAGATAGTTTGTTCGGTTTGTTTTTTCCATTCCCTGATTGTAATAAGAATATTAAATTTTAATAACAAAATAAGAAAACAGTCAGTTTCATTACTTACACTTTGTTAATTTATGAAAATGTTGTAATATGTGCTGAGGTGCTTCGACATAACTAAATAAATCACGCGATCTTAGTCTCTCACTTTTAAAATAGTCATTGAGAATTACCTAATAAAAATACCGTTAGAAATAAAAACACGTGATTAAAGAGCATAAGAAGATCGTTAAAAAGTGTATTTAAGAAGTCTATCATTCGCTGGTGACCATTTTTTGTGTTCGGGTGCATTAATTTTGAGAATGGCTCGTAATAAGTATTCTGCCGTTATTCGAAAAAAATTTTTAAGTTATTTTAACAATAGCGAATCTGTATCAAGCATTGCCAAAAATTCAATATTCACCATAGTGTTATTTCACGAACTATTCGCCGTTTTCAATCATTTGATTCGTTAAAAACTATCCATAAAGGTGGAAGGCCACGGAAAACAACGCAACGGGAAGATCAGGTAATCATTCGCGCTATAAAAAAGGATCCCTTTGTGTCGGCGATAACAATACAAAGTAAGATTTGCCCGAATATATCTCACAGAACCATCCAAAGAAGGGCTAAAGAAGGTGGTTTCTCAACATACAGAAGTACAAAAAACCCATTCACTTCCTTGAAAAACAGACGAGCGCGGCTGTAGCTTGCGAAAACTCATGTGGACTGGATTACTGAACAATGGAAGAACGTACTTTTTACTGATTAGTCAAAATTTAATTTAAAAGGTTCTGACGAATAATGGCTGCTACTAAGGCCAAAAGGGGAGAGGATTAATCCGCGTTACACCCCAGAGGAAAAATAAAAGCCGCTCTTAGAAACACCGCATTTAATGCGCAGTTTTGTGTTTTTAGACTGAACTCTTGAGATCATAGTTATCGAGCGCCTAATTTTTCACTCTCTCCACTTTTTACAACAGCGACAATATTTAATTTTTATTGTTGTTATCAACATACCAGTGATTAACCAAATCAATCATCTTAAAATTCTTTTGTTTTAGTTTACAGCGAACTTCCACATGCGCGTAGTAAGTGAATAAGTTGTGAAAAGTTTATTTTAAAAAGTGCTTGCTTAAGTGCCATTGGTGAAGGTAAATATTAAAATTAGTGTTATTAAAAAATAAATAAAAAAAATAAAAGAAAGATTTGTGGGGTGACTGAGAGGACAATGAGACGGTGGGTTGCTTCGCAGAGGGTGGACCAAAGGGACATGACAGAGGCAACGACATCAAATAGAGGAAGGGACACAACCTAGGCAATGACATCTAATAGAGAAGAAATATTGTTCGAATGTGAAACTGTCGCTTCGAGTGTTTCTGAAAACAACACAGGGTGGCACGTTGGACAGAGTTCGATAGCAAGCTAGTATCAGTTTAAATTCGAGATTGGTGTGTTCAACACAAAATTAGAAGAGCCTGCGATGATATCCTGAAAATTTTTCAAAAGTCAGGTGTTGATGTGCCTTCATCAATGCAATTTAAGTAAATTGAGATTATAACAGTTCCTCCCTGTAACTATTTTCATTTCGGACTAAAAAAAAAACGCTTGAAATGTTAAGCCGTTAAGACTCTGTCTTTCTGAGTTAACGGATACATTGTTAATAGATGTTGGCATAGATGGGCTGATATAACTTAAATGTTCCGGTACGCAGCTTTGATCCATTTTGGGTGTAATTTCAAGAAGTTGCAATATTAGACCATTTTTAGGCAGTAGGAAACCTGAAAATATAAATGATTTCTTGTCACCCTTTGTTAGTGAAGCAAAGCATTTATACAAAGAAGGGATAGTGATTAATGGGAAAATATGTGATGTGTGCCTTTATATGTGATGCTCCTGCCAGGGTTTTCGTTGCAGGGACAGTAGGTCACACCTATAGTAACGGATGTCCTTAATGCAATCAGATTGACACGGTTAAAACTAGAAGATTGACATACAGTACCACCATTTGTTCACTAAGAACAGATGAAGATTTTAAAATAAGAAAAGAAAAATATCACCCTTCAAAAAATTTTTGGAAGAAGAAATTTTTTCACATTTCAAAAGAGTTAAATGTAGGCATTGTATCTCAGTTTCCTTTAGATGTCATGCATCTAATTGATCTAGGAATAAAAAAAAAAATTTTAATAAGTGTATGGAAAACTGAGCATTTATGTCAAAAATTGACTGATGTTCAAAAAGAATGTTTAAATACCCTACTTTTATCGTTTAGAAGTCATATTCTTAAAGATTTTAGTAGGAAACCACGCTCATTTGACGAGCTCTGTAGGTGGGAGGCTGTTGAATTCCGACAAATTATTTTATATACTGGCATCGTTTTATTTAAAGATAGTTGAGATAAGAATTAATATTTTAATTTTTTATTACTACATTCATTATACCGATTTATTTCCTGTCCTCAAAGCTGCCAAGCTAATATACCTTGTTCACAAGCAATTGCGGAATCGTTTGTAGAAAGTTTTCGAATCCACTATGGTGAAAATAAAATTTCTTTTAATGTTCATGGTACATTGCATATTACAGAATGTGTCAAGATGTACGATGCTGTTGATAACTTCTCAGCGTACAAATTTGAAAACTTTAGGCAAACTTTAAAAGCAGACGTTAGACAACCAACAAAAATCTTAGAACATATAAATAACCGCGAGATGGAAAAATATAAGTACCACAAAAAAAAAAAAAAAAAATGGCCCCAAGAACCTAGCATCTAAAATTGATTGCTTAGAAATATATAAGAACTATAATCATGACAAATATTTTCTCAGCGGCAGTCCTCCAGACAATTTCTGCTATATTAAACCATTGCTACCTATTGAAAGTTGCTACCTAAGTTTTAAGTTTTTAGAAGTTTACAATTTTTTTCAAGACCCCTTACAATCTTCAACAGCTTTAGGTATAACTTTTGGAAAAAAAAACTAGAATGTCAGACAGAAAAATTTAGAAAGACAGATATTTAATGCAAAGTTGTGGCACTTCCTTATCAAGATGAACTGATATTAATTTCAATACTACATCATCGACAAAACTAAAAATCTTGAATTAATACTATGATGTATTTAAACTGCTACTATTAACAATAACATACTAAATATAATAATAATCTTAATTTGTTTACATACTATTCTTTAAAATGTCACCACTGACACTCAACACATGTATATTTCTACAGGTTTTTTCCAAATATGGATGACAGCGTTGAAGTTCCGCCGCCCGACTATAACGAGGTCTTAACAGCTATTGCTCGGCTTAAAAACAACAAAGCCGCAGGAGCCGATGGCCTACCGGCTGAGCTGTTTAAGACCGGTGGCGAAGCTATGTTTAAATGCATTCACAGACTTCTATGCAGAATATGGTCGGAAGAATGCATTCCAGATGATTGGAACCTCAGTGTGCTCTGCCCAATCCACAAGAAAGGCGATCCCACCATTTGCGCCAACTACCGTGGGATTAGACTTCTTAATATCGCATGTAAGGTCCTGTCGAGCGTATTGTGTGAAAGACTAAACCTATCGTCAACCAACTGATTGGACCTTATCAGTGTGGCCTTAGACCTGGAAAGTCCACCATTGACCAGATCTTCACGCTCCGACAAATCTTGGAAAGACTCTCGAAAAACAAATCGACACACAACATCTTTTTGTCTATTTCAAAGCCGCCTTCGACAGTCCAATAAGGAGTCACCTATATGCCATCATCTCTGAATTTGGTATTCCTGCGAAGCTAATACGTCTTTGCAGGATGACACTGAACAACACCAGCAGTGCAGTGGAAATCGGGAAGGACCTCTCCCTTCCTTTCGATACCTTCCTTTTATCACCTTGTCTGATAAAAGTGATACACAAAAAGAAAGAAGAACTTAATACCTTTCCAACAATAACAATTCCACGTAAATCCAATAAAAAATGTGTCTTTTACAGCGGTTTTATAAAAATACCTTTTTAAAAATAGCAAAAAGTTCAACTTTTGATGGTCAATAAGAGTTATAAGGAAACAAAATTTTAACAATTTTTTTATGTCAAAATGTTAGTATGAGTAAGAAGTTTAACATTTAAGAAGATTTGGGTATGCGTTCTGTGATAAATAAAAAGTTACAAGCAAAAAACATGTTTTTTTAACCAAAAAGGACCTTCAGGAGAATCAAAATTGCTTCGGCAGTTTTTCTCCGATTTAAAAAAAAAGTATGCAGAAATCATTTTAATGAGTTCCTCTAACTTTTGAGACCCCGACCGGCGGAATCTAAATTTCGATCCGGTCTATTGTACATCCATGATGTAGATGGCTTCCTGCAGCACCTTGATCAAATTTGTTGAATTACTCAAGTATCCTTGCCTTGAGTGATATGAGTAACGTGATCTTATGTTATCTCGTCGGGGTCTTTAAATTTTATTAATTAAAAATCGGTGCTTACATACTAGTATAACAACAACGTTAACAAAAACTAAATTACAAGCATAAAACATTGACTTAAATGAGCAATTTAACAACAATCGTAAACAAAAGAAATTAAAAGCAAAAAGTGCAACATACAAGCATTGAAAATTACAACATACAAACATTCTAAATAAGCAAAAACAAACCATTGACTGTGATTGAACTTAAATTGAAACCATGCGAATTTTGCATTAAAAGCACAAAAGCAATCTAGCACTTTTGTAGGTAGCTGAACTTTAAATAAATGTTTTTTTGTTGATGGTAAAATTTGTGTAGTATTATTTATGTATGTGTGGTGCTCTCTCAAGACACACAAACATACACACATAGAAATACACTTACACTTTATACACTTGTTTTTAAATATTTATAAATATTTAAGTAATCAAAAAATTGTGTATCAAAAATTATTTAAAATATTTTATCAGAAATAAAAATCAGTCATTGAAATAAGTTCATATAAAAATATATTCTCAATAATAATAAAAAAATAAAAATTGTGAAACCAGCCCCTAAACCTACAACTGGCGATCCTGCCTAAAACGCGAAAAACATTGACAACCGCTGCCTGATTCTACTACGCCACAATCACCAACTCCACCAACAGCCGGTGCTATACAATGGCGACAATCTTGTTAATGGCAACAACTCCTTAACGCCAACTGCCGAAGTTTCTTAACGCCGACCTCAATATTGGGCCAGCAGAAGGTCAACGCCACAACAGCAGCAACAACAACAACAAAGTCCTATACCTGCCGGTAAGGTAACGCAATAATAACAACATCAACAACAACCTCAGTCATAACAACAACGTCAACCATAACAACAACAACAAGCAAAACCCTATACCTGCCGGTAAGGTAGCGCAACAACAACAGTATTGGAAGCAACAACAAAAAAATCAACAACAATAGCAACAACAAAACCATCAACAACAACAACAAAATCATCAACAACAGCATCAAAATCAACAACAGTATTGGTAACAACAACAAAAATCAACAACAAAAAACAACAACAAAATCATCAACAACAGCATCAAAATCAACAACAATAACAACAACAACAAAATCATCAACAAAACAACAACAACAACGAGATCAACACATCCATTATTTTTAATTTTATAAAATTTTATATAATTTTTTTCTCATTTGACATTTTATAAAATTTTCTTACAGGTTGCTTTTTTTAATTTAGCTTATCACGAGGCACACACTTAGATTAAAAAAGCATGTAGTACGATAGGGACGGAGGAAACCGATCGTAATACATTCGTAGGCACTACACAACACTAGGAACACATTTGAGGAACACACTTAAACATTTGCAATGAGCCTACAACATACCCCCCCTCACTCCTCTCACCGTGGAGAAGGAGACAACCCATTGATAACGCTTGACACAGACTCACTTCCAAACCCTTTCGATATACCTTACAGTACGGAAATACACGCGACATCTATCAAATTACCACAATTTTGGACAACTTGCCCTGAGGCATGGTTCGTCCACGCCGAAATTCAATTCCAGTCCAAATCAATAACGACAGACAAAACTAAGTACGAATACTTAGTTACAGCTCTTCCACAGGATGTCATCATGACAGTCCTTGATTTCATACAAAAACCTTCACAGACCAATTTGTACGAAAATTTAAAAAAAATTTTAATCGAACGTCATTCCCTGAGCGAGAATAAAAGAATTGACAAAATTCTTTCTGACTGCGAGATTGGAGACCGAAAACCATCCCAGTTTTACAGATCGCTCTTACTTCTCGCCGGTTCTTCAGTAGAACCAGATTTCCTCTTAAAGTTATGGCTTAGAAAACTACCCAAAACTTCAAACATAGCGTTGACTGGGTCAGGCCATAAAACGATCGAGGAACTACTAGCGTTAGCCGACAATCTATGGGAAGTCATGACCGAAAACGAAGTCAGTGCTTTCGGAAAATCTCCCAACACGATTGAACTTACAAATATGGTGCAAGCTTTAACAATTTCCACTTCCAAAATTTTAGAATCTTTTAATAAATTGACGTTAGAAGTGAACACCCTTAAGTCAGAAAACCGATTTCGTTCGAACTCACGAACAAGACGCAGGTCAAACTCAAAACATAGGCCTCAAAGCAATACTTCTTGGGTATGCAAATACCATTATAGATTCGGTAATCAAGCACGGAAGTGTGAACAACCATGTTCATTTGTTCGAAACAACCATTCTACACAACACAACACTATGCCACACAATACAACAAACTAAAAGACTCTATTATCGCGACGACTGATGATAGACCCGTCACATTAACACGTCGTCTTTTCGTATTTGATCCGTCAAATAAATTAAATTTTCTTATTGACAGCGGAGCAGAAGTATCGGTACTTCCTGCCTCAAAATTCAAAATTAAAAGACAGAAATCTGATTTAACACTTCAAGCTGCTAATGGCACAACAATATCTACATTCGGAAAAAAATTATTAACTTTAGACTTAAATTTACGACGCGAATTACCATTTACATTTATTATAGCAGACATTTCTAAACCAATTATTGGTGCAGATTTTTTAACCAAATATGGACTTCTTGTTGATCTCAAATACAAACGTCTCATCGACCCATTAACGAAATTATCAGTTAACACAATAACGGCGTACACTGAAACAACATTGCCAAAATTATTTTCTCTAGATAACAAGTATACACAATTGCTCAAACAATTTCCTTCACTACTAACAGAACCCGACTATACTACACCGGTAAAACATCAAACAGTTCATCACATCGTAACAGAAGGACAGTTACCATTCACGAAGCCACGACGTTTAGACTTGTCCAGAATGAAAATAGCTAAAAAAGAATTCGATTTCTTAGTTAAATCTGGCATTTGTAGACCGTCGAAATTGATGACATCTTCTCCGCTACACCTCGTTCCTAAACGCGAACCAAACGACTGGAGACCTTGTGGTGACTACAGACGAATCAATGCAATTACAGTACCTGACCGCTACCCATTACCACATATACACGATTTTTCAAACAATTTACACAACACAAGCATTTATTCAAAACTGGACTTGGTCAGAGCATATCACCAAATACCTATGGCTCCCGAAGACATACACAAGACAGCTATCACGACACCATTTGGAATGTTCGAATTTCTCCGAATGCCTTTCGGTTTGAGAAACTCAGCACAAACATTCCAACGGTTCATACATGAAGTTCTTTACGGACTAGATTTCATTTTCGTCTACTTAGATGACATTTTGATAGCTAGCGAGACAGAAACAGAACACATGAAACACTTAACACAAGTTTTCGAACGACTCGACAAATATGGTTTGAACATTAAACCAAACAAATGCGTTTTCGGAGTTGAAAACATCAATTTTCTGAGCTACAATATTTCAAGACATGGCATAAGTCCATCGGAAGAACGAATACAATGTATAAGAGACTACCCACAACCAAATACTGTCAAACAAATGCAAAAATTTATCGGTATGACAAACTATTATCACAGGTGCATTCCTAAATTAGCACACATGTTAGGTCCAATATACGAAATGGTCACAATAGCTTCAAAAACAAAAAACAAACTTTTAACATGGACAAACACAACCTCTGATGCATTCACAGCAATTAAAGATAGCTTTGCTACGCAAACACTACTTAACTATGTTAATAGTAAAGCAGAACTATCGATTGCTGTAGATGCATCAAATACAGCAGTAGGTGGAGTATTACAACAGAAATACAACAATAAATTAGAACCACTTGCATTCTTTTCCAAAAAACTCACTTCCACAGAATCTAAATACAGCACATTCGATAGGGAACTTTTAGCTATATTCTTAACAATCAAACATTTTAGACACTACCTTGAAGGTAATATTTTTATAGTATACACAGACCATAAACCACTTACAAATGCACTCAATTCTAAAAAAGAGAGAAGCCCAAGACAAACACGACACCTAGAATACATAGCACAATTCACTAACACGATACTACACGTCAAAGGTACAGATAACTCAGTAGCAGATGCATTATCAAGATGCGAGGTAGAGGAACTCAAAACACCCGATCTTAATCTCAAACTATTACATTGTGAACAAAACACAGATACAGAACTCAAACACATAGTAAATCAAACGTTATACAAATTTGAACAAATCAAAATTCCATTCTTGAACATTGAAATTTGGTGCGAACACTCCACAGAGAACACACGCCCATATATTCCACAATCCTTACGTAAGAACATTTTTGACCAAATACACAATATTTCACACCCTGGGACAAGAGGTACCCGACGTCTTATAACTGAACGGTATTTTTGGCCAAACATGAACTTACAAATCAATAAATGGACTCAGGAATGTATTAGTTGTCAGAAAGCTAAAGTACACCGACATACAAAGACATTACCACACAAGATACACATTCCACACGGCCGTTTCGAACACATCCACGTTGACATGGTTGGTCCCTTACCAATATCGAACGGATATAAATATCTTCTAACCGCGATTGACCGTGTATTTCGGCCGTGTATTTGGCCTGAAGCCTACCCACTCAAAAACATAGAGACCACAACAATAATCGACACATTCTATAGAGAATTCGTTTCACGATTTGGCGTACCCATAGAAATCATTTCTGACCGAGGACCACAGTTCACGTCTAACACGTTTAAACAATTTGTTAAAGACATCGGGTCTCATCACATTTTTACTTCGTCGTACCATCCACAATCAAATGGGATGATTGAAAGATTTCACAGACAGTTAAAAGCGTCAATAATGGCTAGTAATAACCAAACTAATTGGTACACAGAGATTCCTCAGATCCTTTTGGGTATTAGATCCACAGTCAAAGAAGACATCAAAGCGTCCCCGGCTGAAATGGTTTTCGGTCAAAACTTAAAGTTACCTAGACAACTAGTAGTTCAGAATTACCAAGCTTTTAACGCATCGGAAACATTAGCGAAACTCAAACAAAACGTTCAAAATAACGATTCAAACATTTCACATCATAATACAAATACTGGTCAATACTTACCACAAGCCTTGAAGAGTTGTAAATACGTATTCGTACGAAACGACACAATACGACGTCCACTACAGAATCCATACGAAGGACCGTTCAAAGTACTCGACAGAACAGAAAAAAATTTTACAATTCTCAAAAATAACAACACAGTTACAGTTCACATCGACAGAGTCAAACCAACATTCATGGACAGAGACACTATAGAGACACTATCCTCCTCACACAGACCGACAAAAAAAGTACATTTTAATCTCTTGGCCAACTCGATTAAATTCTATGGGGGGGAATAATGTGGTGCTCTCTCAAGACACACAAACATACACACATAGAAATACACTTACACTTTATACACTTGTTTTAAAATATTTATAAATATTTAAGTAATCAAAAAATTGTATATCAAAAATTATTTAAAATATTTTATCAGAAATAAAAATCAGTCATTGAAATAAGTTCATATAAAAATATATTCTCAATAATAATAAAAAAATAAAAATTGTGAAACCAGCCCCTAAACCTACATGTATGTATGTAATTAATTGTACAGGCATTGAAAGGGCAATAACTTTTTTCAGTTATATAAACTTAAATGTTGCAACAGGAAAATGGTGAAGTAGCATTGTATCGGAAGATGCGCACGGTTTTATCTCACTTTCACTTACAGCTTCATTAGCAAATAATTCACATACATATGAAAAATTTTACCTGAAGAGCACAGCTGATATGGTTGCAACATATCAAAATTTAATGAATCTTGAATTCTTTCAAAAATCTACAAAAAATATTGTAAGGTTTTTGCATCTTTTCAAACAAAAGTATCAAGTTTTGTTATTTATTAGCTTCCAGATTAAATTTTTTCACATTTTGTTCACATTCAAGGCAATTTGAGATGCCTTTTCAGACGTAAAAAAAGGGAGCAGGAAAAGCGAGAGCGTGAAAGCGTCTAGGTTTCAAGCCCGGAGCATCCACTTGCATAGATGAAAATGGTGATTTGATAGAGATTGTATGCCCGACGATTGGAATCTCAGTATGCTTTGTCCTTTACTTAAAAAAGGAGACCATACAATCCGCACCAACTACCAAAGTATCAGTCTTATTTCCATCTCGTACAAGGTTCTTTCGAGCGTATTGTGTGAAAGATTGAAGCCGCATACCAAAGCTCTTTCGGCCTGGCAAGTTCTCCATATATCAGATTTTTACGATACTTGCCATCTCTTTGTCGATTATAAAGCTGCGATTATAAAGCTGCCGATTCGGGATTGCCTGTACGCAACAATGTCTGAGTTCGGTATACCTGCATAGTTGATAAGACTCTTCAGGATGACGTTGAGCAATACATGCAGCTCCGTCAAGGTAGGAAATGATCTCTCCGGAACCTTTAATACCGAGATTGGAGATGGCGTGCGCGCAGCAGAGACGCCTGGCAAGAGCTGATGAAGTTGGCCGTAACCCGACCACGGGTTGTCATGGCCACCTCAGCAAAGTAAGTAAGTAATGTTACTTAAGTTTTTATTGTTGTTCTTAAAATAATGCAAAAAAAAATGTAAAAATAAACCAAGCAGAATTAATTATTTCATTTTCAAAAAGAAATTTGGAAAGTTTGTTTATTTGCCGTAGAAATAAGCATATTAACGGAGTATAATGAAATTTTAAGCCAAAATCAAGTTTACTTAAATTACCAATTGAAAATTGTGCACTGACCACATTTGTGAGCTTAACTATCGTTACACACAGATGACAATAAACAAATATTTCTGTTTATAATGCAATATGAAAATATGTTTGCTTTTTTATAATACTCACCAATTAAAACAATTGTTGATGTGTTCATCATATAAAGAAGTGCTCCATTTGAACCATTTACTATACTAAGAGCCAAATTAATTCCGCGGTTTATAGCATTTCCCATGCAATGAAGATATAAGTTCTTTATTCCACAGTTAAACAAAGCCTCACATTCCTTACGTTGTGCCTTAAAAATAAACAAGATAATTGTGTTTTTTTCAGAATCTTCAAACATTTTTTATATTCTACTACAGGTAATTTTTTTTTAATTGAGAAGTGATTCATTTATAGAAGTGGCTACAGTCAAATAAAAATTATTAATTATTCAAATAAAATTAATTTTATTTATATAAAAATATCAATTTTTGTTATAAACTAGTATTAGTTTTATATTTTACCAATATTTCGACTTCCATCAGTAAGTTCCAACATACAATAATAATAACAAAAATATTCACAACATTTTAACAATTTTAAACTTACATTTAAATATAAAAATAAAATTAGTTTATAATAAAAGATTGATATTTTTATATTAAAAAAAAACGGGCCTAAAGCCTGAACAACATAAAACAAAGCTACCGTAGCTACCTATGTTGCCAACTTTTCCATTCTAAAATCCACCAAAACCCCAAAAAATGCGCTTTTTCCCCAAAAATACACCAGATTTATATAGCTTTCAGAAATATTAAACGCAACATTAAATTATATGTTGCTTGGCAATTGTTTTAATTTTAAAAAAATAATTAATTTCACAGGTGTATACAAACTTAAATTGAAAAATTTACTTATGTTTCAAACAGTTGTAAATAAAGCAGGGAACAATGTACTTTTATCGTTTCGGCTTCACGTGAAATTCCACTCAAACCTCCATACAAGAAATGACAGCTGTGAAACAAGCGTGAACAAAGTTTTACTATGTTTCGCTGCGGAAAATCTATTACTATATTCCGCAACATGCATCTAGCAACATTGTTTTCACGGCAATTTAATTGAACCGACCATTTATTTTGCCAGTTGTCATTTCATTTAAAAAAAGTGTCCGCGGTTCCAAAATTTCGCAGCTTGGAGACTGCTTTAAACTAATGACTTGTCTTGCTCCACAACAAAGCACATTGTCCATATTCACACAAAAAAAAAAAAAAAAAATTGGCCACTTCAGCCCTTGAAAGGACTTTGACCGAGCTTCTTATGATCAATTGTGTTGTGTGTGTTATTAAATGTTTGTATACAATTGACCGAGAACTGGACCTACATGTTTTATGCCGACTCCGAACGGCTAAAGTTTATGTTCTCAAGAAGCTTTACATGGCATTATTTACTCTCTAAGGTTTGCCATTGTCTGCAGAGAGGTGGTAATCGATCAGAAAAATTTTTATTGAAAAAACTTTTCGCCGCGGCTGGGGATCGAACCCGGGCTCCAAGCATACTAAGCCACACACTTAACCTGCATGCCACGGTCACCACCATATTCACAAATAATAAAAATTAAAGAACTTAAACGAACATAGTACTAGGCTATAGTATTGGCAGAACAGTTATGCTTTTAAGTAAAAAAACAAAAATAGTACTTTAGTGCAGAGGCGTTGTCAGTGAGTTAAATTTTAAATTAAAAAAAACTAAAAAAAAAATATTACTACGATGGCGATGAAAAAAAAAATAAAAAATAGCTAAAATAACATGTGTTTTCTGAGCTAATATGGTCAGTGTTGCCGGAGTAAATTTATTTTTATATCCAAAATACAAAATAAAAATAGCCAAAATGTAAAAAAAATAGCCAAAAGATTAATTAATTGTATTAGAAAAAAGAAACAGGACTAACATTCATACCTTTTTAACTAACTAGTTTTTTGTACAACAAAGTACCATTTTTTACTGGAAACAGATTTATAAACATGGTTGTTTTAAAATATGTTATAAAAAATTATATGTTAAAAATATAAGAGCATATTTTAAAAATATTAAGGGCATATATCCTTTAAATAGACGGACCTTTAATATAGAAGGACGTTAGCTCATTTATTTTTTACTTGATAAAAGTAGAAAAAACTTTATAAAAATAAGGTTTGCATTTTCGGAAGTAAGAAAAGTATTACATTTTTTTTTATCTTCGAACCAACTATTTCAGGTGTCAAACTTATTCAGTCAAGTCTGCCATGGTTTAGAAATGGGAGATAGATAAGAAGGTGAGAAAGTGAAATCAAGAGAAACAAGTGAAGAATGTTTTATGTGTGGCGGAGGGCAACATCAACTTACTTTTCCATGCTGACTTGCTTAATTTTACTTTTGAAAACAAACCACAATTACTTTCAATGATCAAAATTATATACATTGTTGCTACTCTCATGTGGCACATGATTATAGATGTCAAATTATTGGATATCCTTGCGCTCGGCTGCACGATTAGCATCACTGGCAGATCGTGTTCAAATGAAGAGAGAATTCACCTTCACGTGAATATTTTAAATCATTTCCCTGCAAGCATTTGGAAGACGATTGGCAGAGAATTGGATTTTGCGATGCACCAGTAATTCACCCAAGTGTTTTTTGGGAAAATGCATCGCTTTTCAAATGCTCAAGCAATGAATGCGCTAGTCACGAAAATTTTCAAAATCTTCCTTTACTAATTTCAGCGATTGTTGGAAGATGGATTTTTGAAAAATGTTCAAAATCTATCATGGAAATATGAAGCAGGCTCTGAAAAATCGTAAAATCAATTATAAAGTTGAACTAGTGTAGTTTTGAAGCAACGTCACATTATATCGAAGAGAAATAAAAACAAAAAATTCATTGAAATCGGACAAAACAACGATGCTTTGGAACAAATTGCTGAGGACTCTTAAATGGACTTCGTTTGACACCCTTTTCGGCGAATTTCTTGTTACTCCTCTAGGCGGTTCATTGGCGAATCTTCCCGGCGAATCGGCCTAAGCAAATTACAATAGAAGGCAATTGCTTGATCTTCCCAGCAATTCTTTGGGAATTCTCTGGCAATTGAAAATTTTATATGTGAAATAAAAAATTAATTTTCGCCGGAATGCAAAAACATAGCCGAGTAAAAAAAAATAGCCAAATGAAAAATAAAATCGCCAAATAGCCAAAACTCAATACGAGCAAAAAAATAGCCACTTTTGGCTATAAATAGCCAAAACGGCAACACTGAATATGGTCCTTAAACAAATTCCAAGAATTACAACAGAAACTAGCCACCACATTGAGTCTGAATACCAACAAAATACACGCAGCAGCAAAAACTTTGATATCAACGCCAGGAAGCAACAACAATGCTATGCGAATGTTTTTTCTTGCTGTAGCAGCACGATGCGCCGGCGAAGTCAATTCTTAGAATAACAACACACACGAAAATATTGAAGTTGTTGTAAGTGAGCAAATTGAGCTATGGGATTTACAACTCTGCTTTAGTGTATGTTTTCCAACTAAGGCACACAAAAATAAATGAGAGAGACAAAACATTGTTGCATTTAGTAAAAGTCACAAAAAAATGTTTACAAGAAAATGACAATGTTTTAATATTAAATTCAGACAAAAGAAACTTCACAGTTGCAATAAATAAAAACGAATATGGCAAAAAATGAAATGAAAAAATGAATCAAAATTTTAAAAAGAGATCCAACACTTACACTGCAGCAGAAAAATAATAAATTTGCTTAAATTTTATTCAATAACAATGACATAACAATGCGAGAAAAATGTAAAATTAGCACTAATACAGCAACGGCACCGAGAATATATTGACTTCCAAAAATACATAAAACTAAATACATAAGATTAAAGCACACTACTCAGACCAATATGGTCATCTATTGAGTCACCTTATGCGGAATCTACAAATTTATGAACAATATTTTTAAAAATTTGACAAGTATTCCCAATTTAACATTAATAATGCAACAGACTTGAAAAACCCAATTTCGAACACATACAGTGCTGCGCAAAACAAAAGCAACAAAATGTACTCCGGACTATAAATACATAATTTCCATAAAAACAAAGTATTTAAAACAAAGCTTACTATTTATTTTCACAGAGGTATTATTAAGCTATAAAACCAATACATTACAACAACAACAACAATTGCGTTTAAAACAAACATGAAAAAATGTACAGCAGAGTCGGAATTCACTTGCGCAAAACAATAGCAACAAAATCAATATTTTGTGTATCCGCCCTTGTTTTTAATAACATCTTCGCACCTTTTTGGCATCGAGGCAACTAATGAATAAAAACAATCCTCCGGAAGGTTTTCCCACTCAGTTTTCAACTTGTTGAATAGCTCCTCTTTGTTGGAAAACCGATGCCCTGCCACTCTCCTTTTAAGGATGCCAAAAAGGTTTTCAATAGGATTCAAATCAGGTGATTGTGCCGGCCAATCAAGAGTTTGAATCCTATTGTTTGTTAGAAACTCCTTTGCCACTTTCGATGTGTGTTTCGGGTCGTTATCATGTTGAAACACCCACCGAAGTGGCATATTCCACTCTGCATGGGGTAGCATTTGGTGTTCTAGTATGGCTCGATAACCCTCACCGTTAATTATTCCATCTATTTTATGAAATGGACCAGGTCCTTGAGCCGAAAAGTATGTCCACACCATTATATTTCCACCACCATGCTTTGCAGTGACGAAGATGTTCTTGGTTTTAAGACGTTGTCCTCTGTGTCGCCTGACGGTCTGCATTCCATCCGATTGAATTAGATTAAATTTAGATTCATCGCTAAACAGTACTGTCCTCCACTTATTTACTGACCACTTGCGATGTCTTTGATCAAATTTTAACCTTTTCCGATGAAATAATATTAATATAATAAAGCATTACACTAAAAATAAAAACTCACCTATTTTTTACATGCCTTCTTGTAAGCAATGGTTTTTTGGCTGGTCTGTAACTTTTTAAATTGTTTTCTACAGCCCGTCTTCGTACTGTACTGTGATGAATATTCAGTTTTAAAGATGTTACAATTATTTTGGACGAAATAAACGGATCTTTTTTTATCATCTTAACAATTTCACGGTCGGTCCGAGTTGAAGTTTTTCGAGGTCTACCACCTGAATGTTTAGTTTTTACTTCTCCTGTCTGCCGATACTTCTTTATCAACCGGCAAATGCACGATCTATTAATTTTAAATTTTTTTGCTATCTCTGCTTGCTTCATACCACTTAAAAAGTCATTAATTATTTCACTTTTTAATTTTTCTCCAAACTTTTCCCTCGCCATTTTCTTAACGTCGTTAATATGCAAAGATCGTTGACAAACTGAATCAAATACTGCACAAATTGAAAGTATTTTACAGCAGCTGCTCAAAAACATTGTAAAAGTACCGCTAGATCGCATTCTTCTTAAATCTATTCTCTTCTTTCTCTTCTTTTTCTACTTTGTTGCTATTGTTTTGCGCAAGTGAATTCCGACTCTGCTGTACATTTTTTCATGTTTGTTTTAAACGCAATTGTTGTTGTTGTTGTAATGTATTGGTTTTATAGCTTAATAATACCTCTGTGAAAATAAATAGTAAGCTTTGTTATTTTGTTTTTATGAAAATTATGTATTTATAGTCTGGAGTACATTTTGTTGCTTTTGTTTTGCGCAACACTGTATATATATATATGTCGCAGTGTAAGATACTGTAGTAAAGCTAACGACACAACAGGCATTGTCCATGCTTGGATAGAATCATGGGTTGCATGCTACACTTAGACACTTTAAAATACTTTACTTTACTTTACTTTACTTTACTTTACTTTACTTTACTTTACTTTACTTTACTTTACTTTATACTTGCTACGTTGAATTGATGAAAAACTCAAGTAAAGTGCTCTTTTTAAAATTTGATAATATTGATACAGATATCCCTGATGATGCAAAGACAAAATTACTCATAATTTTTAATGAATTTAAATCTAATTTTACCAATGGAACTCCTAACTGCCTTGAAAATGTTGAGTCAATTCAAATTCGGCTCAAAGATTTAAATAAAACAGTTTGCCGACGCCCCTATAGATTAAGCCCTGTTGAGCGAGACATAGTTCGTGACAAAATTAACGAGCTTCTTGCTTCAGGTGTTATTCGTCCAAGTGCCAGCCCTATATTGCTTGTTAAAAAGAAAGATGGAACAGATCAGATGTGCGTAGATTATCGTGAATTAAATGATAACACTATTCCAGACAGATTTCCGTTACCGCTAATTTCAGATCAGATAAATAGACTTCATGGGTGTTATTATTTCACTACTCTTGATATAGCCAGCGGCTTTCACCAACTGCCTGTCCATCCGGATTCTATAGAAAAGACAGCTTTTATTACTCCAGAGGATCACTACGAATATCTTTCTATGCCATTTGGGTTGCAAAATGCTCCTGCACTGTTTCAACGGGCTGTTATCAAAGCACTTGGTGAGCTTGCACATACCTATGCTATCGTTTACATGGATGACATCCTCGTGGTAGGCACAACGGATATAGATGAAAGTTTCAATCGAGTTCGTGTTGTTTTAGCTACTCTTGTAAAGGCCGGATTCTTCTTCAATATAAAAAAATGTTTTTTTTTTTGAAGAAAAATGTTGAATATCTTGGTTTTCAAGTAAGTTGTGGTGAAGTCCGACCTAATCCTAGGAAAATAGAGGCATTAGTAGCCCTACCTCCTCCACAAACAATTGCGTCAGTTCATTGGATTAGCTTCATACTTTCGGCAATTTGTACCAAAATTTTCGCAAACAATGGCACCTCTTTTTGCGCTTACAAGTACGGGTAAAAGCAATCTCGATTGGAAGCCTTAACACGAAACTGTAAGACAGAAAATAATTTATAGTCTTACAAATGCGCCAGTTTTGACTATTTTTAAACCTGGAAATCCCATCGAATTGCATACGGATGCAAATGCGGTTGGTTATGATGCAATTTTATTTCAAGTTAGTGATAAAAAATTACAGGTTGCTTATTATAGCAAGCGAACGTCCGTTGTTGAATCAAAGTATCATTCTTATGAGTTGGAAACTCTTGCGGTAGTTAATTCAATCAAGCATTTCAGGCACTATTTGTATAGTTTAAAATTTACTGTTATAACTCCTTAACGTCATCACGTACTAAGTTGGACTTAACTCCTAGGGTCTACAGATGGTGGGCATTTCTTCAGTCCTTCGATTTTGATATTGTTCACCGCAACGGCATTCGCATGTGTCATGCTGATTTCTTTTCCAGAAACCTTTTGCCAGTTATGGCCTCTGTTGTATCCCACAACATTGCATGTACACTTTGTACATCCGACCTCACACCAATTCCAAAGAACCAACTCAATAAATATTATTACCAGATGTCGATATCAAAAATGCAGCGATCTGCATTTCGACACAAATAATAAACAATAAATATAATACTACGAACGACAACAACCCAATTTGAGTACAGCGACTCAAATTGCCGGCGTTCAAGAAAAAAACATACTGACCTAATTTAAGCGCATATGCTTAAATTACCAAAATAAACAAAACCAATGCTTTGTTTTTATTGTCAAGAGGTTCCGACTTAAACGTCGGCGACAACAAAAACAAAGCAAGTGACTGTTTGGGTGCATCGGCATTGGCTTGCACGGTCAGCAAAGGCCGTTCATTTACCTACCCTAGTTACTGCGCTGATTGTTAGGTGCATTGCCTGCAATTGCGTAACATACAAAGTGTACGTGATCGCGTATCACTAAGGGGAAGTAGAACGATATGTAAATTTACATAATGATTTACATTTCCTAAATATATGTAGCTTATGTATTGATTGATTTGGTTGGTATCGATTTGAATTTCCACTTAATGGAAATTATTGGAATTATTGTAATAAGGAAACGCCCTCGAAAACTGAGGATTTTCCTTTATAAACCACCGACCGGCGTAGAAACGGCGAAGAAAGAAAGATAGTTTTAAGATAATAATATCTAAACTGGTCGCAGCCACGACTAGACAGCGGGCCATTGTTGATATAAATTAAACAAAATAAAATATAAACCAACAAAAAACAAACAAACGTCTTCTTCTTTCCGTCCGTGACCATGACTTCTCTTCTCCTCGTGAAAGCACGGAGACCATCGGACGTTAAACACGACATTGGTGGCAGCGGTGGGATACGCTACATCCCAAAAATCAACAAAAGGAAAAATCCTTTAATAACACAAGAAATAAATTCAATATTCAAAAAATAATAAACAAAATTTTAAAAAAAAAGCGTGCCGAGGCTATAACAGCGGCAGTGAAAAAAAACTGTGAATAAAAAGTGGAAAAAAAGGAAAAAAAGCCCAGGATAACCAGCTCTAAGACGTGAAGTCTCCTGGCCCATCTGTAAACGAAGACCAGGATAACCAGCTATAGGACTACTAGGAGCCTCCTGACATCAACAAAACGAAGGAAAACATCAACAACATTCAGAAAAACACAAAAAAAAATTCTCAACACCGTCAAGCAGGAAAAACGACTGACCCAACATCAACTACACCAACAACACAAGAACACATCAACAACACCAAGAACACATCAACAACACCAGGAACAAAAGGAAGAATTGATACAACAATACTAAGCAAAGAAAAAAAACAAAAAATAATAAATAAATAATTATATACATATATATATATTCACATATTTTAATAATATTTAAGTAGACTATAGATAAAAAAAACAATATTTTTATAAATTTTCTGCTCTGATAAAAAAAAAATTTTTTTAAAAATTTTTACTCGTCAACACGCGACTAAGGTGGTACAAAACTTTGCTTCTCTACCATTTTTCGAAAATTCTTTTTGTTTTGACGCGGATTCTGATCCTGAGTACTTAAATATGGATCTCACGTTTTCATTGAACGATATTTATAATATCGTACCGGTTTTTAACGGCAACCCAGCCGAATTAAATAAATTCATTGCATGCGGTAATATACTTTTTTCTTCTGCTAAGACCGACGCAGAACATAAATTCATTCAAGAGGTCATAAAAACACGGCTAGAAGGCTCAGCTTTTGAGCTCATCCAATTTAAATCTTTTACCAAATGGAATGATTTAGTACAAGATTTGGAGAATGAGTTCAAAGAAGAAAAAACGCGAGCCTCTGCCCAAAACGAACTTATGACAGCTAGACAAAATTTGAGAGAAACTGTTAAGGAGTTCGGTGAACGAATTGGAAAGCTGCTGCATTCACTAAATTCAGCTACATTTTCTAGCACTAGCGAAATTTCGGTTAGCACATATTTAAAACGCGAGAACGATCACTTTGCAATACGGGTATTCGAGGATGGTTTGCGCAATCATAATTTAAGATTAATTCTTAAAGCTCACAATGAGCGGGACTTGAAGAAAGCTGTCATGTATGCCGAGGAGCTGTGGCCTGCTAGTATATATATATATTATTTTCTTAAAATGAAAGAATAACTGATTTGTTTTCTTTAATACGCCGTAAAAACACCATATTTTGAGTAAGTATCGTAAAAAAACCAATCGAGACCGACAATTTTTTCTTTCACTATTGGGCTTAGGAGGTCCAAATACATTGAATAAAAATAAAAAAAAAAATTAAATTCGGTCGATAAAGTAAAATTATCTCGATTTTTGTGTTCTGTTATAAATTAAAAGCTCTTTTCTTGAAAATGTGTTGATAAATTGTCAAGATGCCAAATGTGGCATAATATTATTTTTTTATATATATATTTTTTTTAGTTTTATTAAACGCATATGGTCCTCCTAAACCAAGGCTGTCCAACCCTGGGGCCGCATTGAAAAACCGGTTTTCGACTTTTTGCTCCCTTCTTTATCATTATCATTGCAAAAGCCCATATAATACAGCTTTTTTCTGTATTTTTTGTATCTTGAAATAAGCTCGGATGAAGAGACAAGAAATAAGTTATCAGTTATCAAAAAAATTAAAGCAACAAAGCATCATGAAAAATTCGTAAAGCAAATCTAAAGAAAAACAAAACATAATTTGAAAAAGTTCACTTTATCAAATTTTAAGCTGCTAGCGGCTAAAAAAGTAAAATTTTGAAAGTTTTTCTGCTATTGAAAGTGACATTTCAGTATTTTTTTAACTACTTTTCACACCAATTGTTGCGAAGGATCTGGCAACGCCTTACCCCCAATAATGACATGAACATAAATGTCAAATCGATAACATCGTGAACCTGTTGCAACTGTCAAACGACAGTTGTTGCCGCTTTTTCTGCAAAAATTTACCACGTTTTTATTACATAATTACTGGCGACTATATGGACAAGTGCAGCGAGGCTACTAAAGTATTTAATTTCTTGTTATTATCATTATTAAATTTTCAATGAATATCTTTGTACTACCAGGAATTCTTTAATAAAGAATTGGTTATTCAAATAATTCGAGACTTCCTCGCAACATCTTAAAAAATTCTTTATAAGAATAGCACCATGCCACCGAAGAGTTGCCCAACTACGAAGTCCAAATCGTTGGGCAAATCTAGCTATTTAGCATGTTTTAATGAGGACAAGTTGAAGATGGTACGCTGTGACAACTGCGACGGCTGGTACCACTACACCTGTGCTGGTGTGACGGCCACAGTGGCGTTTCGTGACTGGAGTTGCTCAACCTGCTGCCCACCACAATCAAGCGCTCAACGCAGATCTCAACACTCACAACATCAACTTCTATGGCCTCCACAATCCTCTCCTAGTTCTCCTGGTGAACAATTATCTGGTAAGTCTGTTGCTGAAACTACAGCTAGGTCCCTCCAAGTGCTGCCTCAAGTCGGAGCCACAATTGATGCAGAGTCGAAAATTGTTGATACAGACAGGACCGCTCCCAACCCAAGCAGCTGATAACGATGCAGCCGTTGACCAAAACACGAATAATGCTATTCCTCAAGCTCCATTTGGTGCCCATGATTTTCCATTGCCCTCCACATCTGCCGCTGCTAAATATGCAGCGTCCTCAGTTCATTCACATGGGTCTAGGGCCTCTTCAATAGGTCCTCGTCGCCTACGCGCTGAAATAAGTTTTTTACGTGAAGAAGAGGAAGTCCTACGAATGAGCTAATGCAGTTTCTTATTGAAAAGATAAACGCTCTTGAATCACAGGTTAGTACAAAATCTATTCAGCATCCAACATCGCAATGGCTCCCAATTTTCAATCAAATAGTCATGACTTTGGTCAACGTCGAGCACAAACTTCATCGGATGCAAACGCGTATACATATCGCCTTACACATGAACAGTTAAATGTACGCAAAGGCGTCAATAGAGTTCGCAGGTCATTCAGAGGAATGGCCCCTCTTTATAGCAAGCTATGAGCAAACAACTGCGCTCTGTGGCTTTTCTGATGGGGAGAACTTGATCCGTCTTGCTGTAAAAAATCTTTTTCTACACGACTCATGCGTACCGCATATATTGTCTACGTTCCGCATGAAATTCGGAAGGCCAGAGCTAATTATCGACGTTCTGCTATCTCAAATAAGAGACATGCCTGCACTGAAGGAGAACCGGTTAGATACAATTGTTGACTTCGCGATCGAAGTGCAAAATGTGTGCGCCACTATGAAAGCTTCTGGGCTTCTTAATCATTTAAGCAACAAAGAGCATGAAAAAGAGCTTGTAAATAAATTACCGTGTCTTTTAGTTGCATTTTGGTACATGCATAAAATAACTTTACCCTTATGTACACTTGAAAACTTTAGTGACTGGCTTTTCCTTTTTGCACAGGGTGCTAATAGCGCGATTTTGCCTAGTATGTCAAAAAAGACCAATAAGCGAAGAGTATTGAACGCTCACGGAGAAGCAGAGCCAGTTGATGAGATAACACGCTGCAGAATTTGTGAAGGTAGTTGCCGTACGTTGTCTTTGTAAGAATTTTACTGATCTAAATCGAGAAGGCAAATGGAATGCAGTGCGAAAACACAACCTATGTCGTAAATGTTTAAACCAGCATTTTCCTGAGCCTTGTAATAGTTTTTCTACGCGCAAAGTCAATGGGTGCCGCGCCTTTCATCACCCACTTCTGCACAATGTGAAAACTGATTCGGAACTTGAAAGCAACCTTGGTAAAAGTTCTATGGTGGTGGCGTCGCTAGCTCCTATTGAAGAATCTAAAGCAGAGTGTGTCAAAGGCACTCCTATGATAAATTTAAACTACAATGTTAGCAATAATCATATTCTGTTTAGAATACTTCCAGTCATTTTATATGGAAAAGGCGAGCAAATAACCCCGTTTGCGTTCTTCGATGATGGTTCGTCATTGACATTGATAGACGAAGATTTGATACGCGCATTAAATTTGACTGGCAAATCACAACCACTATGTTTGCGCTGGACTGGAAATACTCATCGGTTCGAGAATGAATCAAGGCTTGTCAATATGGAGATCTCAGAGCCAGAACACTCTAAATGTTTTTCTCTTAATAATGTTCGTACAGTGAAGAAACTTGATCTACCTCTCCATATATAGGCATCTCAGAGGGCTGCCAATTGGATCGTAAACAGACGCTTCTCCAAGATAGCTTATTGGTCCCAACAACAGCAAGCTTTGCCTTCCAATTTAATGCAGGGAAGGTGCAGAGACCGAGCCCATTGCAGAAAAGACACGTCTCGGGTGGACCATAAAAGGACCAATGCCCAAAGCTTCTTGCGAGCCAAATCGGAGCCATACTTTGTTTCACGTATGTGACTGTGACGCTGCAGCGTATTCCGAAGTGTTGAAAATAATTAAAAATTACATTTGTATAGACAACCTAGGCGTGGCAGCAAAGGAAGAAATGTTATCTGCTGAAGATCAACGTGCGCTTGATCAACAAAAGCATCTGTGTCAGTTGCCGTTTGACACTTGGTGATCGATCTGTACTTGGTGACCGTTTAGAAACAGGTTTGCTCTGGGCAAACCCGAAATTCTTCCTTCCCGACAATCTGCCAATGGCGAAGCGTCGAGCCTACTGCTTGTTTCAGAAGATGCAGTGGGATCAGGCTATGTGTTAAGCATTACAAATAAAAATGGATGATTACCTGCGAAAAGGATATGCAAGAAGGCTTAGCGAAGAGGAGGCTCGCATGAAAGGCTGTTGGTATTTACCTGTATTCCCAGTGGTTAACCCAAATAATCCCGGGAAGCTTCGCCTTGTTTGGGATGCTGCTGCCAAGAAAGATGGAGTCTCGTTGAATTCAGTGCTTTTAAAAGGTACTGACCAACTTACATCGTTGGTAGCCGTGCTTAGAAAGTTTCGACAACGTAGAGTAGCGATCGGAGGTGATATATGAGCCAGGCTCCACTGAACCAACACCATTTGCAATGCTAGTAATGACTGTCGGCACGACATGTTCGCCCAGCTACACTCAATTTGTGAAAAAAAAAACGCATGCGAATTCAGCGATGACTATCCAAGAGCGACTCAGAGAATAATCGAAAATCATAATATCAACGATATGTTGGATAGTGTTGATACGGAAGCAGAGGCCATACAATTAGCATTTGACGTGCGCTTCATATATTCTAAAGGAGGTTTCAAGATGCGTAACTGGGTTTCTAACTCGTCATCGGTTCTTAAAGCTTGGGGTGCTGAAACGTCTGGACCTGTTAATTTGGATGTAGATAGCGATATGGCAGCGGAGAAAGTACTTGGCATGTGGTGGTTTCCTACTGAGGATTGCTTCACCTTTAGAGTTTCTAAGCTCTACAAAAATCGAGAAGTGACGATTTTTGATCCGTTAGGCTTTTATATCATTTATGCAAAAATAATTTTTCAGGAGACCTGGCGATCTGGTTGCGCGTGGGATGAGGTCATATGGGTTACATGGGCTTTTGCAATGATAATGATAAAGAAGGGAGCAAAAAGTCGAAAACCGGTTTTTCAATGCGGCCCCAGGATTGGACAGCCTTGGTTTAGGAGGACCATATGCGTTTAATAAAACTAAAAAAAAATATATATATAAAAAAATAATATTATGCCACATTTGGCATCTTGACAATTTATCAACACATTTTCAAGAAAAGAGCTTTTAATTTATAACAGAACACAAAAATCGAGATAATTTTACTTTATCGACCGAATTTTATTTTTTTTTATTTTTATTAAATGTATTTGGACCTCCTAAGCCCAATGGTGAAAGAAAAAATTGTCGGTCTCGATTGGTTTTTTTACGATACTTACTCAAAATACTGACAGCGTCAAAAGAAGTTGTACACGTTGTTCCTCTATGTTTGCAGTTAAATTATACTCTTTTGCAATTCCCTTTTGTTTTACATTTTTTGTTTTTTTAATAATATAGTTTCTCCTCTCTTAATGTACATAATAAAAACAACAACAATATTACAATAACAAAAATTCATAGAACAAAAACAAAAACATCTTCATATTAATAAGAAATTGTACAACACGTGCACCAAATATTTTAAAGAATTTTAACGGTAAAAAATTACCGTTATTTTTAGTGATTTGACTTTTTATCATGTTGTAGGCAATATTAACTAATTATAATAATTATTAATTGACTTGATGTCGTGAGGATCAGTTCAAATCTGAAGATTTTTGAGTAACGAAATTTATTTTCAAAATGGGTAAACAAACCTCCCCGGATGTTCGCGAACTTGTGCTAAAATATTATAAAAAAGGAAAAACATTGCGTGAAATTGGTTTGATGATTGATAGAAGCCATAATACTGTAAAACATATAATTGATAATTACAAAAAGTTCGGAAATTTACAAAATCGTCCCAAATCTGGAAGACTCCGTAAACTAAATGCGACTCAAATACGATCCATTGTGCGACGAGTGAAGCAAAATCCAACTGAAAGTGCTGTTAAAATATCCGAGAACATTTCAGAACGCTCAGGTGTTAACGTTAGCTCCAGTACTATACGTAGAGCACTACATGCAAATGGACTACGTGGACGAGTTCCAAGAAGCAAACCTTTCATATCAAAAATCAATCAACAGCGACGTCTGAATTTTGCTAAAAAGTATCAAAATGAACCAAATTCATTCTGGAATAATGTGGTCTTTACTGACGAGAGCAAATTTGAAATTTTTGATAAGAAAACACCAACTAAAATTTGGAGATGCAAAAATTCAGCATTTGCCCAACAAATAGGCCTATTACGGTTCACAGCAATAAACTGATGTGTCTTCTATAGAGTAGACACAACAGTCAAGAAGACACAACAGTTTCGAGCTATTATGATTCACAACAATACATTGTTGTTATTCTTGATTGTGGAACGAATGTAGAATTTGTTACTTTGGCTGTTCACTCTCAAAAAAAAATTACAATAAACAAACAATTTTCGGTTTAATTTGAAAAAAGTTAGAACGCGATGGATACTATTCTTATATTTATTATGAGGTGACGGTGAACACGATGTGACGACCGGTAGAGATAAGAAACGGCTTCGGGACCACTCGAATCCATTGAAGAACGTTACTTGGATATACTACTGAATTGGCTCTTGTTAGTCCCATTTGTTCTTTCAAGTACAGATATTTTCAATTTTCTGTAGGATGCGGTTCCAGACAAGCTCAAAAAAAAACAAAATAAACTACAATCCCACGAATACTGAAGCTTACCGCTGCGCTGTGCTTCTTTGCCGATGGCTATTAGCTATCAAAAGTGCACGACAATGATTTATGGGTTGGATAGGCTAAGTTCAGTTTCAGGTATATTAAGAGAAGCGCTAGATTTCGTCAAGACTTCGATGGATCCATCTTGCTACTTCAACACAACATCAAATTAGCTATCTTAAAATGTTGACAGATACCAAGACAATCCAACACAACTGTTGTGTATCATAATAAGTGTATTGAAGACACATCATCATTGACGGACAACAGTGGAATGTATTCAGTAGTATTGTTGTCAATCGTAAAACAATTTTCACATTGAAGACAGAAATGACTGTTGTGTTGTGAACCATAATAAGGCTAAAAATGTAATATCTACCGTCAAGCATGGTGGTGGTTCGGTCATGGTATGGGGGTGTATGGCAGCCAGTGGTGTAGGTAACTTGGTTTTCATAGAGAGCACTATGAATAAAACAGATTACCTCACCATTTTGAAAGATAATTTGCAACCTAGTGTCGACAAATTAGGCTTGGATCAAACTTGGGTCTTTCAACAAGACAATGATCCTAAGCACACTGCTAAAATAGTAAAGGAATGGCTGCTATATCATACCCCAAAACAGCTGGATCATCCCGCCCAGTCACCCGACCTTAACCCTATCGAGCATTTGTGGGAGCATCTGGACCGTCAAATTAGAAAAAGAACGATTACCAGCAAAGACTCTCTAAAATCAGTGATAATGGAGGAATGGCAAAAAATCTCTTCCGATGTAACCCGAAACCTAGTGGAATCGATGCCCAGAAGATTGCAAGCTGTAATCAACGCAAATGGAAAGCAAACAAAATACTAACCTCTTTAAAATTCTTTGAAATAATTTTTTTATACTTACTGTACAATTTCTTTTGACGCTGTGAATTTGAAGTATTTTAAGTTGTTGTTCTATAATTTTTTTTATTGTTAAATTTTTGTTGTTTTTTTTTTTTATAAAATGAAAGAATATGCAATATATTTTTCAAAAAACATAATATGTTGTATAAAATGATAAAGCAAACTAGTAAAATAAAGACAAAAACACAACATATTAACGTGTACAATTTCTTTTGACGCTGACAGTATGGTGTTTTTACGGCGTATTAAAGAAAACAAATCAGTTATTCTTTCATTTTAAGAAAATAATATATATATACTAGCAGGCCACAGTCGTCCGAGGACATTTTCTCTTTATCAATAGTATATTTGAAAAATTTCAATAATAAAAAACGTTAAAATATTTGCATATTTTTTGTATTTGGAAGCAAATTATAATAAATAGTATAATGATAATAAAGTGAAGATATTTTCATTTTAGTTATTTAAAACTTCAGCATAAACAACGTTTTTTGATTCATTGGCATTACCAGGAATAAGAAAAATCTGATTTTCTGCTGTTCCGACTTGTTTACCATAATCTATTTCTACGTTTTTCAAAGTTTTTTATTTAATATTTATTATACTCCACACGCAAAGCGTAGCGGGAACATTAATTTTGTCACGAAATTTTTTTCACGATCATGAGTCGATTAAGCCATGTCCGTCTGTCTGTCTGGTCATTCGTCCGTCCACACGATTACAGCCATCTCTTTACTGCAAATCTCTTTAAAGTCCATAATGAAATAATTTTTATGATTTGAGATTTGTCGTACAGTGGTGCTCCAGTTTAACGAAAGATATAATGTCCAGGGTCGTTGGGTAAATCGAAAAGTTCATTAAATCAGTAATACTATTTTCGAGTTTTTTATCATATAACAAAGCTAATAAATATGTCAACTTGAAACAAAGAAACTTACATTTTTTGTCTTAATTATGTACTCCAATAAATTTGAATTTTTCGCCAAAATTTATTAATTACTATTATTATTAAATGATTAGAAAGCTGCTGGTTAAAACCTGTTCACACTGGAAATGAAAAATCCAAGATTATGTCAATACATTCCTATAATGTTTTTTAAAAAGGAAACCCTACAATATGACTATTAACCCGAGGGGACTATTAGAGAATTAGATAAGTAAATACATATTAATGTTATTACAAATTCAAAAACAAACGAAGCACGCTCAGAGAAGCAGATGTTTGTTAAATAGAATACCTACAATTTCAAATGTTCGCAATATAGAGTCAACAATGAATATTAAATAAGGGTTCGTTGTATTGGAAGTTCGTTAAATCGGTGTTTGCTAAATTGGAGCACCACTGTAATGCTTAAATGTGAAACATATACCCTGAAGTTGAAATTCAACAAAATTTTAGAAAGTGAATGTTCTATGTTTTAATGTTTTTGTGCTTTACACGATATTGCATTGTTTCCTTTAATAAGCCTTAATAACCCACATTTATAGTATGTTCGAACTGGAAGCTAAATGCGCATTTAAAGCTTATAGCCCATCCACAATGACGACAACGGGCGACGGACGGCAGGTCTCCACTCTGTCGTTGTAGAGAAATTTCGGGCGACTTGAATTTTTAAACGCGACAACAACAAGCTACAGCAGAAAGTGCTTAGTGAAATCAGCAATATTTTTTCAGGTTATTGAATTGAATTTAAATTAAATTATATTATTTAATAAACTCACATCAAAGTTTGCAATTAAATATATAAATCGAACACAAAAACGAGCACTCGAGCAGCCGGCATGAAAAAAACACGAATGTAAACAATGGCTGACATTTACTTTTGTCGTTTGTTTTTTTAGCAAATTAGAATTAAATTGAAGCTGGCTACAGCTACATTTGATGTCGGGCAACAATGTCGTCGCGATTGTCTCCAAAAGTTCATCCCATAAGAAATACATGTGAAAAAAAGTGACGTTTGACGCTCGTCGCTCGTTGTCGTCATTGTGGATGGACTATTAATTCGCATTTATTTCATTAATGCTTCTCTAAATGCGAATTTACCCATAGAAAATTCTGTCAAGTTAATTCACTTAAATGCTACTTCAAATGAGCATTTAGCAGTTTGCGACCCTGATTCGATATTCGAAAAACTGCTACTCGCTACTTTTTGCTCATCTCTGACTTGAACTCGTTTTATTAGTTGTCAATTTTGTTTGCTGACAGTTTATTTTCGCATAACAAAGAAAAATATAAAGTGATTTAATACAAGTTCTGGGCATGCCTTAATTAAATAATTCTGGGCATGCCTTAATTAATAATAATCATATTAAGTCATTATCAAAGACATTTTTAAGCAACAACAAGTTGAAGAAAAAGCTTTTCTATTTCAAAACTTAACTCATAAATGCCTAAAAAGTTATTTTTGAAAATATATATATATTATATATATATATATACTAAGGTGCCTTGAAAAAAATCTTCCATTTGTACCCTTCTTAAAATGAACCTTAATGTATTTTAAGATGATTCCCAAAATATTTTGACTATACCGAAATCCGTCAGTGAGCTAAACCATTTTGCAAAAACCTCCAAAAATCAGGTTTTCTGTAAATATATTAACTAGTTTAATAGTTGTAAGCAAATAAACTGTTTCAAATTATAGGCCTGAAAAAGTTCGATCAATCTGCATAAAAAATTTGAAAATATTTGCAATTGGATTAAGGATTATTTCTTATACGATCGTCGTTATCAAGATATCGTTGGAAAGGTATGGACGGCTGTCATTAATTTTTGAACAGAATTGCTTAAGCCGAATAACAATAAAAACTTTTTAACAAAAAAAAAAACCTACTTCAAAATCACTACAAAGTAAAAATAATTTTAAATTACTTTTCCTATTAATCGTGGCAAAATTTGATTATTTATTTATATACATTATTATATTGGAAATCTTATTATTTTAACTTTTCCTAATTTGTTTTATTTTTATCTAAAATATATTATTTTTTTTTTAATGCTAATAAAAGCTTTGTAGTCGGCGCTAATCTTTGTTGGTGAGCTTGGAAAACTTACAATGAATATGCTGTTGTGTGTTGCAGCTTAACAGAAAAACTGATTTTATAAGCGCCGACTTCAAAGCTTTTATAATCATAAAAAATTAATATATTTATGATAAAAATAAAACAAATAAGGAAAAGTTAAGATAATAAGATTTTCCAATGTAATAATGTATATAAATAAATTATCAGATTTTGCCACGATTAAAAGGAAAAGTAATTTAAAATTATTTTTTACTTTGTAGTGATTTTGAAGTAGGTTTTTTTTTTGTTAAAAAGTTTTTATTTCTTCCTTTTTAGAGAATATGATAAATTTTACAAAAAGTTTGTAAATTACGTTAATACAATTATTTAAGCTCATAATTTTAAAAATGTTTTTTCTGTCATTTCTTATTTTTTACTCTTTCGAATTTTTTAATATATTTGCAAGAATTGTTAAGGAAAATTTCAAATATGAAACTTTATTATTGAAAATTACGTTTTACTATTTCATGGTTAGTTGGATATTTTCAATTTCTGCCTCTTTTTAAATTTTTATTAAAGTGTCACGTCCTGTTTGAAGCCCGCCTATGAACTTTATTGATCATACTTTATAATAATTCAACCTTGCCCTGCACCAAATTTCAATTCCCTAGCATCAGTATTAACCGATATACAGTAGTTTCCTTAAAGTACCTCACGCTATTTATAATCTCTCCCACCTTTTTAATTATTCTACCTTCCCACCTACCAAATATTAGTACCTTAGTTAATTGTGGCACGCCTCTTTGTTGAATCTTATCTACTTTCTTGATTGTGTTTTGTTATAACTCTACCTATTCTTGTATTGATTTCAATACCCTAGTGTCATTATTGACTGAGATATCGTGTTTTTTCCAATAGTGACACACCTCGTTGTCGAATTTTCGCCCACTTTGTCACAGTGTTTTCAATAATTCTACCCATTCTTACAATGTATTGTATCACCCTTGTGTCAATATTATAAAATTTTTTCAAACACTGCCACACCCCTCAGTCGAGTAACGCCCACTTCCTCGGTATTTATTTGTAATAATTGTGCCTACCTCTGTACTTCATTTCAGTACTCTAGCGTCAATAGTATTTGATATAGTGTTTTCTAATATTGCCACACCCCTTTTTCGGATGACGCCCACTTTACTGACAGTAATTTGTAATAATTGTGCCCTTGTACTACATTACAGTATCCTAGTGTCAATATTAATCGAGATACAGTGTGTTTCAAATAATCTAAATCTAATATATATAAATTAAGGTGCCTTAAAAAAAAAAGTTTCATTTGTACCCATCCTAAAATAAACCTTGATGTTTTTTCATGGTTCCCAAAATATTTTGGCTATGCCGAAATCCGTCAGTGAGCTAAACCATTTTGCAAAAACCTCAAAAATCATGTTTTCTGTATATTTATTAACTAGAGTAAGTAGCTCTTATTTTATTTCTCCATTTGTGTGCAGTTTATCTGAAAATAAAATTTTCAAAATCCAAAATACTGTATTTTTTTTTTCAAGCGTTTGTTTCAATGTAGAATTTTTGAAAATCATCTAAAAACATCATTATCTTCAATCCAATTGCAAATTTATAAAAATTTTTGATGCAGATTGAAAGAACTTTTTCAGGCCTATAATTTGAGACAGTTTATTTATTTACATCTATTACACTAGCCAGTATATATACGGAAAACATGATTTATGGAGGTTTTTGCAAAATGGTTTAGCTCACTCACGGATTTTGGTATAGCCAAAATATTTTGGGAATGATCATAGAATACAACAAGGTTCATTTTAAAATGGGTACAAATGGAACTTTTTTCTTCTTATTTTTAATATTTAATATAATATTTTGGGAATCATGATAAAATACATCAAGGTTCATTTTAGGATGGGTACAAATGAAACTTTTTTTTTTAAGGCACCTTAATATATATATTACAGTGTATCGACTTATATGGGAAAATTTTACCCCCAATTCCGGTACCAAAATTAAATAGTACATGAATCGATTGGAGTACTTTTTTTTATTTGAATCAATTTTGGCGTCCCCAGAATTGCATTTTTGTGCATTTTTTATTAACTTTTGTACTGGAGACCAACTAATAGTTTATTTGAAAAAATGAAGCTTATCAATCAATGCCTTTTATATAAAAACACAGAACTGCAAATTTTCATCCCTGTTGACAAATGCTCTGACTAGATAAAACAGTTTTTTTCAAAGTGAATCTACTTGTTATTTAATTTTTGATGTGTTTTTATTTTTTGTATGAAAGTATTTTTTAACTTTTGTTTTTTTTTTTTGGTTTGGTTAATGCAAAAGTAACGTATTTTTTTAAACTACTACTACAATTAACCAAATAAGAACAACAAATTTTGTTTTTAGGTCCTGTAAAGGACTATAAATCGCTTTTTGTTTCGAATTTTGGCCTTTTCGAACAAAGAAAACATTATTCGCATTTAGTAGGCTCCAAATATTGCGTTCAATTGCGAAAAGTACTTCGATATGGTTACCTGGGACGAATATTTCACGGAACCACAGTACACTTGTGCCATAGCGAAAGAAACCATAGAAAAATTAGCTGTTTCTGGAGAAATGTTGGACGATATTGATATTAGACAGATACCTTGCCATATTCAAGACACTGAGCAGCATGTTAAGCTCGTCAGAGAGGCGTCAGTAGCTGCTGCTCTTGCAGAACGAAGAAAAGGAATAATGTTTTCTAAATTGGAGGGCCGTTCGAGGGACGCCAAAATTGATTCAAATAAAAAAAAGTACACAAATAGAAAGGATTTTTCATGTACTATTTAATTTTGGTACCGGAATTAGGGGTCAGATTTTTGATACACTCTAATATATATATACCATGTATATGGACTACTTAGTGTTAATACGTGTTCAAATTTTGTATGGTTCACTAAAAATTTGCAACTTCGGGTGTTGCAAAGTCAAGACTAAATGAGATTTTTTCGGAGTGCGTAGTTAAGTTTTTTTTTAGGTTCGGTGGACAACATTTTAACACTGCTACTGATTTTTTTTTGTTTATATCAGTAGATTTTATAAATGGAATAAAATGATATCTAAAACATGTTGCATTCAAAGATTTGTTGTTAAAGCGTTTTAGTGTCCAAGTGCAATCCAAGTGTTTTGTTTGATCTCTTTTGCTGAAATGGGGTAATAAGTATAATTCTATACTCACATCAAAAATATTATTCGATTATAAAAATGGACTGTCGCAGAAAGAAATTTCTAACAAGTACTTGATTGATAAATCAACTATTTGTCGCATTGTTAATAGTGGAAACACTGAAACGCGCCATAAAGGAGGACGACCCCGCAAAACAACAGTTAGAGAGACTCTGTTCACGCCGAACCCTGTATCTTTATTCCTTTACTTACTTACTTAGACGGCGCTTACAACCGTTGGTCGGTTTTGGCCTGGTCTAAGAATTTGCGCCAGCCTCTTTTGTCATGCGCTTGCTGGCGCCACTTGGAAACTCCAAGCGTTGTCAGGTTATCCAATGCCTGGTCTTTCCAACGGAGATGCGGTCTTTCTCGTCTGCGTTGGCCACCGCTGGGTACCGAATCCAATATCTGTTTTGCTGGAGCTTCGTCGTTCATTCTCTCGACATGACCTAGCCAGCGAAGCCGCTCTATTTTAATACGCTTGACTATATCGATGTCGGCATATAGCTCATACAACTCGTGGTTCCATCGTATTCGGTACTCGCCATTGACGCAGATTGGACCAAAGATCTTGCGAAGGATTTTTCTCTCGAACGCTCCCAAAGTCCTTTCATCAGAGCTGCTCAACGTCCAGGTTTGTGATGCGTATAGTAGGACGGGCATGATTATTGACTTATAGAGCGTCAGTTTTGTTCGTCGAGAGAGAGCTCTGCTTCTCAATTTCCTACTGAGCCCAAAGTAACACCTGTTGGCAAGAGTTATCCTTCGTTTAATCTCAATACTGATATCGTTGGCGGAGTTAATGCTAGATTACAGGTAAACAAAGTCCTTCACTTCCTCAAAGGAGGAGTTGTCAACAGTGACGTGGTTTCCAAGACGCTGGGACTGTTTGTTTGTTGACACAAGATACTTCGTTTTATCTGCGTTCGCTGCAAGACCCATTCGACTCGATTTTTTTTCCGCCTGGAGAATGCTGCACTGACTTTGCGCGTATTTTGGCCAATGATGTCAATATCATCAGCATACGCCAGCAGCATAACACTCTTATAGAAAATTGTGCCGCTGCGTCTCAGGTCAGCAGCTCGGATGATCTTCTCCATTACTATATTAAAAAGTCGCACGTTAAGGAATCCCCTTGTCTGAAACCTCGCTTGGTATCGAAAGGAAGGGAGAGGTCCTTCCCGATTTTCACTGCACTGGTGGTGTAGTTCAGTGTCATCCTGCAAAGACGTATTAGCTTCGCAGGAATACTAAATTCAGACATGATGGAGTAAAGGTGACTCCTTATTAGACTGTCGAAGGCGGATTTGAAATCGACAAAAAGATGGTGTGTGTCGATTTGTTTTTAGAGGGTCTTTTCCAAGATTTGTCGGAGCGTGAAGATCTGGTCGATGGTGGACTTTCCAGGTCTGAAGCCACACTGATAAGGTCCAATCAGTTGGTTAACGATGGGCTTCAGTCTATCACACAATACGCTCGACAGGACCTTATATGCGATATTAAGAAGTCTAATCCCACGGTAGTTGGCGCAAATGGTGGGATCGCCTTTCTTGTGGATTGGGCAGAGCACACTGAGGTTCCAATCATCTGGAATGCATTCTTCCAAGCATATTCTGCATAGAAGTCTGTGAATGCATTTAAACAGAGCTTCGCCACCGATCTTAAATAGCTCAGCCGATAGGCCATCGGCTCCTGCGGCTTTGTTGTTTTTAAGCCGAGCTATAGCTGTTAAGACCTCGTTATAGTCGGGCAGCGGAACTTTAACGCTGTCATCCATAATTGGGGTATCCGGGATATCATCTCCACTGTCGGGATTGTTGTCAGCGTCGCCATTTAAAATACTAGAGAAGTGTTCCCTCCATATCATCAGTGTACTCTGGATATCTGTCACTAGATTCCCATTCTCATCCTTGCAGGAAGAGGCTCCGGTCTTAAAACCATCGGCCAGGCGTCTTATTTTTTCGAAAAATTTTCGAGTCTCATTCCTGTCGCCATGCATCTCAATTTTCTCGAACTCACGCAGTTCCACATCTTGTTTCTTTCGCCTGAAAATGCGTCTCTCTTCCCTCCTCTTCTCTCGGTATCGCTCCATAACACTCCTGGTCGTGCCACTGGTTTCGGCGAGGGCGGTGGTAGCCTATCACCTCTTCGGCAGCCGTACGCATAGAGTGGGATATGTGCGTCCACCTCCGCATATATCGTCGATCGGAGGAGTGCTTTCTTGAAGCAGGAGTGAGAGTCGAGTAGCGAAGGCTTCGGCCGTCCGTTTTGACTGCAGCTTGTCGACGTCTAGCTTTCTTAGTGTAGGATTGCGAGCATTCTTAGCTGCGCACAGACGTGTGCGGATCTTGGCTGCGACAAGATAATGATCCGAGTCTATGTTAGCACCACGAATCGTGCGTACGTCTCGTACACTGGAAGAGTGCCTTCCGTCAATCAAAACGTGATCAATTTGGTTACATGTTTTTCGATCAGGGGACAGCCAAGTGGCCTTATGAATATTGAGATGCTTGAATCTAGTGCTACTTACGACCATGTTTCGTGCTGCGGCGAAGTCAATCAACCTCATTCCGTTATCGGATGTGTTGTCGTGGAGGCTGAACTTTCCGACTGTTGGACCAAATATGTTTTCCTTACCCACCTTGGCGTTGAAGTCACCAAGCACGATTTTTATGTCATGACGGGGCCAGTGCTCGTATGCGTCTTCAAGGCGCTCGTAAAAACTTTCTTTGGTCTCGTCATCTTTTTCTTCTGTCGGAGCGTGCGCACATATTAGGCTCATGTTAAAAAGTTTTGCCTTGAAGCGGATTATGGCATGATGCCGTATTCTCTTGCCAACTACAAATCCGCCTTCAAGCTCGTGCTTCTCCGCATGGCCGCTGTAGTAGATATCACAGGATGCTTGCCGCAAGCAACCCTTTCCCTTCCATCGCATTTCTTGGATTGCAGTGATATCAGAATTATATCTTTCCAAGATATATGGAGGCACCATCCCAATTTAGGGTTCGGACATTCCAGGTACATATCCGTAAATCATGATCAGTTTTTCGTTTGCGGTAGTCGTCATCAGATTTGGAGATCATTCTTTTATTAATTCTTAAACTTTTCATTGAAATAGTTTTATTACATGGTGGGCTTCAAACCCAACGCACAACCACTGCTTGATGGCCAAAGGAAGCCCTCCGCTCAGATTTCCCGCCAAAGTATATCGGGTGATAGTTTTTTGACGTTTCCAGGAGACACCACGCGGAGGTTTGAGTCGACTTGAGACGATTTCGATATGGATAATGCTGGCCTCGCCAAGTTGAGGCAATCAAGACACGTTGCCATGTGAAGATCGCCCCATTATCTTCCTTATCTTTATTCCTTTAGTTTATATAATTATTGTAGCATAATTTGAGTCACAGTTGTTTGAGTGACTCCGAAAATTGTTTCCTGCCTAGGTCCGTCGGCTGGCCGATGAGAGTAAAAAATTAATGTAAAACAACAATCGATTCTGGTAAGATCATCTTTATACGTAAATTGAATTAAATAAAAACGACCAGTTTTTCTAATTTTAAATTTATGTTTTAATCTGCTGGGGGCATATATTGGTCCATACGAGCCGGATTTACTTAAAAAACCTCATCAACATCAAAAACACAAGAAAGTGAAGACGACAGGCTCAGCAAGCAAGCAACCCACAATATCAACATCAACTCGAACATCATCAAACAGGTGCGTTCATTTATTTTAATTCAGTGTTTATTCAGTGCCAAATTAAATTACGACAGAATTAATTATTGAATTATTTATAAATTTGTTATTCGTTTGGGGTTGTTGGATGAACGAGCCATGCTGAAGAACACCGGACACACTATTCGACAGTGTGGCACAGCTGGCAGCTTCCGCAAACAAAATTTTGGACACTGTAGAATTGGCAAGGATGCAATCAGTAGCACAGACTACATGATCCCTAGCACAACTCTCGAACCCAAAATACCCACACTTCTAGGACCAACCGACTGGCGCAAAGGTATCAAACAGGCCCAGAGGGCGGTCAACATATTCACAGACGACTCCAAAATGAATACGGGAGTAGGTGCGGCAGTGTATTGCGCAGAGCCCGATATAAGGTAAGCATACAAATTACCGGACCACTGCAGTGTCTTCTAGGCGGAGGTTTTTGCCATCAGGAAGGCCGCAGAGATAGCTCTTAGTACAAACTCTCAACACTCTTTAATTAACATCTTTGTTGACAGCCAAGCGGCAATCAAATCCATGCGTTCCGATACCGTCAAGTCCAGAAATGTCCTAGCAAGCAAGGACGCACTAGATGCACTGAACACTTCAAAGAGAGTGTGTATCTTTTGGGTTCCAAGCCACAGGGGCATTGAAGGAAATGAGATGGCAGACGAACTAGCAAAGGAAGGTGCCGGGCTGGGATCAGAGTTCACAGAACACGTAGCTATTCCACTACAGGAATTGTACAAAAACCTCGAAACCGTAGCCAAACAAGCAGTAAGTCGCAGATGGAGAGATACGACAACATGAAAGATCTTAAAAACCATGTGCGATGCAGCATGCGGAAAACGAACGTCGTTTATCCTGGCTCGCACCCGTAGGGACAGCAGGACACTGGTGGGAATTCTCACAGGTCACTGCATGGTGGCGGCCCACGCTAAAAAGCTGGGTATAACCATGGATGACAACTGCAGGAAGTGCAAGGAATCAGGTGCCCAGGAAACCCTGGAGTACCTTCTTTGCACATGCCCCGCCGTACTTAGATCGAGACTTAAATACTTAGGCTCACCGACTTTATCGTCGCTTAAGGATGCAGCCAAAATTCCCCTAGAATCCCTCCTAAGATTTGCGAATAAGGCGCAAATCTTTGAAGACTTCCACTAATTCTCTCAAGGATTTCATAAACCGGCACCACTAAGGACCATATGGTCTAAGTGAGACTCCAATGAGAGGCAACCGGACTAACCTAACCTAACCTATTCGTATGGGGCATCTCAACTCTGCCATTTTAAATTTTTTCGTGCGTGAAAAAAAAAAAAAGAACCAACGACAAGAAATCGTTTTTTTTTTTTGAGAGAAAAATATAAATCAACTCAAATTGTTGCACTTTAAAAGAAGCCAAGCTTGTGCATTTTTGTTTGTTTTCGTGTGTGTGTGAAAAAAAGGAGCGACTCAGTGAACAGTGGGAGAAAGTGGTGGAAAATTAATTAATATTATAATTTGTTTATTTCGGCGCAATGAGAACTAAGAATTTTAAGTAAATTTTAAAGAAAAGAAATCGAAAAAAAGTTGTGAAATTGAGCCAAAAAAAAAAAAAAATTGTATTAATTCTCCACCATTGTATTAATTACAAATAACTCGTCACTGTGTTCACAAGCTCTTCTAAATTTCAATACATCATTTGTTGCAATGATCAAAGTTGACTTAAAATTAAAGTGCGAGCGAGATTCAAGTGAAGAGAAAAAAACATAAAAAATAACCCCAAACAAAAACAAAACCAACAAGTGTGTGTAAGTGTGTGACCATAAAAATATATATATATATTAGAGTGTATCGACTTGTATGGGAAAAATCTGACCCCCGATTCCGGTACCAAAATTAAATAGCACATGAAAAATCATTTCCATTGGTGTACTTTTTTTTATTTTAACCAATTTTGGCGTCCCCCGAAATGCATTCTTGTGCATTTTTTAACAAGTTTTGTACTGGAGACCCATTAATGGTTGATTTGAAAGAAAATCAAGCTTATCAATCAATTCCTTTCATATAAAAACACAGAACTGCAAATTTTCATTCCTGTTGACAAATGCTTTGACGAGATATAACAGTTTTTTTCAAGGTGAATCTACTTGTTATTCAACATTTGATGTTTTATTAATGTTTTTTTTTTTGTATGGAAGTATTTTTTAGCTTTTTTTTATTGCTTAATGCAAAAGTAACGTATTTTTTTAACTTTTACAGTTAACCAAATTATAACAAGAATTTTTTTTAGATCCTGTAAAGGACTAAAAATATTTTTGTTTCAAATTTCGGCCTTTTTGAACGGCCCTCCAACGTAGAAAACATTATTCCTTTACTTCATTCTGCAGAAGTAGCAGCCACTGACGCACATTGGGAGAAATATAGGCAAAACCCTCGCATTCAGGGTTATTCCAAAGTAACGGGGTTTATTATTTTTTCTACTTTTTGTAATCTAGACATATCTAACATGTGAAAAACACACTTTGCAAGTAATATGTTCCCAAGTATTGGTCTCTATGGTCATCGAAAGTTGATCTTCTAAAAACGTTTTTTCTTTATTCCTACAATGTTGTTTACACTCCTGTGTAAGAATGATAGTAGAACTTTTAATTGTAAATGGAATTAGCTCAAACTTATTTTCTTGAATAAAGGCACTTTAGACGTGCTTTTAAAATAAAATTTTTTTTCCAATTGTAATCTTTTGGCAATTCACAGGTTCCTTAATTAACGCTTTTTTCAAGTTTTTTTTATTTTCATTAAGCTATAACTTTTGTCATTCCTCCTGATTCCTCGAAATATTTCGGATCTGATAACTTCAAACTTTCACCTTGAAGACACCAAATTTATTTGCGGAGTGCTGAGAGATTTAGAGAATTTTCAAAGGAAAGAGAGAGAGCTGCGAGAGTTAGAGAATTTTCAACGCAAAGCTGTACATTAGACCGTATCGCAAAAAATAAATTTCGCCGCACACCAGCTAATCTGAAGCATTATTGAATTAAAGTTTCAAAAAAACATTTTTTTTTTTACCGAACTAGGGGTCACTCATCGACATATTTCTCTATAACTTCGTTATTTATCGCCCGATCTTAGTGAATGTTGTGTTTTTGTTTTTGTGTCAGGGATACCTATTTTTTGTTTTGTTTCTAGGACTCATTGACCTCAGTTGATTCCTTATAGTACTGACCCACAGGACCACAGTTTCTATCATCTTAACGTACCATTTTGATTTCAGAAATGGAAAGCCCAAAATCATGAAATTTTTACTTAAGAAATTTTTTCGCTTTGTTCACAAAAAATAGACAAAAATAGGTCTCCTTGAAACAAAAACAAAAACACTTCATTCTTTTAGATCGCACGATAATTACCGAAGTTATAAAGAAACATGTCGATGCACGACCACTCCCCCTACGTTCGGTAAAAAAAAAAATTTTTTCGAAACTTTCTTTCAATAATGCTTCAGATTAGCCGGTGTGCGACGATATTTTTTTTTTGCCTATAAGGCGAGACGGTCTACTGTACATGTAAAACAGTGGTTGGCATTCGAGTTGAATTTTTATACTTTAAAAATTAAATTATTTCAATAAATGGCCTCTAAGATCACTTAACCACCGAAACATAGTCTTTTTATAACCATTGCAAGCAATAACAGAAATAGGAATTAAACTTTTTTCAAAATTAAAAAAAATTTTCCATTACAAAATATGTTCCACAAATGGTGAATTTAAAATGGTTTTAATGCCTGAACTTAAGAAACGCTGGAACATGGGAGTTTTTATTTTAAACCTGCTATCCAAATTCATTGCCGGAATTTTGATATATTTCTTTGACTTCACACAGTACAGTTCTTTAAAAGTCATAACTTCTGACTGTAGGGTATCAGCTACTGGCGAAGAAAAGCCAAAATAGATTACATCAGTCTATTTCAGGAAGGATTTTTTATGAAATATCCAGAATTCAAGTTTCTAGCATTAATAATATAGATGCTAGCGTTGAAAAGGGGCGATGCGAGCGTATTTGCTATGTTTTTCCCAATGTGTGACGCCTCTGTGACGAGCTTAATATGCTTTAACTTGCTAAAAGTTTAAAAATACTTTCATACAAAAAATAAAAACATATCAAATATTAAATAACAAGTAGATTCACGTTGAAAAAAACTGTTTTATCTCGTCAAAGCATTTGTCAACAGGGATGAAAATTTGCAGTTTTGTGTTTTTATATGAAAGGAATTGATTGATAAGCTTGATTTTCTTTTTAAATCAACCATTAATGGGTCTCCAGTACAAAATTTGATAAAAAATGCACAAAAATGCATTTCGGGGGACGCCAAAGTTGGTTCAAATAAAAAAAGTACACCAATGGAAATGATTTTTCATGTACTATTTAATTTTGGTACCGGAATTGGGGGTCAGATTTTCGATACACTCTAATATATATATATGAAAATTAGCTCAAACGAACTCCAGTGAGAGAAAGTGTTGAGTCACACATACCAAAGATAGCACCCCAGTAGGAACAAAGGGAAGGCTACGACCCAGTTGGTAAAAGGCATTACCTATTGATGCAAAAGTAATACCTACGGCTTTGGTTGGTTTTATGTGAACAAATTTGTCTTACCTAGTAATGCAAAGGTAACCGCGTGTTTTAGGTTTCTAAAAAAAAAAAAAAAATTTCTTACATAAATTAAAAATAAACAAGCACAAAAAGTAAACAAATATTTGGAAAAAAATTATTTCATTTGACTATTTACCGAAAAAAAAGGAGTAAATAAATAATTTGCCCTACTCACCTTAATTATTTTTATATATCTTATATATTGCATATTTTAATTTTTGCAGATATTTTGTAAGATTTTTTACAGCTTTCAATCGTATTACTTTGTTCGTGTCTCTTAGAAAGGGAGACATTAGTAACTTTGCGATCACCTGAGCGGTTTATTACGGGTTATAACTGCTCATCAGTTAATATTAAAAAAAAAAAAAGATAAAAAGAAAAAGTTTTTTCGAAATTGTCAAATTTTTTAATTTTTCGCCTTGTTTGAAAATAACAATTTGCGTATCAAATTGTTTTATTTAACAAGTTGTTCGATCTTACCAGCAGTTTTTTTCAATTTCTTTCGTCCGAGTTGACACTTAGATCCAATAAAATGTCCGAGCTAAGCACGTTTATCCGTTTGGCGGATCAACTTATAGAATTAGAAGTGCAATTTAAAGAAATTCCTTCAGAAGATCATTCCGTATTTACTCAAAAAAAAAACAAATTGGCCATTTCAGCCCTTGAAAGGACTTTGACCGAGCTTCTTATGATCAATTGTGTTGTGTGTGTTATTAAATGTATGCACACAATTGACCGAGAACTGGACCTACATGTTTTATGCCGACTCCGAACGGCTAAAGTTCATGTTCTCAAGAAGCTTTACATGGCATTATTTACTCTCTGAGGTTTGCCATTGTCTGCAAAGAGGTGGTGACCGATCAGAAAAATTTTTTATTAAAAAAAACTTTTCGCCACGGCTGGGGATCGAACCCGGGCTCCGAGCATGCTAGGCCACACACTTAACCTGCATGCCACGGTCACCACCGGTCCGTATTTACTCTTGAGGTGCAAAAAGAAGAAATTAAATCGATTTGTTCTAACCATATATATGTAATACTTGTAACGAACTTTCTAGCCGGGGTTAGCTCGCCGGATAGCCGGGGTTCGTACAAAAATATTTTTTTCCGCGAATATTAAAAAATAATAACTCAGTTAGTTTTCGTTCACGATTTAAGTCTATTTATTTTGTTTATTTTCACAATAATTCACACTTCATTATTTTATATGTTCTGCTGCTTCTCCCTCGATGTCCTTCGAAGCAGGATCCGTTGTAACTCGCAGTCCGTTCGCCTGTCCTCGGTGTACTTGAAACAACGTTGGGGCCGTCCGGTATGAAACCACTCGGGCCAGATGTACAATTTAGTCGTCGATGTCGTCAAGCATTCTTTTTGAACAAAAAGGACTCACTAGGATGCTTTTAGAGCAGACCGTCCGGTATGAAACCACTCGGGTCGACAGAAAAAGACAACTTTCGTGATGCCACTTAAATGTTTTACGGCCGGCCGTCCGATATGTAACCACTCGGGCCGACAAGAAAACACTGTTCACTATCGTCCTTGTTCACTGACGTACTTGGTCACTTGTTCACCGTCCGTTGTATAATCGAATTTACGTTGGGCCGTCCGGTATGAAACCACTCGGGCCAGATGCAAAATTTAGTCGTGGATGTTGTCAAGCTTTTTTTTGAACAAAAAAAAGGACTCACTAGGATGCTTTTAGAGCAGACCGTCCGGTATGAAACCACTCGGGTCGACAGAAAAAGACAACTTTCGTGATGCCACTTAAATGTTTTACGGCCGGCCGTCCGATATGTAACCACTCGGGCCGACAAGAAAACACTGTTCACTATTGTCCTTGTTCACTGTCACTCCTTGTTCATTTGTTCACTGTCTCTCGTTCACTCCTTGTCCTTGGTCACTTTGTTAAATCACGACTCACCGATGTGCGCTGCTTGCGTGTTCACTTCAAAAGAGCCCGACTGTCGGTTTGCTGACTCCTTTTATACCCAAAAAGGATAACGGGACCTTGTTTATGTCGCATACTTTACATCCGATCTCGACCTTGAATTTCGCATGCCTAAAACTAGCGGCATCCTTTTACTCTGCTTGTTATTGTTGTCATAGTCTCTGTTCATTGACCCCTATGTATTTTGTTATTGCCACTTGTGGGTGCCTAGCATGTATGTTGTTTGTATGTTTTGCTGCTGTGATCATACACTGGCTTGCTGTATGCTTTGTTATTGTCTGATTGCGGGTCGCTCAGCTACGTGTTTATTACTTGTGAGTGCATAGAATGCATGTTGTTTGTATGATTTGTTGGTTTTTTCTTCATGCGACTTCGTTATGTTGTTATGTTGTTTGGCTGCTGTGATCATGCCACTGGCTTGCTGTATGTTTTGTTATTGTTTGATTGCGGGTCGCACAGCTGCGTGTTTTATGAACAGGGGCGGTTCATGTATGAGCGGGTATTTTTCCAGGTGCGGTTCATAGTTGCAGGGCGGGTTTAGGTTCGGCGGGGCCCTCTGTTCCGATGCGGTTCAGAGGGAAATGTAAGGCCTAAATTGGCTAAATTTAGGTTTCCTTACATACTTCTATATTGGCAGCAACCTACATTTTCAATGAATTTCAACTACGAAATCAAAGAGAGATAGCCTACCTAAGATTTTGTTGTTTGTATTAGTATATTTCAATATATGAAAATTACTACACATAAGAAAATGTCACATTGTCATAGGGGCGGTTGTTATGAAAAATATGTAATGTTTTTTTGCTTGGCATAAATAACAGCTACGCATCATTATACTAAAATTATAAGAACAACGCGTAAAATATGATTCAATTAAAAAAAACAAAAATTCAAGACAGCAAAATTCAAACAATAAAAATTCAAACAACAAAAATATCAACTGAAATTTTTGACAATGAATGCCCCGCTCCTGAATTTTTTTATTTTGAAATTTAATTTCGGGTACATTCGTTAATATATTTTCTCGCTCATATAACAATATATCTGCACTCTAATGTTGGCGAATGTACCTTGGGTGTACTGCCAATATAGAAGTATTAGATATATGGTTCTAACACTAAAAACACTAAAAAAAGTGAAACGGATGTAGCTACAGTCAAAGTCAAGTACCGAACTTGCTTTGATACGTATGTTAGGTGCGTCGCAAAAATGGGTGAAATGAATCACCAATTCAGTAAAACGGTCTCAACAGAACAGGAAAGTTTTGTTAATTTACCGTCCTCAAGCCATAATATAAGCTTACCTCCCTGCGATACAGAGCTCTTTTACGGAGATTATATTTCTTGGCCCTCATTTAGAGATATGTTTACGGCTATTTATATTACAAATGCTCGCTTAACACCGGTGGAAAAACTTTACCATCTCAACCAAAAGACTCGAGGCGAAGCGGAAGAAATAGTGAAAAAATCCTCACTTACTCACGATGGCTTTGCCCTCGCGTGGCAAAATCTAAAGGACCGCTATGAAAATAAGCAGATTTTAGTAAATAGCCAATTGAAGATTTTATTCAATCTTCCTGTAGTTTCATCCGAATCAGGAAGCGCTATAAAAAAATTGCAACGCGATAACAATAATTGCATTTCATCACTACAGAACCATGATATTGATATCAGCAACTGGGATGCAATTTTCACGTACTTGTGTTTTACGCGCTTACCAGAAAATACGCTCTTCTTATGGGAGCAAAGTATCGTCTTAAAATCCGAAATTCACAAATGGAAAGACTTGGATAATTTTTTGACTTTCAAACTCTTGAAACCGTCTCAGACATCAAGAGCTCTAATAGTAGCAAGGGTGCTGTGCCTTCTACAAGTAATCAAAAAAGCTGCGGTTCTTCGAAGAGGGTCAATTCACGTGAATGAATGTGAATTTGACCGGATCAAACTGCAAGCTTTGTCCCTCACAACAGCACGGACTCAAGAATTGTCCAACATTTTTAAATATGAGTGTGAGTGATAGATCGTCCATGGTGAGAAAATACCATATGTGTCTCAATTGCCTGGGAAGCTCCCATGAAGTAAGAGATTGTAAAAGTAATTATAACTGTGCAACGTGTAAAAAGCGTCATCACACGCTTTTACATCGAATTTTCCAGAATAACCCAAGTCCCAATGCAGACTTGGCGTCAAACTCTGGAAATTTCAATGCTTCACAAACTCCAAATGTTCACCCTCACTCTCATGCTACAATGATACAGTCCACTACTGAAACTCCTACTGATAATGTTGAAGCATGTTTCACTTTAAGCAAGAAAAGTGTTCTGCTCGGTACTGCCATGGTGACCATATGTCCCGGAGGCACAGTATACACAGCCAGATCGCTTATCGATTCTGGGTCCGAAGGAACATTTATCTCGGAACGTTTGCAGAAAATTCTGAAACTCCCCACTAACAACGTCAATGCGCCAGTTTCAGGACTAAATAAGAGTGTTTCAGCTAGGGTTCAAAAGAGCTGCACATTGGTGATCAGCTCCCCTAGTAATTCACGGATTCTAATTGAAACGAATGCTCTTATTCTTCCCCAACTTACTGAAAATCTTCCAACCTACTCTATTGATAACTCCGTTATCAAAAATCTGCCAGATATACTTTTGGCAGATGTCAACTTTTACAAAAGTAACCAGGTTTATGTTTTAATCGGTGGCGACAATTATCCCAAGATAATTTTAGATGGCATTCGTAGGAATGTTCTTGGATCACTGATTGCTCAAGAGACGATTTTCGGGTGGATTTTTACTGGCCCAGTGCCACGAGACAATCCACCGACTTCGTCAAAATTAGTATCATATTTTACTGAAATATCGCTTCATCAGCAGATTTCACGCTTTTGGGAGTTGGAGGAAACCCAAAAAATCGTCTATAAGACACAAGAAGAAAGATATTGTGAAGAAAACTACGTTAAAACAACACGATTGTGTTGTTGCAACACGATGCTTCCATTTAAAAGTGACTTTCCAAACAAAATCAGCATAAGCCAGTCTCGTCAGTGTGCAAACAAGCAATTTGCGAGAAGTGAAGCTTGGCTTTTAAAAAATCCTGAGCTTAAAACGGTATATGATAATGTCATTAATGAAAATTTAAGCTTGAATCACATGGAAAAATTGTCAGTTCCAAGTTTTGAACAGTTTCCAAGTAACTATTACTTGCCCCATCATGCGGTAATGAAACCTGACAGCGTGTCAACGAAGGTCAGAGTAGTTTTTAATGCCTCATGTCCGACATCCAATGGTAGAAGTTTGAATGATATTCTATATCCAGGTTCAGTGCTTCAAGCTGATTTAACCCGTTTACTCATAAAGTGGCGGTTTTTTAAATATGTTTTCAATGGTGACATTGAAAAAATGTATCGCCAAATTCTGGTGGATTCAAAACACACTCCGTTTCAACGGATTCTATTTAGGAATTCTCCCAATGAGCAAATCCAAGATTATGTGCTCAAAACAGTAACGTTTGGCCTCAATTGTGCACCGTTTTTGGCAATAAGAACACTCCTTCAGCTTGCGGAGGATTTCCCTTTAGCTTCAATGGTTTTACGAAACCATATGTACGTCGATGATGCTCTTGCAGGAGCCCACGACATTCAGACAGCGATCCAAACTCGAAACGAGTTGACCTCAGCTTTAAGTTCGGCTGGGTTCGTTGTACGCAAATGGACGGCGAACTGCAAAGATGGCATTGCCGATCTTCCAAAAGAGCACTTATTTAATAAGGACTTTTTAGAATTGGAAGATTCCAGCACTGCAAAAACTTAAGGCATTCGATGGAATGTAAGTCAATACTGTTTTTATTTTGTGGCAAAGCCATTGGAAATAAAACACACTTTTACCAAAAGAGAAGTTTTATCAACAATTACCAAACTATTTGATCCAGCTGGTTGGTTAAGTCCTACGATTGTTATTGCGAAAATTCTAATGCAGCATATCTGGTAAGATAAAATCGATTGGGCTGACGAATTGACTAGCCAAACTCTTCAAAAATGGAAAAAGTTTGTTCAAAATTATGATCACATTAATGAGGTCAAAATTCCACGATGGATAAATTTTTATCCATGGAGTAAAGTAGAATTTCATGCTTTCTGTGATGCTTCGGAAAAAGCATATGCGGCAGCAATATATATACGAATTGAAAATCCGCATGGTATAGTATCTTCCCACTTGCTCACTTCCAAAACAAAAGTGGCTCCAGTAAAAACAGTTTCGCTTCCGAGACTTGAATTGTGTGGAGCTGCTTTGCTTGCAGATGTAGTTGATATCTTAATTCCGGAATTAAAAATAGAACAATATAAATTGTATTGCTGGACAGATTCAACTATTGTTCTTGCATGGCTTCGGAAACCACCGTGTGCATGGACAACATTCGTGGCAAATCGTGTCACAAAGATTTTGGAAAACGTTGGCAATGAAAATTGGTTTCACGTTGATTCTCACGAGAATTCAGCCGATCTAGGAAGCCGCGGAGTAATGCCTCAGGATCTTATTGAAAATCCTCTGTGGTGGTGTGGTCCCCCATGGCTTATAAAAGGTAGATCTGATTGGCCACAACTCTGTGAGAAAACTCACTTTGAAACCGAAATTGAAAGAAAACCGATTCAGTCACATTTCGTCTTCTTTACAAACTATGAAGACATTATGAATAGATTTTTATCATTTTCACGAGCACTACGAGTCCTCGCATATGTTTTTCGTTTCATACATAAGGCTCAGAATAGACAATTACGGTTTGCGTCTAATCAACTCACGAGTAAGGAAATTGACTTCGTGAAGATTCGATTAATAGTTCTTCGCAGAAAGTTAATTTTGCCGCTGAGTATCACAATCTTCAAGAAAAATCGCAATAAGCGCTAAGAGTACTATTCTTAAGCTAAATCCATTTCTAGATAAAAATGGCGTTTTAAGAGTAGGTGGTCGTTTAGCTTTTTCACCAATGCTGTCATACGATGAAAGGTATCCAATCATATTACCCTATAATTTCCAGTTTTCGAGACTTTTGGTCCAATTTACCCATAATATATCATTACATGGTGGTAATCTGTTGGTTTTACGACTTTTAAGGATGCAATTCTGGATACTGAAAGCAAAGAACCTTATTAAAACTGTTATTCATAACTGCAAGGTGCGCGTTATCAACAGAAAAAAAGGAAATGACCCAAATTATGGCTGCCTTACCACCTGAAAGAACAACACTTACGAGACCATTTGCATCAACAGGCGTAGATTTCGCGGGTCCATTTGAGATTAGAAACTACACTGGTCGCGCAGCATTTTCCCGTTTTTCATCAAGACGAGGTTGTTCAGCAAAGATCTATTCCGATAACGGAACTAATTTTGTTGGGGCCTCAAAAATTTTTAAACGTGAATTTCGAGTTTTTATAAGTTCGACTCGTGACAAAGTTGTTGATGATTATTCCCACCAGAATCTTGTTTGGAATTTTATTCCTACAGGTGCTCCCCATATGGGAGGCTTATGGGAAGCTGGAGTTAAAAGCTTCAAGACACATTTTAAAAAGATTTTTGACAATAGTTTCCAAGTATTTAGAAAGGACAGATACGCCAGCAATATTTCTTCTGTTGGTGGTGGTGTTCTTATAGCTGTAAGGAACTGCTTTGTTAGTTCCTTTGTTGATATACCCTGCGCTTCTAATATTGAACTAATATGCGTTAAGGTTATACATTGTAGCTCAAACAGTAGTTAAGAGGTTTATACAAGTCTGGCTGATTGTCTAGACTATATTGCCCGACTGCCCGACTGCCCGACTTAAAATGGCATTATTCTGACGATGATACATTTTTTTGTGCATCTAATGCGAAGACTCTTGGGGAGCATATATTTGTTGACAGTATATGTTCTGACTTACAACAAGTGAGTTGTATTTATAATAGTCTGGAAAGATTTCTTGACCTGGTCTTAACTACGGACAGTAGCAATGTCATTGTTAAGAGGGCTTTCCATGCTCTTACTACTATTGATGCATATCATCCACCTTTGAGTATTTGGTATAAATCGGATAGGGAGAATATAGTTAATTCGAGTTCAATGGACAAGGTTTATGAATTCAATTTTAAAAAAGCTGACTTTTTGAAGTTGAATCATTTACTTCACAGTAAACTTAACGTTATTTTAGAATATATAAATGAACAAAATCTTGATGAATCCATTAATTTATTTTATTTGGAACTCTTTGCTGTAATTTCTCAGTCGGTACCATATAGCCTCAAATTTGCAAAGAACTCGGCGTACCCTTGGTACACAAAAGAGTTGAAAACACTTCGTAATAACAGGAATAGGGCATGGAAGAGATATGTCTGTAGTTTGGACTCAAATGACCTAGAAATCTACAAACGTTTGTTTCTGGAATTTCAAAATCTTTCAGCTGTTTTATATAATGAATATTTAGACAATATTAAGCTGAGAATATTGTCTGATCCAAAGAGATTTTGGGGGTTCATAAATACTAAGAAAAAATCTGATGGATTTCCTTCATCCTTCAAAACTCTTGATGGATTTACGGACGATCCTTCTATAATTTGTGGCCTTTTTGCCAATCTCTTCAAGGAATCTTTTTGTTCAGATTCATTTAACCCTGATGAAGGTTACTTTGACTACATGAACTCTTCACCCAGGGTCTCTTTGGAATCTATATCCTTTACCTCTGAGGATATTTTAAAGTATATTGGGACAATCGATGAGGATTTTGGCGCTGGACCTGATGGAATTCCTGCCGCAGTGTTAACTCAATGCGGATCCGTTTTGTGTCAACCACTTTCTTTATTATTTAATAAATCAATTACAGAATGTTATTTTCCAGTTTTTTGGAAAAAATCATTTATAAGTCCTATATATAAAAAAGGTTGCAGGAATGATGTTAATAATTATAGGCCCATCGCTAAGCTTTCGTCTATTCCCAAACTTTTTGAGCGAATTGTGTACGATCGTGTTAAAATTCATTGTGGAGAAGTCATAACAACTCGTCAGCATGATTTTGTTAATGGAAGATCCACTGTGTCTAATCTTCTCGATTTTACAACATTCTGCTAAAATTCAATGGAATCTGGTAACCAAGTCGACTGTATTTACACTGACTTTAGTAAAGCATTTGATAAATTACCTCATGATTTAATCTTATTCAAACTAAAGTTAATGGGATTTCCACATTATTTTGTATGCTGGATAAAATCGTATTTGACTGAGCGATCTTATCAAATACGATTCCGAGGGGTGTTGTCTTCAGAATTTATTGCTGAATCAGGCGTTCCTCAAGGTAGCCACCTTGGACCACTTCTGTTTATTTTAGCAATTAATGACGTCACACACGTCATTGAACACTCTCGTCTGCTGATTTATGCAGACGATATGAAAATATACAGAAAAATAAATACTGAAAATGATTCTAACCTACTCCAGGCTGATCTGAAATCCTTTGAAGTTTGGTGTTCTAAAAATAATATGTTTCTCAATCCTAGTAAATGCCAAACTATGACCGTTTCGCAAAAAAGAAATAATTTATTATTTGATTACAATATAAAAGATACTGCTTTAAGTCGTGTAGATGTGGTCAAAGACCTTGGTTTATGCATGGATCCTAAGTTATCGTTCAACATTCATATTAATAATATATGTAAAAAAGCGTCTTCAATGCTTGGATTTATAAAACGCTGGGCCAAAGAATTCAATAGCACGATTACAACTACAACGTTATATTATGCAATTGTGCGTCCTCACTTGGAGTACGCAAGTCAAGTCTGGTCCCCAAGTTATAATGTGCATGTTGAACGAATAGAGAGGATCCAAAAACGTTTTGTTCGGTTTGCTCTAAGGGGCTTAAGTGGAACTGATATCTTAAACCTTCCTCCTTATGAGGATCGTTTGAAACTATTAAGAATGCAGTCACTAAGTGAGCGAAGGAGGTCCGCAGATATCGTGTATTTACACCAACTCATGACCGGTGTTTTCGATTCTCCGGAAATTCTTTCTCTCATTAATTTTAACTCTAACCGTAGAAGCAGTAGAAACGCTAACACTTTAATTTATGTACCTTTTAGTAGAACGAACTATATGTCAACTGCTCCTTTAAACCGCATGAGTACCTTTGTTAACAACTGTAGCGTTTTTGATGTTAACTTGTCAAAAGGTCAACTCAAAAGTAGATTAAAAGCTATTCTGTAATTAGATCTATGTGTGCATGGTTAGTAGTTACGTCTTGTGTTGTCCCTGAGCCCAACCCAAACTTTGGTGGGTAAATTTTTTCCACATTAACTTTGTTTTTAGCCACTGGAATCTTTATCATTAAAACTTTTTGATGCTTTGGATTGTGGCTTCAAATGAGTTAATGCTGAGAAAGTGCGAAAAAGCTGTAGTAGCTAAACTCTTTTTTGTTATTGCATGAAAAAAAAAATAGCTGGAGTAATGAAATACACATTTGAAGAGTTTTCCACCTTGCTAACACGTATTGAGGCATGCCTTAACTCGAGGCCTATCAGTCCGATGACAGATAATCCGGATGATTTAGCCCCCCTAACTGCAGGTCATTTTTTAATAGGCACACCCATATTCACTCCGATAGAACCTGAAATAAATGATAGTCTCCTCTCGATAGTAAATAGATGGCAAGAAGTAAAAGCTTTGCATCAAACATTTTATCAGAGATGGAAATCTGAATATTTAAAAGAACTCCACAAGCGTTTAAAGTGGAAATATCTTCAAAAAGATGTGGAAGTTAATGATATGGTTGTTGTAAGAGATGAGAATTTGCCACCAAACGAATGGCGACTAGGTCGAATAATAAACATTTATTTAGGCAAAGCTGCTCGGGTGCGTGTAGCTGATGTTCGTACCGAGCGCGGTTTGATTGCACGGCCTGTAGTAAAGCTGGTCGTGTTACCAGCGTGTTAAAAACGTTATCCTGACATATACCCCCCTCATGATCTTTTCAGTGCGATATGGTTGGCGTCCGTCATAATAACCTGCGGAAAAAAAAGGAAGTCGAGGATGGCGCGTGCCGGCTGTGCAACGGTCGCCACCCCCTGCGTTTCTGTCAGGAATTTCGAGCTCAAACACACGCCGAAAAGTTACGAACAGTTTAAGTTCATAACTATTGCTCAAACTGCTTCTCTCCGAGCTATAGACTGAACAATTGTGTCAGCGAAATGTTATGCCGCTACTGTAAGGAGAAGCACCACAGTTTGCTACACGGGCCGACTCAGGAGAAGCTAGAAGATAGCAAGCCCCTCGGAAAGCGTCGCTGTCGTGGACCTAGGCCTCGTCCGTCTGGGCTGCCAGGTATTTATGAGGAGTCGGAGAACTCCTCGTCCGAAGGAGATGGACCGAGACTAGTCCGTCTCGGCGGTCTCCGGCGGAAGATGCTCCAACCGAGGTGACCATCGAAGAAAAGCGAGTTGGACCGAGGCCACGTCCGTCTCGGCCGACGCCCGCTGAAAACCATCGGCTTCATCCATATCGGCCACCGCTACGTTCTGGACCGAGGCCTCGTCCGTCTCGGCTGGAAAACAGAAACCATCGGCATAGAAAACATCGGCACCGATCTCCTCAGCAGAATTCCCAAATTACACGCTACGAGCCACAAAGGCGCTTCCAAGGGGACGCGCGCGCGATGTCACTCATCGACATATTTCTCTATAACTTCGTTATTTATCGCCCGATCTTAGTGAATGTTGTGTTTTTGTTTTTGTGTCAGGGATACCTATTTTTTGTTTTGTTTCTAGGACTCATTGACCTCAGTTGATTCCTTATAGTACTGACCCACAGGACCACAGTTTCTATCATCTTAACGTACCATTTTGATTTCAGAAATGGAAAGCCCAAAATCATGAAATTTTTACTTCAGAAATTTTTTCGCTTTGTTCACAAAAAATAGACAAAAATAGGTCTCCTTGAAACAAAAACAAAAACACTTCATTCTTTTAGATCGCACGATAATTACCGAAGTTATAAAGAAACATGTCGATGCACGACCACTCCCCCTACGTTCGGTAAAAAAAAAAATTTTTTCGAAACTTTCTTTCAATAATGCTTCAGATTAGCCGGTGTGCGACGATATTTTTTTTTTGCCTATAAGGCGAGACGGTCTACTGTACATGTAAAACAGTGGTTGGCATTCGAGTTGAATTTTTATACTTTAAAAATTAAATTATTTCAATAAATGGCCTCTAAGATCACTTAACCACCGAAACATAGTCTTTTTATAACCATTGCAAGCAATAACAGAAATAGGAATTAAACTTTTTTCAAAATTAAAAAAAATTTTCCATTACAAAATATGTTCCACAAATGGTGAATTTAAAATGGTTTTAATGCCTGAACTTAAGAAACGCTGGAACATGGGAGTTTTTATTTTAAACCTGCTATCCAAATTCATTGCCGGAATTTTGATATATTTCTTTGACTTCACACAGTACAGTTCTTTAAAAGTCATAACTTCTGACTGTAGGGTATCAGCTACTGGCGAAGAAAAGCCAAAATAGATTACATCAGTCTATTTCAGGAAGGATTTTTTATGAAATATCCAGAATTCAAGTTTCTAGCATTAATAATATAGATGCTAGCGTTGAAAAGGGGCGATGCGAGCGTATTTGCTATGTTTTTCCCAATGTGTGACGCCTCTGTGACGAGCTTAATATGCTTTAACTTGCTAAAAGTTTAAAAATACTTTCATACAAAAAATAAAAACATATCAAATATTAAATAACAAGTAGATTCACGTTGAAAAAAACTGTTTTATCTCGTCAAAGCATTTGTCAACAGGGATGAAAATTTGCAGTTTTGTGTTTTTATATGAAAGGAATTGATTGATAAGCTTGATTTTCTTTTTAAATCAACCATTAATGGGTCTCCAGTACAAAATTTGATAAAAAATGCACAAAAATGCATTTCGGGGGACGCCAAAGTTGGTTCAAATAAAAAAAGTACACCAATGGAAATGATTTTTCATGTACTATTTAATTTTGGTACCGGAATTGGGGGTCAGATTTTCGATACACTCTAATATATATATATGAAAATTAGCTCAAACGAACTCCAGTGAGAGAAAGTGTTGAGTCACACATACCAAAGATAGCACCCCAGTAGGAACAAAGGGAAGGCTACGACCCAGTTGGTAAAAGGCATTACCTATTGATGCAAAAGTAATACCTACGGCTTTGGTTGGTTTTATGTGAACAAATTTGTCTTACCTAGTAATGCAAAGGTAACCGCGTCTGTTTTAGGTTTCTAAAAAAAAAAAAAAAATTTCTTACATAAATTAAAAATAAACAAGCACAAAAAGTAAACAAATATTTGGAAAAAAATTATTTCATTTGACTATTTACCGAAAAAAAAGGAGTAAATAAATAATTTGCCCTACTCACCTTAATTATTTTTATATATCTTATATATTGCATATTTTAATTTTTGCAGATATTTTGTAAGATTTTTTACAGCTTTCAATCGTATTACTTTGTTCGTGTCTCTTAGAAAGGGAGACATTAGTAACTTTGCGATCACCTGAGCGGTTTATTACGGGTTATAACTGCTCATCAGTTAATATTAAAAAAAAAAAAAGATAAAAAGAAAAAGTTTTTTCGAAATTGTCAAATTTTTTAATTTTTCGCCTTGTTTGAAAATAACAATTTGCGTATCGAATTGTTTTATTCAACAAGTTGTTCGATCTTACCAGCAGTTTTTTTCAATTTCTTCCGTCCGAGTTGACACTTAGATCCAATAAAATGTCCGAGCTAAGCACGTTTATCCGTTTGGCGGATCAACTTATAGAATTAGAAGTGCAATTTAAAGAAATTCCTTCAGAAGATCATTCCGTATTTACTCAAAAAAAAAACAAATTGGCCATTTCAGCCCTTGAAAGGACTTTGACCGAGCTTCTTATGATCAATTGTGTTGTGTGTGTTATTAAATGTATGCACACAATTGACCGAGAACTGGACCTACATGTTTTATGCCGACTCCGAACGGCTAAAGTTCATGTTCTCAAGAAGCTTTACATGGCATTATTTACTCTCTGAGGTTTGCCATTGTCTGCAAAGAGGTGGTGACCGATCAGAAAAATTTTTTATTAAAAAAAACTTTTCGCCACGGCTGGGGATCGAACCCGGGCTCCGAGCATGCTAGGCCACACACTTAACCTGCATGCCACGGTCACCACCGGTCCGTATTTACTCTTGAGGTGCAAAAAGAAGAAATTAAATCGATTTGTTCTAACCATATATATGTAATACTTGTAACGAACTTTCTAGCCGGGGTTAGCTCGCCGGATAGCCGGGGTTCGTACAAAAATATTTTTTTCCGCGAATATTAAAAAATAATAACTCAGTTAGTTTTCGTTCACGATTTAAGTCTATTTATTTTGTTTATTTTCACAATAATTCACACTTCATTATTTTATATGTTCTGCTGCTTCTCCCTCGATGTCCTTCGAAGCAGGATCCGTTGTAACTCGCAGTCCGTTCGCCTGTCCTCGGTGTACTTGAAACAACGTTGGGGCCGTCCGGTATGAAACCACTCGGGCCAGATGTACAATTTAGTCGTCGATGTCGTCAAGCATTGTTTTTGAACAAAAAGGACTCACTAGGATGCTTTTAGAGCAGACCGTCCGGTATGAAACCACTCGGGTCGACAGAAAAAGACAACTTTCGTGATGCCACTTAAATGTTTTACGGCCGGCCGTCCGATATGTAACCACTCGGGCCGACAAGAAAACACTGTTCACTATCGTCCTTGTTCACTGACGTACTTGGTCACTTGTTCACCGTCCGTTGTATAATCGAATTTACGTTGGGCCGTCCGGTATGAAACCACTCGGGCCAGATGCAAAATTTAGTCGTGGATGTTGTCAAGCTTTTTTTTGAACAAAAAAAAGGACTCACTAGGATGCTTTTAGAGCAGACCGTCCGGTATGAAACCACTCGGGTCGACAGAAAAAGACAACTTTCGTGATGCCACTTAAATGTTTTACGGCCGGCCGTCCGATATGTAACCACTCGGGCCGACAAGAAAACACTGTTCACTATTGTCCTTGTTCACTGTCACTCCTTGTTCATTTGTTCACTGTCTCTCGTTCACTCCTTGTCCTTGGTCACTTTGTTAAATCACGACTCACCGATGTGCGCTGCTTGCGTGTTCACTTCAAAAGAGCCCGACTGTCGGTTTGCTGACTCCTTTTATACCCAAAAAGGATAACGGGACCTTGTTTATGTCGCATACTTTACATCCGATCTCGACCTTGAATTTCGCATGCCTAAAACTAGCGGCATCCTTTTACTCTGCTTGTTATTGTTGTCATAGTCTCTGTTCATTGACCCCTATGTATTTTGTTATTGCCACTTGTGGGTGCCTAGCATGTATGTTGTTTGTATGTTTTGCTGCTGTGATCATACACTGGCTTGCTGTATGCTTTGTTATTGTCTGATTGCGGGTCGCTCAGCTACGTGTTTATTACTTGTGAGTGCATAGAATGCATGTTGTTTGTATGATTTGTTGGTTTTTTCTTCATGCGACTTCGTTATGTTGTTATGTTGTTTGGCTGCTGTGATCATGCCACTGGCTTGCTGTATGTTTTGTTATTGTTTGATTGCGGGTCGCACAGCTGCGTGTTTTATGAACAGGGGCGGTTCATGTATGAGCGGGTATTTTTCCAGGTGCGGTTCATAGTTGCAGGGCGGGTTTAGGTTCGGCGGGGCCCTCTGTTCCGATGCGGTTCAGAGGGAAATGTAAGGCCTAAATTGGCTAAATTTAGGTTTCCTTACATACTTCTATATTGGCAGCAACCTACATTTTCAATGAATTTCAACTACGAAATCAAAGAGAGATAGCCTACCTAAGATTTTGTTGTTTGTATTAGTATATTTCAATATATGAAAATTACTACACATAAGAAAATGTCACATCGTCATAGGGGCGGTTGTTATGAAAAATATGTAATGTTTTTTTGCTTGGCATAAATAACAGCTACGCATCATTATACTAAAATTATAAGAACAACGCGTAAAATATGATTCAATTAAAAAAAACAAAAATTCAAGACAGCAAAATTCAAACAATAAAAATTCAAACAACAAAAATATCAACTGAAATTTTTGACAATGAATGCCCCGCTCCTGAATTTTTTTATTTTGAAATTTAATTTCGGGTACATTCGTTAATATATTTTCTCGCTCATATAACAATATATCTGCACTCTAATGTTGGCGAATGTACCTTGGGTGTACTGCCAATATAGAAGTATTAGATATATGGTTCTAACACTAAAAACACTAAAAAAAGTGAAACGGATGTAGCTACAGTCAAAGTCAAGTACCGAACTTGCTTTGATACGTATGTTAGGTGCGTCGCAAAAATGGGTGAAATGAATCACCAATTCAGTAAAACGGTCTCAACAGAACAGGAAAGTTTTGTTAATTTACCGTCCTCAAGCCATAATATAAGCTTACCTCCCTGCGATACAGAGCTCTTTTACGGAGATTATATTTCTTGGCCCTCATTTAGAGATATGTTTACGGCTATTTATATTACAAATGCTCGCTTAACACCGGTGGAAAAACTTTACCATCTCAACCAAAAGACTCGAGGCGAAGCGGAAGAAATAGTGAAAAAATCCTCACTTACTCACGATGGCTTTGCCCTCGCGTGGCAAAATCTAAAGGACCGCTATGAAAATAAGCAGATTTTAGTAAATAGCCAATTGAAGATTTTATTCAATCTTCCTGTAGTTTCATCCGAATCAGGAAGCGCTATAAAAAAATTGCAACGCGATAACAATAATTGCATTTCATCACTACAGAACCATGATATTGATATCAGCAACTGGGATGCAATTTTCACGTACTTGTGTTTTACGCGCTTACCAGAAAATACGCTCTTCTTATGGGAGCAAAGTATCGTCTTAAAATCCGAAATTCACAAATGGAAAGACTTGGATAATTTTTTGACTTTCAAACTCTTGAAACCGTCTCAGACATCAAGAGCTCTAATAGTAGCAAGGGTGCTGTGCCTTCTACAAGTAATCAAAAAAGCTGCGGTTCTTCGAAGAGGGTCAATTCACGTGAATGAATGTGAATTTGACCGGATCAAACTGCAAGCTTTGTCCCTCACAACAGCACGGACTCAAGAATTGTCCAACATTTTTAAATATGAGTGTGAGTGATAGATCGTCCATGGTGAGAAAATACCATATGTGTCTCAATTGCCTGGGAAGCTCCCATGAAGTAAGAGATTGTAAAAGTAATTATAACTGTGCAACGTGTAAAAAGCGTCATCACACGCTTTTACATCGAATTTTCCAGAATAACCCAAGTCCCAATGCAGACTTGGCGTCAAACTCTGGAAATTTCAATGCTTCACAAACTCCAAATGTTCACCCTCACTCTCATGCTACAATGATACAGTCCACTACTGAAACTCCTACTGATAATGTTGAAGCATGTTTCACTTTAAGCAAGAAAAGTGTTCTGCTCGGTACTGCCATGGTGACCATATGTCCCGGAGGCACAGTATACACAGCCAGATCGCTTATCGATTCTGGGTCCGAAGGAACATTTATCTCGGAACGTTTGCAGAAAATTCTGAAACTCCCCACTAACAACGTCAATGCGCCAGTTTCAGGACTAAATAAGAGTGTTTCAGCTAGGGTTCAAAAGAGCTGCACATTGGTGATCAGCTCCCCTAGTAATTCACGGATTCTAATTGAAACGAATGCTCTTATTCTTCCCCAACTTACTGAAAATCTTCCAACCTACTCTATTGATAACTCCGTTATCAAAAATCTGCCAGATATACTTTTGGCAGATGTCAACTTTTACAAAAGTAACCAGGTTTATGTTTTAATCGGTGGCGACAATTATCCCAAGATAATTTTAGATGGCATTCGTAGGAATGTTCTTGGATCACTGATTGCTCAAGAGACGATTTTCGGGTGGATTTTTACTGGCCCAGTGCCACGAGACAATCCACCGACTTCGTCAAAATTAGTATCATATTTTACTGAAATATCGCTTCATCAGCAGATTTCACGCTTTTGGGAGTTGGAGGAAACCCAAAAAATCGTCTATAAGACACAAGAAGAAAGATATTGTGAAGAAAACTACGTCAAAACAACACGATGCTTCCATTTAAAAGTGACTTTCCAAACAAAATCAGCATAAGCCAGTCTCGTCAGTGTGCAAACAAGCAATTTGCGAGAAGTGAAGCTTGGCTTTTAAAAAATCCTGAGCTTAAAACGGTATATGATAATGTCATTAATGAAAATTTAAGCTTGAATCACATGGAAAAATTGTCAGTTCCAAGTTTTGAACAGTTTCCAAGTAACTATTACTTGCCCCATCATGCGGTAATGAAACCTGACAGCGTGTCAACGAAGGTCAGAGTAGTTTTTAATGCCTCATGTCCGACATCCAATGGTAGAAGTTTGAATGATATTCTATATCCAGGTTCAGTGCTTCAAGCTGATTTAACCCGTTTACTCATAAAGTGGCGGTTTTTTAAATATGTTTTCAATGGTGACATTGAAAAAATGTATCGCCAAATTCTGGTGGATTCAAAACACACTCCGTTTCAACGGATTCTATTTAGGAATTCTCCCAATGAGCAAATCCAAGATTATGTGCTCAAAACAGTAACGTTTGGCCTCAATTGTGCACCGTTTTTGGCAATAAGAACACTCCTTCAGCTTGCGGAGGATTTCCCTTTAGCTTCAATGGTTTTACGAAACCATATGTACGTCGATGATGCTCTTGCAGGAGCCCACGACATTCAGACAGCGATCCAAACTCGAAACGAGTTGACCTCAGCTTTAAGTTCGGCTGGGTTCGTTGTACGCAAATGGACGGCGAACTGCAAAGATGGCATTGCCGATCTTCCAAAAGAGCACTTATTTAATAAGGACTTTTTAGAATTGGAAGATTCCAGCACTGCAAAAACTTAAGGCATTCGATGGAATGTAAGTCAATACTGTTTTTATTTTGTGGCAAAGCCATTGGAAATAAAACACACTTTTACCAAAAGAGAAGTTTTATCAACAATTACCAAACTATTTGATCCAGCTGGTTGGTTAAGTCCTACGATTGTTATTGCGAAAATTCTAATGCAGCATATCTGGTAAGATAAAATCGATTGGGCTGACGAATTGACTAGCCAAACTCTTCAAAAATGGAAAAAGTTTGTTCAAAATTATGATCACATTAATGAGGTCAAAATTCCACGATGGATAAATTTTTATCCATGGAGTAAAGTAGAATTTCATGCTTTCTGTGATGCTTCGGAAAAAGCATATGCGGCAGCAATATATATACGAATTGAAAATCCGCATGGTATAGTATCTTCCCACTTGCTCACTTCCAAAACAAAAGTGGCTCCAGTAAAAACAGTTTCGCTTCCGAGACTTGAATTGTGTGGAGCTGCTTTGCTTGCAGATGTAGTTGATATCTTAATTCCGGAATTAAAAATAGAACAATATAAATTGTATTGCTGGACAGATTCAACTATTGTTCTTGCATGGCTTCGGAAACCACCGTGTGCATGGACAACATTCGTGGCAAATCGTGTCACAAAGATTTTGGAAAACGTTGGCAATGAAAATTGGTTTCACGTTGATTCTCACGAGAATTCAGCCGATCTAGGAAGCCGCGGAGTAATGCCTCAGGATCTTATTGAAAATCCTCTGTGGTGGTGTGGTCCCCCATGGCTTATAAAAGGTAGATCTGATTGGCCACAACTCTGTGAGAAAACTCACTTTGAAACCGAAATTGAAAGAAAACCGATTCAGTCACATTTCGTCTTCTTTACAAACTATGAAGACATTATGAATAGATTTTTATCATTTTCACGAGCACTACGAGTCCTCGCATATGTTTTTCGTTTCATACATAAGGCTCAGAATAGACAATTACGGTTTGCGTCTAATCAACTCACGAGTAAGGAAATTGACTTCGTGAAGATTCGATTAATAGTTCTTCGCAGAAAGTTAATTTTGCCGCTGAGTATCACAATCTTCAAGAAAAATCGCAATAAGCGCTAAGAGTACTATTCTTAAGCTAAATCCATTTCTAGATAAAAATGGCGTTTTAAGAGTAGGTGGTCGTTTAGCTTTTTCACCAATGCTGTCATACGATGAAAGGTATCCAATCATATTACCCTATAATTTCCAGTTTTCGAGACTTTTGGTCCAATTTACCCATAATATATCATTACATGGTGGTAATCTGTTGGTTTTACGACTTTTAAGGATGCAATTCTGGATACTGAAAGCAAAGAACCTTATTAAAACTGTTATTCATAACTGCAAGGTGCGCGTTATCAACAGAAAAAAAGGAAATGACCCAAATTATGGCTGCCTTACCACCTGAAAGAACAACACTTACGAGACCATTTGCATCAACAGGCGTAGATTTCGCGGGTCCATTTGAGATTAGAAACTACACTGGTCGCGCAGCATTTTCCCGTTTTTCATCAAGACGAGGTTGTTCAGCAAAGATCTATTCCGATAACGGAACTAATTTTGTTGGGGCCTCAAAAATTTTTAAACGTGAATTTCGAGTTTTTATAAGTTCGACTCGTGACAAAGTTGTTGATGATTATTCCCACCAGAATCTTGTTTGGAATTTTATTCCTACAGGTGCTCCCCATATGGGAGGCTTATGGGAAGCTGGAGTTAAAAGCTTCAAGACACATTTTAAAAAGATTTTTGACAATAGTTTCCAAGTATTTAGAAAGGACAGATACGCCAGCAATATTTCTTCTGTTGGTGGTGGTGTTCTTATAGCTGTAAGGAACTGCTTTGTTAGTTCCTTTGTTGATATACCCTGCGCTTCTAATATTGAACTAATATGCGTTAAGGTTATACATTGTAGCTCAAACAGTAGTTAAGAGGTTTATACAAGTCTGGCTGATTGTCTAGACTATATTCTTAATATTCTTGACGTTAATGCCGACATTTTATTGTTGGGCGATTTTAATCTGCCCGACTTAAAATGGCATTATTCTGACGATGATACATTTTTTTGTGCATCTAATGCGAAGACTCTTGGGGAGCATATATTTGTTGACAGTATATGTTCTGACTTACAACAAGTGAGTTGTATTTATAATAGTCTGGAAAGATTTCTTGACCTGGTCTTAACTACGGACAGTAGCAATGTCATTGTTAAGAGGGCTTTCCATGCTCTTACTACTATTGATGCATATCATCCACCTTTGAGTATTTGGTATAAATCGGATAGGGAGAATATAGTTAATTCGAGTTCAATGGACAAGGTTTATGAATTCAATTTTAAAAAAGCTGACTTTTTGAAGTTGAATCATTTACTTCACAGTAAACTTAACGTTATTTTAGAATATATAAATGAACAAAATCTTGATGAATCCATTACTTTATTTTATTTGGAACTCTTTGCTGTAATTTCTCAGTCGGTACCATATAGCCTCAAATTTGCAAAGAACTCGGCGTACCCTTGGTACACAAAAGAGTTGAAAACACTTCGTAATAACAGGAATAGGGCATGGAAGAGATATGTCTGTAGTTTGGACTCAAATGACCTAGAAATCTACAAACGTTTGTTTCTGGAATTTCAAAATCTTTCAGCTGTTTTATATAATGAATATTTAGACAATATTAAGCTGAGAATATTGTCTGATCCAAAGAGATTTTGGGGGTTCATAAATACTAAGAAAAAATCTGATGGATTTCCTTCATCCTTCAAAACTCTTGATGGATTTACGGACGATCCTTCTATAATTTGTGGCCTTTTTGCCAATCTCTTCAAGGAATCTTTTTGTTCAGATTCATTTAACCCTGATGAAGGTTACTTTGACTACATGAACTCTTCACCCAGGGTCTCTTTGGAATCTATATCCTTTACCTCTGAGGATATTTTAAAGTATATTGGGACAATCGATGAGGATTTTGGCGCTGGACCTGATGGAATTCCTGCCGCAGTGTTAACTCAATGCGGATCCGTTTTGTGTCAACCACTTTCTTTATTATTTAATAAATCAATTACAGAATGTTATTTTCCAGTTTTTTTGGAAAAAATCATTTATAAGTCCTATATATAAAAAAGGTTGCAGGAATGATGTTAATAATTATAGGCCCATCGCTAAGCTTTCGTCTATTCCCAAACTTTTTGAGCGAATTGTGTACGATCGTGTTAAAATTCATTGTGGAGAAGTCATAACAACTCGTCAGCATGATTTTGTTAATGGAAGATCCACTGTGTCTAATCTTCTCGATTTTACAACATTCTGCTAAAATTCAATGGAATCTGGTAACCAAGTCGACTGTATTTACACTGACTTTAGTAAAGCATTTGATAAATTACCTCATGATTTAATCTTATTCAAACTAAAGTTAATGGGATTTCCACATTATTTTGTATGCTGGATAAAATCGTATTTGACTGAGCGATCTTATCAAATACGATTCCGAGGGGTGTTGTCTTCAGAATTTATTGCTGAATCAGGCGTTCCTCAAGGTAGCCACCTTGGACCACTTCTGTTTATTTTAGCAATTAATGACGTCACACACGTCATTGAACACTCTCGTCTGCTGATTTATGCAGACGATATGAAAATATACAGAAAAATAAATACTGAAAATGATTCTAACCTACTCCAGGCTGATCTGAAATCCTTTGAAGTTTGGTGTTCTAAAAATAATATGTTTCTCAATCCTAGTAAATGCCAAACTATGACCGTTTCGCAAAAAAGAAATAATTTATTATTTGATTACAATATAAAAGATACTGCTTTAAGTCGTGTAGATGTGGTCAAAGACCTTGGTTTATGCATGGATCCTAAGTTATCGTTCAACATTCATATTAATAATATATGTAAAAAAGCGTCTTCAATGCTTGGATTTATAAAACGCTGGGCCAAAGAATTCAATAGCACGATTACAACTACAACGTTATATTATGCAATTGTGCGTCCTCACTTGGAGTACGCAAGTCAAGTCTGGTCCCCAAGTTATAATGTGCATGTTGAACGAATAGAGAGGATCCAAAAACGTTTTGTTCGGTTTGCTCTAAGGGGCTTAAGTGGAACTGATATCTTAAACCTTCCTCCTTATGAGGATCGTTTGAAACTATTAAGAATGCAGTCACTAAGTGAGCGAAGGAGGTCCGCAGATATCGTGTATTTACACCAACTCATGACCGGTGTTTTCGATTCTCCGGAAATTCTTTCTCTCATTAATTTTAACTCTAACCGTAGAAGCAGTAGAAACGCTAACACTTTAATTTATGTACCTTTTAGTAGAACGAACTATATGTCAACTGCTCCTTTAAACCGCATGAGTACCTTTGTTAACAACTGTAGCGTTTTTGATGTTAACTTGTCAAAAGGTCAACTCAAAAGTAGATTAAAAGCTATTCTGTAATTAGATCTATGTGTGCATGGTTAGTAGTTACGTCTTGTGTTGTCCCTGAGCCCAACCCAAACTTTGGTGGGTAAATTTTTTCCACATTAACTTTGTTTTTAGCCACTGGAATCTTTATCATTAAAACTTTTTGATGCTTTGGATTGTGGCTTCAAATGAGTTAATGCTGAGAAAGTGCGAAAAAGCTGTAGTAGCTAAACTCTTTTTTGTTATTGCATGAAAAAAAAAATAGCTGGAGTAATGAAATACACATTTGAAGAGTTTTCCACCTTGCTAACACGTATTGAGGCATGCCTTAACTCGAGGCCTATCAGTCCGATGACAGATAATCCGGATGATTTAGCCCCCCTAACTGCAGGTCATTTTTTAATAGGCACACCCATATTCACTCCGATAGAACCTGAAATAAATGATAGTCTCCTCTCGATAGTAAATAGATGGCAAGAAGTAAAAGCTTTGCATCAAACATTTTATCAGAGATGGAAATCTGAATATTTAAAAGAACTCCACAAGCGTTTAAAGTGGAAATATCTTCAAAAAGATGTGGAAGTTAATGATATGGTTGTTGTAAGAGATGAGAATTTGCCACCAAACGAATGGCGACTAGGTCGAATAATAAACATTTATTTAGGCAAAGCTGCTCGGGTGCGTGTAGCTGATGTTCGTACCGAGCGCGGTTTGATTGCACGGCCTGTAGTAAAGCTGGTCGTGTTACCAGCGTGTTAAAAACGTTATCCTGACATATACCCCCCTCATGATCTTTTCAGTGCGATATGGTTGGCGTCCGTCATAATAACCTGCGGAAAAAAAAGGAAGTCGAGGATGGCGCGTGCCGGCTGTGCAACGGTCGCCACCCCCTGCGTTTCTGTCAGGAATTTCGAGCTCAAACACACGCCGAAAAGTTACGAACAGTTTAAGTTCATAACTATTGCTCAAACTGCTTCTCTCCGAGCTATAGACTGAACAATTGTGTCAGCGAAATGTTATGCCGCTACTGTAAGGAGAAGCACCACAGTTTGCTACACGGGCCGACTCAGGAGAAGCTAGAAGATAGCAAGCCCCTCGGAAAGCGTCGCTGTCGTGGACCTAGGCCTCGTCCGTCTGGGCTGCCAGGTATTTATGAGGAGTCGGAGAACTCCTCGTCCGAAGGAGATGGACCGAGACTAGTCCGTCTCGGCGGTCTCCGGCGGAAGATGCTCCAACCGAGGTGACCATCGAAGAAAAGCGAGTTGGACCGAGGCCACGTCCGTCTCGGCCGACGCCCGCTGAAAACCATCGGCTTCATCCATATCGGCCACCGCTACGTTCTGGACCGAGGCCTCGTCCGTCTCGGCTGGAAAACAGAAACCATCGGCATAGAAAACATCGGCACCGATCTCCTCAGCAGAATTCCCAAATTACACGCTACGAGCCACAAAGGCGCTTCCAAGGGGACGCGCGCGCGATGATTGGAAGACAGGCGTCTTCCAACTAGCTACAACATGCGGTTGCAATATCTCCGACCGCGATTGTCAAAATTTTGTCGAATGGTCGACACAGTATGGTTCGAGCGCTAATTGATCCATGTCGTTCCGTGTCGTTGATATCAGACCAGCTGATCACGTCCTTGCGACTGTCCACGTCTCGTTTGGGTTCGGATCCGACATGCATGTTCGAGTTAGGCGGCAAATTTGGTCGAAATTCCTGTGCCTAACATTATTGACGCAAAAAGGCTTAGAGGAAATTCCAATTTAACAACGAGGACAGATGCACCCATTATTTTTAAGCTTAATAGTCCACAGAACAAAAACAAGTTTTTATATAATATCGCCGATTATAAACGCAAAACCAAAGAGCCGCTACGTCTTAATCTTATGGGTTTTTCGTCGGACAAAGCAATTTACATTAATGAGCAGTTAACAAAAACAAATCATAACATTCTCAAGTCAGCTGTTGAATTAAAAAAGCGAAAACAGTTATGGTCTGTCCACACGAAGCGAGGGATGATTTTTGTTAAAAAGCATCAAAATGATAATGCTTCATGCGTTCTCGATATTGAACAACTAACCAAAATAACTCATAATGACTCCTACGCTGATCAAAGTTGGTTTCGAGGTTTTGTACAACAGGGTGATTAGAAATTGTTTTCTTATTTTTAAGTTTAAATTATTGTATCTTTTAAGTTATTGTAAAAATTATGTTAAAGTTAATTTATGTCTCTTTAAAAAGTGTGAAATATTAACTATTTTTAGGCATGTTGTGGTTGGTTTGAAAGTCTGTCTGTTTGTTTCGCGTTACTTTTACACATTAAAAAAATTATTGGTATATAAATTCGTTGAATGACGATACTAGTGGTTCCATGGACTGCACTCGTTGTTTAATACAGATAATTTCTAAGCAAAGGGATGGTTTGCGAATCTGTCATCTAAATGCGCAGAGCCTAAAAATAAAACTGATGAATTTAGAGAAATTTTTCAAGGGTCTTTGGTTGATGTTATATGTGTGTCTGAGACTTGGCTTGTCCCTGAATTAAGTAACTATATGTTTTCTGTGAATGGCTTTAAATTGTTTAGAAGTGATAGAACTAAACATGGTGGTGGAGTAGCTATTTATGTTCGTGAATGTTTTAAGTGTAAAATTGTGTGTAAGTCAAATAATAATGATAGGATAGAATATTTACTAAAATGGTATTGCAAACATGCTAGTTGGATGTGTTTACCGTCCATACAAAAACATAAGTCTAGATCCTTTTTATGACAAATTCAAAAATATATCTCCTATGTACTCTGACATAATTATATCAGGTGATTTCAACAGTAACATTTTAATTGAAAAAACACTTGTTAATGACATGCTAGCTTTCGGAATGCACACTGTAAACGACCAATATCCAACGCATTTTACCAATAGTACTAGCACATTACTTGACTTATTTTTTGTTGCTCAGAAGCATAGTTTTATTATATCAACAAATCTGCTCCAAGTTTCTCTAGACATGATTTAATAATATTAACTTATAACTTTAACTGCAAAGATGCTTTAAATTCTTATACGTTTAGAGATTATAAAAATATCAACACTGAGTTGCTTTGTTCTTGTGCTAATTTAATAGACTGGGACCAAATTTATTTCATGCCGTCCCTTGATGACAAAGTCTACTTCCTACAAAATTGTTTGAATGAGCTATTCGAATGTTTTGTACCATTAAAAACAGTGAAGACAAAAGATAAAGGAAATCCTTGGTTTTCTACGGAAATAAAGCTAACAATACTCGAAAGAAACCGAGTATATAGCCGCTGGAAGAGGTATAGATTACCAGAAGACTTTAAGAAATACAAACTAATCAAAAACAATGTAGGAAAGATGATTCGGCTTTCTAAGATGAAGTATTATGAAGAAAAGTTTAACTCTGCAATGAATACTAAACAAACTTGGAGGCAAATAAGAAATATTGGGATAGGAAATAAAAACGTCCATAACAATAACATAGAAAACTTAGATGAACTGAACAAAAAATTTAGTCAAACTGCAAGTTCTCAAAACTGTGATATAATAACTAACTGTGATGTGATGTGAATGATAATATTTCCTCAAGTAATTATAATGATAGCCAAAAAGGTGATAATAAATTTAGTTTTAAAAATGTTTACGGCGACGAGGTTCTTAAATCCGTTATGTCTATTAAGTCTAATTCCACAGGTCTTGACAATATAAATCCTTTTTTCCTAAAAAAGCTTTTGCACATTATTTTACCACACGTAACACATATTTTTAATTCAATTTTAACAACATCTGTGTTCCCTAAGTCGTGGAAAAAAGTTAAAATCACTCCAATTCCAAAATCGAATACAGAATATAGACCTATTGCAATTTTGTCTGTGTTGTCAAAGGCCTTGGAAAAGATTATGAGCTCTCAAATCTCTATTTTTTTGTCAGAACGAAACTTACTAACTGAGAAACAATCTGGGTTTAGGCCCAAACGTAGCTGTATTACTGCCCTTATAAGTGTTTGTGAGGACCTTCGAAAATCACTGGACAAAAATGAAATGTTATTCTTGTTGCTTCTTGACTTTTCAAAAGCATTTGACAACGTAAGCCACAAAAAACTTTTAGTAAAACTTCGTCTCTATTTCAGCTTTTCAAACTCAGCCATAAAACTTATTGGCTCGTATTTGTATGATAGATTGCAGGCAGTGTGTTCGGGTAACAAGCTTTCTGAATTTATAAAACTTTCGAAAGGCGTTCCTCAAGGTTCTGTCTTAGGACCTCTGCTTTTTACAATGTATATCAATGATCTGCCCAGTATTACTAGAGATTGCAACTTACATATGTATGCTGATGACGTTCAAATATATAAGAGCTGTGATATACAGACAATGAACCAATGTGCAATTGACCTCAATTGTCAACTAAGTGCAATAAGCCAATGGGCCAGTGATAATAGTTTAAGTCTAAACCCAATAAAATCGAAATGCCTTGTGATAAGCAGAAAACCAGTGAACTGCAGTGAGATAAAATTGAATATTAATGACGCTGAAATAGAATTAGTTGATAAAACAATAAATTAAGGCATAGTGTTAAATAATAGATTGTCATTTAGTGACCACGTTAATCTAACTGTTGGAAGAGTGTATGGGATGCTGCGTAGTCTATGGGCTACCCAACATCATACGCCTAGAAAAATTAGACTGCTTCTTGCTAAAACCTATCTTCTTCTGAAATTATTGTATGGCTGTGAACTTTTTTCAAATGTTGATTGTGTTAGTATGCGTAAAATTAGTGTTCTTTTTAATAATATTACAAGATATGTGTTTGGTCTTAAACGTTATGACAGTGTTTCTGTATACTCAAAGCAAATTTGTGGTGTTTCCCTTAAATGTCTACTGAACTATCGATCCTTGATTTTAATGCATAAAATAATTTATACTGAAGATCCTGCATACTTATTTAATCATATTCGCTTCCTACGTTCTAGTCGTTTTAAACATATTGTTCAATTTCGTCATAATTTTTTATTGTCTGAACGGCACTTCTTTGTACACACTACGCGTCTATGGAATGCACTTCCGAATTCATTAACTAATCTCCGTAACGCACACAAATTCAAAAATGATCTTTTGATATATTTCCAAGCAACCACAGCATAAAACTAGATTTAACTTAATTTATCTGCTTTTTTCTGTTTTTTAAATATGTTTAATTTTTTATTTTTAAAAATGTAATAGTTATAGTTTGAAATATGTGATTGAATTTCAATGACTAATGCTTCATGTTCATCATGTATAGGATCATTATTGTATCTTTTAGCATAAGGATTGAATATTTTTCTTAGTAAAAATAAAAAAAAAAATGATCGGATTACGGTGATAGCGCATGTAAAACATGGAGTTTCATGTATCACGCCGCTACGAAATATTGACCTAATGTTGGCAGATAAAAATTTTTATAAATCCGGGCCAGTAGATCTCATCCTAAGGGGACTTCCAGGACTTTTTCTGAATCCTGCTGGTCAGTTAACTGCTCAGAGCACAATATTTGGATGGGTATTATCAGGGATATATTTGTTGTAAATAATATAAGAAATAAAAAAAAATGAACCCGGGTTCGTTCCCCAGCCGTGGCGAAAAGATTTTTCAATAAAAAATTTTTCTGATCGGTCACCACCTCTCTGCAGACAATGGCAAACCTCAGAGAGTAAATAATGCCATGAAAAGCTTCTTGAGAACATGAGCCGTTCGGAGTCGGCATAAAACATGTAGGTCCAGTTCTCGGTCAATTGTGTGCAAAAATTTAATAACACACACAACACAATCGATCCTAAGAAGATCGGTCAAAGTCCTTTCAAGGGCTGAAATGGCCAATTTGTTTTTTTTTTTTTTAAAAAAAAATGAACACTGAATTAATAAAAAATGAACTGCACTGAACTTTAATATTAACACATCTTTTAATGAATTTATGAATTGCTAAGGTTACGCCGAACCCTGTATGTTTATTCCTTTAGTTTCTATAATTATTGTAGCATAATTTGAGTCACAGATGTTTTAGTGACTCCGAAAATTGTTTCTTGCCTAGGTCCGTCGGCTGGCCGACGAGAGTAAAAAATTAATGTAAAACAACACTAGAGTCTGGTAAGATCATCAAAAACCACCATTTTTTCTAATTTTAAATTTATGTTTTAATCTGCTGGGATTTTTTGCAAGTTTGACTGCAGCTGAACACCGAGCATATAGACTCGAAAAATAATAAATATTATAAAGCAAAATCCTCAAGTTTCTTCCAAACAAATCAAAAATGAGCTAAAATTTAATGTTGACTCTTCAACTATCAGACGAAGGGCTATTGAGGCTGGCCTTAGAAGTTATACACCGGCTAAGAAACCTTTAATTTCTAAAAAAAATCTATTAGCGCGCCTTGAGTAAGCGCGTACTCATTTAAATTGGACATTAAAAAAATGGACAACGGTTCTGTTTTCTGACGAATCAAAATTTAATTTACATGGGTCGGATGGCAGGCATCATGTGCGTAGACCACGATGGGACGGCTGAATCCAAAATTTACGAAAGCAACAGTTAAGCACGGAGGTGGACATGTGATGGTGTGGGGTTGTTTTTCAGCAAATGGTGTTGGCCCAATTTATCAGATAACTAGTATTATGAAGGCTGAAGATTATAAAAACATAATCAGCAACGTTATGCTTCCATATCCGGAGTGGGAAATGCCACTTGCTTGAAGGTTCCAACACGACAATGACCCAAACACACATCGAAAGTAGTGAGATCCTGGTTAAATGAAAATAGTATTGAAGTTATAGTTTGGCCACCGCAATCCCCGGATTTAAATCGAGAATCTCTGGGAGATTGCAAAACGTAGGATAGGCAACAAAACCTTCAGGAAACCTGACGAGCTCTTCACGGAAATTCAAAAGCAGTGGTTGGACATTCCAAATACATTTATACATAACCTCATCGTTTCTATGCCAAAGAGATGTTCAGATGTTATAAAAAATAAGGGATATGCAATTAAATACTTAGTAGCATTTTTGTTTTAATTCCCTTACGGTATTCGTATAAAGAGTTGCATATCGGCAAATCCAGAAAAAGTAAACCTAAACCTTTAAAAATTAAACTGTTTTAAAGTCAATAAAAAACATGGAACGTAAAGAATATTGCGTATGTTTTCCTAAAATAAAAGCATTTAAAAAAAAAACATATTTTATCCTTAAATTTTAAATGATTTTATTGTATGTATTTTTAATCTGTGGAAAGTTAAAAAAATTGAAGGTTTTTATGTTTTGTAATTTGGTATTTCGCGATTTAAATATCAAAGCACATTTATATAATATCCACAATTGAAACATTTTCTATCGAAAAAAGCATATTACAAGTTTTTAAAAATATAATTTTCTATCGAAAAATATAATTTAAAAAAGTGATTCAAGAGTGAAACGTGAGTGACAATTTTAATTGATAAGTTGGATTATCTTGGAAAATAATTAGCTGGCACATATTATGTGTCGGATTTTCGTTCTATATAAGATTAGTGAATTTTGTATTTTTTTAAATCAAGCAGACGCAAATATTTTTTATTAAAAAGGCATTTGAAGGAGTGAAACGTGAGTGACATTAAATTTTTTTTTGTTTGTTTTTGTATTAGAACTGAAAGAAGATAACGAAATCATCAAGATATCAACATCATCAAGATTCGTATGAAAAAAATATAGGGAAATCCGGATTCATATAAGAAAACAAACTTTGCAAAGATTAAAAATATCTAATTAAATTATTATTTAATTATTAATTAAATTATTATTAAATTATAATTAAGCCGTTTGCATCGACGGAATTGCTAACAGGCCAAACATGTAGTCAAATTTGGCACGGTCTTTGATTTTTAATGAGCGTAAGGATCAACGAATCAGGCTTAGTGATATATGTATATACAAATTCGGATGCAGAACCGGAATATATTTTGTTAAAACGTTATTTATATTTCCTCAATAGTTTTGTGCTGAATAGTTTTGTGAGAATCCTCTTTCCTCTTTCTTTTTTGTATAAAAATGTCCTTAATGTTAAGAAAAAATTTTTTTTACAAAATATGCTTAATAAAGTTCACTAGATTAACCAGGATGCAAAAGAAAGACAGTTTAAATTATCTTTAAACGTAAGTGACATAGACGTGAAACGTGAGTGACAAAATCAGTATACGAAAAAATCTTGAAATTCTGAGAAAAAACTAAATTTTTTTCTGCAGTTAAAATTCCTACTCAATTTCGTTACAAAAAATTATTTTATTCTTTATATTAACTCAAACAATTCTCAGATTTAAAGGAATTTGTGAGAAGAAGTTGAAAAATGCAAATCGTCCGGAAACGTGAGTGACACACCATTTAATGATAGTTTTTTCGTAATGTGTACATATATATAAAACTTTTTGCATGAACTTATAATAGTGAGCCTAAGACTTATTATACCCATATAATTTTGTGTTAAAAGCTTTTTTGTTTAATGGAGAAAAATAAATGTTTACTGCTATGACTGAAACGTGAGTGACACTGGATTTGCCGATATGTTTTGCACAGCTGGATTTGTAGTTGTCTTTTTTTTATATTATGTTTTTGTTGTTATAAATATAAGAAGTTAAGTTTTTGTTATTGGAAAATAAACAACAAAGTCTGACTTTAACTAAAACCTGTAAAAGTTTAACTGCAAATTTATTTTATATGAAAATGTAGACTATTTACAAATATGAAATTACAGTTGCAAATGTTTTGCACAGCACTGTATGTAAGTGTACAACAAACTTGTACACTTATGTACAAAAAAAAAAGGAAAAAACTCAACTAATGAACAGAAATGCGCGAATTAAGCAGCAGAAAAATTCAAAAAAACTAGTGAAAAAAACAATATTAATAAACAAAAACATTTTAACATCATTAATAAACGTTTAAATAACCAACAGAACATAAAATACACTGAAATCAAACCCGATTAATAGTAAAATAAACTAATTAAAATTGTACAAAATATTAGGGTGAAAGCCAAACACTAAAGAAAAAAAGCACAGTGATCTCTCTTTCACTCACAGCGATCCAGCCATTCAAAAGGCAGGATGACGGAGGACGAAATGGAGAGCGAAAAAAACAAAACTTGGTGTAAAAAGTGCAAAAAAAAAGTACACACGGGGAATTAAATGCGAAGGCCTTTGCCAAACATGGTGGCACATTGATTGCATTAATTATTCGGATGAGGATTATAATGCAATCACTCTATTGAAAAATAAATGCTTCTGGATATGCGAAACAGATAAAAAAAATTCAAGCAATGGCTAAATGGAGAATCAAACCTTGAAAAAATTTGCGCGGGAAACGAAGAAATAAAAAAAGACAACGAAAACATAAAAGAGAGCCTAAATGAAATAAAAAATGCAATAACTAATATAGGGATAAACGACAACAATAAACAGCAGCACATACAAACATACTCAGAAGTGTTATCAGCGGGCGTAATAAGAGCAAAACCCAGCAAACAAAAAAGTCAAAACAGCATCATAATTTTGCCAACACTGACCGAACAAAATAGCAATGAAACTGAAAAACAAATTAAATCCAAATTATTGCCAGCTAAAAATTAAAGTAGGAATTTCGTCAATTAAGCACATCAATAAAGGAGGAATTATTGTGACAACGGATGATACCAGCGGAAGAGACAAACTGGAAACGGAAATTAAACAGCAATTTACAGAAGGCTATAAAATATCGGTACCCACAACAAAACTACCCAAAATATTCATTTCTAGTGTCGACCACGAATACAATGAGGAAGATCTTGTAGAAGAGCTAGTGGCAACAAATCACTTCATTGACGAAAGTGATTCAATCAAATTGATACACAAATATCGGAACAACAAGAATAATTTATGGAATTACGCATTAGAAGTAACGGGAAGAACATTTACAAAAATAATCAATAGGTATGTAATGCTCAACTATCGTGCGCGCTACGTAAGAGTACATATCGGTTTTGCGATGCTACTAATGTCATAATTACCACCATTTCAGCAGCAAGTGCATGAGCGAAGAGGTATGCGGCTTATGTGCAGAAAAACACAAAAACATGCACAGTAGCAAGTAATTTTAAATGTATTAACTGCTTAAGAGCAAATGAACATGGCGCAAAATTTGCATGCGATCATAAAGCAGGCGCAAACAATTGCAGCGTTCATATTGCCAAAATTAACGGTGAAAAATACCGAATAAGTTATTCACCATGATTGAGAACTCACCACTTAACATAATATATGTCAATATATGCAGCATCCGCAACAAACTATGGAATTTGGAACTCATGGTTAGTAATCATAAAAACGTTGACATACATAGTTATTCTCACAGAGACATGGCTTTATGATAACGAAATAGGAACTTACAATCTACCTAATTACACAGCGATTCACAACTGCAGAAATTGAAATCGCGGCGGTGGTACGGCTATATTTATCAAAAATTATCTCAGCTTTAGTGAAATCAAAATTGATGAAAGGTACAATCTTACAATGATAAAGATAACCAACATAAAAAAACCAATTATAATAGGTACATTTTATAAAGCGCCCAAAGAAAATTCCAACATCTTTTTTGATTTTATAGAAGACAAATTTAATAACAAAAAGTCCATCTTCTTTGCGGATGTCAACATCAATCTTCTAGAGCAAAGCAATACCGTCATTAGGTATACTGACATAGTCCAAAGCAACGGTTACACCTTTACTAACAGCACATTACCAACAAGACAAACATCCAATACAACTACACTTATCGAAAACATCATAACAAACATCGATACCACACACAAAATTCAATACAAATCTATCAGATCACAAATACACAACAGCAACAATAACAGCAATTTTACCAAAAAAACAACAGATGAAATACCAGAGTATACCAAAAATAAATTATATGAAAATGCTAGAGATAGTTAAAAGCGAAATAAGCAAAATCGGAGTCACAGAAGTTGAAAATCTGGTACAAATTATTCAAGCCGCGAAAAACACATGTACAAAATATATAAAAATTAGATCACGAAACAATAATTGGATTACACCAGAACTCAAAAACCAGAATAAAAAAAAAAGGAACAATATAAAAAAATACAGAAAGAAGTCGAAATTCTATTAAAAAGCACCAAACAAAAACAATTTAACGAGCAAGTAGAAAAAGCAGGAAATAATTCGAAAAAACTTTGGAATACAATAAACACAAACATAACGAAAAAACAGAGTTTACATGTACGCAGAAGAGCAATCACGAACAGACAACACAGCACAAGAAAAACACCGCGAACGAGTTCAACAAAAACTTCAATGAAGCCGCAATAAACATAGCCAAGAACATTACAGCAACAAACACAACGGTAGCAAACATGAACAATCAAAAATCAATATTTTTACAACCAGTCACAGAACAAGAAATACAGAAAATCATCACAAATCTTAATAGTAATGCAGCAAGAGGATTAGACGGAATATCAGTTAAGGATCTTAAGGCACTTAAGCCAACGATAAGCCCGATCTTAGAAAACTTGGTAAACAATTGTTTTATAACCAGCAATTTCCCAAGCTCAAAAAAAGCCACCATAACACCGATTCACAAGAAAGGAGCAAAAGACAGATGCGAAAACTACAGACCAATAGCAGTACTCAACGCAATCAGCAAAGTTTTTGAAAAGGCGATCGACAGCAGATTACAAAAGTTTATCGGAGCTACAGTTCGATTTGACAGCAATCAGTTCGGTTTTCTAGCGCAGGGTTCGATTCTGGGACCAAAGCTATATCTGCTCTACATTAACAACATAAGAAAATGCAACATTAAGTCTACATACAACATCTACGCCGATGACACAAGTTTTCTAACAACAGCAAAGACACAACGAGAACTAGAGGAAAAAATTGACCACGACATGAAGATTTACCATGAATGGGCTAGCGGAAACGGACTCAGCATAAACAGTCAAAAAACAAACTACATACATCGTATTTAAAACACAGTATAACATGGATATCAACATCAACGTTAAAATTAACAACGCGGAGATACAGAGAGTTCAGCACACAAAATATTTAGGCATGGTAATAGACGATAAATTGAGTTACGAACAACATATCAACGAAATAAAAAATTAAATATTACCAATTATTCGATCAACCAAAAGAATGGGATCGATACCGGAAAAGGCAGCCAAGCTGATATACACAGGCCATATCTTATAAAAAATAAGATACAATCTTTACAGTTGGAGCCAATGTACCAAATTCCATGTGGAACAAATTGGAAGGCTTATGAACAAAGCAATTAGATCATTATTTAACAAAAGCACAGCAATATCTACAAAGGAACTATACAAAACAACAGAACAACTCGACATCAACCTACTCATATACACAGAAAAATGCAAATACATCTACAAAATAAAAAACAACTTACTCAAAACAAACATAGTATTAACTACAAGAAACACTATTCACCAACACAATCACGACAGAAAAACAACTTCAACATCCCTAAAGCGAGAACCACAAAACAACTGAAAAGCCTAAAACACAGCGCAATAAAACAATATAACAACTTGCCAGAAGAACTCAAAAATGCAAAAAAACTTTAATATTTTCAAAAAAAAAGTTAAAGATTATATAATGAATTTAAGATAAATTATCAAATAATTAGATGTCATTACTATGTACTGCAATATTTTAGAAAATACCTAAGTAGAAAATTATATATATTGTTTATTTACTAGTTTTAAGTCATTTTAAGAAATCTTCTCTATCCTCTTATACACGGACTTATCCGTCTGAGGATTCTAGTGTCACAAACGTAAATTGCAAACTAGATAACCTAAATTGTAATGTTGTAACCTAAATTGAATTCAAATGCAACAGCTTACAAATAATGCAAAAAAAAACAGTCGTGTGCTTTCTCTTGACGAGTGAACTTCGTATTGCGATCAACCGTATTAACAATCCATAGTATAAACCCAAAAATACTATAAAAGAAAAACCAAAAACACAAAAAACAAAGAATTTCTTAGTAACAGTGAAAAAAAAACAAAAAACCATATATACATTTATTTAAGCTTAATACCTGTGTTAACAACCAGTGTTTGCAAATAGTGCGTGCGAGTGACCACGCGGAAACTCTCGTGTCATTCGTCAAAATGAACGAACCACCCGATGCTGCACTGACAGCATTAAAAAACAACAACAACACAAGCATTATAAAAAATAACAAAAACAATGAATCTCCTCAACTTCAATTCGACATATCAAAACGAATCAAAATAATTTCGCCCGGCCCCAAGTACTTGATCATGTGCAGAATAAATAGCAACGAAACCCTCTCTAACATCTCTCCTTTTCTCATTAAAAAAACTATCGACACTACTTGCGGTGGCGAGGTCGAATCATGTAAAAACTCAAAGGGTGTAATTTACTGAAATGATCTTCGCAGAATTTCTGAAGACATAATATTAAACGAAATAAAAAACCAAAACATAATCGAGGTGAAAAAAATTATAAAAAAGTGAACGATTCTCTCATAGAAACAGGTTTATTAATAATTACCTTTTCTGTACCCATAATACCAAACGACATCAACATAGGTTACGAAAAAACATTCGTACGACCTTACATACCGTTACCGCTCAGATGCAGTAAATGCCTCAGGTTTGGTCATATACATAAATTTTGTGACAATAACAAAATATGCAGCAACTGTGGAAATAATGACCACGTAAATAAAGAACTCAATGAAGAGTGCAACTATAACCAATCTTGCATCAATTGCACCGAACACAAAATCACCAAAAATGACCACAATGCTTTCAACAAAAGTTGTCCAATCTTCATAAAACATAAGGAACTCCAAGCAATAGGAACTCTTGAAAAAGTAGACAACAAAATTGCCCACAAAATTTATGAAGAAAGACACAAAACGGATAAAACATACTCTTCAGTACTCAAAACACCACCCATTTCAATAACACAAAGCACCACCTGTCTTAAGGCGGTCATCTCATTCAAAACCCGTTTTTTGGACCCTTTTTAAAAAAAAATCTTATTTGAAAACGCAAAGAATAATTGAAAACTTTTTTTATTTATTGTATTACAAAAGTTTCAAAGTAAATATAAAAATTTTTTTTGCCTCGATACGTGGGCTGTTCAAAAAGTAATGAGACTTCAAAGTTGGTGGTGAAAAAGAAAGGTGTCGTCACGGCGGCCACGATTCAGGGTCTCCGGAGCGTCTGAAATGAAAAAAAAAAAACGGGGTTATAATCAGTATAGATGTAATTCTCGGGTGAACCTCAAGCTTAATGTTGTGATTTTTTTTGACAAAATGGCGGCCATTCAAAAAAAAAAATTCAATTTCGGGCTTTTTTTTGTAGTTTAGTGTAAAAAAAAAATAGTAAAAAATTTTTTAAAATTATGGTCGAGGTTCACCCGAGAATGGTGACAATTCTGCGTCGATTCCACTTTGTTTCATGAAAATCGGTTCAGTTGAACTGGAGATATCATGGCCGCCAGTTCGAAAAACGTGGTTTCGAGATAAACGCGTTTAAAGTTTGAAGTAATTTTTTTTTGGAAAAATCAAAAATGTTTAAATGCAGTTTTAAAGAACTGACAATTCTCCGTCGAATTCACTTTGATTCATCAAAATCGGTCCGGTAGAACCGGAAAAAACTTAACTCATAGGTCAAAATACGAAGGTTTCAAAAAAACCAAAAAATTTTTTTTTTCAAGAAAAGCAGTTCTGCTGGTATCAAAGTTATTTTTTGGCAAAAAAGAAAAAAAGTGACAAATTAAAGTACGCAATTAACAAAAGGAGGTAATTCTGCGTCATTAAAGCTTTATTTCATCAAAATTGGTTCAGTAGATGTGAAGAAAACTGGCCAGGTAGTCAAAAAAGGGCCTTTGAAAGAAAATCTAAATATTTCAGATATTTTTTACTTAATACTAATATTTATTAGTCGGCGATGCCAGCTCCACACAGGCCACCTTCCTCTTTTTCGTAGAAACTGCTTTCTGCTGCCCTCTCTGCTCTGCGAGCCGTTCTGCCAGCTTTTGATGATGCCGCAGCTCGAGTCTCTGATCGGTTCAATCTGTCTTCATTGCGAGATAGTGCGTATTCGTATGCGTTTTTGCCAATCGCAATACCCATCAAACCCATAACTTTAAGTATGGGTATAAAACCGTCGTTGAAGAGGCCCGTTGCAATGAAATTGGCCACTTCGATGGTGCGTGCGCCTGAGTTGATGTGTTTGGGCGAAAGTGACCAAAGAATAGAATTGTAGGACTCATTGGAATTCTGAGTTTCAGATCCAAGGCATCTTTCAAGCAAATTATCTGCCGACAGCGCTTCGTAAGCTGGTTTTATTACCTCCATCACCTTCTTGTCGAGAGGTGCATACGTGTGGTGAAAGCTATCTAACGTACCTTCAGCAGCTGCTTTCTGCCATGCGCACCAGCTTGATGCACCGGTGGGGCAATTTTGGTGTTGCGGTTTATCATCGGTGGAGCACTTATGGTAAAAAGTGGCCCAAATTTCCTTTTCGTCAGGATGACGGCGGATCGCAAGGCCATAATATGTGGTCAACTCGGATATTAATTTGTCGGTGAGCTTGCCCGCACCTTTGCCTCCAATGCCCTTATTTTCTTTTTTTATTTTTCAAAGTCGCGTGCCCATTCGCTTCTGCACATGCCCAATGCATTCTTTCTTTTCCACTATAGGGTCACCGTCATAGGGGTCGACATCTAATACACCTTTGAAGGTCTTCGAATCACCATCGCGGATATACTTTACATATTTTATGCCGTGTGTTTCAACCGACCTGGAGAACATCTCTATTACAGCGTCCACCTCCATTTTCCCAGAGCTTCCTTCATGGTTCATGGTGCATTCTTCGTCATGAGTATCAAGCCAAATTTGGTAAGCCTCTGGCTCTTCTTCCTTCTTGGCTTCCCAATATTTGCAGCTGGTACACAGACGAGATTTTACGACAGTGTCAACAATTTTTTTGGTATGCTTGGCAATCAAAGTTGTGACACCATAAAGGGAAGCAAAGCCACGCTTCTTCCAAGTCCCATCCCCCGACACAGTAAATAAAGTGGGATCGCACTCTGGATTCGCTTCGATCATAGCCTCTTTTTCTTCTCCAATAGCTTTTGAAATGACTTGTTCGTACATGGCTTTTCCAGCAACGTACAAATTTTCTAGGGAAGTATAGTACAGATTGTTGGAGAAACTTTGTGCGAGGTCCATGAGGCCACAAAACATGGTTATACCTTTTGGCCCAATCCCTAAAAGCCGCATGGCAACAACCAAGCGTCGATTAATTTCATATGATTTTCCGATCATAGGTGACGAAGGAATATATGTTGTGCGTGGCCAGGCGCAGTTCAAAGCGATTTTAAATCCAACTCCATTTGGTGAGGCTTCTGAGAACTCAATTTTTTGCTTCCATGAGGCACAAATTACCAACGCTGACAACGTGGTAAACACAGAACAGAACTCGAGAATGCAATACTTCAAATTGTTTTTGATTGATACTTCGTCGTCTTCGTTATTCTTGAATTTCTTGGCCGATGTACTGGTATATTCAGAATCCTCTGGTCTAAGATGCTGATTTCCACTAAACCCGCGTTTTTTAGCACGATTCTGACGCTCACTTGGGCGTTTTTTTTTTTCTTTATTACTTTTCCGATCCATTTTACAAAAATCACAATAAATTTATGAAAAATGTACTTTTCCGTTGACTGAAGCGCACGCGTCTGTTGCTCAACTCGATACAAACTGAACTAAATGATGCTTTCAGTTGAACACCTGGACTCAAAAAATGCTTCAACCCCTAAAATAAGCAGAAATGTGTATTCGTATGTTTGTATGAATATGTGTGCAAACACGTTTTTACCTAACAATAAACATTTTCAACAGAATTCGGTGGTTACTTTATGCCGCTTCGTTCGAAAATGAGGCGAAAAAAAAAATAGCTCATTTTGACGAAGACCTTGCTTCACAAAAAAGGCTGTATCTTCTAAAGTATTTCGAATTTCTAAAAATCCTTTTAGGGGCATATTCACAACTACCCAAGCTAAATAAATGCAAAAAAAAAAAAGTCGAAAAAAAAGTTGCTCAATGAGAAGACCCCCTTAAGAAATCTGCAACTGAGATCGTAACAACTCCTCTCCCCAACAATACAAATCTTTTCGATTCTACTGGTCCGTCAACATCAACATCAAAACCTCCTCCATTACCTTCTCGCAACTTAGCAGTCCAATCCATATCAGAGACAAAACTAAAAATTTTCCCTCGGAACATATCAAACCGCCTTAAATCTCAGTTAAAAGCAAAAAACAGCAGCAACAAACTCTCCATCAATCATATCAACAAACACAATGATAATAATTCGGATCAAGAAGATTCAGAAACCATGTCTATAGACCAATAATTATTTTTCCATTATCTCTATATAATATATTTAATTAGAATTCAACGAACAATACCCTGTGGCTACCTTTTATTAATAATGAATTTAAAGATAATCCAATGGAACATTAAAGGTTATTGTAACAACTATGACGAATTACTTATTCTTATTAAATTATATTCTCCAAAAATCATATCCCTTCAAGAAACCCACCTTTGTTCAGCTCATAATATTCCAATCACAATTAACTTTAATATTTATTTACACAACTCATCCCTAAGGCCCTATGGTGGGGTTGCACTACTTATCCATAACTCCATCCAACACGATAAAATTACATTACATACCGACATTGACGCTGTAGCAGCTCTTATTACCTCTAAGAATAAATTCACAATAGTCTCAACTTATATTCCTCCCCAACAGCACTTCAGCAACCGCTGCCTTGAAAATATAACCAACTTCTTTTCTCACCCATATATCATTACAGGAGACTTTAACAACTGGCACCAAAGATGGGGCTCAGCTACTAACAGCAAAAGAGGTAAAATAATATCGAAGTTCATTGACAATTCTCAACTTATAACACTCAATGACGGATCACCCACACACTATAGTGCTCGACACACTTTCACCCACATAGACATTACCTTTTGTTCACCAACTTTAGCAATATTAGCCCAATGGACTATAGAAGAAAACCTATTCGGGAGTGATCGTTTCCCAGTTATCATTACTCTTTTCAGCACCCAACAAAATTCTGTCCAAAAAATCAGACCCCACTTCAAAACCCAACTCGCTAACTGGGAAAATTACCAAAAATGCTTAGATAAATACAACTTCAACCGACCTATAAGCAAAAATATCAACCAAGAAGCTGCAAATATACACCGCATCATTTTACAAAGCGCCAACGAAACCATTCCAAAATCTTCCTTCCTTACACACAAACGCAACGTTCCCTGGTGGAACAAAAACCTAGAAAATCTAAAAAAACAAAGAAACAAATACTGGTACATCTTAAGGCGCAATATTTCAACAGAAAATATTATAAACTACAAACGATCTAATGCACTCTTTAAACGCGAGCTTAAACAATCCAAACATAAGTCTCTACAAACCTTCACAGGAGAAATCAACCCCAAATCTTCAACCTCAACAACATGGGGCAACATTAGACACCTATGCGGCCTCTCAACAAAACAAAACATACACTGCATCTCATCACCCTATAACAACAACTCCCTACTAACAGATAGATCTCTTATAGCGAACAGCTTTTCTAAGTTTTGGTCTGAGGAATCGTCAGATAGACATTTTCCAAATTTATTTCAATCGAAGAAATCTGAAATTTACTCAACACCTCTTAACTGCACTCCATGCGCAAGCGCTTTAGTAATAGAAAAAACATAAGCCTTATGGAATTGAATATTGCTTTAAACAAACTAAAAGGTAAAACTCCCGGAGCAGACCGCATATCCTACCCTTTACTAAAAAACCTAACAGATTCCACAAAAAACAGACTTTTGAACTTATACAATACCATCTTCAAAAACTACATACCTCAAGAATACAAAACAAGCCTAATCATACCCATACTTAAACCCAACTCTGACAAAACTTTAATAACATCCTACCGTCCAATATCACTAAACCCCTGTAGTTCTAAAGTTCTCGATAAGATAATTGCCAACAGGCTGTGGTGGTTTGTCTCAGCTAACAAACTCATAAACAGCCGCCAAATCGGATTCCAAAGAGGTAAAACAGTATCGGACTCTCTAGTAACACTAGACTATCTGATAACTAAAGCCTTATTAGCAAAAAAACATATATCTGTGATATCGCTAGACTTTGCCAAAGCCTTTGACAAAGTCGGCATACACACAGTCATCAACGAACTTATAAAGTGGAAACTTGGAACAAACATGGTAAACTACGTACTCAGATTCCTATCTTATAGGAAATTAAGGGTGCGGATTAGTGGCTCCATCTCAAATACTCAAGCCCTGCACAATGGCATACCTCAAGGATCGCCGTTATCGGTTATCCTTTTCCTAATTGCGTACAATAAGCTATGCGACACTATTTCAATACATAAGCAATATCAATTCTGCGCATATGCGGATGATTTTGTAATCATAAAAACATTGAATTCCAAAACAACTTGCAACTTAGATGCTAATGATTTAATAAACGACATTCTTAAATGGTGTGAATTTTCAGGCGCAAATCTTTCTATGCCAAAGTGTTCTTGCAACAAATGTTCTTGCAACATTATATCCAATAACTTCACTATAACAAAGGTCAACAATTTAAAAGTACTCGGAATTCATTTTAACCAGAGATATACATGGAGCTCCCACGTAGAAAATCTCACAAAATCTCTTTTTAAACGTTTAAATATTATAAAATGCCTGGCAAGCAAAAGATTCAATTGTAACACCCTCACCCTAATAAGCATTGTTAACTCGATGATTATGTCCAAAATAGACTATGGTATATATCTCTTTGGGTACGCCCCCAAAACAATATTAAATAAATTAAGAACTGTTTACCATTCAGCTATCAGAATAGCACTCGGTGCATTTAAGAGCACCCCAATCAACAATTTATTATACGAATCAAATGTAAAACCCATAGAAACTAGAAGAGACCTGAATTTGTCAAAACTATCTAAAACATTTTTAAAAAGTAAAGATTCACCCTTACATTACATAATCGATAAAGTCTCAAAATCCAAAAAGTCCCCAAAAATACAATCAGCATTATATAGAGCCATTACTCTTTGCACAAAACTAAACATACCATTTTGTCCTATAAAGCTTACTGCTGCAACCTCGCCTCCATGGAGCTTTAAAAATGACTCAATAATAACATCTCTACATAGTACATTAAAATCTTCTACGCCTCATGCTGTACTCCGACAAAGATTCCTAGAAATTCAAGATCAATTCCATAACTTCAATTTCATCTACACGGACGGATCCAAAACCGACCACACTACCTCATACAGCATCACAACCACAAACTCTATTCTAAAAATGTCCCTCCTTCCTCATTATAGCTCAGTTTATTCAGCTGAAATTATTGCTATTCTAGAAGCCTTGTGTTACATTAAAGGAAAAAGAGGCAATTTCGCTATATGTACAGACTCCTTATCAGCTATAGAAAAACTACTATCCAAACCTTATTAGAAGTATTTTAATAAATAACTTTCCTGGACACTCACAGATCCCAGGCAATGAATTCGCTGATAAAGCAGCCAAACATGCATCTAAGGCACCACTCACTCTAACACCTAACTACAATCAAAAGGACATAGTGAAATATCTGAAAGATTTCTTTAAAATAAACAAACTACCAGACTGGACCCAGACATCTCAATGGTATCAAACTATCAATACCAACAAAATGAACATATATAACTTTCTCAACTTTGACCATACTACCTTATTTAACAGACTCGATCTAATCAAACTTGAACGCATTAGATTAGGACACTCCAAACTAACTCACGAACATTATATATATAAAAATATTTCCAACTTATGTTCATTTTGCAATAGTAACGAGATCAAAACCATCCAACACTTTCTTTCAGACTGCCCACACTTTGACAACATAAGAAGGCAGATATACCGTAACACCAATCCTATAGAAACTATTTCAAATCCCTCCCCAGCCGACATTGTTAACCTCATTAAATACTTAAAACAAACAAGTCTTTACCATTTGTTATAAAATCAATTCATTATAATAAAGTAAACATTATACACTTATCGAAATTATGTACAAAAATATTCAAAACGTATTATGCTGACGTATTAAAGTCATTTAAATTATTTCTATTATTCCTCCGTACGATTTTTTTTAGATTATATATTGTAATATAAACACATGTATGATGGTTTAATTATAAATTTAAGCTTAAGGCCAAAGTCGCCATAGCTTTTAATATTGTTAATATTAATTTTTATACTTTATATTAACGTTTTTAATAAATAATAAATAAATAAATAAATAATGCTAAGAAACTTCAAAAATAAAAGTACTGGCATAACTTGTTAAAATATAACACTTAATATACTTGACTGACCTTTTACGAAATAACAATAAACAACCATAAAATCCTTTTTCTTAATCCCGATCATGATAGAATAATAAGGTAGGCTCATATTTTTACGGCTGTTCAAATGTCTAATTTTACACTAACAAAGCTGTGAGTGCTTTAAACGTCAAACAATAAAGTCAGCAACAACAATAAGAAAAACTGAAATTCGAACAGCTGACTTTGACATCTAGCTCACTTCCTCTCCAATATGCTCCTACCTTGTTACTCTATCATGATCCCGACAATATTTGCTCGACTTCTATGAAAATATTTATTTTTCTAGTTTCAAAGACAAAAACTTCAAAAGGACGACCAAAATGATTACAACTCAAATGCTTTGAGAACAAAAACAGTTATATTTTCCAAATTAAAGCACATGTTTTTATGATTAATAGCTCATTAAAAAGTTATTAGCATAACCTTTCCTTTGCTATCCATAACGTTTACTGTTTGAAAACAACAAAAAATAAACACAGGTTTTTAAGCCCCTTTTTGCAAATGTTGTTCCTATAACTTTTAAACCACTTGAGAGCGACGTTTAATTTTTTTCACCATTCAATTTGTTAGCTCAAGCCACACATTTTCAAAAAAAAACCAGGCATAATTGAAGATCACTGGAAACTCAAATTTTACTTTTTTTTTGTTGTTATTATATGTATTTAGACCTTCTAAGTCCAATTATGGAAAAATTTCGGACCGCTCTCAAGTGGTTTAGAAGTTATAGGGGGTACAAATTTGCAAAAATCGTACTGAAATACTAGTGATTTTAATTAAATTTTCCTACAAATCTAAACATTATGGATATCGAAAAAAAGGTAATACTTTAACCTTTTCAATGAGCCATTCATCAAAAGAATCCATGGATTACTTTTGAAGATATTGCATTTTATATAATATGTACATTTGACGGTTTACCCCTCCAGCTACATATATATGGCAGAACATAAAAACTTTTATAAAAAATCGTAAAAACTTACCTAAAAAATAAAAAATTGGAAAACTGAAAAATTGTTATAAAAAATCGCGCGATTTTTTATAACAATTTTTCGCCTGCGGCGCTTTTTGCTCAAACACAACTATTCGTTCATCTTTTTTATTTTTACTGGTATTTTTTGACTTTTTGAGTGTATTATATATGAATAACTTGCTAAATAGGAAAACTGAAAAATTTTTATAAAAAATCGCGCGATTTTTTCCAATTTTTTATTTTTTAGGTAAGTTTTTACGATTAAATTGATTGTTTAATAGTGAATATTCGTTTAAAAACTATGGAGAAATCACAGATTTTTAAGAGCGATTTTTCAAACTTTGATGAATTGTATCTCCTAAACCAGAAGAGAGCGGCTTTCTTGCACCATTGGATTTAGGAGGGCCAAATACATATAATCAAAAAAAAAAAAATTAAAAAGGGGCGTGGGCCCCAAACTAGAATTATGCCGGAAATGGTTTTGGAACAATTGAAGATCACTGGAAATGGACTTTTTTTATTTTTTTTTTTTGGCAAAATGTGTATTTGGAGCTAAAAAAGATAAAGGTGAAAAAATTTCAGGCCGCTCGCAAGTAGTTTAGAAGTTATAGGGGTCAACGTTTGTGAAAACGGGCTTAAAAACTTGTGATTTTTTCTTTTGTAAACAAAACAAAAGTAAACGTTATGGATATCGAAAGAAAGGTGATGCTAATACCTTTTCAACGAGCTATTAATCCTAAAAATCTATGCGTTAATTCGGAAGATATAACTGTTTTTGTACTCAAAACATTTGAGGTGTACCAATTTTGTATGTCCCTTTGCAGTGTTTGTCTTTGAAACTAGATAAATAAATTTTTCGCCTGCGGCGCTTATTGCTCAAACATAACTATTCTTTGGTCATTTTTATTTTTACTGGTATTTTTTAACTTTTTGAATTTATTATATGTCAACCACTTGCTGAATGGGAAACTGAAAAATTTTTATAAAAAATCGCGCGATTTTTTATAAAAATTTTTAGCCTGCGGCGCGTATTACTTATTAAACATAACTTTTCCTTCGTCTTATATTATCATTGAAGACTATGGAAAATTTTTGAAAAAAATTTGGCGATTTTTTACAAAAATTTGTTGCCGCCATTGGCGCTAATTACTTTAAAACAACTTTTTTATCAATCATAATTGCATATTACACTTCGTAAAATTTTTATAAACATTTTATGTACCTTTTACAACATTTTTAACTCCAAGGGGGTGTGTAGGGTGAATGGGAGGGTGGGGGGAGGGGGGTCGACCACAAAACCACCCCTTATAGGTGTACTAGTTTGCTTTGCCACAAACTTAGGTTTGCTTGCACAAATAAGCATTCATATAGCATATTTCCATAAAAAAACGACACTTATTTTAACTGAAATTTCGTAACTTTGATGAACTGTATCTCCGTAACCATAAGAGAGCGGCCTTTTTTTTCTTGCCATTGTGTTTAGGAGGGCCAAATACATATAATCAAAAAAAAAAAATTAAAAAGGGGCGTGGGCCCCAAACTAGAATTATTCCCAATTTGGCCCTAAATAAATTAATTTATTACTAACCTAGACGCAAACTCAGCAATACACTACACTAGTCGCCACGGTATTATGTTTACTTTCGTTTTCAATCGTTACGGATTAAATCGTTTATTTTGGTCAGGGTTTGAGTCATCTGCCTTACATCTCAATGTACATAAAGCCAAACATTCTACTTACCTTAAAATTTGATTTAACTGTAACATACATATCATATTCTTTCTTCATTGACGTATCCAAAGCTCTCTTTTTAACATAGTTTGAACTAATACAAATGGCTTCAATAAGATTTTCAGTCATTACACTGAGAATTTATTAACTTTGTTAATATTTATATACGTACGTCACAAAGAGAGGATAACGTACAGTGCATTCAGCAGAAAATTTGCTGCGTAGCTGCTACCATGGTTGAATAACAAGGTTGCTTCAAAACTGACTGTGCTCTCTTTCGCTTATCCGAAAGTGTCAAAATCAAATGGCTGCTGAAAAACAACAGCAACAACAACAACAGCTCAAGCAGTTCGCTTTGACATTTACGGCAGTCACGCTCTCCGTCTTGCTACTACCTTAAAGTGCCCCCACACTATATGTTTCATACATATGACATGCCAAATTTTACAGATAGCTTTGACATACATATAGTGTGGAACATATGGAATTCAAATTCTGACAAGTCGTTTGTATTTCCGTATGTACAAATTTGAATTAGAACTGTTTCTAAATTCATCTGTTTTTCATATGTAAGAGTTTGAAGTTTGAAAAAAAACAATAACATGCCATAAAAAAAAAAATCAAAAAAAAAGTAAAATCTAATTATTTATTCCACAAATTTATATTTTTTAACAATTATTTAGATTGATTGAACAGAAGAAATCATTTTGCAACTTATTGAGCACTGGCGTGGCTTCGAATGGACGAAATTGCCGGAAAACTCAAACATTTAGCAGAAATATCGTGTCAGATAGTCTGTGGTCAAAAGAAAGGAGCTGTTTGACAAAAGTTCAATATTGACATACATATGAAATTCGAAATGAAATTTGTTTGACAAGTCATTTGTGTTGAACATATAGTGTAGGGGCACTTTTATTCAGTGTACCCTGGCTGCTACACATACAGTGCATTCAGCAGCAAATTTGCTACGTAGCTGCTAAACAACTTTCCGGCTGAATGATATGTAGCATAAACCGTTCACATGAAAATATTTTATGCTACCTCGGTTGAGCGGTTTATAGCCTAGACACATTGACTGCGGCTGCAACACAACAACACGAGGTGAAAACAAAAATGTTGGCATGTTGTCTACGACTTGATTAATTTGGATGCAGCGCGATAAGCCGTATTTTCATATATTTGTATTATTAAACATCGAATTATCATTAACAAACAAACATTTAACACAAACACAATGAGAATGAACAATAAAAAACACAAAAGAAGCACGAAATTAAGCGAAAACATTAACTAATGCTGGTGTTCTTACTCTTGTCGCACGTCACAAAAACAAAAAGTTCTAAATCGACGACAGTAACATTGCTGCAATGACGCATTGTCGTTGCAACATTTTCACCACATTCACCTCCATAAGAATAGCATGTAAGAAAAATTTGACGTTTGACGCAATGCTGCAGCCATAGTTAATGTGTTTAGGCTATAACGCTCACTTCATTTTGACAGATAAACAATGAGTTTGTTGGAAATTTGACATTTCGCCAAAAAACCCATTCAGCAGAAAGTAGGTCTGTTCCCGTACTTGAACATTCGTACGAATTCGCACGAATTCGTGCTATTTTCTACGATTTCCTGTTCCCGTACCCAAAAAAATCGCAAAAGAGAGCGAAAATGTGAAATCCAGTCCTTGTTAAATGTTGCTATTTTCTGCTACACAAATTTGGAGTTGCAAAACTCGCAGCAATTAGCAAGTGCAATATTTTGACAGCTTATGTCAGCCATTAAAGCAACATGTCGAGAAAAGTAGAAATTAATTGTTCCACATACACATTAAGCAGAATAAAATGTGTGTATATTTTATATTATTTTTTCCAATAACAACTAGCGTATTTTCTTCCTTAGATATCAACTATAGCAATTCTGCCACCAAAAATTTGTTGAAGTTTCATCAAAAGTTGCAACTTTTTGCAAAAAACCTGTTCCCGTTCTTTTTGCAATTTTTCACGCAAAGAGAGCACTTTTTTACTTACTCTCTCAAATTTTTCAACTTGCGAATTTCTGCTACAAAAGTACGGGAACAGACCTAGTATCAGTTTATGCTACTTCGCTACCTGAGCGCTTTTTCGGATTGAATGCACTCATAGATGCCAACTTAGAGTGATAAATCACTTTTCGTTTTTTTGAGGGCCGTGTGACAATGTGTGATTTCTGAAATGAAGCGAGTGATTTTTCACTCATGCGTGATTGCTTTAATCACACATTTTATTGTTAAAGATTGCGTTCAAGTAAATGCGATAACACATATATTAACGAATAAACCCAACACTGCAATTGAAATTGGCTAACAAAAGGTATAAAGTTTTCATATCTAAATTTTGATCTAGCGAATAAGATATTAATAAATTTTTAACAATAAACTTTTGCTACAATAACCAAATAACAGAAAACATCTCATTATTTGTAAAATTGTATGGCATTAAATGCTCTTTTATGGCTAAATCGCAATACTGCGTAAGGTCGGTCGTACGTTGACAGCCCGAGTAGAGATCAACGTGTTCTTATGGTGCAAATCTAAATTCGACCTCAAGCGTTGGTCCTACTTTATATCGTAAAACAAGAAGAAGAGATAAAATACTTTCAAAGTACGATCTAACGGGATAAGTAGAAAAATGTTCTACTCGGTCGTGCGTTTGACATTTCTTCATATAGCAGAGTTGCATTTTCGTTGAAAGCGCTTAAAATGTGGGTGTTTTATCGTTTCACTGGCAAAGATAGATTTTCGTGGGATTTATTTTATTATCGCTGGAATTTATGTTTTATATAATTTTTTTAATAACTCATGCTATTTAAGTAATCAAATGAAAATTTTGATAAAGTTAATCTATTTGTATTATTTTTCTTCAAATTATCTTTGTATAAATATGCGTTGGCGAAACAGGTAAGAACAACTTTTGTGGGCATGTTTGTATAGCTGCTTTTATTGGCATCGCCAAAATTACAGACGCACGATCTGTCAGCGCAACATTGAGTTTTGATAATTTATTGGTCGTGCGTTCTGACAGCTCATCTCGTAAAGTTTATGCAACGTCGATATAAAGTACGATCGGCGCACGACCGACCTAACGCAATATTGCGATTTCAGCATTATGCTGTAATATTGGAATTGCTTCTGAGTGATTTTCTGTTCTGTGTGTGATTTTTTGTACTGTGTGTGATTTTGCGTTATTCAGTTTGTCTATGTGCGTGATTGTTTTGCTGTGAGTGTCACACGAGTGATTTTTATGCAGGCTTCAAATCTGCGTTTTTGTGTGCCACACGTCGGCCATTTCCACACAAGTTCGATAGTTAAGAAGCTAGTTCGCCAGTTTGGCACACTAGTTGGCTTGTTGACAAAAATTTATGATTTTCTCTGTCCAACAAAGCAAAAAAAACATTTCTATAGTCATTACGAAACCAGGGTTGTATTGAAACATAAGTGTACTACTATGTGCAGTACATTTTAATGATTGAATTACGATATGAGAAATGTTTGGTATTTTTTGTTTTCTATTTGGTAGTCTCTATGTAAATTGCATACAGTATACGTGATAACTTTGTTTGGATTCAGTAAAAAATTTGTTTCAAAAAAAAGTAAGCAGGTGTATAGGACTTGGAGAGCATTTTTGCTATATTTTCCCCACAAAAACTAATTTTATTTCGAAGCAATAAATACTTTGTTAAGAGAACATTTCTACTCTTCTCAAATCTAACCCTGTGTGTGCCAAACAAATTCCGTAATTTGAACGCTCGCTTTCTCGAACACATACAAGCCGCCATATTGCTTGCCACACAAGTTCCAGATGTGAAAGCCACATTATATATATGTTGTGTGATTTAGTGATTTCGCGTGTGCATTTTGGTTGGCATCTATGGGTACACATTTTTCCGGCTGAATGGCATAGATGCCAACTTCGTGTTATAAATCACTTTTCGTGATTTATTGAGGGCCGTGTGACAATGTGTGATTTTTGATATGAATGGAGTGATTATTAAATCATGCGTGATTTTTTAATTACTCACTTTATTGTTGAAGCGTGCGTTCAAGTAAATGCTAAAACACTAATGCAGGCTTCTAATTAGCGTTTTTGTGTGGCATACGGCAGCCATATACACACAAGTTCGATAGTTAAGAAGCTAGTTCGCCAGCTTGGCACACAAGTTGGCTTGTTGACAAAAATTTTTGATTTTCTCTGTCCAACAAAGCAAAAAAAAAAAACATTTCTATAGTCATTGCGAAACCAGGGTTATATTGAAACATAAGTGTAGTACTATGTGGATTACATTTTAATGATTTAAGTACGATATGAGAAATGATTGGTACTTTTTGTTTTCTATTTGGTAGTACTCTATGTAAATTGCATACAGTATACGTGACAACTTTGTTAGGATTCAGTAAAAAATTTGTTTCGAAATAAGTAAGCAGGTGTGGAAGACTTGGAAAGCATTTTTGATTTATTTTCCCCACACAAAAATAATTTTATTTCGAAGCAATAAATACTTTTTTAAGAGTACATATCTACTCTTCTCAAATGTAACCCTGTGTGTGCCAAACAAATTCCGTAATTTGAACGCTCGCTTTCTCGAACACATACAAGCCGCCATATTGTTTGCGAACATGAGTTCCAGATGTGAAAGCCACATAATATTAACGAACAAACCCAACACTGCAGTTGAAATTTGCTAACACAGGTAAAAAGTTTAAATTTTGAAAAAGTTAATATTACATTTATATTGCAAATTCTGACAATTTAAATTAGGTCCACTCATATATTTTATATTGAATTACCAAAAATTTTCATATCTTAATTTTTTTCTAGTTAATAAGATATTAATAAATTTTTAACAATAAACTTTTACTAATATAACCAAATAACAGAAAATATCTAATTATTTGTAAAATTGTATGGCATTAAATGGCATTAAATTATGGCTCTTTTATGCTGTAAAATTGGAATTGCTTCCGAGTGATTATCTGTTCTGTGTGTGATTTTTGCGTGATTTTCTTTTCTATGTGTGATTTTGCGTGATTTTTTTTTCTATGTGCGCAGCGTTGTCAGATGAATATACCTCCAAAATTACCTTATTCTCGCATTTAATTCTCTCAAATTACCACACGTCAAAAATACCTCAAAATTGTGCAAATTACCACAAAATTACCCCAAGTCAATAAAATACCTCAAATTACCTCAAAATCGTGCAAATTACCACAAAATTACCGCAAGTCAATGAAATACCTCAAAGTTGCTTAAAATATCACTTTAAGCAGTGTTTATAGCAAAGTATGAAATGATGTGACGAAAGTAAACTTAAATTGCAACATATTAATTATCAACAGTTAATAAAACAATAATTTTTAATAATTCAATTCTTTATTGAGTTCTAAAATTATTTCTCAGAAAATAATTCGCACTGCTCATCATAATTTTTCTTTTAACACATTCATAATATTTAAATGAGCCTAAAATGTAAAAGTACTTTAATCTTACAGAGTTTTTTAATAACTATGCGACAATGATCTTTTTCTTCCAGACATAATTATTTTATTTTTCACTTTGCTATTAAAAATTATTTACGTTCCTTTGTTGTTAAATATTGAAAACACTTTAAACACAAACAAACTACCAACAAGAAGAATGAAGAAGAATGAAGAATGCATCAACAAGCACATTCTCTCAGTTAACCTTTTCTGTACACATTGCATTCACGCGTACTTCTACCACAGTAGGTAGAAATCTCTTTTTGGTAATGTGAGGTATTTGTGGTAATTTCGGTATTTTTATTCTCTCGCGTGGGAAAAGTCGCACATGTGGTAAAAATTTTCTCGCATGAGAATTTTTCTCACATAAAGCGATGATTTTTACTTTCTCCCGCAGCATCTCGCAAGAGCTCAAAAAATACCGAAAGCACTATTTATAGTGCAAAACTGGTAACGCTGTATGTGCGTGATTTTTTTGCTGTGAGTGTCAAACGAGTGATTTTTATATCTATGTTCTGTGATTTAGTGTGTGAATTTTGGTTGGCATCTATGCTGAATGGTATGTAGCATAAACCATTCACACAACATGTTCCCTGAGCGGTCGCCACCTTAGGTAGCGAAATTTTTTATGCTTTACGCTTGCTTCATTTTAACAAATGATGAATCAGTTTGTTCGAAATTTGACGTTTCGCCAAAAAACCCATTCAGCAGAAAGTATCAGTTTATGCTAGTTTATGCGGATTGAATGCCCTCATATTTGACCTTAAAGCTTAACTTGTCACTGTGGTCACCTTTCACAGATGACAAATTCATGTGATAAATCACTATTCGTGAATTTTTGAGGGCCATGAGGACAATGAGTGAATATAATATCACACTATAATGTTAAGAGTGCGTTCAAGTATTTGCGAAAACACCCATATTAACGAGCAAATCAAATACTACAATTGAAATCTGCTAACACAGGTACAAAGTTTATACTTTAAAAGTGTTAATATTAAGTTTGTATTACTTGATTTAATTTTTGATCAAGTAAATAAGATATTAATAAATTAGTAACAATAAACTTTTACTTATGTAACCAAATAACAGAAAATATCTCATTATTTGTTAAATTGTATGGCATTAAATCAGGGGTGCGCAAACTAATACATTCAAAGTTTTGTGTTTGTGTTGCACAGCTTTTGTTTTTCAAGTTTACACTGAACGAAAAGCACGAGTTAGTTCATTGCTACAATCACAACATATGTTCAGGCGCTGTTTGAACTTCATGCTTAAAGGTTGCGGTCGCTTGCTACTGCGTTGACATATTCAATACTACAAGCTTCGTTTAAAAATTAGGTAAAATTCTACGAATTAATTAAATCCCTATTATTTAAAAACAAAATATTATTACAGACAAACAAATACAATAAACAAACGCATATTCATGCGTATGAATGGTAGTTTGTCGATTTTAATAAGGCAACGCAGGAGCAAGCGACCGTAACCTCACAGCATGAAGTTCCCACAGCGACTGATCGTGTGCTGTGATATCACGAATGTGAATAAATATTCAGTGTAACAGTCCGAGTCTCGAATGCAACGCTTTTTCGACTGAAAGCTATCGTATGCATGTGAAAGCTATCCGCCCATGGGCGGCCTTTTGCGCATGCCTGCATCAAATGCTCTTTTATGCTGTAAAATCGGAATTGCTTCTGAGTGAATTTCTGTTCTGTGATTAATAGCGTTTTCTTTTCTCAACGAAAAGATTTTTTTTTTTCATTTCATTTTGACCTGAACGCACTGAATTTTGACCTGTTAATAGCTGAGAATAGATCACAAAATAGGCAACATTTTTTGCAATGGTTTTGTGTTGGCAGCCTTTCATAAAAACTTCAAAAGAATTAAAGAAGCATAATATTTTTATATTTACGTCATTGTTTATTTTTTTTTGTTATTACCACCAACATACCAGCTGCAATCAAAGTTATATACATTGTTGCCTTAAACAACAAAATTTACCAGGAACAGCTGCAAACTGTAGCTGCGTATGCTGCACTTGTTCCGGCTGGTCTGCGCGGTGGACAGATGGATGCCATTATGCCGGCAATGTAATTTCGGCTTTTTCCACTGATGGCATATATGTTCCACGACATGTCAACCTCAACTGAGGCGAACCTATTAAGAAACCGGCCTAAGACGTTAATCAATTGTGCTGCTCTGGCTTCCAGTTAGTTTTAAATGGCGGTCAAGATATTATCATAGGCAAAGCTTAGATTGTATTAACTGGTGGTGTAGAGAACATGTCACAAACTCCAGTTATTGCTCGCAATATGCGTTTCGGTACCATGCTTTCTGCCAAAAACTACCGAGGACCTTACTTATTTGTCTTCGTTGTACAAAAAGATGCCGTGGTAAATTATGGCACTGCTTTCCACATTTTTGATGGCGCAACCTCTGTTATATATAACAGAGTATACGCCTCTTAGGAAGCCGTTAAGGAAGATAACTTCTAACCTTTAGCGCACTTTGTTCTCTACTCGTATGATGGAGTAAAGCTAGAGATTATGTGCGTTAGTTCAGTGCCTGCCATTCAAAATGATCTGAAGGTGTCTGGCAAGCAACTGCAAGACATTGATCTTAAAGAAATTAACGAAGCTTTTGCTGCACAAACTGGCCTGCGCCGATGCAGTTGGCTTCGACATATTCTAATTCTGGTGTTAGTGCTTCACGCATCTCTGCTCATTTTGTTCACGAGATGCAACGAAGAAGCTGAAGTATTCAATTGGCTCTGCGTGCATTGGAGGTGGTCAGCACATCGCTTTGCTCCTGGAAGTTTGTTAATTTTTTTCCATCAGATATGGTTTATATGTTTTTCAAATCATGTTGTTTAAATGCTTGTGTATATATTCAGCCAATAACATCTTACTACTTTTAAGCTAAAGTTTTATAAAATATATTTTGTATCAACATTTTAAGCTTCAAATATAATTATTGTCTGAAAAAACGATTGACATATCAAATGCGAATTTTATTTTTCGCCAGAAGTTTACAGAATTTTTATATTTTCCGTTAAAAAGCTCAATCTTTGCTCAACTGTCAATGGTAACGTTAACGTTAACGTTGTTTATTCAGTTGGTAGTATTTGAGGTCAGAATTTTTTGAACCGTCGAAGTAGAGCGGACAGAAATTCTGCATTTTTTCTATTTTTGAGGTCAACATTTTCGACAAATGAACACGATTCAATTTCAGAGGACAAAATTATATTTGAGAAAAGAACGAAAGAAATGTAAAATACTCAAAGAGGGCAGAAAATATTCAGAAGTTTTTTGAGAAAAGAAAACGCTATAAGTTATTTCGTGAGTGAATTTTGGTTCGCATCTCTCCCACGTTTAGTGGAAAAATCACATTTGTGTTAATTTTTAAGTGCACAGAAAATTAAAATTACCATGGTATCTTCCATGATAGAATTAGAGAAAGGTAGTCCAGATATTTGACATACCCTTAATTGTTGTAAACAAAAAATATTCTCTCTAAAAAAATAATGATAAGCAGGGTTGTGTTGACTTCGTTATTTAGGGTTGCGTTGCGTCTTTTAGCTTAAAATGTACTTTTTCGATGTAATTACAAACAAAACTGTGTGCATTGCTAAGGGCCAGTTTTACGACAATTATTTAATGACTGACCAGAGGTTAACAAATAGATTTGAGTTTCACAATCAAAGTTAACTACAGATTAAGCCACCACTGGTGGCTTTTAATTCAAACTTAAGTGTTCACTTCTTTTATAGAGGGGATTTATACAATGTAACTCGTTGCATTGTCAGTTGCATTTTCAAATTACATGATGATACTGCGTTGCAGAGACTTTGCTTTCAAAATTTCATCAACAACGAATTATGAAAGTATAACGTCAAAAAAGTTTAACGAAATCACAGCCCGCGAGACTTTTTGCATTCTTGTCATATAAAAAATTCTATTTGAAAATTGAAAGTAATAAAAATAAAGTTGCTTCAAGAATTATTTGGCATTAAGCTCAAAATATAATTCTTAATGTTTTTTAAGAATTATTAACTTAAATTAATTAATGTTAGCAAAAAACAAGGAATTATATGAAGATATAAGATATAATTGAATATATGATATATATGAAAAGAAAAGTATTAAAGCAAATAACAAAAACATGTTTGATACAGTGTTGCCATATTTTGTTTACACAATTGCCATTTGTTAACTTAAGCCATTAGTTAAATAGTTAACTGACAGCTTTTAGTGGAAACGTCAAAAACTATCGCCCGATAAACTTTGGCGGCTAATTTGAGGCGGGCTTTCCCTTTGGTCTTCAAGCAAAGTTTTGTGCGTTGGGTTTGAAGCCCACCACATAAAAAAAGATTTCGATGAAACGTAAAAGAATAAATGAAAGAATGGTCCTCAAATCTGATGACGACTGCCGCAAACGAAAAACTGATAGTGATTTACGGATATCAGGGTTGCTTACGGCAAGCATCCTGTGATATCTACTACAGCGGCCATGTGGAGAAGCACGAGTTTGGATGCGGATTTGTAGTTGGCAACAGAATACGGCATCATGTCGTGCGATTCACTCCTGGAACGAACGACTTGCCATAATCCGCTTCAAGGCAAAATTTTTTAACATAAGCCTAATATGTGCGCATGCTCCGACAGAAGAAAAAGATGACGAGATCAAAGAAAGTTTTTACGAGTGCCTTGAAAACGCAAAAGAGCGCTGCCCCCGTCATGACTTAAAAATCGTGCTTGGTGACTTCAACGCCAAGGTGGGTAAAAAAAACATATTTGGTCCAACATTCGGAAAGTTCAGCCTCCACGACAACACATCCGATAACGAAATGAGGTTGATTGACTTCGCCGCAGCACGAAACATGGTCGTTAGTAGCACTAGATTCAAGCATCTCAGTATTCATAAGGCCACCTGGTTGTCCCCTGATCAAAAAACATGTATCCAAATTGATCACGTTTTGATTAACGGAAGGCACTCTTCCAGTGTACTAGACGTACGCACGATTCGTGGTGCTAACATACACTCGGATCATTATCTTGTCGCAGCCAAGATCCGCACACGTCTGTGCGCAGCTAAGAATGCTCGCAATCCTACACAAAGAAAGCTAGACATCGACAAGCTGCAGTCAAAACGGACGGCCGACTCTCAATCCTGCTTCAAGAAAGCACTCCTCCGATCGACGATATATGCGCACAGTGGACGCACATATCCCACTCTATCCGTACGGCAGCCGAAGAGGTGATAGGCTACCATCGCCCTCGCCGAAACCAGTGGCACGACCAGGAGTGTCGCGACGCCATTGCAGAGAAGGACACCGGACGAGAACGCCATTGCAAGGACGAGAATAGGAATCTAGTGATAGATATCCAGAGTACACTGATGTTATGGAAGGAACACTTCTCTAGTCTTTTAAATGGCGACGCTGACAACAATCCCGACAGTGGAGATGATATCCCAGAAACCCCAATTATGGATGACAGCGTTGCAGTTCCGCTGCCCGACTATAACGAGGTCTAAACAGCTATAGCTCGGCTTAAAAACAACAAAGCCGCAGTAGCCGATGGCCTACCGGCTGAGCTGTTTAAGACCGGTGGCGAAGCTATGTTTAAATGCATTCACAGACTTATATGCAGAATATGGTCGGAAGAATGCATTCCAGATGATTGGAACCTCAGTGTGCTCTGTCCAATCCACAAGAAAGGCGATCCCACCATTTGCGCCAACTACCGTGTGATTAGCCTTCTTAATATCCAATATAAGGTCCTGTCGAGCGTATTGTGTGAAAGAATAAAGCCCATCGTCAACCAACTGATTGGACCTTATCAGTGCGGCTTCAGACCTGGAAAGTCCACCATCGACTAGGATCTTCACGCTCCGACAAATCTTTTAAAAGACCCTCGAGAAACAAATCGACACACACCATTTTTTTTATCGATTTCAAAGCCACCTTCGGCAGTCCAATAAGGAGTCACCTATATGCCATCATGTCTGAATTTGGTATTTCTGCGAAGCTAATACATCTTTGCCGGATGACACTGAACAACACCAGCAGCGCAGTGAAAATCGGGAAGGACCTCTCCCTTCCTTTCGATACCAAGCGAGGTTTCAGAAAAGGTGATTCCTTATCGTGCGACTTCTTTAATATAGTCATGGAGAAGATCATCCGAGCTGCAGACCTGAGACGCAGCGGCACAATTTTCTATAAGAGTGTTATGCTGCTGGCGTATGCAGATGATATCGACATCATTGGTCACAATACGTGCGAAGTCAGTGCAGCATTCTCCAGGCTAGAAAAAGAGTCGAGGCGAATGGGTCTTGCAGTGAACGCAGATAAAACGAAGTATCTTGTGTAAACAAACAAACAGTCGCAGAATCTTGGAAACCACGTCACTGTTGACAACACCTCCTTTGAGGAAGTGAAGGACTTTGTTTACCTGGGATCCAGCATTTACTCCTCCAACGATATCAGTATTGAGATTAAACGAAGGATATCTCTTGCCAACAGGTGTTACTTTGGGCTCAGTAGGCAATTGAGAAGCAGAGCTCTCTCTCGAGGAACAAAACTGACGCTCTATAAGTCAATAATCATGCCCGTCCTACTATACGCATCACAAACCTGGACGTTGAGCAGCTCTGATGAAAGGACTTTGGGAGCGTTCGAGAGAAAAATCCTTCGCAAGATCTATGGGCTAATCTGCGTCAATGGCGAGTACCAAATACGATGGAACCACGAGCTGTATGAGCTTTATGCCGACATCGATATAGTCAAGCGTATTAAAATAGAGCGGCTTCGCTGGCTAGGTCATGTTGAGAGAATGAACGACGAAGCTCCAGCAAAAAAGATATTGGATTCGGTACCCAGCGGTGGCCAACGCAGACGAGGAAGACCGCATCTCCGTTGGAAAGACCAGGCATTGGATAACCTGGCAACGCTTGGAATTTCCAACTGGTGCCAGCAAGCGCACGACAAAAGATGCTGGCGCAAATTCTTAGACGAGGCCAAAACCGACCAACGGTTGTAAGAGCCATCTAAGTAAGTAAGTAGACAGCTTTTAGTTAGTTAAACAATTGCCGATATAATGGTCGTGAGACTGGCCCTTAATTAAGTATGGTACGGCGATAAAAGTTGTTAAAAATTTTGAAATATTTTTTAACTGTCAATTTAGTGAAATTCGTTATTATATATATATATTTTTTCTGTGTGCTATTAATTTTGTGTAATTAATATTGTTTGATTTTAATATGCCTTTTACGTGCCCAATTTGTAAATTTCCACAATTTTAAAATTGTTTTGCAAACTAGAATCATCTTTTTGCTGTCGACGACTTTAGTATATCTTTAGTTACGCATTTTTCATACTTAAGTTGAAAGTAAGTATGGTCAATGAAATGCATGTTCAGAGCTTACTTACTTAAGTAAGCTTATACTCTGTTCGAAATTGTTCTTCTTTGGTTTAAGTTGTGTGTTACGAAATTCAGTGATCAACTCGTTTATTTTTTTGATGAGAACTTAATTATACAATACAAATATAAATATTTGCTTGTTGAAAACTAAATATTGTTTGTTATCGTAACGATACTTTACAAACTGCTTACATAAAAATAAAAGAAAATATATTTTTAATAGCAACTGAATCAAATTCGTTAATACGTGTGTTTCTGTGTGTTTAATCTCCGCGTTTTATACTTGTGCCTTTAATTTCCGCGTATATAATTGTGTATATGTGTTTTAAGTGCGTGTCGCTGCTTTACTTAAATTAAATTAAATTAATAAGCTTTCCTCTAGCTGTGGAATCAAAAATATCAAAAAAAAAAAAAACAACATTAAACATACAAACATTATTGTGCCTTGTTTTTGTTCATTTTTTTTCTGTCATTTTCTGTTGGCTGAAAATAAGGCTAGAGGTGTTCTTGGTTTCATTAGAAAAAAAAAGATGGGCTAAAGAATTCAATGATGCCTTCACTACTAAATTACTAAATATATCTCTCGTAAGACCAATCCTTGAATATGCTTCCGTAGTATGGAACCCTCAATAGAACGTCCACATTGATGCAATAGAATCGGTTCAAAAACAGTTTTTACTTTTTGCTTTACGTCATCATCGTTGGAACCCAGATATTATTCTTCCTTATTATACTGCCTTTCTTGAGAAGCAGAAGAATGGTGCTTAATGTCACCTTCCTATATAAATTACTTTGTGGTGATATTGACTCCCAATATATTCACTCATCTCTAAACTTGAACATCCCAAGAAGAGGATCTAGACATTTTGTGCTTTTTAAGTTGAGCCAATGCACTTCAAATTTTGCCCTTCACGACCCTTTAATTAACAATAGCTACAGCTTAATTAATTTTTGTGATTCGGTGGATGCCTCGAAACGGAAAATGATTTTACATTTAAATAATTGATAAATTTTAGAATTTTGTTTCAAACATTAACTCGGTAAATAATATTAGCTGCGTTTTTTCCAACATCCAAATCCGATTTCCATATAAACAAAATCTTGTGTACGATTCAGATTATGTTTACTTGTATCACGGCTAGGTGGCGCAAAATCGCATAAGTGAACGTAAAAACCGAACAAAAAAACACAAGAGACGTAAGCATATGTAAGCAAATGACAGCTGACTTAAAAATATGAAGACAACGTGAAAGTAAGTGAAAAATCTTTAATTTTGTTTAAAATATTTTAATGTAAATAAATTATTTTTTTATTCAGGTGCCCATAACAACACATGCGTGGGTTACGGCCGACTTCATCGGCTATCGCCAGGCGCCTCTACTTCTCTCACGCCTTCTCCAATTTCACCAAGCGCCGTTAAGACTTTCTTGTTCTGCTCAATCCATCGGAGACATGGTCTTTCGCTTCAAACACCTTCTTCGCTGGAGATTCTTTATTCATACGATAAACATGACCCAGTCACTGAATTGTATGTAGTACGCTGAACAAAGTAAAGGTTGTCGTAGAACTCGTGGTTCATTGGAAAGCGATAGTCGTCACCAACTCGCACAGGCTCAAAGATTTTGAGAATAACTTTTCTCTCGAACACACCAAAAGTGGCTGCATCTGTTTGCGATACCACCCATGTCTCAGCGCAATAGACAAGCAGAGGTATGATGAGCATCTTGTAGACTGTAGTTTTGTCTAATAAATAAATAAAACAAACTCATTTATACATAAACCTTTAGGAAACAAATCTGGCAGGATACTAAAAGACAGATTAATTTCAGCATGTCATGAAGAGGAAGGTTGCAATGGCCACATTCTGGAGGAATCGGCAAAGAATTCAAAATGAGTGTTGCTATTTTTAATGCAACATTGTAAACGAAATAAAATAAAAGAGAAAACGAGAAAATAAAAGTATGGTGTTAAATTTAAATAACATTTATTCCTTCTAAGTTAATTAACTAAACTAACGCACTTAAACTAAGCTTAAAAATAATAAACTAAATCTAAAGATTTACTGCCGCTGCTATTATTGTTGCTGCAGTTTTCTTCTGACGTTGTTGTTGATGTTGTTTCTGTCGAAATTTTGCTTGGAGTACTTCTGCTGTTGTTTTTGTTTTTGCTGCAAGTTTTTTGCTGTTGCTGGTATTCGTTTTATGCTTGACTATTTGGCCATTTATCGTGGCTGCTTCTGTCGAAGTTTGGCTTGTATTACTTCTGATGTCGTTGCTGAAGATCCTACCTGAAAATGCCATTAAAAGTAAAACTTTTGTTAAACAAATAATTGTTGTAAGCATTTAATAAATACCTTTATTTTTTGTTGCTTGTCCGAATTGCAGATCTTATTTTATTTTTTTTTGGACTTCACTTTTTATTGTATATTATTAATAACAATGCTGTTGACATTTCTTACGTTGTTTTGCAACGCCATCTAGCTGTGATTAGCTTTCAGAGTTGCAAACCAAATCAAAATCTAGATTATGATGTTGTTAAAAACGCGGCTATTGTTATATTCTGTTAAAATGTTGGCTGAAGTAATTCCATATATTCGAGACCGTTTCAGTTGTTTTTCCTTTATAATATTGCGTTTGATGCAGTAAACACCATCGAATATGATATGTATGCTTAAACTTGTTTGTTTTTAATCACAAAATTTTAAAATTTTTCTTATTCATTTGACTTATTAGTTACTTAGTTTGGTGCGCAAGAGTTTATCTCTTTTCCATGCAAGTTAATGCCTGCGTTGGCCCAAATACATATCCAATTAATAACATTAGCACGGTGTTCCAAAATTTCATAGTGACCCGTATATATATACACACGTATGTTTCTACATATTTACACGTATATATCTGCGTTATATTTGGAATTGGTTTGGTGTTTAAGAGTTGAATCTCTTTTCCACGAAGGATCTTGGGTTGGATAGTGGCCGCAAACTTACTAATATTCATATTATTTATAATTACTTTGGTCTCTTTGTTTTAGAGGTTTATGTAAAGTTTACTACTTATTTGATGTTGTTTACTTTTTTAAATTCAAAACTTCTTAATAAATTCGTGTTTTTGTGTAAAATTTTTAAGTTCCGCTGAAAATCCAATTAATGTGCTTAGTGGAAATTCATACTTCGCCAACTGGGTGTGTTGTAGTGCGTAGGTTCTTTCTATCTTTTCCGGTTGATCCGGACTGATTTTAGAATGTAAGTCGTGCATGCGTATAGTGCGGGCTATACGTATTCATGAGATTTCACACTCGAATCTCAATAAAAAAAAAAAAAAAAAAAAAAATTAACTTAAGTATAGTTGGTGAAACTGGCCCTTAAACTGCACTGAATCGTAAATACGTCTGTTATTTTTATTCGTAATGAAAAAATATTATAAAACGTAGTGAACGCAAGTAAATTTGTCTAAATTGTACTACGGAATAGTATGATTTTTGTACAACTGAGCGCCTGTAATGTCGTCAAAAAGTCTCTCTTTTGTAATAATTGTCAACTAAGGGCATAAACTTTCATTTTTGGGAGAAGACGCCAAATGTCTGGACTACCTTATAAATTATTGTACCATGGGTATTTTTTTACCCTGCAGCCAAGGCTTATTTATATAATGTTGCGTACATTTTTGACGTTTTCTCATTTCGGCACCCTTATTTTAAAATAAGACAAAAGAGCGTAGTTATTTCAGCAAAGAACAGACACGGTTGCCTGAATATAATACTGTTTGGTAGTTTTTTGTAGTACTATTTGGTAAATTGAATACTAAAATTTTTGCTTAGTGCTTTTATTGCTCCTATTTTTGTATCTGTAAATTCGGATGTCCTGATAAAATTAAGCCATTGAGCTTGATCTACCCATAATTTTAATGTTGATTTAAGGATTTCAGTATTATACCCTAAGAAAGGTTTAATGAAAGAAATATATATTAAAAAAATCAAGAAAAACTGACCAAATAACTATTTTCAGAGTCGAAACTTGAATTGCATTGAACAACGGTGATCGTTACAACCACTTTTACTTCTAATTTTTACAAAAATCAAAATTTCAAAACATCTTGACTTACCGCCCTATTCTGCTTGTTAGCTTAACACGGCGTTGTTAAGAATCTCTTGTTAATGTTCTTGTTATGTAATGTAAATATTCATATTCTAACAAATCATTAACAACTTGAAAGCTTTTAAAAGCTTTTAAAGTTCACCACGCATGGTGAAAATGCAAATGGCATACATATCAAGCGTCAGCTGTTTCTTACTTATTTCAGAGTTTATTATATCTGCAAGAGAATAATAAATGTTATGAAGTAAGAAATTTATAGATTGTTTCATATTTTATGCTTAAAGTGATACTTTTAAATGCTAAGATATAAAATCTACTTAAATTCTTTGTAATATAGGCGTTTATTTAAAGGCGTTTGAAGTTTTTTTTCATTCATATTGCTCAGTGTGATCGCTTAAAAGAATTAAAACTTATTCCATTCCTCAATATTGTAACATTACTTTACTATTATTCAATATTATATTGATATTTTAACGTATGAACATAAATTTATTTGCTTAACATTGAAATAAAACTCGTTGTTAAGATGCTTTCTGTCATTAACAAAATAGTTAATAAAAAAGCTTTTAATATTTCGCCAGAATACGAAACCTTAACAAGGTGTTAAAATTAAATATTTTGTTAATGTGGTGAGCTTAGTAAAGTTGCCAAAATAGGGCTGTTAATGTGTACACAATATAACAGAAAACTGCAAAAAGCCCCGAAAAATACTTTTTTCTCGAGCAGCACAAAACCCTACTTAGCAAATATGAAAATATTTTTGCTTACATAAAATAAGGGTGCGTCAAAAAATGTACGCAACCTTATATAAATGAGCCTTGCGCTGCAGCTACACGTTCAAGAAATTGCTTTCAAGTTAATCACACATAGTGCTTGTCAAAATTTATTCGAATTGAAAGCAACTGTGTGATTTTCTGTAATGTTCTGTTTGCGGTATATCTGCACTATATACAGCAATCAGTTGCTGCTTTTTGTAGTCGCTGCTGCTTTTGTTTGTTTTTTAATCAGAAGCGGCAGTGATTGATCGAATTTTGCAGTCTTTATGCGTCATTTAAGCTCGTGTTATTTTGACGGCTACCGTTCTCGTCGAATTTTGAATGAATTTTGTTTTTTTGTTAATGATTGAATTTGTTTCTATTATTGTGTTTAACGTCCGATGGTCTCCGTGCTTTCACGAGGAGAAGAGTGACCATGGACGGAAAGAAAAATACGTTTGTTTTATTTTGTTGATTATGGTTGTTTTATATTTTATTTTGTTTAATTTATATCAACAATGGCCCGCTGTCTAGGCGTGGCTGCGACCAAAGTTGGATTTTTATTTTATAATTTTAATCTAAAAAGGCCCGCTGTCTAGGCGAGGCTGCGACCAGTTTAGATATTATTAGCTTAAAACTATATTTCTTTCTTCGCCGTTTCTACGCCTTATTTTGATATCTACGTTTCTACGTCGTATTTTGATATAAAATTAATTACACTTACAATTTTATATCAAAATAAGACGTGTTAGAAAAATGGGCGTCATCCATTCTCGAACACGTACAATTAAAATTCGTACACACTCCAGTTTTGACATTGAATACACAAATACCAAATTTCAGCATTGTAGCTAAAATATTAGCCTCTTTAAAGAGTTTTCATTATTGAGGTTGTATGGGAGGTGGGCGTGGTTTTCATCCGATCCAACCCATTCTCGAACTTGATATTCGCTCTTTAAAAAAAGACTTAAATATGAAGTTTCATTAAGATAGCTTGAAAATTACGGCTGTAATCGTGTCGACAGACAGACAGATGGACAGACAGACGGACATGGCTAAATCAACTCGAGTGGTGATGCTGATCAAGAATATATATACTTTTCTATACCTACCACGCCTCCTTGTGGGCGTTACACACGTCGTGACAAAATTAATATACCCCTCAGCAATACGCGTGGGGGTATAAAAATCTGGTTTGTTAAAAAAAAATTCGCGATTTTTTAATTCTATCAAATAAAGCTTCAACATCATATAAAATTTGTTGACCAAAAATTTATAATAATTCTTGTTTTATTTATTAAGGCGAAACAAAATTTTCTCTCAAGTCAAAAGGAGCTGAGTGTAGATGTTACAAACGTTTGCACAAAGTTAACATATCATAACCTTAAAGGTTAGGGTGTAACAAACAAACATACAAAAGTATAACAAACAAAAGCAGCAGCGACTACAAACATTAGCTACTGATTGATGTATATAACGCAGAAGTACCACAAACAGAAAGCAGCAGAAACTGCAAACAGCGGCAGTCAAATGCTGAGAATAGCATAACAGCACCGCATGTAAAAATTACTTACTATTTCTGCTGCCAATGCTTGATAATGCTATAAACAGACAGCAGCAGCGATGAGACGGCTACAAAGTTAATTCGTTCGGTGCTGCTGTTGCTTCATGAATGTAACAGAAATAAAGCAGCAAAGGAGAAACGACTGTAAAATGCGATGGCTGGCTGCCACTGTAACTGCTCGTTGTTTCATAGCATGCAGAAAATAACAAAGAGAAACTTTAAAAATTTGCAAATACGAGAGCACAGCAACAGAAATATTTTAATGCTTTTACTAATTTGACTACAGCAATTTAAACCCTGGTCCTGTGTGTGAATTTGCTTGATATGTTTTCTATGTGCGCGATTTTTTTGCTGTGAGTGTCACACGAGTGATTTTTATATATATTGTGTTTGATTTATTGATTTCGTGTGTGAATTTTGGTTGGCATCTGTGATTAAATGCTCTTTTATGATTGAATTGATTTTTTTATTTATTTACATGGTTGTATAAACTAAACCTATAAACCTTGACTAAACCCAACAAACTGTATTTTTTATTAGCACTTCGTGATCAACGCATTCAAATGCTTTTTGAAGGTCCAGAATTAGACCGCTAACCTCTGGGTGTCCCATGTCGATACGCGCACATATGTCCTCCAGAGCTTGCGTAAGTACTGGCTGCGTTCCAGATCCGCATCGGAAGCCGTACTGATGATTGTGCAGCAGTCGGATTTTTTCAATATAGGCCGTAATTTGATGTTTGATCAGATTCTCCACAACGTTGTTTCAGTACGTTCTCCACAACGTTGATCGGTAGTAGTAAAATTGGTCTGTAATTCTTCGTATTATTACCACCTTTGAATATGAGAACAAATTTTTGCAATTTTAGTTTCAGCGGGTATATGCTGGTTTTAATCAAACAGGTGTCGCAGTACTTTCGCACAGGGACCAGCTGAGTTTTTAAGAATGACAGCAGATAACCGATCCGACCTCATTGCTTTGTGCATATTCAAGTTTTTTAAAAATCTTCAGCACTATCTTCATTTAGCTGGAATATTACCCGTGCAGTACTAAGCGTTCCAAATCCATTAATATCATCATCATGTTGATGGATTTCAGATGCAATAACTCTAGCACGTTCCACAAAAGCTTTGTTAGGAAGCTTGCCACCTCTGCAGGGTCTGATAGAGCTGCAGCATAGTCATTTTCCATGCTCTCTACTACTGCGGTTTTTTGTTTGCTATTTAGAAGCCAATTGAGGACGTTCCAGGTGCTTTTAATATCTCCCTTGACATCCTGAAGTCGTTTCTTGTAGTACGCATCTATGAGATGCTTGTTCGCTTTGGTGACCAGCTTGGCAATGTTCTCAAGTCTATTGTTATGTGGTATCGTGTGATATACGAAATATTTTTTTATTGAAAGGAATTTAATTAAAACAACAGTTTTATTTCAAGAAACAATTCGTAGTAAAAATTATTGAAAAAATATTTTTCACAAAAGACAAAGAACAAAATGATTGCTACAATTTTAAATTCAACACCCCTCTCAATCGTGTAATCCAAGCTGTGCGAAAATCAAGAAAAATTTTTAAATCCAAAGGCTTCGTAAATATATCTGCAAGCTGTTCTTTTGTTCGAATGTGAACAATCTTGATAAGTCCATTTGCGACACTGTCTCTTATGAAGTGATGTTTGATTTTAATATGTTTTGCTCGATTACATTCAGTGTTGTTCGCCATCCTAATGCATCCTCGGTTGTCTTCATAAATGGTGACAGATTCTTCATTTACTCCGTAAGGTCTTGCATTACCCCTCTTAACCAAATTGCTTCAGAAGTCGCAGCACTTAAGGCAATATTCTCAGCTTCGCTGGATGATCTTGCTACAGTAGGTTGTTTCTTGCTACACCATGATACAGTACATCCGTATAATTTGAATATTAAGTGAATTAACTGATTTCAGTCAGAGTCAGCAAATCTCACAATAGGAACATTTGAGTTTCTCTCAAAACTCATTTTCATGGTCAAAGTACCTTTGAGGTATCTAACAATCCGCTTCAAGTTTTGCCAATGTATTTCACATGGGTTCTGCCGATGCAACAGAATAACAGATATCAGGTCTAGTACTTATCATTATATACATCAAAGATTCAAATAGTTTGCGATACAGTTTATCTGAAACAAAATAATCGCTCTTTGCGGCAAGTTGCAGTCCTTTATCCATTGGACTCTTTAAGGTGTTACAATCTGTCATGCCAAATTAAGAAAGAACTTTCTCAATTCCTGCATCTTGAGATAATTTAAGGCATTCATTGCTAAAGTCTAGTTCAATTCCAAGGAAAAATTTAAGAACTCCGCAATCGCTCATTTTAAACCTCGCTGAAAGATCACTTCTGAGTTTATCGATTGTTGATTTCTTGCTGCCGGCAATTAATAAATCATCAACGTACATAATTTTAATCAATACATCTTCTCATCGAAATTAGTATAGAGGCAATAGTCATGATTTGACCTTTGAAATGACTCAATAAATGAATTGAAGTTGTCGTTCCAGCACCGTGGGACTTGTTTTAGATCATAAAGCGATTTTAACAATTTAAATGCCGTTCCGTCTTTCGCTTTAACACCGTCAAGAGTTGCTAAATAAATTTCCTTGTGTAAATCTCCGTGTAGAAAAGCAGTTTTCACATCGAGTTGATGAAAATGATATTTAATACGCCTTCTCTGTATTTTTGCAAAAATCCTTTTGCAACAAGTCTGGATTTGTATCGAGTTGGATTTCCATTAGCATCCTCTTTAATGCGTAAGATCCACTTCGATATAAGTAATTTTCTATTATGTGGTTACAACTTATACCGTACTCTGATAAGGCGCTGTCTACCATGTGGGTAAAAATATTACTAATCCGACAACCACAGTACCAAATTGTGGACATTTAATTTGAGGTTAAATTCAATCCGTGGCATGCAGGTAAAGTGTGTGGCTTAGCATGTTCGGAGCCGGGGTTCGATCCCCAGCCGTGGCGAAAAGTTTTTTCAATAAAAAATTTTTCTGATCGGCCACCACCTCTCTGCAGACAATGGCAAACCTCAGAGAGTAAATAATGCCATGTAAAGCTTCTTGAGAACATGAGCCGTTCGGAGTCGGCATAAAACATGTAGGTCCAGTTCTCGGTCAATTGTGTGCAAAAATTTAATAACACACACAACACTATCGATCCTAAGAAGCTCGGTCAAAGTCCTTTCAAGGGCTGAAATGGCCAATTTGTTTTTTTTTTTTTTTTTTTTTAAATTCAATCCACCTCCATTGGTAAAGGAGCGAGACCGACCTAAAATCTCTTGCATATAGGATATGCCAGCCTGGTTTTCCACCTTAGAATAGCTTCCAACAAAAACCAACATGAATTGATAGTATAAGCACACATGGCTTGATAAGCAAGCTTATCTTAGTGTCCCGGTATACTATACCGTTATACACTAGTTTGGGTAATTGCTATGACTTGGAAATGTAAAACAAATCCAAGACATAAAGTGCTTCAGTCAAACCTGTTGACTGTCACACTTATTTTATTCCAAAACTGATCGCCTTATCTAAATTAAATTAGAAAACTTGATCAGCCAGCATACAACAGCTGCGTTCGATTCGCCAGTGCTCAACTCGCTTGTGAATAAAACGTCTACTCGTTTAACTTTTATTTGCTCAATAGTTGGCAACACTTTTGTCATGACGACCACATAAATAAATAAATTAAAATTTTTTACCTGCCAAAAAATCAATCGACATAAGACATTTTGAAAATAAACAAGCAAAGAAACTTTAAAGTCGGTCTAGCCCGACTATGGAATACATAAACCTCCAAACATAAATAAATTCTTATTTTTTCAAAGTCCATGCCTTTCTTTACAGTTGTTAACAGTTTTCACTAATGTAGGTTGTATGGGAGTAGGGCGTGTTTGTGGGCGGGTGGCACCCATTTTTTGTGTGCACCTTAGTTTTAATATAAAATTCTCCATACAAAGTTTAATCCCTGTAAGTTATGTAGAAACCTTTTTATGGTATTTTCAATATTGTGAGTTGTATGGGAGGTGGCGTGTTCGTGGGCGGGTGACGCTTATTTTGTGCATACACCTTAGTTTTGATATAAGATCCTTCCATTCCAATTTTAATCCCTGCAGGCCATGTATATACCTTTTTATGGTATTTTCAATATTTTGGTTGTATGAGAGGTAAGCGTGTCCTTGGGCGAATTCCAAAAATATTCAATAGTTCAGATCCTTGGGTCCATGTGAATATATGTATTGTATTGTATCATGCAATTATCTCAACTCCTTCTTCTTATCCTGTGTTGACGGACAACACACAGACAGACGGACGGACAGAAGCACATAGCTTAATCAACCCACGAGGTCACTCTGATCAGGAATATATGCACTTTTCTATACCGGGCTCGCTTATTTCTAGGTGTTACAAACGTTTGCACAAAGTTAATATAACCTGACCTTTCAGGTTAAGGGTATAAGAAGTTGACTGCTTGAAGAAATTTAATTTTGTTTTTGTACTCACATCACATTTTGACAGAATCTATGACAGTCAACTCTATCCCGTACACAAACCAAGTAAAAAATAAGAACTTGGCAACGCAACTTTACTCAACTCAATAGGTAGTTGACTTTCTCTATGCTCAACTAGCTGGAAACTTTGTTGTTGTTTTCTCATATAAATTTTGAAATAAGCGACAATAAGCGAGTATAGGCTGGCGAATCGAACGCAGCTAACATTACCACAATGTAGCATGCTCGATCACAGGGTCTATTATGCATCCAGATCAAACTCCACACAAGAATTAATCTTGTTTACTTCCATTATCACACTCCATGATAATACTCCACGACAATACAACTTGTTAACACTCATTTTTATACAACCAATTTTAACCTCCATTTTGACCATTCTTTTTAACCAATTTTTATTCTTGGCATATCTAGACCCTATCGTTGGAATTTTATTTATTTATTTATCATCACTTATTCTCTTACACCCATTGAGAATATCAGATTTTTATTCATGCCAGTATTTGTCAGTCACCAAACCAGGTTTAATGACTATCCAGGTGCTAACAGTATGTTTTATATCATTTGCTACGAATACGCAGGTATAATAACCAGATTTATGTCCCACTTCCATGATTTTGCAGCTCAAAGTAGGGCTCATGGCAACCTATGTTTTTACGTGACATACATAATTGAACCGTAGTCCAAATACGCATGATACAAGCCTCCTCTTTTTCACTGGCTTGGGACAGGCTAATGGCTTACCATCATCACCACTAGGCAGAGTTGTGCTCACTGAAGAAGAATTAACTGCAGCAGAATTTGCCATTGAACCAGTGATGTAGTCAAACAACTTACTTGGTTTATCTGCGCTCCCTTTCGCTTCGCCAGACAGTAAGCTCTGGAGGATTCTTATTAACAACTTGCGAAGGAAGCGCATCAAGTCCTTCTTCACCAATAACCGCATCCTCGAATACATCTTCTTCTTCCCTGAAGCAAGTTAGAACTGAGTTTACTCCAGAATATTCTGCAACGCCAACATCAGCATCCCCCTCTTGTGCGTTGCTTCACGAAACTGTAATCTCCGCACTCTTTTTATCTGAATCATTTTCAAGTTGAAATGGGAATACTGTTTCATCAAACTGAACATCTCTGTTTGAACATCAAGAACTGAACTGAACTGAACTGAACATCAAGACTTAGGGACATTTTTTTAATATAATACCAAACATACTCTGCCGCCAATGATATTGGATTAACCGACAATTCATTAAATCAATTTCACAATGGCTGCAAATAAACAAAAGAATAAGTGCAAAGATATTAATGAGACTGGTGGCCTTTTCTTCATTCCAGTTGTCCTGAATTGGCAGAAGACAAATTTTGGTTATTGACCGTTTCAAAGTGCCAGCTGGTGTTTTGAGGGTGACAACACGAACCAGCTTATCAGCTCCTGGGTGAGTTGCAATAACACATGCCAAAGGCCACCGATTACAAGGAAACCGCTCATTCATAGTTAGTACAATGTCGTTTACCTTTACATTAAAATGTTTATGCAGCCATTTTGGCCTTTTTTGTAGGCGTGAAAGATACTCAGAACTCCAATGAGACTAAGCTTATCAATATTAGGCTCCGGTGGAGCTAAAAGTGAATCTTCAATTAAAAAAATGGCCTGGTCTTAGTACCAAAAGCTCCTCTGGATCATTAGCTAGTGGACATAAAGGCCTGGAATTCAAACAGGATTCGATCTGTGCTAGTACCATGCTTAGCTCTTCAAATGTTATGGTTTGAACACCGATAAAATGCCATTGAAGCTGATGACCGTTTAAGAACGGTTTTATATTGGAGTTGATAAATGTCTCATATGCCTTCCTGTTCGCTTTAAGTTTTTTTTTCTTTACATAATCCCCTTCTACCAATAAATCGTCGCAGAGTACCAAAGAAAGCATATGCTGTTAAGTCGCCTACAGGCTCCAGATGAATGGCCTTCGTTACTAGGCAGATAAATACAGCAATATAGCCTCTTAGCGATATGCGACCTCTTCCCTTAGATGGTGAAATGTTTACAAGGCCCGCGTAGTCGACACCAGTCGAAGAAAACACTCTGGCTGGTCGAATTCGCATGGCCGGTAAGTTGCCTTTCAACTGCTCTGATAATTTTGGCTTATGTCGGTAACATGTGGCACAGCAGTGGATGACAAATCGTACGATATTTCGACCGTTAATGTTCCAAAAGCGTTTACGTATATTGTTAAGTGTGACTGCTGTTCCACCATGCAATGTGATTAAATGGCTATATTCGTCTACTAAGTTCGTAAAGTGATGCTTCGCTGGTTAAATATATGGATGTTTCTCTCTAAATGGCAGTAAAGCATCTCGGAGTCTTCCCTTAAGCGCAAAACATATTCTTTTCCATCATAAAAAGGTTTAACGGCGAAAAACAACTACGTTCTGGTAGCGACCGAAATGATGAAAGGAAATTCCAATCGCTCGCAAAGTCATCATGTTGAACTAGGCGAACGATATTGACAAGGCTTGGGTTAAGTTCCTCTGCAAGGAGTGCATCAGAGATAAGATTTCCGTTGGCGATAGTTAAAAATAAATCGTTTACAATAAGATATGACGCGTATCAGGCGCGATAACGATGAGAATTTCTCGATTATTAACGCGACATATTGCTTTTGCACGTTGGCGATATTGACTCTTACGTGTTTCATCTCGGTTCCCACTGATGAGAATATTAGGTCCGTGTTTACTTTCGTAGATGGCCAATCGGATCTTAGCAGGCCCAACCAATCGTGTCCACGCCAAAACAACTTGTGTGAGCTTTGCTAGATTAATTCCTCGACTTGAACAATCCGCTGGGTTGTCACCGGAGGCAACATGTTGCCATTGTTCTCTACTAGAAATTTATAGAATTTTATGGATACGGTTAGAAACAAAAAGCTTCCAGCGATGGGGGTCTCCTCGAATCCATAGAATTTGATCATAGGTGATCATAGAATCTGTCCAAAACTAAACATTCGATGGGTCTACACACGGATTTACATTTTGGTTAGAAAATTTAAAGAGTTTAGTTGCCAGAACTGCTCCGCACAGTTCGGGCCGAGGAATTGTTAATTTTGGTTCAATAGGTGTGATCTTATTTTTTGCAATTAACAACGAAGAGTGCGGCCACTGAATAAGCAAGCATTGAAACATCGCTAATAGTGTTATGACACTGGCTTGTTTTCAGATCTTAAAACAAGCAGGGGATATAAGAGACAGCAATTACTTATGTCAATGGGATGTCTGTAGAAAATTGTGTGGAAAATTCAACAGCTGTTGTGACAAAAATATAATTTATTTTGTGTCAAAAATTTACAATTTGTCCGAATTATTTAAAAATAATTACGAGGTCGTGCATCGCAATTGTTTTTTATTTCAATCAAAAACCTTTATAGGCAACCACTTGAAATGCAGAAACAGCATTAAAAGGTACAACGGCAAAAATGCAGAATGTCTGCTTTTAAAATATTTATCTTGTTCTTCCTTCTGCTGTAACAAGGTATTCACAATAACTTTATCATGATTTTAAGCTGGTAGAAGCTGAAAAAGTAGAACATTTTTGTATTTTTTAGCGCTTGATTCGCTTGATTGTACATATAGCGTAGGCAGTCATGTCAACGGCAAATTATAGTGAGCATTTGTCGTTTCGCTCTTAACTTACAATTTAAGCGCTGAAAAATATTAAAACTAGCCAGTGTCATATAGGCATAAATAAATTAATTTCGCTGGAGCTGTTTGTGCTGCTCGTATTTAGCCAACGTGGTTATTTATATACCATTAAATCATTAGAGTAGGGAGCTCTTCTAAATATTAACTCCATGATAATTTTATTGGGTCTGGAACGGGAGTATCCCATCCAAGTTTTAAAGCCCATAACACTTGCTGAGGTGATCACTGGATTAAGCCACCCTAGTGGGTCAAACAAGCGGGCTATAGTAGATAGCATTGACCGTTTTGTTGGGCCATCAAAAAAAATTTCGACGTTGAATTGGTATCGAAAACAATCATTGACAGGGCTCCAAAATAAACCAAGTGTTTTCACCGTCTCATGGGAATTCAGTTGCAACAGGTCGTAAGTTTCTCGATCATCAGCTGGAACTGCAATCAATAGCTCCGGACTGTTGCTTGCCCATTTTTTAAGTTCAAAGGTTCTACTTCTCAGCATGCCAATTATTTGTTCTTGCCGTGTTAACGCTACGCAAACTGAGTCTTCACCATAGAGTATGTCATCCACGTACATATGCCTCACATATGACGACGTCGACAGCTAATACTCTGAACAAGTCGGTCAGAATTCTTGGCAACGATTCCCACCAGATTTTTCGTCGCCGTTTCGTTTACGGTTAGTGAGCATGTATAAATATGAACACATGTTAATTATATTTTGTAGTTTTGTGTCGTTTCGCTACGTTCCATAAGTGGGTAGAGACCTTTTTGGTGTTGCCAAACAATTTCAGTTTAACTTTCACTCTAGTTATGTGGCAGCACTTTAAAGCTTTTACAAGATTGTTTACGTATTGGATGTTGAGAATTCCAAATGAAAACTTTTTCAAACAGTAATCTTTTTCAAGCAATCTACACGTTTTGTTGTTGCTTTCAATGTGAAACTGTCAAAAAAATTGAGAGTTGGAGCGATCAAGCAATCAAGCAATCTGAGCAGAGCTGCTGGGTGGCGAAACAATATTTTTGCTGTGTTTGATTGGCGTGTTGTGCAAGCAGCAAGCACTTAACCAACAATCTGAATCTGAAAGATGTGAGGAACGATATGAGGAGAGATGTAGCTCACATAAAAGTACAACCACAACAACAACAACAACAGCCGCAACGACAACAAAAATAACCACAACAACGACCACAACAATAGTTTTTTCCAAAAACAACTTTCAACAACAACAACAAAAACCACAACAACAATAGTTTGCTTTTAACAACAACAACAAAAACCACAACAGCAATAGTTTGCTTTTAACAACAACAACTTTAAACAACAACACCAGCAATAACAAATCCAGCAACAACAACAACAACTACAACAACAATAGTTTACTTCTAATAAAAAAACAACTTTAAACAACAACAATAACACCAACAGTTAACTCTATCCAACAGCAACAAAAACGACGGCAACAACAACGACAACAACAGCGAGCGCATGAAGACGAAATAGTAGTAGGCTTTGAACAGCAATAACTAACAGTATCAAGCCAAGCAGCAACAACAACAACAGCGGTGCAAAAAAATATAAACAAACACAAAACCAAGAACAATAACAACAACAACAATCGTTGACAACACTGTTTGCGTCAAGTCGTACTTTTTTCATTCGCGATATTTTAAAGTTTCTATTAAATTGTTTTACCTAAATTTAAAGATTTATTTAATTAAAGAATTTAAATTGAATTTGCCGTGGTCTCCTGCATCTGCTGAACATCAATTTTTGCTGAGATTCATCAAGAAAGCGCTAAAATAATCCTTTTAATTATTTGCATATTTCCTTTTATTTATTGCTTTAACTTGTTTACATAAATTGTTTTTGCGTTAGCAACAACAATTTCTTGTAGTACTTGTGAAGTGAGAGCGAAGATTCTTTTCCATTTCTTGTCATTTTCTTCATTGTTTGCTTTTGCTTATTTTCGCACCACAGCGCTTCTCAAACTGTTTGACGTTTAGTTTACCTTATCCTCAAACCATCCTCGTAAACAGGGTTACCATAGAACTTTTTTTTTATTTATTTAATTTAATTTATTTAATAATAATACTAAGGCGCAAACAAGAATTTTAATTATTTTAATTAAAATAAAAATATGTATAGAATAAAATAAAATAAAAATAAATAACTAATTATATTAATTTAATTATTTATTTTTAAATTTCTATTTTTATACCCCACGCGTACTGCGTTAGAGGTATATTAATTTTGTCACGACGTGTGTAACGCCCAAAAGGAGGCGTGGTAGGAATAGAAAAGTATATATATTCTTGATCAGCATCACCACCTGAGTTGATTTAGCCATGTCCGTCCGTCTGTCCGTCTGTCTGTCTGTCGACACGATTACAGCCGTAATTTTCAAGTTATCGTAATGAAATTCAATATTTAAGCTTATTTAAAAAAAAAAGATCAAGTTTGAGAATGGGCCAAATCGGATGAAAACCACGACTACCTCCCATACAACCCCAATAATGAAAACTCTATAAAAAGGCGAATATTTAAGTTACAAAACTTTAATTTGGTATTTGTGTGTTATATGACAAAAATAAGATTTGTTAAAAAAATGGGTGTCATCCACCCACTAACACGCCCACCTCCCATATAGCCCCAAAATTGAAAAATCTATTAAGAGGTAATATTAAAGTTATCAGATGGAAACTCGGTATTTAAGTATTCTATGTCAAAACTGAAGTGTGTTAGAAAAATGGGCGTCATCCACCTACTAACACACCCACCTCCCATACAACCCCAAAATTGAAAACCCTATAAAGAGCGCTAATATTTGTAGTGTGCATATAGGCAACATGTAATTCATAATGTATAAATGCTTCTCAACTGCAGCTAACATATGCTGACTAACCAAGACCGTCGCTTATAGTTATGACACACTAGCAGCGTCAACCTTGAATGTGACGAATTGCAATTTGAGCTGAATACAGCAGAATTGGTATGTGGCTCAATGACTGTCTTTTTGTTTGATGTAATGTTTTGTTTACATTGCAACTATTTGTAAATATCGGTCAACTGCAGTTATTTAAAATATCGGTCAACGAAGGTCGATTTACACATGTCACACTTTTCCATATTTTATAATAATATATTTATATGTATTAAGAATTATAGATATGTATCATTAACTAGAGTAAGAACAAGAATGCCAAAAATCTTGGTATAACTACCAGTACTTTTTAATAAAGAATTCAGACTTGACTTAAACCTAAAATTATGCGCTAGTCGCTATTGATTTATTTCGAGTTCTCAAGTGGGGCATTCTGATGCTCTGAATTGTCGGCAAAGCCTTGCTGCGTTAAATAAATAAGGCAATTTTTCAACCCTACAACATACATATTACATGGCGATCCTGCCAAATCGGCACAGGGACCAATAGAAATAAAATTTAACACAGGGACCAATAGAAATGAAATAAAATAAAAAAAAAAGAAATGTACAAATATGACAAAGAAGAGCTGGATCTGTTATTAGAAGAATACGAGCCAACACAATCCATTGAAGCAGCTACACCACCAGTGTACGTTCCAACGCCTCTAACAGCTGGTCCGAAGCCAATTTCTTTAGAAGAATACAGGAAAAGGACAAAAAAATCTACACCAACAACTGCTGCACCGACTCAAGCAGAAACTTATAAGCCTAAGAAGCGTGGAGGAAAGCAGAGAAGACTGAAAAAGCAGCTTGCTGAACTCCGGAGATTAGCTGGAATAGCTTTTGGTGAAAACAAAAAGAAACTACAAGCGGAAATCAAGTTAACTAGACAACAGATAAAAAACTAAGGAATGGTATGGACAATTGTGCTCCCAAAGGCAAAACAAACAATAATGAGTACCACCAACAACAACAACAACAACAGCAACAATAACAACGGCAGCAGCAATAACAGCGCTGATATAAACACTTTGATAGGAAGTATTTGTATAATTTTTATGTTACTTATTATAATAAAGTGGATAATAACATATTTTAAGAACTATCTCAAAAAACAATTAACTAGAAGTATTACCAACACTGTCTAAAAAAAAAAAAAAAAAAAAACACAAAAAAAATTTTTTTTTTTCAAATAAAAACAATTTTGAATATGATTAAATTTGGAACTAATGCAAAGTACCAGGGATGTTATGGTTCATTGTTCAGCGAAAATTGCGCTTACTGTAAGAAAAAAATAATAGATATAGGAAAAGTATTTTATATTAAGTATAACAAGAAAAGCTGGCATTCACAGTGTTTTAAATGTAGCAAATGTAATTGTAATTTAGTAAAAACAGGTTTCTTAATTGAGGAGCCGGAATTAAAATGTAAGTTTTGTGCATAATGAGCAACGAAATAATAAAATTAAAAGAAATATTAACTACTTTAAAAAAGAGTCCAAATAGAACTTATACAAATGAATATATAAACAAAATCAGACTAATACTACAAAACAGTTTAAAAACAATAGAAGAAGAAACTAGCATCAAAAGCCTGAAAGAGGACATAATAACCTTTTATAATATAGAAAAAGAAATACTAAGATTTTTGAGAGTAAAAGAAACCGCAATGTCAAACTTTGATTTATTAACCGCGGTAAAATTAATACCAGAATTTGACGGAGAACAGAAAAACCTATCTAAATTTTTAAATTTGGTAGAATTCTACGGAGATTCGCTTAAGGATGATAACGAAAAGGCTAAATTGGTTAAATTTGTTTTGTCAACAAAACTAACAGACAAAGTTAAGAATAAATTACTTACAGATTCCAAACCTGAACATATTGCAAGTTTGAAAGCAATCTTGATTAAGAATTACAAATCTAACAAAAATGCATTAAACATTCACGTTGAATTATCAAGAGTATATCAAGGGAACGCAAGTGTCAATGTTTTAGTTGAAAGGATAGAATCTTTAATAGCCACTTTAAATCAAATTCAGATAGAAGAACAGGGTGAAACAAATAGAGAGCTAATAGTAATTTTAAATGATCAACTCGCTCTGAGTGCATTTAAAAACGGACTGAATGACCATATTAAATCGGTTGTTCTAGCTTCAAGAGCCACAAAGTTTAATGAAGCAGTACAAATTGCTACAGCAGCAGAAACAAGGCCAACACAGAATAATGTACATTTAGCCACACGATGGTGGTGACCGTGGCATGCAGGTTAAGTGTGTGGCTTAGCATGCTCGGAGCCCGGGTTCGATCCCCAGCCGTGGCGAAAAGTTTTATCAATAAAAAATTTTTCTGATCGGTCACCACCTCTCTGCAGCCAATGGCAAACCTCAGAGAGTAAATAATGCCATGTAAAGCTACTTGAGAACATGAACTTTAGCCGTTCGGAGTCGGCATAAAACATGTAGGTCCAGTTCTCGTTCAATTGTGTGCAAAAATTTAATAACACACACAACACAATCGATCCTAAGAAGCTCGGTCAAAGTCCTTTCAAGGGCTGAAACGGCCAGTTTGTTTTTTTTTTTTTTTAGCCACACGATACAGATCGAACTCTAACAGAAACAATAACAGAGTCAATAGCTTTAACAGTTACCGATTTAATAATAATAATTTCCAAAACAACAATAATTATCAGCTGCACACAAATAACAGGAATAATTACAACAATAACAGGTTTAATAACACACAGAATAGGGGGAATAGACAATACAATGGCCAAAGATTTGGACATAATAGCGGACAAAGGGTTGGACAAAACCAATCGGGAAACGCAAGTTTCCCCGGTCAAGCGAACCGGGGCAATTTCGTGCGGCAAAGACGGTAAATTTAGCACGCACATTGTGCACAACAAATTTTGTGACACTTCAAATAAAAGACGAAAAAGGAACATTCACTTTTCTGATAGACACCGGAGCAGATATTTCGATTTTAAAGAATTATTCAAAGAAAATAGATTATAATAATACATGTAGAATAAATGGAATTACAGATAAAGCTATCTATTCCAAAGGAACGTCTAAGATAGACTTAGTAATAGGTGAAAAAATAATAAACCATGAATTTCAGGTCATTGATGACAATTTCAATTTATAAACTAATGGTATATTAGGGCGAGATTTCTTGCAATTATACAACTGTAAAATTGACTATGAAACTTATGTTTTAATCATTAACTATAAAGAAGATGAGATAATACTACCAATGAACATGAATACAAAGAACATTGGAAGCATTACAATACCTCCAAGAATAGAAACCATACAAGCTGTGGAATTTCAATTAGAACGTGACAGTGTTGTGGTTGGCATAGAAATAAGCAAAGGAGTATTTTTAGCAAACTCAATTGTTCCTTCCAACGGTATTAAACATGTTAAAATACTAAACACTAAGGACACTGAAATTCCAATTGACAATATTATTATAGGAATACAACCGCTCAGAGACTTTGAAATATTCACATACTCAATCAAACAAAATCATGAAGAAAGACGACGGGATCTAATAAAAGAATTAAGTGTTGAAAGTCTAGATAAAAAAGCAAAAGAAAACATATTAAGATTATGTGAACAGTTCCAAGAAATATTTCATTTAGAAGGAGAAATTTTAACAAATAATAATTTTTATAAGCAAAAAATAGACATAAATGACACAACTCCAGTATACATAAAAAACTATAGATTACCACACACACAGTTAGAAGAGATAGATAAACAAGTCTCAAATTTGCTTGAAGAAGACATAATAGAACCATCGACTAGTCCATATAATTCCCCATTACTTATAGTACCAAAGAAAGGCAAAGAAGGTAAATCTAAGTGGAGGCTAGTTGTAGATTTCAGATCTTTAAACAAAAAAATAGTTGACGACAAATTCCCGCTAACAAGACTGGATGACGTACTGGACAAACTAGGAAATGCAAAATATTTCTCCACTCTTGATATGACCAGCTCATTCCACCAAATACCACTAAGTACAGAATCTCGACACGTAACAGCTTTTTCAACAAATCGAGGACATTATCAGTTTAAAAGACTACCATTTGGTTTAAAAATTTCAACAAACAGTTTTCAAAGAATGTTATCAATAGCATTAAGTGGTTTGCAAGCATCAGCTTTGCTATATGTAGATGATGTAATTGTTTTTGGCTCAAATCTAAGAGAGCACACTGAAAATTTATTAAGGGTTTTTCAACGTCTACGCAAATATAATCTGAAACTCAATCCAGGGAAATGTAATTTTTTAAAACCAGAAGTTGTATATCTCGGTCATCTTAATACCTCAGATGGAGTACGTACAGACCCAGCAAAATATGAAGTAATAAAAAATTATCCAGTACCTGAAAATGCAGATGAAACTAGAAGATTTGTTGCATTTTGCAATTACTACCGAAGGTTCATTCAAGATTTTGCAGATATTGCTAAACCATTGAATCAGTTACTAAAGAAAAAACAGATTTTTAGCTGGACAGCAGAATGTTCTAGAGCTTTTAACACATTAAAAGAAAAACTCATGAGCCCTCCCATTCTCAGTTATCCAAATTTTTCCAAACCGTTCATTTTAACAACAGACGCATCAAAGCATGCTTTAGGAGCGGTGTTGTCTCAAGGAGAAATAGGGACAGACAAACCAATAGCATATGCGAGCAAATCTTTTAATAAACATGAATTAAATAAACCAATAATAGAAAAAGAGTTATTAGCAATTCATTGGGGAATAAACTATTTCCGTCCTTACCTATTTGATAGAAAGTTTATAGTTTACACTGACCATAGACCGCTAGTAAGTCTTTTTACGCATAAGAACCCTTCATCAAAATTAACCAGAATACGGGTTGACCTAATGGACTATGACTTTGAGATAATATTCAAGCAAGGAAAAATGAACACAAACGCGGACGCACTTTCCAGAATACAATTAGATTCCAGTAAACTTAGAGAAATGATACCAAAACATGATGTTAATGTTATTACGCGCGCAATGAAAAAAATTTTTGAAGAGAACAAAAAAGAAAAAAAAGAAGAAATAAATGAAAACCGTGCAATTGCCTTAGACTCAAATGTGGGGATTGATCACCTTCACATCTGGGACTGTGTATCAATATCAGACACTAGGCGAGTGAAGAAATTAGAATTCAAGAAAAATATGAAAAGATATAAGGGTACCAAAAGTATTATTATAAATATAGCAGCAAACACTGTACTTGTGGAATTTAACGATAATTCTCTATCAGACGTAAAATTGATTTTGAAGAAGTTAATATTCATGACAAACAATGCAGATGTAAAAAATGTAGCGCTTCCAAGAGATAGTAAAATTTTTGAAAATGTGAACATAAGTGAGTTCAAAGATATATTTAATAAGCTGCAAAAGAATAAGAGAGATAATGAATGTTTAAAAATAATGTTATATGAACCTCCAAGGCAGGTTAAAAGTGAACAAGAAATGCACAGGTTAATAAGAGAACATCATAATTCAAAGTTAGGAGGACATTGTGGTATCAGAAAGTGTATAGGAAAATTAAAACAAAAATTTGTCTGGAAAAATATGGACAAAATGGTTAAGAAAGTTATTAACAATTCTGAAATTTGCAATAAAGTAAAAATAACTAAATACACTAAAGAAAATTTCGAAGTAACGGATACTCCAAACACGTCATTTGAAACAATCACGATTGACACTGTAGGTCCTCTAAGACCATCCAAAGGTTACAGATATATATTGACACTTCAATGCGAATTAACAAAATTCGTGGAAGCATTTCCATTGGAAAGCAAAGATGCTATAATAGTCGCGAAAGCAATAGTAGAAAAATTTATTCTTAAATATGGATGTTTCAGAAAACTGTTGACAGACAAAGGAACTGAATTTACTAACAAGTTATTAAAGAATATATGTAAATTATTGAATATAAATAAATTTGTTTCGACACCTTTCCATCATGAAACGTTAGGCTCAATAGAAAGAAATCATAGAGTACTAAACGATTACTTAATGACAGTAGGTGATAAAGATAATTGGGACGATTGGCTACCATATTATACGTATTGCTATAATTCGATGCCGCATAGCAGCACAAATTACTCACCATTTGAATTAGTTTTTGGAAAATTATGCACATTACCATGCGAAGTAATGACAAACAAAGAACAAATATATGACTTAGACAATTATCTGAATGAATTAAAATGTAAATTAAGATATTCACACGAACAAGCTAGAAATAACCTCATAGAAACTAAGAATATAAGATGTAATAATCAAAAACATATACATAAATCGAATTTTAGTGTAGGTGATTATGTTTATTTAAAAGTACAAAATAAGAAAAATTTGATAAGCCATATAAAGACCCATATAAAATAATTTCGCAAAATAAATGTAAAAGCGTTATAAAACTAGATGATAAGTTATATGAAATACACAATAATAATTTAGTAAGATCTAGACAAGAACATTAGACATTTTAAGAGACCTAGTTATAAACAGCGCTATAGATTAAAAAAAGTAGATAGCAAATGACATTTATTTAAATTTTAAGAAATGTAAACAAATATCATTATTTTTTTGGGGGAAGGATGTAGTGTGCATATAGGCAACATGTAATTCATAATGTATAAATGCTTCTCAACTGCAGCTAACATATGCTGACTAACCAAGACCGTCGCTTATAGTTATGACACACTAGCAGCGTCAACCTTGAATGTGACGAATTGCAATTTGAGCTGAATACAGCAGAATTGGTATGTGGCTCAATGACTGTCTTTTTGTTTGATGTAATGTTTTGTTTACATTGCAACTATTTGTAAATATCGGTCAACTGCAGTTATTTAAAATATCGGTCAACGAAGGTCGATTTACACATGTCACACTTTTCCATATTTTATAATAATATATTTATATGTATTAAGAATTATAGATATGTATCATTAACTAGAGTAAGAACAAGAATGCCAAAAATTTTGGTTTAAATACCAGTACTTTTTAATAAAGAATTCAGACTTGACTTAAACCTAAAATTATGCGCTAGTCGCTATTGATTTATTTCGAGTTCTCAAGTGGGGCATTCTGATGCTCTGAATTGTCGGCAAAGCCTTGCTGCGTTAAATAAATAAGGCAATTTTTCAACCCTACAACAAACATATTACAAAAGGTACAAAACGGAAACAAAATGTAATCCATGACAAGACTGAGGTGTGTTAGAAAAATGGGCGTCATACACAAACTAAAACGCCCACCTTCCATACAACCCCAAAATTGAAAACGTTATAAAAAGACTTATATTTAAGCTGTAGGAAAACAATTTGATATGTATGTATTTTAGACACATGAAAATAATAAAATCTCTCAAAATCTCATACAAAAAGCTCTCCAATTTAAGATTCTTTTACCTTTAAGAATCAGCCGTGGTGGTATTTTAACTTAGGTCAAGTCGAAGATATACATTACTAGTTTCTTTTAACTTTTTATTTATTTATTTATTTTTACTAAAAAATGTTCAGCAATTTTCGTAACTGCACTGTTAAGGGTGAATCAGATAGGCTAGTCAATTGCTGGTTATGTGAAGCATTTTTTCATATAAAGTGTGCAGCGTTGACCGCGAGAATTTTTGATGCACTTAATGAAGGCAAAGGACTTCGTTGGTCGTGCGAGAACTGTAGATCTACCGATGTAGGCCTGAAAATACCGTGGTTCATGAATTTATTCCCAGGTCAACACCTAAAATGTCTTTATCTACTTTACCTGCCCACACCACTTACTCAAAAAACTAGATTGCTGATATCAGTTCCTAGTCGTATACCAGAATGTCCGAGGTATAAATACCAAGTTGACAGATTTATTCATTTTAAGCCATAATCTTCTTTATGACACTATTCTTTCACTATACTTTCAGTGAGACTTGGCTTAAACTTAATACTTTAAATACTGAAATTCTGTCGAACAATTTTAATATATACCGTAAAGGTAGAAACTCTATTGCTGGTAATTTTTGCAATGGTGGTGGCGTTTTTATTACCGTTAAGTTTTCACACTTCTCACAAGAAATAATAATATCTGAGTCTTTAGATATTGAATTTTGCTGTGTTCTTGTGAAGTTTGGTTCTTTGAGAATGTATATAACATGTTCGCATATTCCTCCAGCTTGCAATGTCGAGGTGTATAAGAAACATCTGTTGTCGATTGGTAAAATTTGCTCACAACTTCAGCCTCACAACCACATTTTAATAACTGGTGATTTCAACCTTCCTAATGTTTCTTGGAACCGTTGTGCGGAAAACTCTGCGTATTCCTGCAATCTTCAGAACATTCATCTGTTAACTCATTTTTAAATGAGCTTTCAAGTCAAGGACTTTTTCATATCAACTTCACTATAATAGAAATAACCGTTTGTTAGACCTTATATATTTTGATGACAGTTATATTGTTTCAGTTAATAGATCTGATCCACTTGTATATTCTGAGGACTCACACCATCCGACTGTTGAAATCACTCTGAATTTTCCCAAACAATCTATATCAAATCGTTTGAATCCTCCCTCAGAGTTTAACTTTAAAAGAACAAATTATGTAATTTTAAGAAATAATTTGTCAATTATCAACTGTAGGTAGATTCCAGGATTTGCTATCGCTAAAACTCTAAAAATCGCTAAAATGCTAAAAATCTTGTATTATCCAAAATTTTTGCGATTTCGCTAAAATGCGATTCTGAACTTCACATCGCTTAGCTAAAAACTAGTTGTTTTATCCACCGTAGTGGCGCACAAGTTTTTCAACGAGAGCTGCCAAATTTTCTGTTTGTGTGTGTAAGCATTGAGGTTAAAGTCAAAGTAATAAATTCTTGTGCGCTTCAGTGTCGGTAAAATTTATTAAATTAGAAACATTATTAATAATAATAACAGTATGAGTGTCTTATCAACTGTGTCTTATTCAATTCGCGTTCTAAATATTGGACTAAAAAAAATGTTTGCTCTTTCGTTATACGTTTTCTATTGGCGTTATTAAAAAATATTTTTATGAAATAAAATAAGAAAAGACAGCGTTACGTTGATAATTTAAATTAACCTTGTTTTCATTCCTATGTTAAGTACTATTAGGTATTTAAAAATTTAAACGGCTAAAATTTCTTGTTGCTAAAAACTTGATAATTTTAGCAATTTTAAGCAATTGATATACACTCAGAATCGCAAATTAGCAACTTTTTAGCGATAAATATATGTCAAAATCAGCTGTTTTTTATCCGGTTCATTTTTTTTCATTGCTTTATTTAAGCGACGAAAATAGGAGGTGATTTGTGATTCAGAATCGCGATTGTCGCTTAAATTTGCTTAAACTGACGTAAGCATCCTGGAATCTACCTACTGGTCATCACTACTTAATATCAATACTAAAAGAATATTGCCACAAACCCTTGATTCTGCTGTGATTGCCTTTAACAATACTCTTAATAGGGGCATTCCACGAAAAGCGGTATATTTTAGCAAAAAAAAAAAAGCAAAATTTCTAATTTTTAACAACAGGGCAGTGAACCTACATGAGTTAAGTCCCTAATGGTACAATATCTTTTTTCTGGCTCATCACTGCAATAATAAATATATATATATATACTTATGATATCGTCAAAGAGATAAATGCTATAAAGTAACCCATAGTTTTTCTCAATTTTTCCTTTTATATACGTAACTAATTGTTATGTAATTGATTTTATTCAATACCGCATATCGTGTTGTTACTATCACAACCTTCATTTCTCCACGGAATAGTTCCATTTGATTAAAATCGATAACATTATAATTGGTAAATCGATGTCGTGTACTTCACGCCAAAAAGATATATATTGTCATCACTAGAGTAAGAGTGAAGGTGGAATTTTTTCACATCACTACTAAACAGACAAAGTGTCAACAATTGTAAAACTACTGAATGTCCAGTAGTTTTTCATTTTTAATGTATTTAAAATTAGCAGTTAATTATTTGTCGCGTACGTCACACAGTTAATGGAAGTTTTTGCGTAAGGACAATATGGAAAAACAACAAAAGTTGCAGAATAAAGTGCTATCAATTCTAGATGAATTATAAACGCAGATTTTAAAAATGGTATTCGTTTTTCATCATCAGTTCGAACTTAGGAGTTATAGGCAAAAATCTAAATATTTGTATTTTTTTCAATAATTGCACTATATCTTTTAAATGCGGGGACGGATTTCGATCGTATTTCAATTTTTTATATTTAAAATATAAGTTATTTAATTTGTGAACCCAAAGTTGAATTACCTTCTCTAGTTTGCGAAATATGTTCCTTGAAAGCTGAAATATATTAAAATTTGAACATATTTTGAGACTGTAACTTTTTATCCTCTCTTAAATTTTCAAAATTGTTTTTTTATATGGTGTAAAACTCTTTATAAAAACTTTACAGAAAACTTTTTATCAAAAATATATATTTTTATCTCAATCTTTGGCAGTTTTAGAGATATTTTGAAAAATGTATCAATGTACCAATTAGCTATCCTTGAAACAATATAAACCAACTTACAGAGTTTTTCTAATAGTAACACGCCCCCATGTGAGTCCCACCAACTTTCTTAATCGTGATTTGTAAAAATTCTACCTACACCTTTACCGAATTTCAGTACCCTTGTGTGAATATTAATCGAAAAAAATAATTTTTTAAAAGTGCCACGCCCTATGTATAATTCATCCCACTTTTTCATCGTGGGTTGTACTGAATCTCCCTACCCCCATATCATTTCAATTTCAGTACCATAGTGTCAATATTAACGAGATACAGAGTTTTTGTAATAGTGACAGGCCAATGAGAAATCCCTATGGATGCCTATGCAACCCCTCTCCGACATATAAACTTTCGCATTCTGCAGTACATTGGAGACGAAATTCACACTCAAGAATACAACATGAATGCCGAAACACCAATATTCAAAGTAAAAAACACCAATAAAGTAGTTTAAATTCGTACGTGTCGCTTACGTCACACAGTATGTCGTGTACGTCACGCTTGCTTTTCATAAATTTTCACATTTTCTTTAAGTTTAATTTCTGAATTTAAATTTGTATAGTTATCTTCAAAATGCATATTTTTATTATTATATCCATATTTTGTTTTTGCATTTACGGTTTAGCTGAATTTTCGTGATAAATCGTTATAACATTAAAACTGGTTGATTCATTGTCGGGTACGTCACCCAACATTTGATCGTTTTTTTCTTTTAACCAACAAGAGAAATTTGCTTAAACTTATTTCTAAAAGTGTAAGAGGTCTTAAATTATTAATATAATGCAAAATAATAATGAATAATTACTTGAATATTTAGCAAGCTCCTTTAAAACATAGAAAAAGTCGTACAAATGTCGTGTACGTCACGATGGAATGCCCCAAAAATTGCTTTTCAACTTCAGTTCCTCAGAGAAAAGCCTTTCTAATGTCTGGACCCACTTGGTTTACCAAAGAACTGAAAAATCTGAGAAAATTAAAATCAAAATATTATTAAAAATATTTAAAATCTCATAATATTTGTGATTTTGCTTCTTATATCTCAACTAAATATAAATATCGTCAATTATGTAGGCAATCTAATAGCATATATTTAACAAAAATCAAATTAAACATCAAGTCTGATGCAAAATCATTTTGGAACTTCGTTAATACTAAACGTAAGATAAATTCAAATCTATCTTTTATGAAATATAAAACATTTGAGTCGGATGTTGATAAAATTATATGTAACCTTTTTGCAGATTTTTTTAAGACTACTAATTCATCTGCTTCCTACGATAGTTTAAGTTATTCTTTAAATCTGCAACCTGGCGATATATGTTCTCCAATAATTGATATTAACACGATTTCAACCTACTTGAAAAATCTTAAGACATCTTATAAAAGCGGTCCTGACAATATACCTTCTTGTATATTGAAATATTGCTGTGAAGATCTTGTAGTTCCAATTACTATGCTTTTTACTGCATCGTTGCAATCTTGCTATTTTCCATAGGCATGGAAATCTTCTTTTATTATTCCACTGCATAAATCTGGCAATAAGTCTTTGATGGACAACTATCGCGGAATAGCAAAGCTCAGCGCAGTACCTAAGCTTGTTGAGGCTATTGTAACCTCACAATTATCACATAGCGTTAAATCTTTAATATCTCCATTTCAACATGGATTCTTATCTGGAAAATCTACTGTCACTAATCTTCCAGAATTTACATCTAAAACTATTGAGAACTTTGGAAAAGGTCTACAAACAGATGTTATTTATACAGACTTTAGCAAAGCCTTCGATGTTGTTAATCATAAGCTCTTAGTTATAAAACTGTCTCTTAAACTGATCTTGACCATCTTTGTGACTGGTGCGAAATTAATTGCATGAAGCTCAACTTGGGGAAGTGCAAAGTAATGACTTTTTCTTAAAGACAACCTTCTCGAACTAATTACAATATAGGTGACTATATACTTGAGTTTTTAGAGGTTTTCGATGATCTCGGAGTAACTATGGACACCAAACTTCGCTTTCACATTCACATTAATAAAGCAATCAGTACAGCTAATAGTACTCTAGGATTTATTAAACGATGGTCCAAAGAGTTGAATTATAACTAAAACCTTCTTCACATCGCTAGTAAGGCCCATTCTAGAATACGCGTCAATTGTTTGGTGCCCCCGTTATGGGTATTATATTGACGATATAGAGTCTGTACAAAATCAATTTCTTCTATTCTGCTTACGTGATCTATATTATAATTCAAACTTTTATTTACCTTCTTATGAATACCGATTACAGCTAATTAGTCTATCTTCTTTAAAGAATAGGAGACCTATGCTAAATGTTGTCGGATTTTAAAACTATTACATGGATATGTCGACAGTCCATATTTACTTTAATGTTCCTCTTCAACCTAGAAGATCTTTTGATCTACTTTTTATGAACTTTTGTAGAACTAATGACTTACAAAATGAACCACTGAGAAGCGCTTGTGGAGCCTTGTTTAATTCCGTTTCAGATGTTATAACATTAAATGAATCCATGTACTCAATTAAACTTAAAATTTTAGATTATTTGCAGTACCGCCGCTGAGTCTGATAGCGTTCTTTCCAATCAATACAATTTTTGCTTGATGATTGATACAAATCTACATATAATCTGAATGGCCTGAACCTGTTTGGAACTCCTTACTTAATCTAATCGAACATGCTTGGTGAATGCTAACTCTTTTTCGGCCGTACCGTGCTGGTTGTATGTTTTTTCTTCAACCATGCAAGAAAGATTTGTATTGTATATATATTAATATAACTGACCAATGACACTAGTTGTCTAAGTGCCTGCGTTCGCAACCATTTCTTGGTATGGAATGAAATTGGTGTGGTGTCTATGACCTAGTTTGTCGTAATACCACCTTGCTTAGCCAGGACTCCGTTGGCTATTACAAGACAGAACGATTTATATTATATATATGCATATGCTTATCAGTGTGGCGTACAGACCTTGTTTGTCTTGATACCTCCCACCGTTCTATGCCGACACCAAGCTATTTTAAGTGGGAGCGGATATAACCATGTTTGCCTTCTTACCACAATGTTATTTGCTGTTTAATATTCTTAAATATCTTATAATTTAAATGTACATATTTTAACGTAAATTTAAATTTGTATGTACAATTTTAATTGTATTTATATTATATTAATGAACTTTGTTATTTTAATGTTTAAATTAAAATTGGGGTTCCAGTCAACAAAACCTTTCTACGTCAACGAAGGGCTCAGCAAAGAAAACTCTGTTATTCTTCAATCTGCTCTTCAGTTCAAAAAACAACAAAAATTCTCAGCTGCCTTCACCCGTCGAGGCATCGTACATGTAAAACTGAAACCAAGCGATATCCCGATCTACATTGACTCTATGCTTAAGCTTAACAGTCTCGCAGAATCTGTTAATACAGTCTCAGAGCAGTACAACAACAACAACCAGCATAACTCTACAAAGAATATGTTTCGCAACAATGAAGACAACATCTGCACAAGCAATATGTTTCACTCTAATGATGTCAACAACTCCACATCTTAAGATGATGCTTGCTAACGTTCGTTTTAAAACTTATCTGTTATGTTATATATATTATGTTATGTTATGTTATGTTATATTATATATTATATCTCTAAAACTTTCAAATTAATTTATGTTTGTTATAATATTATTTCAATAACCGCTTATAGAACAAGCACGCATTGCAGCAAAAATACACCACTTCTCACATATGTCAAACTTGTTGACTAACGATCGTCTTCGTTCCAAAGACAGTGCATTTAATTTAGTAAGAATACTGTGTAAACAAAGAGCTGACTTAATATATGCCATCTTAATGCGCAAAGTGTTGTTAATAAGATGGATGAATTAAGGTATATTTTCGAGAGTTCAGGAGTCGATATTATTTGCATTTCAGAAACATGGCGCTTAATGACCATATGCACGATAACTTGTGCAATATGAGTGGTTTTAAAATCTATCGCGCCGACAGATTAGGTCATGCAGGTGGTGCAGCTATATATGTGCGTGATAATATCCCGTGTAAGCTACTCTATAAGTCTGATCATTGTTGTCCTATTGAATATTTGTTTATTGCTATATCCAATGCAAAAGAAAAGTTCCTTATTGGTAATGTCTACCGTCCCAATCGAACTATCGATATGACAAACCTTATTCAACTCATTGAAAACATCTCTCTTATTACTCACAAATTCTTATTGCAGGCGATTTTAATAGTAATATTTTAAAGGAAAATCACTTAGCTCTCGAAATGCAGGCCTTAGGACTTTTTCCAGTTAACAATACTATGCCAACGCACTATACCACAACTATCAACACACTGCTTGACTTATTTCTTGTTAACGATGAAACAAAAATTTTACTTTATGATCAGATATCTTATCCCTCATTTTCTAAACATGATATAATTTTTTTGTCGTACGGCTTTCAGTTGAAAACGAACCCAAAGTCATTTTTGTTTCGCGACTTTAAAAAAATTGATTACGATCGTCTTGAGTCTGCAGTCTCAAATCTCAACTGGAGCAGTATATACAGTATGACATCACCTGATGAGCAAGTTAATTTTTTTCAAAGCAACCTCAGTAATCTTTTTGAGGAGTTCGTCCCACTCAAAAATAAAATATTTAAACCTGTTCAACGCCAATGGTTTAATGACAAAATTAAAAACTTAATTGGGCGTGAGTTCAAAAATGCAAGGAAATCTGTTGTTGCAGAAATTAGATCTGAAAAAACAAAATTTTATTGCGAAAAATTCTCTTCTGCAATAGATAGTAAAAAAACATGGCAGGAAATAAAAAACATTGGAATTGGTAAGTGTGAAGGTAGGAAAAGTGAGGATGTTGATCTAGACGATTTGAATATAAAGTTTCTAGATCTTCCAACGCCATCAATCTCTCAGGAATCTTTCGCTAGCTCCAACAGCGTGCGAAGTAACAACGATTTTAGTTTTGAATGCGTTGAGCAAACAGATGTTCTCGAGTGTTTTTTGGCTATAAAGTCGAATGCTGTTGGTTTTGACAATATTCATCCTGTATTTCTCAAGGCCCTTCTTCCAAAATTACTACCTTTTCTAACGTACATTTTTAATTCTATTCTCACTACTTCAATCTTTCCTGCCATCTGGAAACAGGCTAAAATAATACCGATACCAAAAACGAGCAATGAATACCGTCCTATAGCCATCTTGCCGTATGTATCGAAAGTTTTAGAGCTAATAATTTATAGGCAAATGTGTAAGTTCATTTATAGGAACCATTTAATAACCGAATGTCAGTCTGGATTCCGAGTTAAGCAAAGCTGTGTAACAGCACTAGTTGATGTAGTTGAAGACCTTAGAGTAGGTGTTGATGAGAACAAAATTAACTTTCTAGTGCTTTTAGACCACTCAAAAGCCTTTGATATGGTAAATCATTTTGTGTTGTATCAGGGGCGCAACCAGGAATTTTTTTTGGGGGGGGTTTTATCAAATGTAGAACTTATATATAAAAACAATTTTACAATTTCTGCACTAATGGTTCCTTGTTCAAACTTCAGGAATGACCAGCACCATATTTTTTTTTTTTTTGCATTAAAACGGTCACTGTCAGGACATTATATACGTACAGAAGGTGAAAAACAGTGGTAACGGTCGTTTTAAATAAACTGGCTTCAACGTTGTTTAGGATCTGTTCGGCCAAAATATTTTGCAAGCACCAGTTGTAGGCCGTTTAATGTTTTTTTTTCTTGTTTGGCTGTTGAAAACCTTTTTCCGATAAAAAACTTCTCTATTTTCGATAGTTCAATTAGAATAAGTTTTCACATTTTCAAATAAATATTTCTTCATTTGTGGGAAATGTAAATATTTCAATGTCTCTAATAATGAAAAGTATCCCTGCAGATAAATGGACCAGATTTAGATTAGTTCTAAACTAGTTCCAAAAGGGGCCAGTACTGGTTCCACTTCAATACCCTTTTACATAGAACAAACTGCCGCTTTTTACGGGTTGATGTCATAGGAAAAGATAATTGTCCCCATAAACATCGCTTTTTCCCTATATCTGTGCCAGTTCCATTATGAATAGTTCTAAACTGGTCCGTTTTGATACAGTCTAAAAGTGGTCAGTTGTAAGCCCTATTATTAGCCTTAGCACTAATTAAATTATTGTATATAGTTTTACCTGTATATTTACCATTTACCACATAATCATTTCCATCGAAAATATTTGCAAAACTTAAAAAAAGTGTGGATGAATTTTCGTCTAAATGAAAAAACGAGCCACAACACGTTTTGAACATGCATGTTTTTTATTTTGTTTGTGCATGTTGACAAGAAAAACAAAGAATATAAAAATAAATTCAAACTGTTCTATGCTGAGCGTCTTTTGTATGTACTAGTTCGCAACTAACTCCAATTCCACTAGAAATAAACTAGTTGGTTTTTCCAATTGTCTCCAAAAATAAAAAAGTCTTATTCTTTAAAAACGATATATTTTTATATATTTCCCTTTTTCATGGAAGCTTTTTATCATTTTTAGGGAATTTTTGGTACCACATTTAGAGAAAAGCATTCTCTGGAGCAAACTCTATAACATATTTCTCTAAATATTATGTCTTTTTACTTATTCCAAGAAACTTTTTACTGAGTGCAGTGAAAATTTTTTATCCATACATCACTTCACTGTAAAAATAGCTTTAAAATTCGTCCTTTAGTGAGCATTAATTATGCTCAATTCCAAACTAAAAAACCGCTAAAATTCTAACACCTTGGGATGAAAAACAAAGAGTCTGAATTTGAAAAAAATCGTTTGGTATTACTTGTCCATTGCGCAAATGCTGACGAAATCGAAATAATATATTTTTAACGATAGGTCTTTCCTACACTTTTCCAAAATCGGTTAATATTTGCGCTATTTTGAGGGATTTTCATGAAACTGATTTTGAAAATCCGATGGAAGATTATGAATAAGGCGTATAACTATATTATGTCACTGGATGGGCGAACAGAAGAAAAATTAAACTAACATATTTTTACCTAATAAGGCATAATTCCTTAATATCGGATAATATTTAACAATTTAGAGAAATTTTATGAAACTGGTTTTGGAAAATACGATGTAAAATTAGAAATTGTGAATTTTTTCTCCACTTTCGGAAATCAATCGGAATTATTTTTGTAATGAATCACATGACTTCACTATAAACTTAATTCTGTAGAGTTTGTGTTATCGATGTTTAAAAAATGACTTTAAAAAAGGACGAAAAATAACAATTTAACGGGAAATTTCTTTGATTTTTTCAGTGGCGAGTGACTCAACCGATTTTCCGAAAATTTAGACTTTTTTATTATGTCTTACTTTTGAATTAATTTGTTTTCAAATATTTCATGTTTCCTCCATGCTAGAAGTTGAAAAGATAACTCAAATCGAAGTATTGCCAACAACCCTTCAAGTGATCAGAATCAGAATATAACAAAAATTAAACATTTTTAGTAAGCCGCATCGAAATTGAAATTTGACTAGACACTGACTTAAAAGTTAGACTCTTAAAAACAATTTCTGTACAATTTTGTTTGCATCGGAGAAATCCCCATGGAGCGGTTTTGGTTCTTCTGAACGTATTTTCTGCAGAAAACTAATTTTTTTGCATAAAATTTTTTCTTCAGAATGCATACCCAAGATAAGCAAAAAACTAAAGATTTTCATGGTACACTAAAAAAATTTTAGAAATTTTTTGTGTTTACAAACTCTATTGAGACTCCAAAAAATCCATATTTTGTCATTTTCGAAAAGGAGTTGTTTTAAATACGTGTACAATATGTATTTTTCATGATATTCACAACAATTAAAACTTATTGGAAAATTATTGAGGTCTTCTTTCCATTGATATATCCGGTTTAACCAAAACTTAGTGCCACAATTATATAAAATGTGAGAAGTCGATATTCAAAAGCTTCCTTCAGCTCAATTATTATTTAATTGCCATAATAACTGTTTGATTTTGGCAAATATTAGTGGGTACATATGAGTTTTTAGGTACGCTAATCGATTTCTTTTAACCAGTTCTTAGCTAAATGTGCGCCAGATAGCACTCCAGTACAAAATTCATGATTTTCGAAAATTTATATTTTTTAACACTTATAAAAAACGCATTTTTCATAGAACAGTCAAACCTGTTTTTGTGCGGTCCTTTTTTGTGCGATTTTATTTTTGTGCGATCTGTTTTATGAGAGTTTTATTTTTATGCGACCTTTTTGTGTGCTATATTTTTTTATGCGGTTTCAGTTATGCTTGCATGCGATATTTTTATCTATATTTTGCATGCGATATTTTTTATCGAAACTTATCTTATCGAAATGATTGAGGATGATTCCTTTAATGATAAAAACGTTATCGATATCTTAACTGATCTTGAAGATGAACAAGGAGCATCGACTTCTATGAAAGCAGACAACACTTATGCAGGAATCCAACTAAGCATCAAATTAGAAATACATTTTCTTAGAATTGATAACAACTCCAAAAGAAGTTTAAAATTTCAAACAGAGCTTCGGTCATGTTTATCTGGCTATCGCGATATTTATAATAAGCTAACCAAACGACCGTCGTCACAAAGACTTATTACCGACTATATGATAGCAGATTAAAATTCCACTACAATGGTGGTAACAGATGATAGTTCCCTCTCAATTTCTTCAAGTGATGAAAACGATTACGAACCATGAAAATGCGCGTTTTGGACTACGACGAGTATTGAAGTACGTTTGAATATATATTTTGTGAATTTTTCTTTACTTTGAATACGGAAATACAATTTTTGAAACGTTTCCATGTGTTATTTATTTATTTATTTTGATTGGAGATAAATTGTTCACTTTTTCATAGAACTTGGACATATTTCCTGGGGTAAACTTTTTTCATGCGGTCCCTATCTACCGCATAAAAAATTTGTTTCTTAATGGATTGGTCAAAGTTCAATATTATAGCTATTTGTGAAGTTTCAGAAAAATTTTTTTGTGCGTTTTCTTTTCTTCTGTCCCTATCTACCGCACAAAAACAGGTTTGACTGTACTCAGTTTTGATTAAACAACACCATACGATACACCAAAAGAAAGAAGAGCTCAGTACTTTTCCAATAATCTTAAATGCATTTTAATATCAAGAAAAATAAGTTTTTGATAGGTGTTTAAAAAAAAATATTTTTCTAGTTTTTAAGAGTACTTTTTACTTTTGAGTCGGTGTCCGACTCACTTTTTTTCTCCATACAAAATCGATCCGGCTTAATGTGCAGTCTGAAGGAATAAAATATGACTAATATAGAAGATTATGCATCAACCAGAATCGATTTGAAATATACATTTGGGGTTTTCACTCATTTCATAAAACGTGTGATTGGTTTTCATGTGACTCACTTTGATTGAATACTATTTTGCTTGTTACTACAATAATTTTTGGGGGGGTTTAAACCCCGAAAGCCCCCCTTTGGTTGTGCTTATGTGTTGTATAATAAGCTGGTGAATCTCTATAATTTCTCCTCCGCTGCTGCTAATTTGATATCATCTTATCTATCAAACAGATCACAAGCAGTTTGTTCTAATGGCATTGTATCAAAATTTCTACCAAATGCCAGCGGTGTTCCTCAGGGCTCTGTGCTAGGTCCTCTTCTCTTCTCTGTATACATAAATTGCCTACCTAAAGTGTTGAAAAATTGTAATATTCATATGTATGCCGATGATGTCCAATTGTATGTTACTTGTTCCCGTGAGTCTATCGTCCCTTGTGTCTCGAACCTAAATGATAATCTTCGACACGTTAGCGACTGGGCAACCTCAAATGGCCTATGTTTAAATCCCAAAAAATCGAAATGCATTGTCATCTCAAAAAAACCAGCAGACTATTCACTTTTCCCAAAAATTAAACTAAACAATTGTGCCATTGAATTTGTTGATAGTGTAAAAAACCTAGGCATAATATTTAATAGAACATTGTCGTGGAACACTCATATAGGTTGCACTATCGGTAAAGTGTATGGTATGTTGCGTGTTCTATGGACAACTCAATATTTTACGCCTCTAAAAACTCGTATCTTACTGGCTAAATCGTAGCTTATGCCTACCTTACTCTACGGGTGCGAAATATTTGCTTACTGTGACAGTTTATTTAAACACAAACTCAATATTCTCTTCAACAATATAGCTCGTTATGTTTATGGCTTAAAACGCAGAGATCATGTCTCCCTGCATGCAAAACGTTTATACAATATGACTTTTGACAATTTACTGAAATTTCGTTCACTTATTTTGCTGCACAAGGTGGTTTATACTGGGGAACCAGTTTATCTGTACAATAGACTCGGGTTTTCAAGATCACGAAGATCTAATGCCATTATACAAATGCGTCATTCTTGTCTGGCATCCGAAAGACAATTTTTTGTGAATTCAATCCATCTTTGGAACGCTCTACCAACCGATCTCAGAACAATTCCCAATGCTGTGCAATTTAAATTTCGATTTAGTATCTTTTTCTCCTTATTGCAATAATATTATATTAATTTTGAACATTATTTGTATTAATTGTAAGCTCTTCTTTGAGATATAATCGTCGGCTTTTGTTCAAGTTTTAACATTTGTAACTATAGTAATTTATATTATCATGATTAATTTTAAGCAATATCAAACAATACTTTATCTTTATTTAAATTCAAACATTGTAGCCAATATTAGTTTTTATTATTATCTTTTTTTTAGTAACTAATATAAGTATCACTACTATCAAACCAACTGATGTTTCTAGAGGTTAATGCTTTAATTATAAGACCTTGGTCTTGTTGCATTAGCATGTCAATTAAATTAAATACATAAATAAATGTTTTATAATGCTAAAAAGCCCAACAAGGCTTAGCAAATAAATAAATAATGAAAAAAATAATAATTAATAATAACAATTGCTTAGAAGACAAACAAAAACACATTACTACAAGAATTGCACACGCCACCAAACAACGGTATGTACTGCAGGCACACACAATTAGAACTACAATGTTAAACACGCGCCGAAATATGAACAATAACAAAGCCACAGCACAATAACAACAAGGTAGGCGAGCCAGAGTTTGAGACAAAGCTAAGAAGTAAACACGCGGCTTAAAGACAACAACAAGAAACTGGTGCACAGTTAGATGTGCAAAACATTTGATGAGGAATCGCACAAATAAGATCCCGTTAGTAAATGAAGCAATTTTTGTGCAATAAAAATGGAGGCTGAAGACAGAATCGATACATCCCTTCCTATCCTTTATTCCGGGTTTTGAGCTTTTTTAAGCGGTTACCCTAGTAGAATTAGAATATTTTTTATAAGTTCGGGTTTCGAGCTTTTCTAAGCGGCTACCCTAGTAGAATTAGATAAAACTGTACGTTTTGGGTTTCAAGCTTTTCTACACAGTAAAAAGTTTGAGGATAAATTTTATTTTTTTTATAACATTTCTTTTGTATAAACTCGTTTTATTCCAAATTTATTATAAGTTTTATCCCACTCAATATTATAAAACTTGCATTTCCATTCAAACAGCTATTTTACTCAAGAATAGTATACATTTTATACCATAAATTTATAAAAATCATATATATTAAGCCGGATCGATTTTGTATGGAGAAAAAAAAAGTCATCCGGACACCGACTCAAAAGTTAGACGGACTCTTAAAAATTATTTCTGCAACATTTTTTTTTGGATCGGAGAAATCCCCATGGAGCGGTTTTGGTTCTCCTGAACCCTTTTTTTGGCCAAAAAATCAAGTTTTTTGCCTATAACTTTTTTTTTCTTCAGAATGCATACTCAAGATAAGCAAAAAAGTAAAGATTGTGATAATACACAAATATTGGTTTAAAAAATTTTGAAATTTGTTGTCCTTACAAACTCTTTTGAGACCCCAAAAAATCGATATTTCATCATTTTCGAAAAGGTTTTTTTTTAAACACCTATAAAATATACATTTTTCGTGGTATTCATATGCATTTAAGCTTACTGGTAAAGTATTGAGCTATTCTTTCTATTGGTATAACGTATGGAGTGGTTTTATCAAAAGTGAGTTCCATGAAAAATACGTATATTGTAGGCGTTAAGAAAAAATATTTTCGAAATTCATGCATTTTGTACTGGAGCGCCATCTGGCGTATACTTTTCTAAAAAATGGTTGTCAGAATTCGATTTAGCGTACCTAAAAACTCAAACATACCAAGATTTGTCAAAATCTAACTGTAATTAAGGCAATTAAATAATAATTAAGCTGAAGAATCCTTCTGAATATCCATTTCTCATGTTTTATATAATTGTTGCACTTAGTTTTGGTTAAACTACACCATAAGATATATCAATGGAAAGAAGAGCTCAATATCTTTTCACTAAACATAAATGCATATGAACTGCTTGAAAAATAAATATTTAATAGGTGTTTAAAAAAAACACCTTTTCGAAAATGATGAAATATCGATTTTTTGGGGTCTCAAAAGAGTTTGTAAGGACAACAAATTTCAAAATTTTTTTTAACCAATACTTGTGTACTATCACAATCTTAACTTTTTTGCTTATCTTGGGTATGCATTCTGAAGAAAAAAAAAAGTTATAGGCAAAAAACTTGATTTTTTGGCCAAAAAAAGGGTTTAGGAGAACCAAAACCGCTCCATGGGGATTTCTCCGATCCAAAAAAAAAATGATGCAGAAATAGTTTTTAAGAGCCCCTCTAACTTTTGAGTTGGTGTCCGGCGATATCTAAATTTCGATCCGGCTTAATATATATATTCCATTTTTACACTTAACACATACGACAACCTCACGGAGCCACTCGGCTTTCACGTACAAGTCGAGTTTTCGAAGCTACCGAACTTCAGTTTGCGTTTGTTTTTCAGTCAGTAATCATGTTATGCACAAATAGTTCCGTTGAATATTTTTTGTACAAAAAGATTAAGACACAAATATTGCGCTTGAATTGGAAGCTCTGCTAACATGATTAAACATGCAAATTTCTGAGTACAATTTTTTACTCTTTATTTTTCCTGTCAAAATGTTTTTGAAAATATAAAAAAAAAATATATCATGAAATATATCAATTGAAATCTAAATATTATTCCTGATTTATGACTTTAAATATTAACATATTTAATGTATGTTTTCATATGTACCTCATATTTTTATATAAAATTGCTATAAAAAGTAACCAAATGTGGTTTAAAAAGATTATATACTTTTGCTTATAAAAATGTATACCAACCTGGTGTAAACACATTTGATACACTTTTCGAATAAAATCTATACCAAATTTGTATAAATTTGGTTTATACGATGTTATGGTATAAATTTTATAACATATTTGGAATTGATTTATATTTATACCAAATAGTATAAAATTTATTCTCATATTTTTTACTGTGTAAGCGATTACACTTGTAAAACTAGAGAAAACTTAATGTTTCGGGTTTCGAGCTTTTCTAAGCGGTTACCCTAGTAGAATTAGAATATTATTTATAAGTTCGGGTTTCGAGCTTCTCTTAGCGGTTACCCTAGTAGAACTAGATAAAACTGTTTGTTTCGGGTTTCGAGCTTTTCTAAGCGGTTACTCTAGTAGAACTAGAGAAAACTTTATGTTTCGGGTTTCGAGCTTTTCTAAGCGGTTACCCTAGTAGAACTAGATAAAACTGTATGTTTCCCCAGGCAGAACGGTAACTGTTAGATAACTGGTTATTTATCAAGAGCGCTAATAAAAAGTGCGTTACCCCCATATAAAATTTTTCATACAAAGGTTGTTACCTTTGTTCAGGAGTCGGACAAAAAGGTAACGTGCTTTTTTGTATTCGTGTGATGTTGCATCTCTTTCTGATTCCTACGTTTTTTCATATACAAAGACCATTAGCTGCACTTTGCACACCAATAGAAAATAACATAAGAAAAAGTAAATAAATTCAGCCGTTTATATAAGTTTCAAATTTGCGGCTGCGCGACGCTTCTGCTGCGTGGCGTATTGGTTAGAGCTCTGACCTCTAAAGAATAGATGCTCGGGTGTGAGCGTCGAAGAAAACAAACACATTTTAAATTTTTTTTGCATATTATATTTTTCGGTTTTATTTTTTTTTAATATTTTTAAAAGTAATCTAAAATATTTTTAATTGCATTAAATCGTCCATTAATAATATAGATAGATATAGAATAAAAATAATTTTATTTAAGATATGTATATATTACTGACATATAAGTATCTATTAAACAACGCAAATATAAAAGCACATAAAACAAAAATGAAATTTACAAAAATGGTGCGGAAACAAAATTTTAATATGCAGATTCCATTAGATTCATTTCTATATTTCAATATTCTGTAACTTTTTTATAATTTTTATTTTATTAAATTTAATTTAATGTTATTTCTTAAACAAATTTTTCTTAGCTGGCGTTGTTTTTGGTGTTTTAATTTATTTTTTATTTTTGCTCGTTAAAAAGAATAAGAAATATATACAAATATAACCTTCCTTGTTTAACGTCAAACAACAATGTAAGAGTGTATTAGTAATCACCAAATTTATTTTCGTTGTGTTTGTAAACTTGTTAGCGCTGTCTAGCTGGGTTCGGGTTCCGAGCTTTTCTAAGCGGTTACCCTAGTAGAACTAGAGAAAACTTTATGTTTCGGGTTTCGAGCTTTTCTAAGCGGTTACCCTAGTAGCACTAGATACATACTGGAATTTAAAAATCGCACTTAAACTCAAAAAACTCCGCACTTTCACGAGTCAGCAAACGGAGCGGAAAACACTGGAGGACCGAGAAAACGCAGGTCATCGCAGGACAACCGGAAGTATAGTAATAATAGTCGAATGTTAATAGTTGAATAAAAAGAGCTATATAATATAAATTGAAAATAAAACAAATTTGTAATTATAATATTAATGAGAGTGAATTTAAATAATAAATCAGATCTGTGTTAGCTTTAAAAAGTGCTTTTAGTCTTAAATAGATAAATATTTTTGAACAGAACCCGTTCGTTGCCAACACTGTTTGCGTCAAAACGTACTTTTTTTGTACCATCATTGTAAATAGGGTTGCCATTGAGCTTTTTTTCAATTTAAGTATTTAATTTTAAATTTTTATTTGTTCTTTTAAATTTCTATTTATTTATTTACTTTAACTAAAAAAATGTTCTGCAATTCTCGTAACCGCACTGTTAAGGGTGAATCAGATAGGCTAGTCAATTGCTGGTTATGTGATGCATTCTTTCATATAAAGTGTGCAGCGTTGACTGCGAGAATTTTTGATGCACTTAATGAAGGTAAAGGACTTCGTTGGGCGTGCGAAAACTGCAGATCTACCGATGTAGAGATTTTGAAGCTTATACGACAATCTCGTGAAGGCTTTTTAGAGGTTTCGAAGGATTTAGCGGCTGCTCAAGCCAGATTGGCTGATTTTGAAGATTTATTTAAGAAGTTTAAAATTATGGATGAAGCTTCTGTTTCTCCTAAACGAAAGCGGCAATATAAGAATCTTCGAAATACCGCAAAGCCTTCTGCTATAGCCATACCTCCGTCTACTAACAACGACTTAATCTTGCTTTCACCAAATTTGAGCATAGAACATGAAGCGCAGTCAACTGAGTCTGTCAGCGATGACAAAAATACTAATAAAACTGTCTCTTCAAATGTGCCTGCAACAGCTGATATTATTTTACAAACAGCTGAAGCTCCTGCAGCGGCACCAACTATCGTCGTAAGTGATTCTCCAAGTCCTTCTGGTAGGAAAAAAACTTACGCCGAAGCCTGATATTAATAAAAAACAGTGACCAGCCTATATATAACGAACTTGTTATTGTTCAGCCTGTTAGGTCTATAATTGCCTCACGCTTTGCTCCTGATACATCTGAAGAAGATGTTTTACATCAGATAAACTCAAAGTTGAAACTTGTTAATAAGAACATTTCGGTTCACAAATTCAAATTTTCATATGAGCGGTTCTCTTCTTCTTTTAGAATTAATTTACCAGGTGATCTCTTTGGTAAAGTCATGGATCAACGTTTTTGGCCTGAAAATACCGTGGTTCATGAATGTATTCCTAGATCACCACCTAAAATGTCTTTAGCTACTTTACCTTCCCACACCACTAACTCAAAAAACTAGATTGTTGCCATCAGCTCTTAGTCGTATACCAGAATGTCCGAGGTTTAAATACCAAGTTGACAGATTTGTTCATTTTAAGCCATAATCTTCACTTTGACATTATTGCTTTCAGTGAGACTTGGCTTAAGCCTAATATTTTAAGTACTGAAATTCTATCTAACAATTTTAATATATACCGTAAAGATAGAAACTCTATTGCTGGTAATTTTTGTAATGTTGGTGGCGTTTTTATTGCCGTTAAGTCTTCACTAGGGCTGTTCATGTTCGGTTTTTTCGAAGCTTCGAAGTATTCGAATATTCGAAGCTTCGAAGCAAACTTCGGAACTTCGAAGTTTTTGAGGCGAAGCTTCAAATACTACTATTCGAATAGGAAAAACTTCGAAGAATTCAATTCTTCGAGTATTCGAATGATACCCAGTTTGATATAACAAATTACAATCACTTGCAGATAATCGACTAAAATTTCGGACGTGTGTCTTTCTTCTACTTCCTGCGTACTAAGCGTCAACATATGCGGCTGCCATTGATCGTCAATTAAATGTGCCTCCATATTTAGAAGACCATCCATGGCGCGGAGGTCCAGCAGTCTGTATCCAATGCAATAAATTCGAATTTCTGCAATATTGCAACTATTTTTCATTTTATTCCATCCTCGAGCACGCGCAGACGCTATACAATTGTCTCACTCGAAGGGCATGTAAAACCAGGTTCGACAACATCCATGAATTCCTTGAATTCGCGGCTGGACGTAAAGTTGAATGGCAGCCGACGGCAGGCTTCTAACTTTGTACATGCTTGTACAATTTTCTCGCTACGGTCTCGACTAATTGTTCTGGAAAAATTGAATGCATCTTTAGATGCGCACGAAGTGAACTCGTGGACCCATGCGACTACAATACTCGCTCGCATAGATTGCAAATCGTTGATTGAGCATCAGAACTTTTAGTAGTAATGCTCCACACCCAGGATCTCATGTTTTTTTCTTATATCGAAGTGTATCATACAGCCACAAAAAATTTTTAAATATTTTGAGCAAAAACTTCGAAGCTTCGAATTTTTTTATGTTGAACGAATAGTCAAGTTTCGAAGCTTCGTAAATCCGAAGTTTTTTTCCTCTTCGAAGTTTTGAAACGAAGCTTCGAACTTCGAATACTTCGAAGTTCAAAAACTTCGAATAAGAGTCATAGCCCTAGTCTTCACACTTCTCACAAGAAATAATAATATCTGAGTCTTTAGATATTGAATTTTGCTGTGTTCTTGTGAAGTTTGGTTCTTTGAGAATTTATAATTCATGTTCGTATATTCCTCCTGCTTCTAATGTCGAGGTATACGGGAAACATCTATTGTCGATTGGTAAAATTTGCTCACAACTTCAACCTCACGACCACATTTTAATAACTGGTGACTTCAACCTTCCTAACGTTTCTTGGAACCGTAGTGCTGAAAATTCTGCAGTATTCCTGCCGTCTTCAGAACAATCATCTGTTAACTCATTTTTAAATGAGCTTTTGAGTCAAGGACTTTTTCAAATCAACTATCACTATAATAGAAATAACCGTTTGTTAGACCTTATATTTTTTGATGATAGTAATATTGTTTCAGCTAATAGGTCTGATCCACTTGTGTATCCTGAGGACTCACACGATCCGACTGTTGAAATCACTCTGAATTTTCCCAAACAAGCTATATCAAATTGTTTGAATCCTCTTTCAGAGTTCAACTTTAAAAGAACAAATCATGTAATTTTAAGAAATAATTTGTCAATTATCAACTGGTCATCCCTTGATTCTGCCGGGTTTGCTTTTAACAATACTCTTAATAATTGCTTTTCAACTTCAGTTCCTGAGAGAAAAGCCTCTCTTATATCTGGTCCCACTTGGTATACCAAAGAACTGGAAAATCTGAGAAACTTAAAATCAAAATATTATAAAAAACACTTAAAATCTCATAATATTTGTGATTTTGCTTCTTATACCTCAACTAAATACAAGTACCGTCAATTATGTAGGCAATCTTATAGCATATATTTAACAGAAGTCAAATTAAACATAAAGTCTAATGCAAAATCATTTTGGAACTTCGTTAATACTAAACGTAAGATAAATTCATATCCATCTTTGATATTCGGATCTTTGATATTCGGATCCATCTTTGAGTCGGATGTTGATATTACTATATGTAACCTTTTTGCAGATTTTTTTAAGACTCTTAATATTCATCTGCTTCTTACGATAGTTTATGTTATTATTTAAATCTGCAACCTGGCGATATTTGTTCTCCAATAATTGATATTAACACTGTTTCCACCTACTTGAAAAATCTTAAGACATCTTATAAAAGCGGTCCTGACAATATACCTTCTTGTATATTGAAATATTGCTGTGAAGAACTTGTAGTTCCAATTACTATGCTTTTTACTGCATCGTTGCAATCTTGCTATTTTCCATAGGCATGGAAATCTTCTTTTATTATTCCGCTGCATAAATCTGGCAATAGGTCTTTGACTACAACTATCAGGGAATTGCAAAGCTCAGCGCCCTACCTAAGCTTTTGGAGGCTATTGTAACCTCACAATAATCACATAGCGTTAAATCTTTAATATCTCCATTTCAACATGGATTCTTATCTGGAAAATCTACTGCCACTAATCTTTTAAAATTTACATCTAAAACTATAAAAACAGATGTTATTTATACAGACTTAAGCAAAGCCTTTGATGTTGTAATCATAAGCTTTTAGTTATAAAACTATCACTTCTTGGTTTTCCAACGCATTTAGTGCGGTGGATTGAATCATATTTATTAAATAGAACACAAAGCGTTATATTTAACCTCATAAAGTCAGATGAGTTTCTTGTTACTTCTGGGGTACCTCAAGGAAGTCATCTTGGTCCTTTATTGTTTTTAATTTATGTAAATGATCTTCCATCTGTAGTAAAGCATAGCACTATCTTGCTATACGCTGATGATGTTAAACTTTTTCTGTCATACAAAGATGTGCAAGACTCTTTATTGCTACAAACTGATCTTGACCATTAGGGCGTATCGAATTAAATTTTTTTTCGAATTTCACATTCTAAGAGGTCTCAAAAGTTTCATGTGGTTGTCAATATCTGCCAAAAATGTCAGAATTTATTTTATGAAAATAAGAGGACATCTTCCTGCCCCGCAAGGACAAAGTTGTTTTTTGAGAAAAACAGTAAAAAATAACGATTTTAAAATGCTTTGATTTTTGTAAAAAAAAAACTACATTTGTCTAAAGGAAAAAATTTAAATGCAGTATAACTAGCAATATCTTGCCGAACACGATGATACTCACGACTTTTACCCACAGTACTGTCCTGTTTGAAGGATATTCGAAGCGAAAGTTATACTCGAGATGGCACTTAACTTTTGATTGTAACCATTGAGTCTAAATTTTGATGGCATTGATTATAGTGTTGGCGTATTTCTTAAATATGATGAATTAATAATTTGCATAGTTTTTGCATATCAATTCTCTTGTTTTAGAGAAATGTAAACTAGAACGCAATTTTTTAACTTTTTCAAAAAAATTAATATTAGATTTTATATCACGGGCATAAGAAGTGGTATCGAAGATAATTTTCTCAATTTGGTTTTTTCAAATATTTCTGTACATGACCCTACCTTAAAATATGTATTTAATATGCCAGGCTTAGACCACGATTTTTTTTATATTTTAATACTTAAAAAAATTTTACTTCGTACTAGCAAATTTCTTAATTTGAGTTATATCTTCTTTATGGTTATAATATCGCTAAAATACATTTTATGCTATTCAGTCGGTCTCAAAAAACTAAACAATTGGGAATAATTCTAGTTTGTGGCCCACGCCCCTTTTTAATTTTTTTTTTTTGGATTATATGTATTTGGTCCTCCTAAACACAATGGTGCAAGAAAAAAGGCCGCTCTCTTATGGTTACGGAGATACAGTTCATCAAATTTACGAAATTTCAGTTAAAATAAGTGTCGTTTTTTTATGGAAATATGCTATATGAATGCTTATTTGTGCAAGCAAACCTAAGTTTGAGGCAAAGCAAACTAGTACACCTATAACGGGTGGTTTTGTGGTCGACCCCCCTCCCCCCACCCTCCCATTCACCCTACACACCCCCTTGGAGTTAAAAATGTTGTAAAAGGTACATAAAATGTTTATAAAAATTTTACGAAGTGTAATATGCAATTATGATTGATAAAAAAGTTGTTTTAAAGTAATTAGCGCCAATGGCGGCAACAAATTTTTGTAAAAAATCGCCAAATTTTTTACAAAAATTTTCCATAGTCTTCAATGATAATATAAGACGAAGGAAAAGTTATGTTTAATGAGTAATACGCGCCGCAGGCGAAAAATTTTTATAAAAAATCGCGCGATTTTTTATAAAAATTTTTCAGTTTTCCCATTCAGCAAGTGGTTGACATATAATAAATTCAAAAAGTTAAAAAATACCAGTAAAAATAAAAATGACCAAAGAATAGTTATGTTTGAGCAATAAGCGCCGCAGGCGAAAAATTTTTATAAAAAATCGCGCGATTTTTTATAAAAATTTTTCAGTTTTCCTATTTAGCAAGTTATTCATATATAATACACTCAAAAAGTCAAAAAATACCAGTAAAAATAAAAAAGATGAACGAATAGTTGTGTTTGAGCAAAAAGCGCCGCAGGCGAAAAATTGTTATAAAAAATCGCGCGATTTTTTATAACAATTTTTCAGTTTTCCAATTTTTTATTTTTTAGGTAAGTTTTTACGATTAAACTGATTGTTTAATAGTGAATATTCGTTTAAAAACTATGGAGAAATCACAGATTTTTAAGAGCGATTTTTCAAACTTTGATGAATTGTATCTCCTAAACCAGAAGAGAGCGGCTTTTTTTTCTTGCACCATTGGATTTAGGAGGGCCAAATACATATAATCAAAAAAAAAAAAAATTAAAAAGGGGCGTGGGCCCCAAACTAGAATTATGCCAACAATTGTTTTTAAAATGTGTTTTAATGAAATTATAACCATAATAGCATAAACACAATTGGAGACGCAGTCGACAGGCAGCAAATGTCATTGTATAGAACGCATGTTTTCTTATGTAGTTGAACAATTGCATGGCAACATGGCAGCACGACAGCAGGGCTTCAGCAGCAATTGCCGCCAACATAGATCTATTTCTATTTTTCTGGCGACAATATCTGAATTCTGTTTGTAGTAGGCCGTATAAATTTGTCAACATGATTTCAAAACAAAAAAAAATTATGTTTTACATAAACGAATTTAAGGTGGGACATAACATTCGCGGGAGAGAAAACAGACCTTTTTTAAAAATTCATAACTCAGTCAAAAACAAGCATTTTTCCAAAATTTTTGTTGTTTTGTTGTTGTAGAGAATTGAACAAATTACAAGAAAAAAATTCAAAAAAATATATTTTGATATATATAAATATATTTTATAGAGCTCCAAACTGGCGGCAGAGAAAAAACGGGGGCCTCGTGGTTGCAGCGCTGGGAGTCGCAAAAATTGTCCGATCCGGAAAAAAATTACTTTTTTAAATCTTAACAAAATTGGTTATTGTATGACAGGAGCTTTTTGTACATTTTTTTTTTTCAATTTTTGGTGATGTTCCAAATTTGAAAGTGTGTTTTTTTGAAACATTGACTTTAAAAATTCGAAAAAAAATGTAAAAAAAGGTCATGTCATACGACAGCAAATCAAGTTTAAAAAAATACAAAAAAAAAAAATTATCGTCAAAAATCAACCCGCTAGTGCCGCAGCCAGTACGAAAAACATTGTTTCGAGATAAACGCGTTCAAAGTTTGTGAACAAAGAACAATGCAATTTTTACTAAAATACAAAATTATAAAAAAACGATTTAAAAAAATGGCCAATGTCATGTCCCCCTTAAAATTAATGAAAATGAGACAAGCTGCTCGTTGTTGTCGCTTTAAAAAAATCAAGAATTTGAAGTCGGGCTGCCGACGACAAATTGCAGTCGTGAAGCTTGTAGACTGCGTCTCCAATTGTGTTTATGCTATAAAGGGGACATAACTCAAATCGAGAAATTTGATGCTAGGAAATAACTTTTTTTAAAATATCGAAAAAGAAAAAAAAATCGTGGTCTTAAGCTGATATATTAAATAAATATTTTTAGGCCGTATCATGTTCAGAAATGTTCAAAATACTCAAATTAAGAAGATTATCTTCGACACCACTTCTGAATCACTTGACATAAAATCTTATATTCATTTTTTTGAAAAAGTTAAAAAATTGCGTTCTAGTATACATTCCTCTAAAACAAGAGATTACAAATGCAAAAACTATGCAAATTATTAATTCATGTTATTTATGGAATACATCAACACTATAAACAGTACCACCAAAATTTATAACCAATGCTTACAATCAAAAGTCTTGTGCTATCCCAAGAACAACTTTCGCTTCGAATATCCTTCATACAGGATACTGTTGGTAAAAATTATGAGTAGCACCGTGTGTGGCAAGAAATTGTTAGTTAAACTGCATTATGTAACGTAACGTTACAAAATAATATATTTATTTGATAGAAACTTAAATTTTTATTATTCAATATTAAATAATCTAAGCTGCAGTCATATTAATATGTTAGACTTACATGCAAGCACAAGATAACGATAACAACAACAACGGCAAAGTAGCTATTTTTAGACACCCGCCAACAATAACAGCACAAACAAAACCATACATAATAGTAAAAAGCTACAACAACAAAAAAGTACTTACTCGCAGACACCAGCCAACAATAACAGCAACAACAAAACCCACACATAATAGCGAAAGCTACAACAACGACAAATACTTACTCGTAGACACCAGCCAACAAATAACAGCAACAACAACACCCTCACACACAATAGCCAAAGCTAAGACAACAACAACGAACGAAATTACGGACACCAGCCAACAACAATAACAACAACAACAGAGTATGACCACGGCAGCCAGAATTACACTCAAGAAGCCTCAGACTATAGAATTCACAATTGGTTTCAATTGTAAGTAATATAAGAGTGCGCAACAGGCTCGATAGAACAACAATCTACTTCTAGGTAAGTGAGATTTGTTCACCTTCTGCTCTGCACGTAATACAGCCCGATTGCGCTGATTACGTTGCTAATAGCGTAATACGGCCCGATTGCGTCGATTACGCTAAATTTTGGTTGCACTCCACTAGAGTAACCAGCCAGTTTGTGCTGATTACTCTAGTTATACATTCTGCCGCCCTCTGCTCTGCATGGCTTTATATATAGTCGATGTAGACTAGCCTAGCCGGATTGTGCTCGGCACTCTGCCATTCTGCCCTCTGCTCTGCATGGCAAAGTCATCGTTGTTTATAATAACTGTCTATCAAGTGAACATAACAAACATTGAATTCTTATACTAACGAACAATCTACTTCTAGGTCCAGTCACCAACATATTACTTTACCGCTTACTGCCTGGTTACCAACCGATTACCGAACCGATTACCATCTGATTACCATCTGATTACCAGTCAATTACCATACCGATTACCATCTCGTTACCAGTCGATTACCGAACCGATTACCATCTGGTTATCCACCGATTACCAAACTGACAGCCATCTGCTCACCAGCCGACTACCACCTGATTACCAGTCGATTACCGAACCGATTACCATCTGGTTACTACGCCAATTTACGACGACTACCGACTTCACACTCGCCTAACTCAATACCCACCCACAACTGTCTGAGACTGCTTTACCATCTTGTGCTGCAGAGATTAAAATGAGTATAATAAGGAATTAATACCTAAATAAGTATAATAAGGAATTAATACTTAAATAAAACCAAACTGAATTGTATTTAATATCAAAACTGCGTCTTTTATTTAACAAAGGTTAGTGGATCCTTTGTTTGAGCTTACCTCAGCCTTTTAGAAAACCACCCTCACAATTATTACTTTTGCTTTACGACATGTGTGGTTTTTCTTAAAAAAATCAAAGCATTTTAAGATCGTTATTTTTTATTGTTTTTCCCAAAAAACAACTTAGTCCTTGCGGGGCAGGAAGATGTCTTTTATTATTTATAAAAGTTTTTTTGGGTGATCTTGACAAGCCTATGCAACTTTTGAGACCTCTAAGAATACGATCTAAATTTTTCGATACGGCCTATTGACCATCTTTGTAACTGGTGCGAAATTAATTGCATGAAGCTCAACTTGGGGAAGTGCAAACAAATGACTTTTTCTCGAAGACAACCTTCTCGAACTAATTACAATATAGGTGACTATACACTTGAGTTTTTAGACGTTTTCGATGATCTCGGAGTAACTATGGACACCAAACTTCGCTTTCATATTCACATTAATAAAGCAATCAGCAGAGCTAATAGTACTCTAGGATTTATTAAACGATGGTCCAAAGAGTTTAATGATCCTTTTATAACTAAAACCTTGTTCACATCGCTAGTAAGGCCCATTCTAGAATACGCGTCAATTGTTTGGTGCCCTCGTTATGGGTGTTACATTGACGATATAGAATTTGTACAAAAGCAATTTCTTCTGTTCTGCTTACGTGATCTATATTTTAATTCAAACTTTAATTTACCTTCTTATGAATATCGATTACAGCTAATTAATCTGCCTTATTTAAATAAAAGGAGAACTATGCTAAATGTTAGTTGGATTTTAAAACTCTTACATGGATATGTCGACAGTCCATATTTACTGAGTAAAATTTACTTTAATGTTCCTCTTCGACCTAGAAGATCTTTTGAGCTACTTTTTATGAACTTTTGTAGAACTAATTACTTACAAAATGAACCACTAAGAAGCGCTTGCGGTGATTTTAATTCCGTTTCAGATGTTATAACATTAAATGAATCCATGTACTCAATTAAACTTAAAATTTTAGATTATCTGCAGTATCGCCGCTGAGTCTGTTCTAACACAATTTTCGCTTGGTGATGGATACAAAACTACATATAATCTGAATGGACCTGAACCTGTTTGGACCTCCTCACTTAATCTAATCGAACATGCTTGGTGAATGTCAACTCTTCTTTCGGCCGTTCCAAGCTGGTTGTATATTTTTTCTTCAACCATGCTAGAACGATTTGTATTGTATATATAATAATATAACTGGCCAATGACACCTTGTTGTCTTACTGCCTGCGTTCACAACCATTTCTTGTTATAGAATGAAATTGGTGTGGTGTATTTGACCTGGTTTGTCGAAATACCACCTTGCTTAGAAGAACGATTTATATTATATATATACATATGCTTATCAGTGTGGCGTACAGACCTTGTTTGTCTTTATATATGGATATAACCTTGTTTGCCTTGTCACCACAAGTTCTTTGCTGTGTAATATTCTTATAATATCTTATAATTTAAATGTACATATTTTAACGTAAATTTTAAATTGTATGTATAATTTCAATTATATTTATATAAATCTATAAATTTTGTATAATGCTAAAAAGCCTAAGAAGGCTTAGCAAATAAATAAATAATAATAATAATAATAATAATAATATCCTTCGAGATATACCCCAGCTTAAAAACTTCGTTACAAGGTAGAATGCAAATATATATTTTAATTGGTGTTGGTCTTCCCTTGTTTGAATGTTCAGGAAAAAACAACATCGTTGACAAAAAATTATTTATTTATAAAATTTGTACGTGTTCCGTGTAACATTTAAATTTTAAATGAACCGTCAATGATAAACGGTAACTATTTTCAATGAATGTCATTTTTCATTCTTTAACGTTTTCTTTTTTTTTTCAAAAAAAATTCTGCATTTTTTCTGCCCTCTTTTCGTTAGTTTCTCAAATAAAAAATAAAATTCTGACCTCTGAAGTTCAATCGTATTTGATGGAAAACGTCCAAATTCTGTTTATTCATTTTTTTTTTTGGAAAGAACTAATTTATCAATTTTAAGTTTTGAAATTTTCAATCGTTAATTGTTTTGAAGTTTTTCAAAAAGAAAACTTACCTTTATAGATTTTTCTATTTTGGGGTTGTATGGGAAGTAGTCATGGTTTTGATCCGATTAAGCCCATTTTCGGGGAGATAAGGGGGCGATCTTCACATGGCAACGTGTCTGACTGCCTCAACTTGGCGAGGCCAGCATTATCCATGTCGAAATCGTCTCAAGTCGACTCAAACCTCCGCGTGGTGTCTCCTGGAAACGTCAAAAAACTATCATACCGATATACTTTGGCGGCGAATCTGAGCGGCGGGCTTCCTTTGGTCATCAAGCAAAGGTTGTGCGTTGGGTTTGAAGCCAATCATGTAATAAAAATATTTCAATGAAAAGTTTAAGAATGAATAAAAGAATGATCCCCAAATCTGATGACGACTACCGCAAACGAAAAACTGATAATGATTTACGGATATGCACCTGGAATGTCCGAACCCTAAATTGGGATGGTGCCTCTATCCAACTGATTGATATCTTGGAAAGATATAATGCTGATATCACTGCAATCCAAGAAATGCGATGGAAGGGACAGGGTTGCTTACGGCAAGCATCCTGTGATATCTACTACAGCGGCCATGCGGAGAAGCACGAGTTTGGATGCGGATTTGTAGTTGGCAAGAGAATACGGCATCATGTCCTGCGATTCACTCCTGTGAACGAACGACTTGCCATAATCCGCTTCAAGGCAAAATTTTTTAACATAAGCCTAATATGTGCGCATGCTCCGACAAAAGAAAAAGATGACGAGACCAAAGAAAGTTTTTACGAGCGCCTTGAAGACGCATACGAGCACTGCCCCCGTCATGACATAAAACTCGTGCTTGGTGACTTCAACGCCAAGGTGGGTAAGGAAAACATATTTGGTCCAACAGTCGGAAAGTTCAGCCTCCACGACAACACATCCGATAACGGAATGAGGTTGATTGACTTCGCCGCAGCACGAAACATGGTCGTTAGTAGCACTAGATTCAAGCATCTCAATATTCATAAGGCCACTTGGCTGTCCCCTGATCAAAAAACATGCAACCAAATTGATCACGTTTTGATTGACGGAAGGCACTCTTCCAGTGTACTAGACGTACGCACGATCCGTGGTGCTGACATAGACTCGGATCATTATCTTGTCGCAGCCAAGATCCGCACACGTCTGTGCGCAGCTAAGAATGCTCGCAATCCTACACAAAGAAAGCTAGACGTCGATAAGCTGCAGTCAAAACGGACGGCTGAAGCCTTCGCTACTCGACTCTCACTCCTGCTTCAAGAAAGCACTCCTCCGATCGACGATATATGCGGACAGTGGACGCACATATCCCACTCTATGCGTACGGCTGCCGAAGAGGTGATAGGCTACCACCGCCCTCGCCGAAACCAGTGGCACGACCAGGAGTGTCGCGACGCCACTGCAGAGAAGGACGCCGCCTACAAAGCCACCCTCCAGTCGGTTGTAATGCGTGCTGTTATGGAGCGATACCGAGAGAAGAGGAGGGAGGAGAGACTCATTTTCAGGCGAAAAAAACGAGAGGCGGAAATGCGTGAGTGCGAGAAAATTGAGATGCATGGCGACAGGAATGAGACTCGAAAATTTTTCGAAAAAATAAGACGCCTGGCCGATGGTTTTAAGACCGGAGCCTCTTCCTGCAAGGATGAGAATGGGAATCTAGTGACAGATATCCAGAGTACACTGATGCTATGGAGGGAACACTTCTCTAGTCTTTTAAATGGCGACGCTGACAACAATCCCGCCAGTGGAGATGATATCCCGGAAACCCCAATCATGGATGACAGCGTTGAAGTTCCGCTGCCCGACTATAACGAGGTCTTAACAGCTATAGCTCGGCTTAAAAACTGTATTGTGTACAACTGTACTGTGTATTGTGTTTTTTAGCACACCTTGTGCAATTCCGTGATTTGCATTCCAACGCGCGATGATTCGCCTTGAAGCAGTTTGTGCAGAGGTTGTGAGTTTTGACCCAATTCCACCTTTGATGAATGTTCGCATTTAAAAATGCTTTGCATGCATAAATTTTATGATCTTTTTGCTTACAAATCACGCACCTTTCTTCGTTGCTTGAAGGGATTGTGGCTGTTGCACTTGTCCGAGTTGACGATGATTCTCTAGTAATGTCGTCACCAGAAGTCTTTTGTTATCATAACGACTAGTGATGATTGACCAAGCATGTGTGTAGTTACTTCCGGTGTGATGGAATGTGATTGATTAAATTTCGTGGTTCGCTCTCTAAGGAAGTTGTCAAGTAATGCATTTTTTTGCATCACTCATGTCCACCTTATGAATCAATTCGGTGTACAAATCCTTAAAGGTAACCCATTGCATGTAGTTGCCATTGAATTTAGGCAACGTTATCCTTGGTAATGGAACCTGTGATACTCTCTGCGAGTGTAGTGATTGCTCCACTGATGAAGCTGAATGTATGTGCTGATGAAGCTGAATTAGTACCTCTTCTGCCTTCGCCTCGAGCTCGTAATAGGCCTGCGGCATGTATTCTTCGATAACATCTTCATCAGTTGACTCCCACAGCGCCGCATTGTTTTTTGCTAAATCCATCATATGCTTTTCTATTACTGCTGACTTGATGGTGTAGTATGATGGAGGGTGGTCTGTTTCACGCTGCCCCATCACTTCATTTAAGTTTTGTGTCAGTGCTTGAATTAAAGCACGCTGATTCCTCAGCAGCTTTCGTCTTTCAATACTATGTTCCATGTTATTCGTTAATTGTCCATCAGCATACTGTGAAGCAGCTTGCGGTGTTCTCAGCTGACCCTTGGCTTGACTGGGTCTAGCGTAATTCAACCTATAGAGTTCCATTTCGTCTCGGAATTCTCGGTTTCTTACACTGATGGCTGCATGCATGTCCTTAGTGAAGTACGGATGATCATCTTTGCTGCCGTGGAGACTACGAATGATGTTATCGACTTTATTGAATTGAGCCCACAACTCATCGAGTTCCTTAACCTTTGCGTCGATGAACTCTAGCGTCCGTCGCTCATATGGCGCTTTCTTGCAGTTGGCTATAAGTTTTTGCAGAGCCACTGCGGTTTCATCTTGTTGCGTTACTAGATCTTCTATGTTCATTGTGGATGCGGTGTGGTGCACAAGATGCTTAACTAAAGCCTTCGAGTCCTCTTGAACGAATTTTATTCGCGTCGAACTATTTGCGGTCACACAGCTTACGAATTTAAATTTCCACGGTTAAATAATGGATGTATTATATATTTTTTGTTGTTTTTATGATCCTATCGCTTTCATCAAAAGGATATGAATCACGTAGGGGTCACCAATGTTGAATCCCTTGTTGAGTTTGTCAATACAGGTGCGTGTACCAATATTGACCTAAGGGATTGTTGTAGAATTGCACAGGCACTTGAACCTTGTACAATTGTTGCTACAGATGAATGTAAATAAAAACGGTGTTTTACTTTGATTTGAGTTATTACTACTGGTCTTTATTGCTTAGTATAACAGCTTATATACATTTTTTTATTTATAATACGTTTACAACAGTAACAAGAATAAAACGAAATATTAACTAAGTTGTTGTTGTTGTTATTCAGCGTCAGCACAAATATGTTTTAGTTGTTTCCGATATTGAAATTAATGAGTTGTTGTTGGTGTAACTTTGCATCAGCAAAATATAAATATGGTTTAAGTACTAATAATAACATCGATATTCAACAATATGCAAATACAGCACAACTGAGTAGTAAAGCAAAAGTGTGTCATAGCGACCTACGTCTACACCTGGAAGCAACTTTTAAGTGTTGACACACATTTGTGTTTTTTTTTGGTTGCGCGTTGAGTTGAATTAAGGTGGTCAGATGTATGCATCTGAACACCTATCTTGTTCTATTCAATTTTTCCTAGCTTATCTCATCCCCAATCCTATTTGATATTATAACATCCCTTACGTGGGATTTTCCTCAAACTGGCCTAAAAGAGTTCGGTGCTGCCATTTATTTTTATCTGCTTTACCGACTTTTACTCAAGACGTTGGCAACGCTACGACATACGATCATGACAGATTGTATTCTAATCGAGTGGGAACGCAACGACTTGCCTGTGGACACAATTTTTAATTCATACCGCCAGTTCCCAGAGCAAGCAACCTTCATCACCGGACCACGGCCATCTTCATCATCACCTCCTAAGGCAGATGCCACATCAGTGCCTTGGCCTCGATGCTGGCTCGATGCAGGACATTTTTCAGCAGCTCGCTGCTGTAGCAGCTTTTGCCGGCCGAGTGCGTTAGCGGCACGTGGTGGCATTATTTTACTTATTGGGCCCGCGATCTAGAAACGTGTGGCCAAATCTACTGGTAATCCTGTTTAATCCGTGTCTAGAACATAGGCGAGTAGCGATACCGTGTCTGCGTCGGAACAGCGATTGGACATTTGTGGGCGGCGGTAGGGCGCAACACTGTTCTGTGTAACCCTAGCGAGAGGCTGTCTGTCTATGTTCAATGGCTAATCTGTTTAGCGGCCAGCCAACTAGACACTACTGTCTTTCATTGATTTGCAGCGTTTGCAAACACAACGCTCGCCACACTTGTCCATCATTGCTCCGAAGGTAGTTTAGGGCCGCGTTCATAGTGTAAGCCAAAGCTGTTAAGCTCCTTCAAGCGATATCATGACGCTTTTTCTTGCTGTTGCTGTTCATAGTGCGCGCTTTGCTCGAGCTTTTAGATACTTTTTTGAGCTAGTTGCAATGCTTTCATAAAAAAAGTACTCAAAAGCGTGTTTATTAAAGGTGCACATCAAAACATAAACAAGAAATACAATAAAACAGACAAATTGTGGCACAAACGAAAAATAACAAACAAGCGTTAAAAAGTATGAAACAGCAACTCACAAGTACTAGTCTAAGTTTATTCAACTGACCCGATTATGCATAGTGTCAGAAGAGTAGGAAGTGCACATAAAACTCGTGAGATAGCTAAGGATAAGTAGGCCATTGGTTTCTCTCGATTTTTATTTTATTTTCTCTGGAAGGTTAATTTTTTTTATTTCTCAGCCCTATACAGACACGCAACAAGTCCCTACTGTCTCTGATAATTCACTATATTGCCCATAGTTGATCCCTATGGAGATACTATCCTAAGCTTTTGTAGATACTATCGGAATTGAATTTGAAGTTATTAAATTCACATTTTGCAAAAAAACTGGTTAAAAGAAGTTGCAATTAGGTATTAAATCCTGAGTGGACAGAATCATACACTTATCAAGAAGTTTTTTATCTGGTTCGATTGGATTTTGTAAATGTTTTGAAAGTAAACGAAAATTAACAGAAATTACATCAATATTTTCCATAGATTTTGTATATATTGGAAGAAATTGTGAATTTAATAGCATCTTTTTGTAAAACAAACGATGCGTTGATTTTACAAAGCATTCATTCAAAAGACGTGAATCAGCTGTTTTTGCTTTATGTAAAACTAATTTCGTGCAATAAACGAGAACAGCTGATCCAGTAAAGGACGATAACGTAACTCTAGTATGAAGTTGGCTTTGTGTATGAAAAAAATAAGAACGCAATGTCAAAAAAGGACGAGAGGTAAATTGTTATCGTTGTAAGGATTTTTGAAATGGAAGTTGCTGCTAAGAAAAAGGAAGCAATATCAAAGGAAGCATATCATATGAATATACAAATAATTTATTCAGCACAAAAAACAACATCAGAGTCTGGATTGCTTGTGCTGGAGATGGAAAAGAATCCAGAGTTGGCAAAAGGCAACCCCGTCTTTGGTGGGTGCCAGCAGAAGCAGAGTTGATGAAGAGTGGAGCTTCATTTTTAATTAACCGAATGCATATGGACCGCCACAAAGAAGTTGTTTGGAATGGAGAAAGGTATTGAGCATTTTATACTTGTTGGAGTTTGAAGAGCTTCCGGCGCGGTAAAACAGTCCGATTATTGAACCTGTATTGTTGAACTTTAAAGCACTTCCGGCTCAGTAAATAGCCAGTCAGTATCTTTATTTTTGTATTAGTAAAGTCTTGCATTATGTTTGTACCTGTTATTTTTATTACTTGAAACTTGTGTAAAATAATATGTACAACGTTATTGTATTTGTATTTGCTTATGCTTCAAATTTGGCTCTGAGAAATTTTTTAAACTATTCAAAAATTCTTTTCAATCCAGCAGCCAAGAAAACAAGTAAGGTCTTTTTCACGTTTATATATACAGGAATACCTCGCATAGTACTGCTTCGACCAGTACGGTTTCGCTATAGTACGGTTTTGAAATTTTCAAAAAAAAAATTTTTTTTCTTCGAAAAAATTGTTACTTTCTTGTCTTTTGCTTAAAATTGCGATGACATCATGCTTGTGTAAAAGCTTGCATACAAGAGAGTAAAATACATACATACATATGTATGTATGTATGTACATACAAATTAGATTCTTACGCTCTTTGTAGTGAGTTTATGGTTGCCGTTTGGCACGGCAAAAACAAACGTATGGATTTTTTTTATGAAAGGGTTTGAAGTGTTGTTTATTTATTACATTTTCGTAAGTGTTTGATGGGAAAATAAAAAAAAAAAACAGCTGCCCAGTATTTAAAAAAAAAGTATCAGGTAATACATAACGATAAACAAATTAACTGATATCATTATGACGATTAAAGATAAGGTTGCTATTGGTACATTTCAAGAGGCAATTGTTTAATCATTCGGCAGCCCTGGTTTTAGTATTCACGAAGAGCAGAGGCAAATTTGAGCAACTTCAACCTGTAACATGTAAAACAACAACAATTTCAAATTATGTGTAACAATTTATCGTTTTTTGACTTGATTATCCTTTAATGTCCCTTAACCTCCTTCATAGGGGTATATGACCTGTTAATAGGCGCACTGGTCCCGAGTGCCTCGATTAGTCCGGTTTCAAATAGTACGGCAAAATGGTGGAACGGATTAACCGTACTATGCGAGGTATTCCTGTATATTGTTAATTATATTAATTTGTTAGAGAATAAACTTTCCTCACTAATAGCACATTAATAGCACAGGAAGTTTATTCACAGCCGTTGGACATAAAAGCAATAATTTTATTCTTTGTTCTTTTTATTAAGCTACTTTCGTCGTTTCACGCCACCCTCTTGTTGCTTTGCTTTTTTATTTAAATGTTGTTTGCTCATTCTTTGCCGTCTTCCGGGATCATATGCCTTTTTCCCAAGACCATTTGCAGAAACGTGTAAGTAGCCTCACAAATAAAAGTATTCCGCGAGCTAGATTCGACGATACGGAAATGCTGCTAAGCCACTCACCAGCCAAAAGTTCGAGGGCTCTGCCAGCAACAGCCAAGCAGATATCAACAATGGTTCCATCTGCATTAACGTAATTTCCCGCTGCAGCCATGCTCACACCATCAGCCGGTAAGTCAGACCTACCGAGTGCATCGAAACCCGTCGCAGAAAAAGAAAAAATCGACACCGTTTCTCGCTATTTCAACAAAAAGATGACTACCATGATGAACAAGTTCAAGCGCCAGATGCACTCAATGCAAGCAATGGTGACAACCAATAGCCAGCAGCTTCAAGAAAGTGTGCTTCAGTTGGGAAGCGAAATTAACCAGTTTCCACCACAACACAATATGATGACACAGTCTACATCACCGCCAGCGATACAACCACCCAAAAGTCAAATGTACCGAAGCCGATGCCGCCACTGACGATGGAGCACACCCAACAACACCAAAAGCCGCCAGATCAGCAATCTACACTTTGCCTGGGGACAACATATTCGGCGATGACGTCGAGAGCCTTGCAGCCACCAGACGAGAGTCAGACACCTCAACAAATACCAACCATGGCCCCACCATTTTCTATGCAGCACTCAACAATGCCGCAAGCCTTTGCCACGCAATCTTCCACTCACGCGATAAATCACACACAGTCAACGTCGTAAACAGCGCCCATCTATTCGCAGAGTTGATCTCGTCCCTTTGTCGTTGTCGGTTGTGTATTATAAGCTTTTAATTATGTGTTTTATTGTTGTTTTGAAATAATAATATTATAACTTAAACGGACGTAAGTGTTGTAACAATTGTGTTTAAATATTAAGCTACTTTTAGCAGTAATTTTATGTGTTAAAGTGCTTAGTTATTGTTCTTATTAAAAATAAATTATAAATAAAAATAGCTTGACTTGCTTGTTTGTGTGTATACTTGTGCTTGTTTTTGCAATTTTTCGCCTTCTTCTTTCTGCGTTGTCCGTACCTGTTGGTCAGTTCTAGTGTTATTGTTGCTAGCTTTTAACTGTCCGCTCTTTGTATTTTAACCCTTTGAAGCACTTTAGAAACATATTTGCTGTTTTGAAATAAAATTTTTAACATGACTTATTGGACCATGCTTTCGACCATGCGAGCAAATTTTTCAGCTTCGTGTGCTAAAATTTCGATGATTTAGTTTTGGCACACTCAGGACTTCGTTTTACTGTAGGTACTACGTGCAGTGTCGTTTCCCAAGCTGAATTATACTCAAAAATAAAGCTCTCTTGGGGAAAGCCTTAATTCGCTTAATAAAAATTTTAAATTCATTATGACGTCGTTAAGCGAATTAAGTGTTGACCACTGTGACAGTATAGCGGATAACATTATTTCGCCAACCAGTGCTGACCTTCCTTTGACGGAGTCCGAAACTCTTGGCTCAGCAAACATATCCACAAACGAAGTCCTAAATAGGAGTTCAGTACAAAAGCAGAGTTATAATTCTAAAAATAACTCTAAAAATAAGCCTGTCTTCTATTCCCCAGGCTAAGCGATTTTCAGTTCCCACCTCCTCGTCACATGTCTCTGAAATTCTTTCAAATAGTAGTAATAGTAATAATATAAATAATATTCATAACAAAAATGATAATAACAATAATATTAATTATAATAATAATGATAATAAAAATAATAATAATTATAATAATGATAATAATAACAATGATAATAATAACAATAATGGTAATAATAATAAGAATAATAAGAATGATAACGAAAAAAACAATAATATTACTGTAAGTAATAATAATATTACTGTAGTACCTCACTTGATTGCCCCTTTATCTGAAGTGTCAGTTATTTCTGTGACTAATGATAATGTTGTATCTGAAATTTCAGATATTCCTATCATAAATAATTTGGTTGCTGCGCCGTCCATTGCACTTCAAACTTCAACTGAGCCAACTGCTCTAAGAGAAGTTTCGAGGACTAAGAATATTTTGATTTCGAGATTGCAACCCGACAAATCAACTTATAATATTCCGACGTTTGTCGAACAATGTAACTTAATACCACAAAATGCTTTCCGTTCATGTAAGAAAATTGGTAATAAGCCTCACCAAATTTCCCACCCACGCCTCATTTATTCTCACAGTTGCAGCCGAAGTTTTTACAGCTGTTCTCAATTCGAATATGTGGGTCGATAATATTCTCGTTTCAGAATTTAAACCTAAAAACAAGGCTAGACGCTCAAATAATATAGCCCGTAAGAACCAAAAAACTAAATAGGCTATCCCTTTACTATTAAAATGTAAGGGGATTGCGGTCCAAAATGCGAGACTTATTTCTTTCTACTCAGAATTGTTCTGAGGACATTATCGCATTAACTGAAATGTGGTTGAATGAAAGCATTACTAACTTTGAATTGTTTGACAATAGTTTCCAAGTACTTAGAAAGGACAGATACGCCAGCAATATTTCTTCTGTTGGTGTTGGTGTTCTTATAGCTGTAAGGAACTGCTTTGTTAGTTCCTTTGTTGATATACCCTGTGCTTCTAATATTGAACTAATATGCGTTAAGGTTATACATTGTAGTTCAAATGTATACATAATTAATGCATATGTTCCTCCAAACAGTAGTGCAGAGGTATATACAAGTCTGGCAGATTGTCTAGACTATATTCTTAATATCCTCGACGTTAATGTCGACATTTTATTGTTGGGCGATTTTAATCTGCCCAACTTAAAATGGCATTCTTCTCACGATGATACATTTTTTTGTGCATCTAATGCGAAGACTCTTGGAGAGCATATATTCGTTGACAGTATATGTTCTTACTTACAACAAGTGAGTTGTATTTATAATAGTCTGGAAAGACTTCTTGACCTGTGTAATAGGTTTGGATTTGTGTTCCTAAAAATGCCAAAGATAAGGCTTAAAGTTTTGATGGCCAATTTTGCCGTACTGTTTGACAGAAAAAAAAAAATTAGAACTAGATGTTTTAAGTCAAGTTTTCATTCTCCTCTTTATTTCAAAGATCTTCAATATTTATAATAAAAATACCAGTATTAATTCTATTTAGATATTCTTAAACTCCTCCCCATTATTCTATTCTCATATTGTTTCTTAGTTCAATTATGTTCTTAATAATTGTTCTTCTCTCACTTGCTCTTTAATTCCTCAGCTTGGAATTTTTTGCTGCGCTTGCACTTGTGCAGTTAATAGGGTTAGCGAACACCAGTGAGCGCATTTCCTAACAATTGGTTGTGACGCAAAAACACAGTGACCTAATGACACTCGATAAGCGTTGGCACACGATCGAAAGAATGAATGAAAGAAAAACAAAGAAAATATATTTTGTTACCAAATATGTAACGTATCGTAAGCTGGCTGTGCTAGGACACTACACCCTTACCCTTAAGCGAAAAATTATTTCTTGAAATGATTTTTAAAGAATGGAGGATTTTAAGAATATTTTACATATTTATAAAGCTTAAATTATTTTTCTATATTTATAGTTTATTTAAATTACATGTTTGAATTATCTGTATATATGTATATGCAAAATATTTTTTTTCTATATAATTCTATTTGGTTTTAATATATTTAAATAATTGTCTTTAGCGTGTATAAGTTTATAATATAATAATATTGATTTAATTCTACTCTTACAAAAACTAAATCTCCTATTTCTAATGATTGAGGCCTCATATTTTTATCGTAATCTATTTTTCTCTTATCCTTAACTTTGTTTATTATTTCTTTAGCTTTACTTATTGATGTTCTTAATCTTAGTTTCAATTCATTAGCGTAATTGTCTAAGTCATAAATTTTGTTTGTTTGTCTAAGTGTATCGCTTGGTAGTGACGGCAATTTTCCAAAGACTAGCTCAAACGGAGAATAGTCTGTGTCAACGTGGGGTGTCGTATTGTATGCAAAAGTGTAAAAAGTATCCATTTGTCCCATTCATAATCGTCTGTGAAGGAGAGTATGTATTGATTTAGAACTCTATAGTTTCTTTCAAGAGCACCGATTGTTTGGTGATGATAAGGTGTTGAAAAAATTTGACGAGTGTCTAGTAATTTACAAACACTTGACATTAGCTCGTTTGTAAATTCTGTCCCACGATCGGACATAAGTGTTTTGAAACAACCGTACTTGAGTATTAATTGTTCGACAAGGGTTGATGCGACTGTCTTGGCGTCTTTGGTTGCAATTGGGTGAGCGACTACAAATTTTGTTAGCTCACATTGCATCGTTAAAACATATCTATATCCGTTTGATATTCTTAAAGGACCTACAGTGTCAATTGATATTTTCTCAAAACTTGTCGCTGGTGTGTTTGTCAATACTAAATCTTCTTTAATGTGTTGTGTGGTCTTGTTTTTATTGCATTTTTCACAGCTATTTATAAATTCTTTAATCATTTTTCTCATCCCTTTCCAAATATATCTTTGTTTTAGTTTTGAAATCGTTTTTCTAATTCCCATATGTCCTGATGTGCTTGAGTTGTGGAATTCTTCAATTAATTTGTATTGTTTGAGCATGCTGTTTATTTGTATTGGAGCTTTATATATTAGTATTCGTATTGGCGAGGCTTTATTATCTTTCAATGCATTGTATTTCTCTTTAAACATATTTATATCGATATTTTTAAATATAAAATCTTTATCACAAAGGGCTAGCTCCTTTATTTGTGATTTTCTTAATAAACGATGTAGCTTCTCCAATATCTCACCTAGGCGCGAAGGGTCATCGCTTCACGTTATGCGCAATTTATTATTATATATATTTATGGCAGCTTGCTATTATTCTCAATGTTGAATTTCAATTTCACCAATTTCCTTACGTCATTAAAAGATGTGCATTCCCATATATAGAGTTGGCCAGACTCATTAGGACATGTGTCTTTTAATATATCACTTCCTTGGAGGTGTTGACTCAGGTGGTGGGTACCATTTTCAATGTTATTTTCACTCGCATTGTTCTTTAATTCTTTGCTCCTTTCTTCTTTGTTAATTTGTTTTGCTTTGCTCCTTGTAACTACTAATACTTCTTCTTTCTCTTTATTTGTGGGAATTAAACTTTTGAGTATTTTGCTATCGACTTTTATACGAGATAGCGCATCAGCATTTGTATTAATCTTGCCTTGTTTGTAGACAATTTCAAAATCGTAATCAGATAAGTCCAGTCTGATTCTCGTCATTTTAGATGATGGATTCTTGTGGGAAAACAACGAAACTAAGGGTCTATGGTCGGTGACTACTATAAACTTTCTTCCATAAAGGTAAGGCTTAAAAAAATTTATACTCCAATTTATAGCTAATAGTTCTTTCTCAATGATCGGTTTGTTTGGGTATGTTCGAGGCACTCAATAAATGCGGCAATACTGCGGCCTTTCTACACGCCTGCAACACTGTTGCAGATGCTCAGCTGATACTTTGCTGATATTCTACGCGTATTTTGCACAATTTCCATAAATTAAAGCAAGAATAGATTTTTGTACAAGTTTAATTTTGTGTAGCATAGAAAATGATAAAAGTTTGTTATTGAAATTAGAAGAAACAAGAACTAAGAGACTTAAGAAGAGAAGAAGAATTTTTTTAAAACCATTCAATTATATCCTGGTGATATAATTTTCACGCATTTCCGATTGAACTATTAGTAAATTTATATACGTGGCCAATAATAATAATAAAAAATAAAATAAATAAACATTTGTCTTACTTTTCTTCATGCAGTATTATTCTGCAGACAAAAATTTTGTGTTGCCGCTTTTTCGCATTTCCTGCGCATAAAATGTAAAATTTTTGTTCGCTAGAACGTTTTGCTTTGGCCAATGTTGCAAGAAATTTGCATAGAACGTGATACTTTGACAAATCATGCAACACAGCCGCAGTGTTTGCAGCTCGAACATACCCTTTATGTCATGTTTTTGCAACGACTTGCTGGCGTACGATATTGGAAGATCGTGTCCAATTTCGCCTTGCGAAAGTACTGCTCCTAATGCAAAGTCAGATGCGTCAGTAGTTAAGATAAATGGTTTCTCAAAATTTGGGTATTGCAGAACTGGTGGGTGAAGTAGTTTTTGTTTTAAAGTGTTGAATGCTTTTTCGCATTCTTGAGACCAGATGAAAGGCGTCCCTTTCTTCAATAAAGAGTTTAAACACTTTGCCAATGCTGCAAAATCGGGAATGAACCGTCTGTAATAATTGCAGAAAGCCACAAATCTTCTCACATCATCTGTATTTGCTGGTGTAGGGTAGTTTGAAACCGCCTGATTTTTTGCTGGGTCTGTCTTAATTCCTTTGTCTGTTATTAAATGACCAAGATAAACCACTTCTGATCTTAGGAATTGACATTTGCTCGCATTCAATTTTAAGTTGTAGTTTTGTAACCGCTCAAATACTTTTATCAAGTTTTGGTTGTGATGTTTCAAAGAACATCCAAAAACTATTATGTCGTCTACATAGAGGAAAGCTTCTGAATTTAAACCACTTAAAGCTATTGTGAGCATTCTTTGGAAACTGTTTGAAGAAATTTTAAGTCCGAAAGATAAACGTTTAAAATGGTAGTGACCATCTTGTGTAGAAAATGCAGTTAGTGGTCGTGAATTCTTGTCTAATGGTATTTGATGGAAAGAGCTTGTCATATCCAAGGTTGAAAAGTATTTGACTCGTCCTAGCATGTCTAGGATGTCTTCCAGTCTTGTTAATGGAAATTTGTCATTAACCATCTTTTCGTTGAGTTTTCTAAAATCAACCACCAAGCGCCATTTCTTATTGTCATCATTACTTTTCTTTGGCACTAATAACAATGGTGCGTTATATGAGCTTATTGAAGGTTCAATTATGTCGTTCTCTATTAGCTTCTTTACTTGTTTGTCTATCTCGTCATATTGAGTGTGAGGTAGTCTATAATTTTTTATGTATACTGGTGTTGTGTCTGATAGATTCAGTTTTTGCGTATAAAAATTATTTGTTGTAAGAACTTCTCCCTCAAGGTGGAAAATTGATTGATGTTTCTTAAATATGTCTTTTAATTCAGTTTCTGTGTTGTGGTCTAATTTCAGTTCAGTCATCAGTTTCTTGAATCGTTGTTCATTCATTTCTGTACTCTGTTTGTTGTAAGTTGTCATAACTGTATATTCGGTCAAATTCTTTAGTTTCGGTTTTATTTCGTTTAATATAACCTCTTTATCGTTTATATTTATAACTCTTATGTGACAAATGCCTTTAGAAGGTACTAGACAGTTTGCCAAAAATACACCTTTTTCGAGCTCTTGATTAAATACTACGCTGTCTTCTGCAATGTTTAAGTTTATTGGAAAAATAATTTCTGACCTAGGAGGTATTCTATAATTTGTCTGTTTCGGAAGTTTTGTTACTATGGGTACTATATAATCGGTGTTACCGATTGCAATTGTTATTGTGAATGTTTCGTAGTCTATTTTGCATGTACTTACTTACTTACTTAGATGGCGCTTACAACCGTTGGTCGGTTTTGGCCTGTTCTAAGAATTTGCACCAGCCTCTTTTGTCGTGCGCTTGCTGGCGCCAGTTGGAAACTCCAAGCGTCGTCAGGTTATCCAATGCCTGGTCTTTCCAACGGAGATGCGGTCTTCCTCGTCTGCGTTGGCCACCGCTGGGTACCGAATCCAATATTTTTTTGTTGGAGCTTCGTCGTTCATTCTCTCGACATGACCTAGCCAGCGAAGCCGCTCTATTTTAATACGCTTGACTATAACGATATCGGCATATAGCTCATACAACTCGTGGTTCCATCGTATACGGTACTCGCCATTGACGCAGATTGGACCATAGATCTTGCGAAGGATTTTTCTCTCGAACGCTCCCAAAGTCCTTTCATCAGAGCTGCTCAACGTCCAGGTTTGTGATGCGTATAGTAGGACGGGCATGATTATTGACTTATAGAGCGTCAGTTTTGTTCGTCGAGAGAGAAAGACGCTGGGACTGTTTGTTTGTTGACACGAGATACTTCGTTTTATCTGCGTTCACTGCAAGACCCATTCGCCTCGACTCTTTTTCTAGCCTGGAGAATGCTGCACTGACTTCGCGCGTATTTTGGCCAATGATGTCAATATCATCAGCATACGCCACCAGCATAACGCTCTTATAGAAAATTGTGCCGCTGCGTCTCAGGTCAGCAGCTCGGATGATCTTCTCCATTACTATATTAAAGAAGTCGTACGATAAGGAATCACCTTTTCTGAAACCTCGCTTGGTATCGAAAGGAAGGGAGAGGTCCTTCCCGATTTTCACTGCGCTACTGGTGTTGTACAGTGTCATCCTGCAAAGACGTATTAGCTTCGCAGGAATACCAAATTCAGACATGATGGAGTATAGGTGACTCCTTATTAATTCTTATATTCTTTTCATTGAAATGGTTTTATTACATGGTGGGCTTCAAACCCAACGCACAACCTTTGCTTGATGGCCAAAGGAAGCCCGCCGCTCAGATTCGCCGCCAAAGTTTATCGGGCGATAGTACTTTGACGTTTTCAGGAGACACCACGCGGAGGTTTGAGTCGACTTGAGACGATTTCGACATGGATAATGCTGGCCTCGCCAAGTTGAGGCAGTCAGACACGTTGCCATGTGAAGATCGCCCCCTTATATCCCTATTTTGCATGTTTATTTTATAAAAAAGTCTCTACCTAAAATTCCATCCGTAGAAATGGGAAAATCGTCACTCACTACATGAAAATTATTTTTGGAACGGTGCTCTCCGAGGCACAATGTTATTTCCGTAACTCCTAAAGAGTCTACCTCATTTTGAGTTATGCCTGATAATCTACATTTATTGTCAGGATCAATTTCAAAATTTGTGTCCGTGTTGCATATCGAAATATCTGCACCCGTGTCTAATAGGAATGTCAAGGCACGCTTTGTTTGCGCACATTTAAGTGTGATGAAATTGGTGAGATTCTCTGATATCATGCAAATTTTGTTTGCTTTTACATTTGGCCTTCCGGAGGCTCTTGATTTTTGTCCTCCGGGCCTTCCATGTTTCCCTGATAGTTAACTGTTCGTACATAATGTCTGTTTCCATCTTGACTCGAGCGTCTGTTTATATTATTGTTGTACCTGCCTCTATTTCTATTATTGCCATAGTTGTTTCTATTGTTGTTCCCACGTTGAAAATTTCTGTTGCTGTTGTTATTGTGGTTGTTGTTTCGTTGGTTCATGTTGTTCATGGGTCTGTTGTTCCTGAAATTGTTATTATTTCTGTATGTATTTTGATAGTTATTTCTGCTAAAGTTGTTATGATGCTGATAATTTTGGTTTCTGTTTGTGCTTGCATTGTAGTTTAAGATCCGCGGACCGTTGTTTTGGTTATCACGTTCCACTTCTTGTGCGATATTTACTGCTGTATTTAAATCTTTGGGTTGGGCTGCAAAAAGTGTTGGTTTGATGGTGTCATCTAACCCGTTTTTGAATATGGTCAAGGCATATTTTTCGTTCATTGTTTCTATAACTGTTTTCTGTTCGTTGGTTGCATTATTACCTAAATCGTTTATTTGTAGTTTGTTCAGTTCTGACATCAAATTTAAAATTTTGTCTTTAAAATTGTTTACCGTTTTGTTCTTCTTTGTGGTTGAGGACAGTTGTGAATGTATTTGAGCTATTGTTACGTTGCTCTTATATCTTTTTTGTAGTCTTGTTTTAAATTCTACGAATGTCGATGTGTTTGAGCCTAGCGCTGTTCGAACTACCGCACTAAGTTTTACACTTACTACAAACTCTAATAATGTTTTCTGAGCATTAGCTGTATATGAGTTGTGTAATAATTCTACTATCTTCAAAAATGGTTCTAATTCGCTGTGCTGTCCATTAAAAATAGGTATGGCTTTAATAGCCGTTTCTATATTAAAAGTTGACATTTCTATATTGTTTCGATTTACAGTCTTCTTTTCTGGTGTATTACTTTGACTTTCAGTGTTGTGGCTATCTGTGTTTTTGCTATCTGTTAACTCACTTTTTTTTATTAAAAACTGTTCTATTGCTCTAGCTATATCTTCGAAATTTTCTAAGTCTAATTTTCTTTTAGGGTTGTCTGACTTATTTATTGAGGTTCTTAGCTCATCTACTTTGTTCCTTATTTCATTAATGTATTTCTTTGTATATTCCCTACCTGGTGCCTTTTTTAATCTTCTTAATATTTCTTTTGCTGCATATATTTCCATTTATATGTATATCGACGGAACATTGCATTTACTTCTAATTTAAAAAGTTTTATTGTTCTATACATTGTAACATTTTTGACACATTAAATTTGGTTCATGCTCTATGAAGCCTGATTTGATTAAATTTTTGTGACAATATTTGCACTTGAAGCATTCACGATGCCATGCTTTGTTTTTGTGTGCCATATATTTCATTTTTCCTATGTGTATGATTTTTTGTTGACAATTTTCACAATATTTGTCAAAAAGTTGACCAAAGCATCCTTGGTAGAAACAGTTGGTACCAAACCTTATCATTTTCGTATGTAAAAGTGCTTGATATATTTTTGTATTTATTGTGAATATTAAAATATTTTGTTAAACAGAGTTGCTGATGTTTCGCAGCATTTGTTTCCTAACATAATTTTTGTAATATCTATTAATTATATATAAAATTGTTGCAATAATAAATATTAAGCTAAGTGCTAGAATAAGATCATTGAATTTGCTGCTTTCACTACTACTGCTGCTGCTGCTGCTGTTGTTGTTGTTAGTTGTTACGATTTCCTTGTTGCTGAACCATCCCATGGTTGCCGTAATTTAACTTTTCTTTTTTGTATTTTGTGTATTAATGCCCGTTTTAACTTTGCATCAGTTACCAACGGTAAAATACTATGTATTTCCGCAACGCGACGTCTAGCAATTACTCTTCGGCCTCCTCTGGGTCTTTTCGAAGGTTTATTTTCGGCAGCTTGTTCGCTTCTGTACTGCGCGATCGTTTGTTTTTGCCGTTCAGTTCTGTTTATGTAGTCCTCTATTGTTATCCTTTTAGGACCGGCGTTGCACGGTGTCGGTGAGTATGTTGGTGCAGCTTCGGTTTGGATTGTCACGGGCTCCGGTGTGTATTCTTCGTGGAAAACGTATTTTTCCCACTTTTCGACGATTCTGGTGATCTCGTATTGTTCGTTATTATCTTCTTTTGACATCAGATCAGTTTGACAAGATCAGAAGGCAGGATTAAATTGGCAGGATCGCCATGTAATAGGTTTGGATTTGTGTTCCTAAAAATGCCAAAGATAAGGCTTGAAGTTTTGATGGCCAATTTTGCCGTACTGTTTGACAGAAAAAAAAATAAGAACTAGATGTTTTAAGTCAAGTTTTCATTCTCCTCTTTATTTCAAAGATCTTCAATATTTATAATAAAAATACCAGTATTAATTCTATTTAGATATTCTTAAACTCCTCCCCATTATTCTATTCTCATATTGTTTCTTAGTTCAATTATGTTCTTAATAATTGTTCTTCTCTCACTTGCTCTTTGATTCCTCAGCTTGGAATTTTTTGCTGCGCAGTGAGCGCGTTTCCTAACAATTGGCTGTGACGCAAAAACACAGTGACCTAATGACACTCGATAAGCGTTGGCACACGATCGAAAGAATGAATGAAAGAAAAACAAAGAAAATATATTTTGTTACCAAATATGTAACGTACCGTAAGCTGGCTGTGCTAGGACACTACACCTGGTCTTAACTACGGACAGTAACAATGTCATTGTTAAGAGGGCCTTCCATGCTCTAACTACTATTGATGTTTATCATCCACCATTGAGTATTTGGTATAAATCGGATAGGGAGAATATAGTGTGGTGACCGTGGCATGCAGGTTAAGTGTGTGGCTTAGCATGCTCGGAGCCCGGGTTCGATCCCCAGCCGCGGCGAAAAAGTTTTTTTCAATAAAAAAATTTTTCTGATCGGTCACCACCTCTCTGCAGACAATGGCAAAAGCTCTGCAGCTTCTTGAGAACATGAGCCGTTCGGAGTCAGCATAAAACATGTAGGTCCAGTTCTCGGTCAATTGTGTGCAAACATTTTATAACACACACAACACAATTGATCATAAGAAGCTCGGTCAAAGTCTTTTCAAGGGCTGAAATGGCCAATTTGTTTTTTTTTTTTAGAATATAGTTAATTCGAGTTCAATGGACAAGGTTTATGAATTCAATTTTAAAAAGCTGACTTTTTGAAGTTGAATCAATTACTTAATAGTAAAGTAAACGTAATTTTAGAATATATAAATGGACAAATCTTAATGAATCCATAAATTTTTTATTTGGAACTCTTTGCTGTAATTTCTCAGTCCGTACCATATAGCTTCAAATTTGCGAAAAACTCGGCGTACCCTTGGTACACAAAGGAGTTGAAAACACTTCGAAATAACAGGAATAGGGCATGGAAGAGATATGTCTGTAGTTTGTACTCAAATGACCTAGAAATCTAAAAACGTTTGTTTCTGGAATTTCAAAATCTTTCAGCTGTTTTATATAATGAATATTTAGCCAATATAAAGCTGAGAATATTGTCTGATCCAAAGAGATTTTGGGGGTTCATAAATACTAGGAAAAAATCTGATGAATTTTCTTCAAAACTCTTGATGGATTTACGGACGATCCTTCTATAATTTGTGGCCTTTTTGCCAATCTTTTCAAGGAACCTTTTTGTTCAGATTCATTTAACCCTGATGAAGGTTACTTTGACTACATGAACTCTTCACCCAGGATCTCTTTGGAATCTTTATCCCTTACCTCTGAGGATATTTTAAAGTATATTGGGACAATCGATGAGGATTTTGGCGCTGGACCTGATGGAATTCCTGCTGCAGTGTTAACTCAATGTGGATCCATTTTGTGTCAACCACTTTCTTTATTATTTAACAAATCAATTACAGAAAGTTATTTTCCAGTTTTTTGTAAAAAATCATTTATAAGTCCTATATATAAAAAAGGTTGCAGGAATGATATTAATAACACTGGCTTACAGCCAATATGTACTTTGAATGCCACTATCCTTTTCGCATGTAAAATCGGTCGCTAATTCCGAAAAAAATTTTTTTTTTCTGTCACTCCATTTTCGAGATATTGCCCACTGTAGGGTTTTCAACGAAAAAAAAAAGTTGGTTCCACTTAATTGCATATATCTCCAGAATCAACAACAGTAATCAAATAAATGTTATATCAAATAAAAGCTTATAAAATTTCTTACAAACAATGCCAACATCATTTTTTGGTAAAGCTGCTAGTTTTGGCGGAATAAATTCAAATTTCGGGGATTTTTTTTATTTTTCAGAAAAATTTCCAAAAAAAGACAAAACAGTTGCAATTTGCGTTAAGAAATCAAAATATTTAATTACTTTTTATAATTTTTACTAAAAGCCTGTATTTTTCCGAAAAAAATAAGCTATTGTTGAAGAAAATCTATTGAGAAATGAAAAAGTTGTGTTCAATGGAACGAAATCACCCAAATTGTGTGATTATCAATTTATGCATTTGGACTTATTTTATTGCCATAAAAAAAAAATGAGAACTAAAGGTTGTTGTAATAAAATCATATATTCTTCATTTTTATTGTTCTTTTAATAATTTACATTATTTTGACATTATTTAAATTGTATATAATTATTATTAATAATTTTTATTGTTCCCTTAAATCATTTATATTGTTATTTACATTGTAAATAATTTTTAACAACAATAGTCGCAACAATAGTCGCCCATCATTCCTTCGTTCCAAAATCCTTGGTACCGATTCTCAATTGCTTTCATCTGTTGGTGGAATCTTTCCCCATGTTCGTCGCTCTCGATAGTGGCATTTAAAGTACAAACAACTTTTCGTTATTTGTAAGCCAGTGTAATTATAGGCCCATCGCTAAGCTTTCGTCAATTCCCAAACTTTTTGAGCGAATTGTGTACGATCGTTTAAAATTCATTGTGGAGAAGTCAAAACGACGCGTCAGCATGGTTTTGTTAATGGAAGATCCACTGTGTCTAATCTTCTCGATTTTACAACATTCTGCTTAAATTCAATCGAATCTGGTAACCAAGTCGACTGCATTTACACTGAATTTAGTAAAGCATTTGATAAATTACCTCATGATTTAATTTTATTCAAACTACATTATTTTGTATGCTGGATAAAATCGTATTTGACAGCGATCTTATCAAATACGATTCCGAGGGGTGTTGTCTTCTGGATTTATTGCTGAATCAGGCGTTCCTCAAGGTAGCCACCTTGGTCCACTTCTGTTTATTTTACCAATTAATGACGCTGATTTATGCAGACGATATGAAAATATACAGAAAAATAAATACTAAAGATGATTCCAACCTACTCCAGGCTGATCTGAAATCCTTTGAAGTTTGGTTTTCTAAAAATAATATATTTCTCAATCCTAGTAAATGACAAACTATGACCTTTTCGCGAAATAGGCATAGTTTATTATTTGAGAACAATATAAAATATACTGCTTAAAGTCGTGTAGAGGCGGTCAAAGACCTTGGTGTATGCATGGATCCTAAGTTGTCGTTCAACATTCATATTGATAATATATGTAAAAAAGCGTCTTCAATGCTTGGATTTATAACACGCTGGGCCAAAGAATTCAGTAGCATGATTACAACTACAACGTCATATAATGCAATTGTGCGTCCTCACTTGAAGTACGCAAGTCAAGTCTGGTCCCCAAGTTATAGTGTGCATGTTGAATGTATAGAGAGAATCCAAAAACGTTTCGTTCGGTTGGCTCTAAGGGGCTTAAGTAGAAATGATATTTTGAACCTTCCTCTTTATGAGGATCATTTAAAACAATTTAAAACAGCGAAAAACTCGGCGTACCCTTGGTACACAAAGGAGTTGAAAACACTTCGAAATAACAGGAATAGGGCATGGAAGAGATATGTCTGTAGTTTGGACTCAAATGACCTAGAAATCTAAAAACGTTTGTTTCTGGAATTTCAAAATCTTTCAGCTGTTTTATATAATGAATATTTAGCCAATATAAAGCTGAGAATATTGTCTGATCCAAAGAGATTTTGGGGGTTCATAAATACTAGGAAAAAATCTGATGAATTTTCTTCAAAACTCTTGATGGATTTACGGACGATCCTTCTATAATTTGTGGCCTTTTTGCCAATCTTTTCAAGGAACCTTTTTGTTCAGATTCATTTAACCCTGATGAAGGTTACTTTGACTACATGAACTCTTCACACAGGATCTCTTTGGAATCTTTATCCCTTACCTCTGAGGATATTTTAAAGTATATTGGGACAATCGATGAGGATTTTGGCGCTGGACCTGATGGAATTCCTGCCGCAGTGTTAACTCAATGTGGATCCGTTTTGTGTCAACCACTTTCTTTATTATTTAACAAATCAATTACAGAAAGTTATTTTCCAGTTTTTTGTAAAAAATCATTTATAAGTCCTATATATAAAAAAGGTTGCAGGAATGATATTAATAACACTGGCTTACAGCCAATATGTACTTTGAATGCCACTATCCTTTTCGCATGTAAAATCGGTCGCTAATTCCGAAAAAAATTTTTTTTTTCTGTCACTCCATTTTCGAGATATTGCCCACTGTAGGGTTTTCAACGAAAAAAAAAAGTTGGTTCCACTTAATTGCATATATCTCCAGAATCAACAACAGTAATCAAATAAATGTTATATCAAATAAAAGCTTATAAAATTTCTTACAAACAATGCCAACATCATTTTTTGGTAAAGCTGCTAGTTTTGGCGGAATAAATTCAAATTTCGGGGATTTTTTTTATTTTTCAGAAAAATTTCCAAAAAAAGACAAAACAGTTGCAATTTGCGTTAAGAAATCAAAATATTTAATTACTTTTTATAATTTTTACTAAAAGCCTGTATTTTTCCGAAAAAAATAAGCTATTGTTGAAGAAAATCTATTGAGAAATGAAAAAGTTGTGTTCAATGGAACGAAATCACCCAAATTGTGTGATTATCAATTTATGCATTTGGACTTATTTTATTGCCATAAAAAAAAAATGAGAACTAAAGGTTGTTGTAATAAAATCATATATTCTTCATTTTTATTGTTCTTTTAATAATTTACATTATTTTGACATTATTTAAATTGTATATAATTATTATTAATAATTTTTATTGTTCCCTTAAATCATTTATATTGTTATTTACATTGTAAATAATTTTTAACAACAATAGTCGCAACAATAGTCGCCCATCATTCCTTCGTTCCAAAATCCTTGGTACCGATTCTCAATTGCTTTCATCTGTTGGTGGAATCTTTCCCCATGTTCGTCGCTCTCGATAGTGGCATTTAAAGTACAAACAACTTTTCGTTATTTGTAAACCAGTGTAATTATAGGCCCATCGCTAAGCTTTCGTCAATTCCCAAACTTTTTGAGCGAATTGTGTACGATCGTTTAAAATTCATTGTGGAGAAGTCAAAACGACGCGTCAGCATGGTTTTGTTAATGGAAGATCCACTGTGTCTAATCTTCTCGATTTTACAACATTCTGCTTAAATTCAATCGAATCTGGTAACCAAGTCGACTGCATTTGCACTGAATTTAGTAAAGCATTTGATAAATTATCTCATGATTTAATTTTATTCAAACTAAAGTTAATGGGTTTGCCACATTATTTTGTATGCTGGATAAAATCGTATTTGACAGCGATCTTATCAAATACGATTCGAGGGGTGTTGTCTTCTGGATTTATTGCTGAATCAGGCGTTCCTCAAGGTAGCCACCTTGGTCCACTTCTGTTTATTTTACCAATTAATGACGCTGATTTATGCAGACGATATGAAAATATACAGAAAAATAAGTACTAAAGATGATTCCAACCTACTCCAGGCTGATCTGAAATCCTTTGAAGTTTGGTTTTCTAAAAATAATATATTTCTCAATCCTAGTAAATGACAAACTATGACCTTTTCGCGAAAAAGGAATAATTTATTATTTGATTACAATATAAAAGATACTGCTTTAAGTCGTGTAGATGCAGTCAAAGACCTTGGTGTATGCATGGATCCTAAGTTATCGTTCAACATTCATATTGATAATATATGTAAAAAAGCGTCTTCAATGCTTGGATTTATAACACGCTGGGCCAAAGAATTCAGTAGCATGATTACAACTACAACGTCATATAATGCAATTGTGCGTCCTCACTTGAAGTACGCAAGTCAAGTCTGGTCCCCAAGTTATAGTGTGCATGTTGAATGTATAGAGAGAATCCAAAAACGTTTCGTTCGGTTGGCTCTAAGGGGCTTAAGTAGAAATAATATTTTGAACCTTCCTCTTTATGAGGATCATTTAAAACAATTAAGAATGCAGTCACTAAGTGAGCGAAGGAGGTCCGCAGATATCGTATATTTACACCAACTCATGACCGGTGTTTTCGATTCTCCGGAAATTCTTTCTCTCATTAGTTTTAACTCTAAGCGTAGAAGCAGTAGAAACGTTAACTATATGTTAACTGCTGCTTTAAACCGCATGAGTACCTTTGTTAACAACTGTCGCGTTTTTGATGTTAACTTGACAAAAGGTCAACTCAAAAGTAGATTAAAAGTTATTCTGTAATTAGATCTATGTGTGCATGGTAAGTAGTTACGTCCTGTGTTGTCCCTGAGCCCAACCCAAACTTTTGTGAGTAAATATTTTTCACATTAACTTTGTTTTGAGCCACTGGAATCCTTATCATTAAATTTTGTTGATGCTTTGGATTGTGGCTTCAAATGAGTTAATGCTAAGAAAGTGCGAAAAAGCTGTAGTAGCTGAATTATTTTGTTATGTTGTTATGTTCTTTTGAATGTTTTTTTTTATTTCTGCACATATGCCACCACCCACAAAGCTAACGCCTGCGCCGCAGATCTTTAATACACTGCCCCAGCTGCAACAGACATCAATGCGCCAGCAACTAGCCATTTAGAGCTCATCGCAGCCACAGGTCCAAACATTTTGCCACACCTATGGAAATGCAAGTTCCCTATAAGATGACAGCGTTTAAACTAACTTCCACAAAGAATCTATCCGCTTCCTATATTTTCAGGTTCACCCGAGGATTGGCACACCTTCATAGAAGCCTTTCAGATTTACATAGCAGAGTTTGAATACTCACCACTGCATAACATTATGCGGTTACGCAACGCACTCAAAGGCACAGCCAGGGAAACTGTCGAGAGCCTCTTGTCTAGCTTTGCAAATGTGCCAACCATCATCGAGATCCTTAAAGTGACATTTGGACGACCGGAGCAGCTAAAAAAGAGCCAAGTTAAAAAATGCGATCCGTACCAGCTTTGGCTGAAGACGACCTGAACGCGCTAGAGAATTTTGCTTACAAAATGTCCACTTTTCTGAAGAACGCTCATGGTGAACATCATCTCTCGAACCCGAAGTTTTTGAATGAGCTGGTCGCGAAGCTGCCAATAACGAAACAGCTACAATGGGCCGAAAGATGCCTTACACTGGAGGCCCCACCATCTTTCAGATTTTAGCCAATGGCTCAACCATTTGCGCCGACTCGTGAACGTTGTTCCATACTCGTTGCCTTCCATATTGTCGCAAATTACACGCGCTGCAGCTTCACGAAGGCAGACAGCTAATACACTTAATGTTACCACTGGTCGCAGATTTGCATGCGTCGCAGTCGCCCCTTCAATCACCATTGCTCGCTATGCAATGGTGATTGCTCGCTATGCAATGGTGATTGCAGTAACTGGTCAGCGTGTAAGGCGTTTTTGAATTTAGCAGAACGCTGGGAACAAAATAAGGAGACACACGACTGCTTTTCCTGCCTTGAAATGGATCACCAGGTAAATAGGTCACAAGGAAACTCTGCGGTATAGATGGTTGTAGCCTCGTTCACCACCAGTTGCTGCACAACACAGAAAGATTAATACCAAAGCCAGAGTGCTACCAAGTCAAATGCATCAAAGCCACAGCGCAAAACCAAGCACGCTCCTACTCCGCCTCTACATAGAGTCACTGAAGCTTTTTAAGACAGGCGTAATTGCCACGCGGACCGAGGTCATGATGGCACAGTTATTTTCCAGGTTATGCCTATTGTGCTTTATTGCAATGACGGTGCTAACATATCGATGATAGACCAGGAACTTGCAGATGACCTGGGATTGCATAGACGCAGCAAGATTCTGGAGCTTCAGTGGATTAACGAGCAAAGCACGCGACAGCCAAGTGTTAAATTTGGTTGAATATCGATGTTATTTTTAGTACTTGAACCATATTTATATTTTGCTGATACAAAATTACATCAACAACAACTCATTAATTTCAATATCGGTAATAACTAAAACATATTTGTGCTGACGCTGAATAACAACAACAACAACTTAGTTAATATTTCGTTTTATTCCTGATACTGTTGTAAACGTATTATTAGTAAAAAAATGTATAAAAGCTCTTATACTAAGCAATATAGACCAGTAGTAATAACTCAACTAAAAATAAAATACCGTATTTATTTATATTCATCTGTAGCACCAATTGTACAAGGTTCAAGTGCCTGTGCAATTCTTCAACAATTCCTTAGGTCAATATTGGTTCACGCACCTGTATTGACAAACCCAACTAGGGATTCAACATTGGTGACCCCTACGTGATTCATATCCTTTTGATGAAAGCGATAGGATCATAAAAACAACAAAAAATATAAAATACATCCATTATTTAACCATGGAAATTTAAATTCGTAAGCTGTGTGACCGCAAATAGTTAGCTGCGAAAAAAAAATATTCGTTCAAAAGAATTCGAAGGCTTTAGTTAAACATCTTGTGCACCACACCGCATCCACAATTAACATAGAAGATCTAGTAACGCAACAAGATGAAACCGCAGTGGTTTTGCAAAAACTTATAGCCAACTGCAAGAAAGCGCCATATGAGCGACAGACGCTAGAGTTCACCAATAAAGTCGATAACATCATTCGTAGTCTTCACGGCAGCAAAGATGATCATCCGTACTTCACCAAGGACATGCATGCAGCCATCAGTGTAAGATACCGAGAATTCCGAGACGAAATGGAACTCTTACGCTAGACCGAGTCAAGCCAAGGGTCAGCTGAGAACACCGCAAGCTGCTTCACGGAATGGTGATGGACAATTAACGAATAACATGGAACATAGTATTGAAAGACGAAAGCTGCTGAGGAATCAGCGTGCTTTAATTCAAGCACTGACACAAAATTTAAATGAAGTGATGGGGCAGCGTGAAACACACCACTCTCCATCATACTACACCATCAGTAATAAAAAAGCATATGATGGATTTAGCAAAAAATAATGCGGCGCTGTGGGAGTCAACTGATGAAGATGTTATCGAAGAATACATGCCGCAGGCCTATTACGAGCTCGAAGCGAAGGCAGAAGAGGCACTGATTTAGCTTCATCAGCACATACTAGTGGAGCAATCATTACACTCGCAGAGAGTACCACCACAGACAGACATAGATATTTCATTACCAAGGATTACGTTGCCTAAATTTAATGGCAACTACATGCAATGGGTTACCTTTAAGGATTTGTACACCGAATTGATTCATAAGGTCCTGAAAATACAATATACTGAGTTAATGGATGAATATGAATCATTGGGTCATATGACAAGGATCGACAAGGCAAGCATATTACAATCATGCTACTTTATCCCATATCATTGCGTGAAAAGACCGGAGAGTTCCACCACAAAATTTAGAGTAGTATTCGATGCCTCATCAAAAACATCTACAGGACTAGCTCTCAATGACCTAATGTACACAGGACCAACTATTCAAAGTGAACTCTTTACGTTGCTACTACGATTCTGATGTCCACGATTCGTCGTCACATCAGATATACAAAAGATATAAAGACAAATCCTGGTCCATCCTGAAGACTGGAGATATCAACTCACAGTTTGTAGGAAGAGCGGTACACAAGATCTACCAGATACTAACATCTTAACACGGTAACATACGGCACTCGGTCAGCACCTTATTTATCAACAATATGCCTCCAGCAGCTAGGCAAAGTTCTCAATATCCACTCGGAGCTGACGCGCTGTTTAATGATTTCTATATTGATGATTGCCTCATAGGATTCTACAATCGTGTCACAGCATTGGAAACACAACAACAACTTACAAAAATATTACAACAAGGTGGATTACGGTTGCGCAAATGGTGCGCTAATCACCCAAAATTATTGCAGTCAGTTCCAGCTGAAGACCAAGAAGTCAATCTTGATTTTGACGATGACATCAACAGCGCAGTTAAAACATTAGGATTGACATGGTTACTAAAAACCAACAAATTCTGCGTAAAGGTCAACATCATACCGGCCACTAGAATTACCAAGTGAACGGTTGTATCAGATGTTGCGAAAATTTTTGGCCCATTAGGATTACTATCTCCAGTAGTTGTAATAATACGTAATAAAAGTAATAATAAGTAATAAATTTAAAATGGGATGACGAGTTAATACCAGAAATACGCCTCAAATGGACAAGATTCTGCGAAGAGTTAAAGCAATTAACCAACACGCATCTTCTCAAGAACATCTTTCAACAAGGAACAAGAACTTCCTTGCAGATACATTCTTTTGCTGATGCCTCAGAAAAAGCATACGGAGCCGCCGGTTATGTCAGATCCATTGACAAGAACGATTCAAATATTGTACGTATATTATGTGCAAAACTCATGTGGCCCCTCTAAAAGCACAAACTATACCAAGATTATAACTCTGTGCTGCACTCCTCAGTGCACAGCTAGTAACAAGGGTAAAGCAAAACTTGAAGTTGGCAGATGCTCCGGTTTATTTCTGGACCGATTCAAAAATTTTTCTTTCATGGATAAATTCCAGTTCATCAACCCTAAAAACATTTGTCGCTAACGGAACCGCAAGGATTCAAGAGCTTACTTCAGGAGCACAATGGCGGCACGTTGCTTCCAAGCAAAATCCAGCTGACGTTCTATCTAGAGGCCTACTTCCGTCTGAATTACTAAGATGCAATCTATGCTTATACGGACCCATCTTAATATGGAGGGTAGAAGGATGGCCCACGACTTAGAAAGAAGACAGATGGCAGTATCCGCAGCTGCCTCTGTCGAGAACAAGCCAGATGATATCATATACAATATCAATAACAAAAATTCATTCAAAGTGTTAACAAGAATTGAAGCGTACATGATTAGGTTAACGCGACATGCCAAACATAGTGATCAAGTACGTAAAACTGAAATTTTTCTCACACCCATAGAACTCAAAAGGCGCTTTCAGTGATAGTTCGTGCCATGCAGTGGTCAGATTTCAAGGAGGAAGTCACGATAATAAAGAAGAATTGCCAGTTCAACAAAAACAGTCAGCTAAGCAGCCTCTATCCATTCTTGGACGACGAAGGGGTGCTCCGAGCAAGAAGACGTCTCGAGGCATCCAACATTTCTTACGATGCCAAACATCCTTAGATTATTCCATACAACAATCCATTATCCAAAGTGCTCATAAAATGGTTTCACGAAGAGCATTTTCACTGTGGAGTTAAGACACTAGTGGAACAACTTCAGCAAGATTTCTGGATCAGCAAGGGAAAGTCTATGGCCCGGACGATTGTGCAGAACTGCGTTCGCTGCACGAAGACAAGGCCCAGGTTATACCAACATATCATGAGAGATTTGCCTGCGGGAAGAGTACAGCCTACTCGACCTTTTATGAATTCAGGAGTAGACTTCTGTGGTCCATCCTGGATCCATTTCAAAATTCGAGGAAAAAGACCACAAAAAACCTACGTTGCACAAATGCCTTTGTCGGATGCTGAAATTGCAGCAATAAGGGAATCAAATTTAATTTAATTTCGGCGGACTATGGGAAGCAGTAGTGAAATCTGCCAAAACACTCTTCGTCAAAGGCGTGGCCAACGCTTCGTTAACATACGAAGAACTGGAAACAGTAATGGTTGAAATAGAAGCAATACTTAACTCTAGACCATTGACTCCTGTGCCTACCAACCCAGAAGATAAAACCGCCCTAACTCCAGGACACTTCCTGATTAGCCAACCGCTGACATCATTAGTCGATTCATATGCCACACAGAACAATGTCTCTCTACTAACAAGGTGGAAGTTATTTTCTCACTTAAAACACGAATTCTGGAGGCGGTGGTCACGAGAGTACCTGCATGAACTACTACACAGGAACAAGTGGAAGGAACAATCAGAAAACATTAAATCAGGTATGATGGTGATCATTCAAGAAGACAATCTGCCACCGCCACAGTGGGCATTGGGCAGAATCGTCAAGAGATACACCGGGCACGTCAATGCTGTTAGAGTAGCTGACATAAGGACAGCAACTGGCATACTGAAACGTCCGATACACAGGCTTGCGCCAATGCCAATTAAGACACCAGACTAGGAAGAACATCGTAGTGATTCTCGACAAATCAATTCTGAGGTCAGGCATACTGAAATAACAAATACGAAATATAAGAACATGCACTCAAATCCAAACGACGGTCCCCAACAATCAAAACGAACACGAGTCAGCACAAATTCAGCACTCATGACCGTCTTATTGACTCGTTTATTTTTGCCGTCTGCTTTTCCATCCCCAATAGAGGTTCATCCATTTGCATCCGATCCTGGCATTTACTTCGAAAAACTCGGCTCTGCTGGAATCATTTCCAGCGAATGGAACCTGGTCACATATATTAACATGCAAACATACTGGAAGGAATTGGACAAAATGAAAAACTACCCAAGCGTCTTGAAAAAATATTGGGCGGCTATACAAACATCGAAACATTGCCCTATAATAGTAATGTTACTTAAACGCTTAATGAATGAAATCATTCAGAAAAATAAGCTTCTCAAAATTCACGATACATCTCGATCTCGAAGAGGTGCGTTCAACGTCGTCGGCAATGTGACTCATTCACTATTCGGAGTTCTTGGTTCACAGTACGCAGAAGAAGCCGCCAACACGATAGAAAAAATTCGTCAAAATGAAGTTCATCTTGAAGGTCTATTTCAAAATCAGACCTCGTTTTTGGACAGCACGATAAATATAATGAAAAAACAATCATCAAGATATTGAAGGAGAATTTCTAAAGGTTGAAAAATTATTGACCAACTTAAATAATCGGGTTGACAACGTCCAACAAGAAGTAACCAAAGTATTTCTCAATCAGTTCTTGAACTGGCTCTTCAAACCACAGTGGAGATACTATATGTCCAACGCATTCAAGACTCACTTCTCGACATATTGACAGATACTCACCATGGAAAGCTAAGCCCAGAGCTCCTCTCACCTGTGCAGTTACAACGTAAGCTTATCAACATTAAAGCAAATCTCCCAAGCCATCTTAAGCTACCCACCGAGGAATTAATACAATTGTTCAATTTGATGTCAATCGAAGGACGTGTCACTACAAATTATGTGATTTTTAAACGGAAGCTACCAATTATATGCACTGAAGACTTTTAACTACTACATATTATTCCGGTGCCATGGCAACTTAACAATTCATTTGTCAAAATTCATTCACCATTCCCATACTTGATTGTCAACCTGCATCGAGATCAAAATTTCCCACTAAAGGAAGCCGACTTAAGAATATGCACATCAACTGAAAGAGACCACTACTTATGTAACAAAATCACCCGGTGTATAAAAACGGATCTGCCATCGCAGTGTGTGAATTAAACTTACTAAACCACATTACAACAAAGACTTCATGCTCTATTGAACACACAGAAACTGGGCCCCACTGGATTCAATTACATAACCTCAACTCATGGATCTATTCCGTCAAAGACAAGGTGGTGGTAAACGCAGTATGTGACGCAATTTTAACACCAGTCACTATTCAACGGTCTGGACTTTTATCAATGAATGAAAATTGCATCATTAAACAACCGCTAATCACCATCCAAGGTCACAAAACGCTTAAATCAACCAGCCTCAAATCATACATTCCAAATGTGCTCACATCTGACTTAAGTTTCCCATCAAAACCGACAACAACAGTCAACAACATTTTCCTACATTACATCCCGCAGATAATGCAGTTATCAGCAATAAAACATGAACTCTCAAGTCTTCAAGTTGATTAACCCAACAAAATTCGGCCTCGTAACATTCATCATTACACAAAAAGCTATTCCTGCGTTATTTTCATTATATGTTTTCTCTCCTGGGTTGCTTGGAAACGGTGCCAAAAGTCACGAAGCATCGGTATTTCTGCACCACAGCCCGCCCCGAGAATTCACGTCAATACACCTGATACAAGTCTCCAAGATGGGACAGAATTCATCACCGTTTACTAAAATAAAGGTTGACCATTTACTAAAATAAAGGTTGATCGACATCGCTCAACGCCGGGGAATATGTTCAGATGCATACATCTGACCATCTTAATTCAACTCAACGCGCAACCAAAACAAACCTCAAATGCAACCTTAAAAGTTGCTTCCAGGTGTAGACGTAGGTCGCGATGACACACTTTTGTTTTACTACTCAGCTATGCTGTATTTGCATATTGTTGAATATCGATGTTATTATTAGTACATGAACCATATTTATATTTTGCTGATGCGAAATTACTCCAACAACAACTCACTAATTTCAATATCGGTAACAACTAAAACATATTTGTGCTGACGCTGAATAACAACGTAGTTAATATTTCGTTTTATTCGTGTTACTGTTGTAAACGTATTATTAGTAAAAAATGTATATAAGCTCTTATACTAAGCAATAAAGACCAGTAGTAATAACTCAACTAAAAATAAAACACCGTATTTATTTATATTCATCTGTAGCACCAATTGTACAAGGTTCAAGTGCCTGTGCAATTCTACAACAATCCCTTAGGTCAATATTGGTACACGCACCTGTATTGACAAACTCAACAAGGGATTCAACAATGTGTACAACGTTATTGTATTTGACTATGCTTCAAATTTGGCTATGAGAAATTTTTTAAACTGTTCATAAATTCTTTTCAATCCAGCAGCCAAGAAAACAATTACAGTCTTTTTCACGTTTATATCTATATTGTAAATTATATTAAATTGTTAGAGAATTGTTTCCTCACTGTAACAAACCATTGATTTTTACTGCCACGCACAACAATATTTAAATAAATAGCACAGGAAGTTTATTCACGGCCGTTGGACATAAAAGCAGCGATACTGAATAGTTTGTTTGCATTAATTTAATTTTATATTAAAAGATTTGGGCAGATCCTAAGAGCCGCACAAAGAAAAAACTGTTGGAAAACCACAAAAGAATGCGCGGAACAGGTGACGGCCCGTTTCGATTCAATACACCAATGGAAATTTAGCAAACGATTGAAAGAAGCGTTTCCATATCAACTGCAGCGGCGTTCATCTGGATACTGCTTCTCTAGCACAGCCGCAAGTCAAAGTGAGCCCAACTTTGCTTATTGCAACAGACATGACAACATCACCAAAATGAGCTACTGTAGTCGGAGTTGTAATGCCCACGCGATTGATTACCACGCCATCCATGCCGACGCGAGCAACGCGATCGAACTTTGTGCAACCCCGATCGATGGACAGGAGCCAAAATACTGCAAATACTTCCAGACCTTTCAAGCGTAAGCGAAAATTATTGGAATAATAAACTGACATGATTCGGCATGAGATAAAAAATCAAGAGTCAACAATCGAAGAGATGAAGAAGCAAAATATAATTGCACAAACTCAGGCCGACGCTTTACAGAAGCTTGCAGACGCAGCAGTATTACAATGAAGGAAGTCCTCGGTTTCCTAAAAAAATAAACATTTTCCCTAAAGGGTCAACACAACAAGATCTCATATAATATGTACATTAGAGCGTATCTACAAAACTAACCTATTTTTGATCCCGCCTCAATCGTAAGATATTTGAGAGACATTTTCGAAAAACATTTTTTTTTAAAGTGGTCCCTATGGTGCTATTTTGGTTTTCTTCGTTATATCTTCGGTGTTTCTTGTTCGATCCGAAAAAATTAAATATTGGTCTGTTTGTTGATGTTATACAAATATTTTTTTATTTTTTTTACCTCAAATGTTTTTTTCCGACTAATTACACTATCGATCTCCCTTCTTACCATATTTTCCTGCTCCAAAAAATTAAAGCTTACAAAAAATCATTATAACCATTTTTCCCATTCCAAATCGAAAAAATGGATTTTAGGAGCACTTCCAACCGATTTTAGGCAAAGAATAACACTTTATCATTACACATAATCAAATTTTATTTTTAAATTTCAAAATCTTTTTAGGATTCAAGGTCGATTCAAACTAGCCACCACTGATAAGCTGCTAATATTTAATGACATGTGTCATGTGCACCTACATGTGCGTGTACACCAATGCTCTGATGCACACACCCTGCCATTCGTTCTGGCCTTGCTGGTACGCTGGCGTATGCGCGGCTAAGGCTCGCCGGATATGGGGTGGTGTTCTTGCCAGACTCGACTGACAGTAGGGCTTGACACGAATAAAAAGTCGTACCAGACTTGACATTTAAAAAAAAAAGAACGAAACGAAAACGCGACAGACCAGACTGGAACCGGAACCCCAAAGTAAATTGTTCCCCTATCGGAACCATCACTGGCCTCTATGGTGGTCGATGCCTCGATGGCATTGCATCGACCTGGCTACCCTCCCCTTTTGGCTAAATGCCAACCATGGTGACCAGTTTGCCTACATATTTTTAGGTCACCCCAAAAAACTCGCATACTTACGCCAACTCCCCCTGTCTACGCCACCTTTGATTTCCCTTTTTATTCAATTATAATTTCCATTTTCCTTTTATTTTTTTTTTATATTTTTTTTTTTTTTTTATTTTTTATAAGGATAGGTACACATTTGTTTATTTAGCACATATTTGTAAATATATAGTATAATATATCATATATATTAATAAAATATAATAAGAACATAAAAAGCATTGGAAACATTGGAAATTATTTACAAAACACAAAAATAGTGCGTGGAAAAAAAATGGAGAAACTGCAATGCAATGCATTGGAGAGGAAATTTGGAAATATTATATATTATAGTTGGTTTGGTTTTTTTTTTTTTTTGTTTTAATATATATGAAATGAAAACGTAATGATTACAGAAGCTGGCAATATAAACATGTTGCGAAGGTGTAAAAAAAATTGACGCACGCAATGATGCAAGCAAATATTATTTATTTTGTTGTAATTTTTACTTATACCTTTCTAATTTTTTTATTTCTGTAATTGTTATTTATTTTTTTCAATTTTTATTTATTTTTGTAATTTTAATTTATTTTTATAAATGTTTATTTGTTATTTTTAATTCATTGTTTCTATTCATTTTAAATTTATATTTATTTTTAATATAAAATTATGTTTTAATGTTTATTTATTTTCATTTATTTTTAAAGATGCTTATTAGGTTTCTATTTTTAATTTTTATTAATTTTTATTCATCTGTTTGATTATTAATACTGGCTTTTATTTACTATTATTTATTTAAAATCTTAAAATCATTTTTTAATTTTTATTATTCTTTATTTTTAATTTTTTTTTTTTTTTTTTTTTAAATTATTATTATAATTTTAATTTCATTTTTTTATAATGTTTATTAATATTTGTTATTTTTGTTTAATTTAAAAATTTTGTTGATTTTTAATTTTGTGTTTATTTTTAGTTTTCGGCTAAATTTTGATGGTAAATATGCTTTTAGTATAAGATTCGAATTTAGTTGTAAGTACTTATAATATTCGTTATTTCTATCATTTATCATTTTTTTTTTTTAGAATAATACGTTAGTCTTAGATGTAATTCTTAATTTATTTAAATTTCAGAGCTGAAAACCTAATAGATAGTTAAAAAAAAACGATGAGTAAAAAAAAATTAATACAATACTTAGAATCAAAAAAAACCTTATGTGACCTCGTCAGCCGCTGTTGTAGCATATTTGATGCTGCCGAATTTCGTTATTGTTGTTGTAGTTGTTGCTGTAACTATAGTTGTTGCTTTTGTTGTAGCTTTTGTTGTTGGCTGTAGCTGATTTAGTCGTTGTAGTTATGGTTGTAGAGTTGTTGCTACTATTGTTGGTTTTATTGATGTTGATGTTGTTTCCGTTGTAGCTCTGGTTGTTGTGTTGTTACTACTATTGTTGGTTTTATTGATGTTGTAATGGTTGTATTATTGTTGTAGATGTAGTTATTGTTGCTGTAGATGTTGTTATTATTGTTGTAGTGATTGTTGCTGTTGTTGTAGTTATCGTTGTTGTGGTTATTGTTGCTCTTTTTTTTTTGTAGTCGCTTTTGTTGTTGCTTATGATGTTTCTTTTTTTTGTTGTAGTTGTTTCTATTTTTGTTGTTGTAATTGTTTCTATTTTTGTTGTTGAAATTGTTTCTATTTTTGTTGTAGTTGTTTCTTTTTTTTGTTGTTGTAATTGTTTCTATTTTTGTTGTGGTAATTGTTTATATTTTTGTTGTTGTAGTTGTTACTATTTTTGTTGTTGTAATTGTTTCTATTTTTGTTGTAGTTGTTGTTATAGTTTTTAGATGTTGTTATTATAGATGTAGTTGTTTTATTGTTGTAGTTGTTTCTATTTTTGTTGTTGTAATTGTTTCTATTTTTGTTGTAGTTGTTGTTATAGTTTTTAGATGTTGTTATTATAGATGTAGTTGTTTTTATTGTTGTAGTTGTTTCTATTTTTGTTGTTGTAGTTGTTTCTATTTTTGTTGTTGTAGTTGTTGTTATTGTTGGGATTTTTTTTTTTTTTTCTTGAAAATTTGTTTTTTTTTTTTTTTTAATTTGATCGTTATAACTTTTTTTTTTATTTTCTTTGTCTATTTTTATGGTTTCACCCTTTTTTTTTCTTTGCAAATTTTTTCTTATTTTTTTTTCAATGTCTCACTTTTTTTCGTTGACTCTCTAGTTTTCTTATTTTTTTATTTCGCTGTTACACTTTTGTTTCTTTTGTTGTCTTATTAATTTTCTTATTTTTTTATTTTGTGTGTCTCACTTTTTTTTTTTGCGTTGTCTTTTTAGTTTTGTTATTTTTTTTCTATTTTTTTTTTTTCTTATTTATTATTTTTGCACTGCGTTGCTGAGGCTAGGTGGTAGACGATGCTGGAGTTGCGGTCGCTGCTGTTGCTGTTGATAATGTTGGTTGTTGCTGTAATTGTTATTGTAATTGTACTGTTTATTTTTTTCTTTGCTTCGATGTTTACTTAAATTTTATTTTAGTCTAAATTTCTATTTAGCGTTCGTTGATTTCTATTGTTTTTCTATTGTTTTCACTTTTAGTTGTTGATTTTGATTATTGTTTTAGATTTTGACATTGGTTCGATTTTTTTTTTCTTGGTGTCACAGAAGTGGTGCTTTCGCGGCACTGTTGTTGTTGTTGCTGCCCCTGCCCTTTTTCTTGAGCCAGCACTGCTGTACTGTCGTCGTGGCTGTATTGAGGCGCTGTCGGCGTCGTTGCTGTTATTGCTGCTGCCACCACTCGATGTTGCCGCTGCTGCCTGCTATGCGCCAGCGTATATCGAGCGACTAGAATGGTCGTACTTAGACGACGAATAATGAGAAGTTTTCGTTTGTGGTCGCTAGCAATTTTTGTAAAAAAAAATGTTTGCGATCTGATTGTAGCAATGAAGTGTTTGTCTACTTTTATGTATATTTTATATTTTACTATTATTCTGTTTGTTGCTGTTGTTGGTTATGAGGTGGTTTCTTATGTTGTTTTTCTTGGTGTTATTGCTGATGTTTCTGTTCGTAGAGTTTGTTGTAGTTTTGCTTGTTGCCGTTATTGTTGTTCTGCTTGATGTATTTCCAGTTGATGCTTTACTTGACGCCACCACTATTTGCGACATTCGCTTTTTTTTTAATGCGACAATTTTACAATTTTCACTACTCGTCACGTTCATTTGACGGATGAAAATTTACGTTGAAACGACCACGACGTACAACACTACGCGGCACACTCCACACTTTTTAGATTCGTCACTTTTGAGACTTCTTTTTGAGATTTAGTGCCCGAATAATATATGCAGCCTTTATTTTAAGCAGAAGATGACGTGAAAGTTTTGACGACACGCAAATCAAACGAACCAAAAAAACGCGTCCACTTCTCATTAGGACCGGTAACATAAAGAACGACACGTTATTTAATTATTCCAGTCGTGCCGTACATTTCTTCTTCTTTTTCTTTGATGTATCTGTGTGTGCGTAGCGTCGGTGGTACCACTTGTGGGTCGCATTCGCCCAGGGTTGCACAGTCGCCATTTATCGGCCGTCTGAACGTACCCGATGGTATGCGATCTGTAATTTTTTTGCTACTGTGGGTTGACACGTCATCAAGCCATCCGAACATGGTCCACGCTCGTGCCACTTCCGGGATACTTTGGAATAGAAAGTCAATTCCAATTGGCTGATGCGGAACCAAGCACATTTTTGCCATATTGTTTTTGACGATCTTTCCAAAGTATCCGGTGTGTATCCATTTTTTACAATCCAGACAGGGAATTGCCATACCAGATTGACGATGATTGCGTGGTCCACGCTAGATGGCGTTGGTATTAACTAACTTACCATGGGTATTCACGCCTAAAGTGGCCCTGACAAACCCAGTTGATCTCGAAAAGCCTCTCTGCTTGAGAGATAAATGGGAACAGGTGGCAACTCTTTCAGTCAAAAAAAAAAACAAATCAAAAGCTTGAAAAAAAATCTCAAAATGTCCACTATTGTTTTAAATCCTTCGCGTGAAAAATACCTAATGGTTTTCCGTTCAAATCTTCTAATTCATAGAGACTATTCCCGACCGCACGAACTACTCTGCATCTCAAAAACTTCTTCGATAGTTTGGCACTTATTTGCTTCGAGAAATCGCTTAACTGAAAATTTCGCCTATACACCTCTTGTCCTGGTTTGAAATTGACTCTCCTAGACCTAATGTTATACACCTTCACATTTTTTTCATAACTTCGGTGTAATTGCTCGCGAATCTTCTTCCGTATTAGATCCTGTCGCACCGGTCTTGGAACTACCAGCATCTCAGGGTCACTAAGAACACCTAGTTTCCTAGCTATCTTATACGCGCTTGCATGAGTAACCATATTATGGCCGAAGAGAGCAAAGTAAGGTGTCATTCCTATCGAGGAGTGTACTGAAGAACGAAGCGCGAATTCGATATCCGACAGATGTTTATCCCAATTAGTTTGGTCTTGGTCAAGGTACGAGCGAATGGCAGCGAGGATAGATTGGTTTACTCTCTCCGAAGCGTTTGCTTGAGGAGCATAGTTGGCTGTACGTACATGTTTTATTCCGAATGTATTTATCATCTCGGCGAATTCTTTACTAAGGAATTGAACACCGTTGTCCGACATTAAAATTTCAGGCGTTCCAAATTTATGGAAAACTTCTTGAATCAAGAATTGAATAACATTATGGGCAGTGGCTTTCGTCATGGCTTTGAGCAAAACGAATTTCGAAAAATGATCGAGAACTATAAATATGTAGGTGTTTTTCTTGTTTGACCTAACATACGGACCGAGAAAATCTATATAGATTTTTTGAAACGGGCGTTCGACTTGCGCCTCCTGACCCATAGGTGGCCTTAAAACCATTTGAGCTGGTTTACATTCCTTGCATACCTGACAACTATACACAAAATTTCGAACTTGCATATTCATATTTGGCCAATAGAAATATTCTTTAATCCTTTTTAAAGTTTTAGTAAAACCACCGTGTGCTACATGAGGCGGTTGGTGAGCGTTAGCAATTATCGTGTGGGTCAGCTGAGCTGGAATCCACAACTTCCAGGCGAAATCTTCACCGTCAGGTGTACCATCATATGGTACTGTGCGTTTATATGCGAAACCTTCGATAACCTTTAGGTCTGGTAACCGGGACTGATTTTCTTTAATAGTGTTTAACAAATCCCTATACTCTTCACTCTGGAACTGCGGTGACTCGAGGTCGATCAATGATTTAACCTGACAACTAATTTCGTCCATATCATAGCGTGACAGTGTATCTGGAACTATATTCTTTGCCCCTTGGCGATGTACTATATCAAAACTAAAACTTTGCAAATATAAACTCCAACGAGCTAGTCGACTCGTCAGGTCCTTATGCGACATAAGCCACTTAAGACTTGAATGGTCAGTTAAAACGCTAAATGGCATCAATTCGATGTAAGCTCGGAACTTCGTTATACCCATGACCACCGCGAGACATTCGCGTTCCGTTACAGAGTAATTTTTCTGTGCGGGCGTCAGTTTTTTTGAATAATACGCGATTGGATGGTCACCGCCCTCATCATCTTTTTGAAACAATACGCCCCCTATGCCAATATCCGAAGCGTCAGTTTGGACGTAAAAGTGTTTAGAAAAATCAGGATGCACGAGAACTGGACTTGAAATCAGAGCTGATTTCAATTTATCGAAAGCTATTTTTGCTTCATCACCAAAAGTAAAAGTCTTCGCTTTTTTCAGCGTGTCGAAAACAGGCGCGGCTATAGTAGCGTAGTCTTGAATAAAACGACGGTACCAACCGGTGGCTCCCATGAAACTACGAACTTGTTTAGGGGTCTTTGGGTAAGTGTACCTTTCGATGGCCTGTACTTTTTCAGGGTCTGGCCTCAATTTACCTTCACCTACAATATACCCTAAATATCTTAGCTCGCGACAACAAAATTTTGATTTAGCCACATTTATAGTTAAATTGGCTGTGCTTTACATTTGCGCTACCTGTTCTAATTTTGCTATATGGCTATCAAAGTCAGAAGAAACAACCAAAAGATCATCCAAGTAGATAAAGACACTCTCACGAAGACTAGCTGGCACCACTTTGTCCATCAACCTACACAACCTTTGCGCAGCATTGCACAGCCCAAAAGGCATGACGGTAAATTGACAAAGTGGTCGACCAGGCACTGTGAATGCAGTTTTTTCCCTGCTGCTGGCGGCAAGTGGAATCTGCCAGAAGGCATCTTTTAAATCCACACTTGAGATAAAGTGTGTATCACCGAGACGACTGAGCAAGCCCTCAATGTGTGGAAGTGGATAGGCGTCTTTCACTGTGAGGGCATTACGCTTGCGAGCATCCAGGCACAATCTACATTTTTCGCCTTTACGCACAAAGGCTACTCGATTATTCCACGGACTTTCGCTCGGCTCAATGACTCCTAATGAAAGCATCCTATCCAGCTCCGCAAACATGAGTCTCTGTACAGCTGGCGAAACAGGATAATGTTTATCTTTAACTGGTACCGCATTGCCCGTGTCTATATAATGCTCTTCTAGAGGAGTTTTCCCTAGAACCTTCTTCGTAAAACACGGAAACTTTTCTACGACGGCGTCGAGCCGTTTTCGCTGCTCTGATGTCAGCACCTGCATTTTCGGTAGCACGGTGTTAAGTGTTTCTTCCTCTAACGCGATATTGTTTGTTGTAATGCTATCAATATTGAGCTGCATCAGACTTAATTTTTTTATAAAATCGACTCCCAAAAACAATTCCCTTTTCAGTGATGGCGTAAGATAAAAAGTAATTTCTTGTTCTCTATTGTCAAATTTAATGCTTGCTTTTACTCTACCTATTATAGAGTGCATCCGCCCATCTGCAGTCTTAACAAAAGATTTAAACTTAAAAATTGGCAATTTACACTTTTCTACAAATTCAACGCAGTTCTTTCCTAAGCATGACACCGTGGCTCCACTGTCTAACAATCCTTCAATGCTGTGACCATTTATTTCTATTTTGGTATAAAACCTGCTATCTTCGCCCTCATACAGTTCTGAAGCGGAAACTTCCCTAATCTGTCTTTTTCTAATACTATATCTACACCTTGCTTTCTCTATTCTGGTTGGTTTATCTGAGAATATTTTTCGCCTAGCTTCTTGATACGCTTGTAACCTAACATGAAATGGTCGGATTTCTTTAACTTTGACCTCAAGTGAAATCGGTACATTGTGATTTTTTAAAACTCTAATTTTTTCTACAGTCTCGGTCTTTTTGTCCTCTTCTAGTCAATTGGAATCTTCCAAGGTCTGTGTTTGAATCGAGCGTGATTCGAGTCGAGCGTTTGTATTCATTGGTTTCACGTGTCCTTGACATTTCGGACACTTAGGTGTAACTACTCCATCCGCTCCACATCTAAAACAAAAAATTCGCCTGGTGGTCGAGGTGCATTCCATGAAGTTGTGACCAGGCTGTTTGCAGTTCCAACACTGGAGAATCCGTGAAGACGTTACCGCATCGATATCGAACGTTTGTTCGGAAAAATCCGGGTTTATATCCAACTCATGTATTTGAGCAGTACGTGGCACGTGTTGACGCGGTGGCTGTTGGTATGCTTGACGCTGATAATTAAGATGAGCTTCAGCCTTTTTGCATGCTTTACAAAACTCCGTCAATCCATCTATGCGCATAGCGAATAAAAGCTGAGCCATCTCCTTCCGCAAGTTGCTTCGCATTATTTCAACCAAATCCTGCTCTGCCAGTGGACTACGCTGCTGATTCCTCAACGTCAATACCGATTGGTAAAAGTCATCAAATGTTTCCTCACGCTGTTGCCTTCGATCCATTATTTGTCGTTGGATTTCAAAGTCACTTTCATGTCTTTTAAATTGGGCCACTAAAGCCTCACGCAGTACGTGCCAACTTGGTATTCGATTTAAACGACGGAATCCCCAAAACCATTGAGCTGCGTTTCCTGTTAACAAGCTATGAAAATTACGGATCACCTCCGGCCAAGGATATCTATAGTCATAGCACAAGGTTTCTACTCGGAAAACGAATTCATCCACAGTCATGGATTTTGTGGTTCCATCGAACTTGAACCCCCATTTATCCATTTCCACTCGCCTTGGTGACTCTGACTGTTGATACTGCGCCGTTGGCACTTGCATGTGTTGTGAATACACGAAGTCGTTTGGATAATGGATAGGTGGTACTGTACGAGGTTCTTGTGCATGATTTCGAATTCTAGTTGTATTAGCTGTAGGCTGAGTAACCACTTGTGGCTGCTGCCTATTTGACGGTGGTTGTCGGTGCGGTTGCGAAGAATACTGATCTTGCTGAAGATGGTTCCGATTATCAGGTGTTCCATTAGCTAAATTTTGCTCCAGGCGACCTGGCCATGCTTGTGAGTCTAGAGAAGGAGGTGGTGGTGGTGGTACGCTAGGTATGTTAGACGCTGCTGGTCGACTCTCTGAATGTTGAGGTGTCATGGATCCTAAGCTTTCAGCTATCAGCTGAGGTACCAAAATTCGTAACCTTTCCTCCACTCCACTCATCAGATCCACCTGAGCTAATCCTACCGTTGATTTGATGTAATCCCTGATGTTGGTGTTCATACCACTAACCGTGTACTGGCCTTGTGTCCTTCCTGACGTTCGGTCTCTAACATTTCCCTGCGCTCCTGTACTTTGCTGGAATTCCCTTCTGACGTTAAGGGCTGTTAAGCTACTGAATTCTGGAGATGTTATGCTACTATTTGACAAATCGAGTTCATCCGAAGTAACTCTACGAGCGGGCTGTTGCAAATTCTGCATAGCTATTGCGGTTGGACTGGTTGTGGTGGCTATTGTTGTAGTTAACATTGGAATATTAGGTCTAGCTGTAGTAACTTTTGGTATTGTTCCCGTCTCCATTGTTGTTGTTTGAGTCTGGCTTAAGTTGGATATGGCAAAAGAGTTGGCTTCGCTATTTTCTGCCATTTGTCTTTGCTTACGGGTATTTACCATTATTTGCCGTAACGCGGTAAAAAAATTACAATGAATCAGAAAACCAAAGAAATGAAATCAATATGTTGGGGTGGTACCAATCAGCAGGATGTCGACGAAAATTCGGTTGTAAAACAATTTATATAAAAAAATATTATATAAAATGAAAAAGGGAATATAAAAAAAGAAAAATTATGTACCCCCAACTAAATTATAAAATAATAATGAAATAAGTAACTCATAAAAGAAATTTTAAACGTGTTGAATTCAAAAGAAAATAATAAAATAATATGCATAAAAATATTACCAGATAGTCTCCCACTTGGAATTATCCAGGGGTTATTGCTAAAAATACTGAATAAAAAAATAAAAAAATTATCCAAAGCTTCAAAGAAATACTTAGCGTTTTAGTTAAGTCTCTTTTAATGGATAATATAATATCGTACATTAACTGTGTATAAACTGTAAATCATAAATTATGGAAATATTTTATATAAACTGTAAATCATAAATAATAGAAATATTTTCATAAGGTATAAACAATAAAAATACGGAAAAAAATCCAAAATAAGTTATTGTTGAATAAATGGTACAAAAATTTGCGGAAAACTGTAATTTTAAATGGTGGCGTAAAACATTGAGAGTGGCGTAAGAAAAAAAATGCAAAAAAAATTTAAAGAGACCAGCGATTTTTCCTCCGACTCGGAGCTTTTTTCGAAAACATAAACCTTTTCACTAACTGCTGAGTCATCTCTGGCATGGTTAGATCGTTGTTAGATAATATGTTTGCTCTTTTAAACGAGGCGGAGTGTTCTACAAAAATCAAAATAATTATTACTAATATGTCGACGTTTCAGGAGATTCTCCTCCGAATCGGAGCACCCTTTTCGTTACCCGAACGACTATTCGTGTTATTTCCTGTCTTGGTGTTCGGTGGCTCTTACACGATACGGAGTGTAATTCAAAAAATCAAAACACTTATTATATTTTTCATATGCTGAGCCGTCCCAGTCATACTTAGGGTTCACTCTCTGGTGAGGTATTTTTCCTTTGGATCGGAGCGGCTATGCGGCACCCGAACGACACCTATTATCTACCGGTTTGGCGTTCGGTGATCTCTACGAAACAAAGTGTTACACAAAACAAAAACGACAAGATAATATTCTGACATAGATAGTATGCTGAGCCCTCTCAGTCATACTAAGGTTCACCATTCAGTGTGGCGACGCCGTCTCCTCCGAATCGGAGCGGCTATGCGACACCCGGATGACCACCCAATATCTCCCGGTCTGGCATCCGGTGTTCTCCACGAAACGGAGTGTTCTTTAAAAGAGAAAAAAAATTTTACTTGAATAGTATGCTGAGCCCTCTCAGTCATACTTTGGGTTCACCAGGTGGTGAGGTTGTCTCCTCCGAATCGGAGCGGCCATGCGACACCCGGACGACCACCCAATATCTCCCGGTCTGGCATCCGGTGTTCTCAACGAAACGGAGTGTTCTTTACAAAAAAAATTTACTTGAATAGTATGCTGAGCCCTCTCAGTCATACTTTGGGTTCACCAGGTGGTGAGGTTAAAACAGCCGCCCAATCTGGGAACAGACGCTGACCAACACGCCGCCCACTGTGGATCAGACGCGTGTTGGATTCACTAGGGTACGCGGGGTCGTTAGTCCCGTCATCCTTCTAAGGCCCTAAAAGAATGCCCCTGCGGTCTAAAAAAAACTAATGGTGTTTTTTTTGAAACTGTAAATCAAAAAAAATGTATGTGTACTCTGTTAATCTTCAAACACTCGTCGCAACTAAAGTCGTGGTTCTGAGACCTTAGCGCTGCAGGACTTACGCGTGTTTGTCGATCACACGAGTAAACTTAGGACTAAAAACTAAAACTATGATATATCCTTAATGACTAGCCCGTCATCGAACCTCTCCAAGGATCATACGTCGCAACAACAGTCGTGGTTCTGAGACCTTAGCGCTGCAGGACTTACGCATCATCTTTGGAAAATATTCAATGCACGACAACGCCCTTGATTTCAGACTCGACCCAATCGATACGTCGCAACAACAGTCGTGGTTCTTAGACCTTAGCGCTGCAGGACTTACGTATCTTCTGAGTCAGCTGATTCAAAAGCCAATCTACCTCCCAAAAGGTACATTTCCATTTAAAGAACACGTCGCAACAGTAGTCGTGGTTCACAGACCTTATCGCTACAGGACTTACGCGTCTTTAAAACTTCCATGGCCTCCTTGAGTTGGTAAATTCCAAAATGAAAACGAAAAAAAATAGTATGTGCTTTATACTTGACCACGCAAAAAAAAATCTAGCATTAGTTTTATGCTGAGTCGCCTCAGTCACAAATGGTTTCACCCTTCGGTGAGAAAGTACAGCCGCCCACTGTGGGTACAGACGCTGACCAACACGCCGCCCACTCTGGATCAGACGCCTGTTGGATTCACTAGAGTTCGCGGGGTCGTTAATCCCGTCATCTTCCTAAGGCCCTAAAAAGATGCTCCTGCATGTCAAAAACTATAAAAACTTCGAGGACCTAATCGGGTCAAACATTGACAAAATCTAAAAGAACAAAATATTCAAATCCACATCGGGTGAATTTAGAAAATTCAAACTATACAGACCCACTTCGGGCCCCACGTTGGGCGCCAATTCTGTCATGACTAAAAACCCGAAATAGGCCCCACGTTGGGCGCCAATTCTGTCATGTGCACCTACATGTGCGTGTACACCAATGCTCTGATGCACACACCCTGCCATTCGTTCTGGCCTTGCTGGTACGCTGGCGTATGCGCGGCTAAGGCTCGCCGGATATGGGGTGGTGTTCTTGCCAGACTCGACTGACAGTAGGGCTTGACACGAATAAAAAGTCGTACCAGACTTGACATTTAAAAAAAAAAGAACGAAACGAAAACGCGACAGACCAGACTGGAACCGGAACCCCAAAGTAAATTGTTCCCCTATCGGAACCATCACTGGCCTCTATGGTGGTCGATGCCTCGATGGCATTGCATCGACCTGGCTACCCTCCCCTTTTGGCTAAATGCCAACCATGGTGACCAGTTTGCCTACATATTTTTAGGTCACCCCAAAAAACTCGCATACTTACGCCAACTCCCCCTGTCTACGCCACCTTTGATTTCCCTTTTTATTCAATTATAATTTCCATTTTCCTTTTATTTTTTTTTTATATTTTTTTTTTTTTTTTTATTTTTTATAAGGATAGGTACACATTTGTTTATTTAGCACATATTTGTAAATATATAGTATAATATATCATATATATTAATAAAATATAATAAGAACATAAAAAGCATTGGAAACATTGGAAATTATTTACAAAACACAAAAATAGTGCGTGGAAAAAAAATGGAGAAACTGCAATGCAATGCATTGGAGAGGAAATTTGGAAATATTATATATTATAGTTGGTTTGGTTTTTTTTTTTTTTTGTTTTAATATATATGAAATGAAAACGTAATGATTACAGAAGCTGGCAATATAAACATGTTGCGAAGGTGTAAAAAAAATTGACGCACGCAATGATGCAAGCAAATATTATTTATTTTGTTGTAATTTTTACTTATACCTTTCTAATTTTTTTATTTCTGTAATTGTTATTTATTTTTTTCAATTTTTATTTATTTTTGTAATTTTAATTTATTTTTATAAATGTTTATTTGTTATTTTTAATTCATTGTTTCTATTCATTTTAAATTTATATTTATTTTTAATATAAAATTATGTTTTAATGTTTATTTATTTTCATTTATTTTTAAAGATGCTTATTAGGTTTCTATTTTTAATTTTTATTAATTTTTATTCATCTGTTTGATTATTAATACTGGCTATTATTTACTATTATTTATTTAAAATCTTAAAATCATTTTTTAATTTTTATTATTCTTTATTTTTAATTTTTTTTTTTTTTTTTTTTTTAAATTATTATTATAATTTTAATTTCATTTTTTTATAATGTTTATTAATATTTGTTATTTTTGTTTAATTTAAAAATTTTGTTGATTTTTAATTTTGTGTTTATTTTTAGTTTTCGGCTAAATTTTGATGGTAAATATGCTTTTAGTATAAGATTCGAATTTAGTTGTAAGTACTTATAATATTCGTTATTTCTATCATTTATCATTTTTTTTTTTTAGAATAATACGTTAGTCTTAGATGTAATTCTTAATTTATTTAAATTTCAGAGCTGAAAACCTAATAGATAGTTAAAAAAAAACGATGAGTAAAAAAAAATTAATACAATACTTAGAATCAAAAAAAACCTTATGTGACCTCGTCAGCCGCTGTTGTAGCATATTTGATGCTGCCGAATTTCGTTATTGTTGTTGTAGTTGTTGCTGTAACTATAGTTGTTGCTTTTGTTGTAGCTTTTGTTGTTGGCTGTAGCTGATTTAGTCGTTGTAGTTATGGTTGTAGAGTTGTTGCTACTATTGTTGGTTTTATTGATGTTGATGTTGTTTCCGTTGTAGCTCTGGTTGTTGTGTTGTTACTACTATTGTTGGTTTTATTGATGTTGTAATGGTTGTATTATTGTTGTAGATGTAGTTATTGTTGCTGTAGATGTTGTTATTATTGTTGTAGTGATTGTTGCTGTTGTTGTAGTTATCGTTGTTGTGGTTATTGTTGCTCTTTTTTTTTTTGTAGTCGCTTTTGTTGTTGCTTATGATGTTTCTTTTTTTTGTTGTAGTTGTTTCTATTTTTGTTGTTGTAATTGTTTCTATTTTTGTTGTTGAAATTGTTTCTATTTTTGTTGTAGTTGTTTCTTTTTTTGTTGTTGTAATTGTTTCTATTTTTGTTGTGGTAATTGTTTATATTTTTGTTGTTGTAGTTGTTACTATTTTTGTTGTTGTAATTGTTTCTATTTTTGTTGTAGTTGTTGTTATAGTTTTTAGATGTTGTTATTATAGATGTAGTTGTTTTTATTGTTGTAGTTGTTTCTATTTTTGTTGTTGTAATTGTTTCTATTTTTGTTGTAGTTGTTGTTATAGTTTTTAGATGTTGTTATTATAGATGTAGTTGTTTTTATTGTTGTAGTTGTTTCTATTTTTGTTGTTGTAGTTGTTTCTATTTTTGTTGTTGTAGTTGTTGTTATTGTTGGGATTTTTTTTTTTTTTTTCTTGAAAATTTGTTTTTTTTTTTTTTTTAATTTGATCGTTATAACTTTTTTTTTTATTTTCTTTGTCTATTTTTATGGTTTCACCCTTTTTTTTTCTTTGCAAATTTTTTCTTATTTTTTTTTCAATGTCTCACTTTTTTTCGTTGACTCTCTAGTTTTCTTATTTTTTTATTTCGCTGTTACACTTTTGTTTCTTTTGTTGTCTTATTAATTTTCTTATTTTTTTATTTTGTGTGTCTCACTTTTTTTTTTTGCGTTGTCTTTTTAGTTTTGTTATTTTTTTTCTATTTTTTTTTTTTCTTATTTATTATTTTTGCACTGCGTTGCTGAGGCTAGGTGGTAGACGATGCTGGAGTTGCGGTCGCTGCTGTTGCTGTTGATAATGTTGGTTGTTGCTGTAATTGTTATTGTAATTGTACTGTTTATTTTTTTCTTTGCTTCGATGTTTACTTAAATTTTATTTTAGTCTAAATTTCTATTTAGCGTTCGTTGATTTCTATTGTTTTTCTATTGTTTTCACTTTTAGTTGTTGATTTTGATTATTGTTTTAGATTTTGACATTGGTTCGATTTTTTTTTTCTTGGTGTCACAGAAGTGGTGCTTTCGCGGCACTGTTGTTGTTGTTGCTGCCCCTGCCCTTTTTCTTGAGCCAGCACTGCTGTACTGTCGTCGTGGCTGTATTGAGGCGCTGTCGGCGTCGTTGCTGTTATTGCTGCTGCCACCACTCGATGTTGCCGCTGCTGCCTGCTATGCGCCAGCGTATATCGAGCGACTAGAATGGTCGTACTTAGACGACGAATAATGAGAAGTTTTCGTTTGTGGTCGCTAGCAATTTTTGTAAAAAAAAATGTTTGCGATCTGATTGTAGCAATGAAGTGTTTGTCTACTTTTATGTATATTTTATATTTTACTATTATTCTGTTTGTTGCTGTTGTTGGTTATGAGGTGGTTTTTTATGTTGTTTTTCTTGGTGTTATTGCTGATGTTTCTGTTCGTAGAGTTTGTTGTAGTTTTGCTTGTTGCCGTTATTGTTGTTCTGCTTGATGTATTCCCAGTTGATGCTTTACTTGACGCCACCACTATTTGCGACATTCGCTTTTTTTTTAATGCGACAATTTTACAATTTTCACTACTCGTCACGTTCATTTGACGGATGAAAATTTACGTTGAAACGACCACGACGTACAACACTACGCGGCACACTCCACACTTTTTAGATTCGTCACTTTTGAGACTTCTTTTTGAGATTTAGTGCCCGAATAATATATGCAGCCTTTATTTTAAGCAGAAGATGACGTGAAAGTTTTGACGACACGCAAATCAAACGAACCAAAAAAAACGCGTCCACTTCTCATTAGGACCGGTAACATAAAGAACGACACGTTATTTAATTATTCCAGTCGTGCCGTACATTTCTTCTTCTTTTTCTTTGATGTATCTGTGTGTGCGTAGCGTCGGTGGTACCACTTGTGGGTCGCATTCGCCCAGGGTTGCACAGTCGCCATTTATCGGCCGTCTGAACGTACCCGATGGTATGCGATCTGTAATTTTTTTTGCTACTGTGGGTTGACACGTCATCAAGCCATCCGAACATGGTCCACGCTCGTGCCACTTCCGGGATACTTTGGAATAGAAAGTCAATTCCAATTGCCTGATGCGGAACCAAGCACATTTTTGCCATATTGTTTTTGACGATCTTTCCAAAGTATCCGGTGTGTATCCATTTTTTACAATCCAGACAGGGAATTGCCATACCAGATTGACGATGATTGCGTGGTCCACGCTAGATGGCGTTGGTATTAACTAACTTACCATGGGTATTCACGCCTAAAGTGGCCCTGACACATGTTCCAAGTTTTTTACGGACAGAACCGTTTAAATGCTAACAAAACAGATTCACATGCATTAAATGTATACATACATATCTCTCATTATTTGTGAGCATTTATTAACCAATTAACACAAGAATTAAGCGAATATATCGCTTTTTATTATACATTATGCATTATAAAGAATTAATTTTTCTAAAGATATGTATCAGCCTATGTTTGCCACAGCATGTTGAACCGCTACGATGCATATCCAAAGGACTTTTCTCTCTAACAAACTTGAGCATATTTGTATTGAAAAGATTATCAAATGGGTAATGCCTTGCCACCCTAACCGATACAATATAACAAGAATTGTTGTATATTAAGGTGCCTTGAAAAAAAAAGTTTAATTTGTACCCATCCTTAAATGAACCTTGATGTATTTTATGATGATTCCCAAAATATTTTGGCTATGCCGAAATCCGTCAGTGAGCTAAACTATTTTGCAAAAACCTCCAAAAATCATGTTTTCCGTATATATATTAACTAGTGTAATAGTTGTAAACAAATAAACTGTCTCAAATTATAGGCCTGAAAAAGTTCGTTCAATCTGCATCAAAAATTTGAATATATTTGCAATTGGGTTAAGTATAATGATGTTTTCATGCATTTTTTTTAGATTATTTTCACAAAAATTCAAATAACTTTATTATTTCTTATACGATCGCCGTTATCAAGATATCGTTAGAAAGGTATGCACGGCTGTCATATATTTTGGACATTTTTCTTTGTTTAATAAAGTGTGGCTCTTATTTTTTTCTCCATTTGCACACAAATTTTACCTGAAAATAAAATTTTCAAAATACTGTATTTTTTTTTTCAAGCGTTTGTTTGAAATGTAGAATTTTTGAAAATTATCTAAAACAGTGGAAAAAAATCATGAAACACATCATTATCTTTAATCCAATTGCGAATGTGTACAAATTTTTGATGCAGATTGAAAGAACTTTTTCAGGCCTATAATTTGAGACAGTTTATTTATTTACATTTATTACACTAGCCAGTATATAAATATTGGGAATGATCATAGAATACATCAAGGTTCATTTTAGAATGGGTACATATAGAACTTTTTTTTCTCATGAAATATTTGCACAACATCAAAAAACATACTGATATATAGTTTTTCCGGATCGAACAATTAACACCGAAGATATAACGAATAAACCCAAAAACCACCATAGGGACCACTTTAAAAAAAAACAATTTTTCCAAAAATGTCTTTCAAAAATCTAACCATTGAGGCGGGGTCAAAAAATAGGTTTACTTTTCTGCCAAAGAAGGTGATACGGTGTTATGTACATATCGTCGGTTCACAGGTAAAACCCACTACACGATATCTGTATCACTTAGTGAGTTTTACCTGTGAATCGATGATATATCCAATATATTTTATTATTTATTAATTGAGGAATTGTGCCTGCGGTATTGAAGTTCCTTCTTATTTTCCTTATATTTAAAATTAATTTTTTCTTACAGTTAGGCTGTGTGTCAAACGGAAACTTTTCACTCGGGTTGATGAAATTTTGACAGCAGCAAGAGAATATTTGGCATTTGTGAGGTGAATATGATTGCCAAAAATTCATGAAGCTCTAGGGGCTAGTATAAATTTTGACAAGAGGCAAGAGAATTTTTACATAAGCGAAAATAAGTATGTTTTAGTTGCATTGAAGTTTGGAAAATTATGCAGTTTTTTTTCCTGAAAAAATTAGTATTGCTTGATGATGTTTCTGGATGCAATTAATATTCAGAATATATTGCTTTTTCAATAAAGCAATGAGCGGGTGGTGGTGTAGCGATCAAAATGTAATGTATATAAGAATTTTTTTTTAATTTAAAATATTGAATTAGTATATATAATATATATATATAATATATATATAATATATATTAGTATATATATTAGTAAATATAATTAGTATATTTTAATTTACATTTTTATTTATATTTTATAACATTAGTATATTTTATAAGTGGAATAAAATGATTTCTTACAATTTTAAAACATGTTGCTGATCATCGTAAATATTGTAACGAACTTTCGTTTTCCGGATTTTACAGCTGGTGTATACTCGCCGGTGTCCAGGGTTCGTTGCAGAAAATTTATAATAATAAGAGACCTTTTGTTGCGTGTCGTTTTTTTTTTGCTTCATGCTTTTCTTTTAACTTCAGGTTTAAGAAACAAGTTATGAAACTTGCTTAAATTTAAAATAAACCGCCACAACGAGTTCAAAGGCGACAAAACTTTGAATGGTTTGAACGGTTACCAAAAAAATAAATAAACCTGTAGACTCTTATATTTTTTTTTGCTCAGCCAGCTCAGAGACCTGTTGCAAGGAGATTCCAGAGCTTGTATCGGGCGACACTGGCTATGAGGGTAAACGGTCAGCGGCGCTTGGTCTCCTGCGTCGCGTCCGTCCCAGTCAGAACACCGTTATTAGCGAGGAGTGAGCATCGACGGCCATCATATGGACGTTGTCGATGCTGCCACTTCATGGATTGACGCAGTGAGTCGAGTGCGAGACGGATCAATGCAGAGGTGCAGTACTAGCCCTCGCGTCTCTCACGCTGGGTGCACATAGCTGTGCGGATTTTGTGGATCCAGATTACTTTGTGCCAGCAGGTGACAGTAATAGATGTCCAATGGATGGCTGGGGTGTTCGACTTAAGCACACAGAGTTTCGTGGTGTGATTGTGCGTCGACGTACACGCACCGCCAAACAATCGTCAGCGTTGACGAGAAGAGCGCAGTCAGCGTTGTATTGCTGGAAAGGCTTGCGAGGAGCCGCTACTGCAGAGGAGGGAAGACTAGCACGTTGCCACTTTCAAGCGAGTGAATGGGGGAGTTGACTGGTGGTGCTGGTGTTGAGAGTGTGAGAGAGTGAGCGAATATAATTTCTACCGCAGGAAATTAAAAAGAAAAAATCAGTAATAAACTGTTCTGCAAGTTTTGCTGTGCACGTACGAAATAATGTGCAAGTTGCTGGCTAGCTGAATCTAAGCTGTCATTTCAGTTCATCGCGTTGCCAACGTCATGTGTAAGCGTCGGTACAGCAGGTTAATGCGAACAGTCGAACTATAAGAACAGTTTAAAAATCCCACGTTAGGGGATGTAATTAGCATATCGAAAAGGGTTGGGGGATGAGATAAGCTAAAACACGATCAGAACAAGTTAGTTATATTGATAGAGGGTGTTCGAAAATTTGGGTAGGAAAGAAAATTAAATGACCAGATTTAGAAGGCAAGGAAAAACCTGCAGGAGGAAAGAGTGGCGAGAGTATAAACGTTGGAGGGATAGGGACAATTAATGAAAAGTATGAAAAAGTCCAGTTCCTGCGAAGATGAGTCGAGGGTTTTTTAAAGAAAGAAAACTTCTAGAATTTTAAAGCGATGAGAAACGGTAAAAAGAAAAGTTGTATAAGTTAAGCAGTTTAGTGAAGAAAAAAAAAAACTGCAACTTAGAGTCAAGTACATATAAGTACAAGTGCGGTACACGTGGAAGAAGGAATTTGTTTGTGGTTTTAAAGCCAGCATAAGAATCAGACAAAGAACAAAAGGGTGAGATTTTTAAAAGTATTTTTTTTAATTAGCATATGTGACTAAAACTAAGCATTTAAAAGGCATAGTGACCCAAAGCAGACAGAAGGAGAAAAGTCGGCAAGTCGAAAAACTGAAAGGAGCTAGTGGAAAAAAAAACTTATTGTGTGTGAAATGGTGATCAAAGAGAAAGAAAAATTAAAAATTTGCTACTGTATAACTAATTTTGTATAATAAAATTTATAATTTTTGTTTCACAGTGTGGCCGACCGGAAACTGCGGACCTATCAGCACAGGAACAAGCAAGCCAAGAAAAGATAAGTCGGTCACAAAATTTGTATCCACATATATATATATACGTATACATATACATTAGAGTGGTCCTTATATGGCTTTTTTTGGAATTTCCAAGATGGATTGTTTTAGATCGGCTCCAAATGTCAAAAAAAAATTTTTCGAATTTTTTCAGATTTTTAAATTGACTCTCTAGTCACCCTGTACGTTGATCTTTCTGTATTCTGTTCAAATTACGATTACGGCCAAACGGATACAGCTAGATAGATAAAATTTGGTAGAGACAATATTTAGAGTCATAGTCTGACTGGGGGAAAATGGGCACAATCGAATAATGATTTCTCCTATCTCCCATATAAGCATTTTTAAACATTGTATGGGAGGTAGGCGTTAACAATAATCACTTAGGCTCATTTTTCGTCCCAAACAGCTTAATTATATTTAAGTTATCTGTACCAAATTTCATGCACCTAGCTATATCCGTTTGACCGTAATCGTTATTTCAACATACTAAAGAAAAACGGACGAACAGGGTGACTCAGGGCTCAACATATTCAATAAGCAGATGGTCAGGCAGAGGAACAAATATACGAATACGACGTAGCCGACTTAGAAAGTGACGCTGATAAAAAAATATAACGGGACTGTGACGCCAACATGGAAAACATTTATTTTAAGTCCAACCGTCACTCTGTTGGTAAGTCGTTTTTTTCTTAATAAAAATAAGCGTTGTGTTTTAATTCATACGAGTTTTTAAATCATTCTATTTATGTAAAATAACATCATGGCATCAAGCTCAAAAACGATTAAAAACATATTTTTAATAGGCGATATTAAATCTTCGATTGATGGGGATCAACTTCCTTCAAACGGGCAAGTTTTACAAGTGTTGTTTTATAACATTAAGATTATAAATCCTCGGAAAAAATTAAGAGTGAATTGTAAGTCTGTCATAGAACAAGTGAAAGTGTTTTGGGAAAGAGTTCGTTTGCCTCGGAAAAAATTAAGAGTGAATTGTAAGTCTGTCATAGAACAAGTGAAAGTGTTTTGGGAAAGAGTTCGTTTGCCTGTTAAATATGAAGCAAGGTGCATTGACAAATTGTTAGACCTTCATTCACAGTGGTCGAACATACATAAAAATGCAAGAAAACCATATAATCTGGAGAAAGAACAAACGTTTTCTGCTGACCTTGAAAATTTATTTGATATTGCTGATAATTCTGCTATAGAGTCGACAAAAATTGATAAAAGAAGCAAAGATTTTCTCATGAGTCAGCGAAGAGATGGTACCGTGGGTTCTATTATTCAGATCGAGAGATATTATGAAAAAATCGATCGTGTAGAGAACAAAAAAAAAGAGCTAATTGATCGAAGGATAAAAAAGAGCAATAAGGAAATCGATCAAACATTAGGTAAGATAATTTGATATGTTATGAAACAAAACTTAATCTTAGCTAAGTAAATTAAATTTTAAAATAATTTTTTTTTCTAAGTTGAGACTGTGTTATGAATGAAAATTTCATTGATATAAAAATTCTTATGTCCGTTCCAGATGATTTAATAAAACTAGCATCTAGTGAGGACTCGTCTTTTCCACCATTCAGTCAGAGAAGCATCAGAAGTTTCTCAGAAGTTACTTCAGAAAACGATAGTGAAGCAGGACCATCGGCTCCAAAAAAAAATCATTAACATTTTCCGTAACCCTAAAGCTATTGCAGCTCTTGATAAGTGTAAAGTGAGTGTAAAGTTCACCTTGTTGGTGCTATAGCAGAAGCACTGGATGTTGATCTGGATTCGCTTGTTCTTAATAGGTCATCCATTAAAATTCAACGACAGAAAATACGCGAAGAACAGGCCACGCAAATCAAAAAAGTTTTTAAGGAAACTGAACTAAAGGCCCTTGTTCTCCATTGGGATGGAAAACTTTTTTACGATTCGCTCAAAATGGAAATGCTTGATAGATTACCGGTCATCGTTTCAAATGGTAGGACTGAGAAACTTCTTGGGGTACCCGTGGCAGAAAATGGCAAAGGAGTTAGTCAAGCGAATGCAGTTTATGAAGTACTTTACAGTTGGGGTCTTCAAGATTCTGTCAAAGCTCTTTGCTGCGATACGACTGCATCAAATTTAGGCATAAAAAATGGTGCTGCCGTTCTTTTAGAGCGACTGCTGGGAACAAATATTCTCTTCTTGCCCTGCAGGCATCATATTTTTGAATTAGTTCTTCGATGTGTATTTGAAAGGAAGATGCCTGCAACGACTGGACCTAATGTTCCACTTTTCCTGAAGTTCCGAAATTCTTGGAAAAATATTGATAAATCGAAGTATCAAACTGGATTAGAAGATGAAATAGTTCTACGTCATCTTTCTTTGGAGAGAATCGAAGAATTAAGATCATTTGTACAAGATTCATTAGAATATCTCCAACCCAGAGCCGATTATAAAGAGTTTCTTAATCTCACTCTCATTTTTCTTGGTTCAGTTCAACCAAATAATATTTATTTTCACCAACCCGGAGCTTTTCATCATGCCCGATGGATGGCAAAAGCAATATATTGCTTAAAAATTTGTATTTTTCGATCTGAGTTTGAAATGACTAGTGACGAAATCGAGGCAATTCGTAGTACATCACTCTTCATCGTAATGCTCTATGTCAAGGCTTGGTTCACTTGCACAGTCACTACAAAAGCACCAAATCTCGATCTCAGCTTTCTAAAAAAGCTGCATGATTATCATTTGATTGACGAAGAGGTTTCAACAGTTACCCTCCAGAAGTTCTGCAATCACTTATGGTATTTGAATCCAGAATGTGCTGCAATTTCGTTCTTCGACGAATCATTGCCGCTCGAAGTTAAGAGAAAAATGGTATTAAAATTGAGTCCTTTAGAAGATATTGATAGTTGCTATCCAAAACGTATACAAATAAGTGGGGACGATATTAGCAGTTTATGTGAAAAACAGATGGATTATTTTATTACCCCTCAATCAAGAAATTTGTTTCTTAGATTCGAGATTGATGACCAGTTTTTGAAGATAGATCCAGCTCTTTGGGATCAGAATAAAAATTATCAACGAGGCTTAAATATTATAAAAAATTTAAAGGTAGTAAATGACGTTGCAGAGAGAGGAGTTCATTTGTTTTCGGAATACAACGATATTTTGACGCGAAACGAAGAACAAAAAATATTTGTGTTGCAAATTGTCTCTGAATACAGAAAAATATTTCCTGATTTCAAAAAAGAGACGATCATGAAACAATATTTATTTTGAATGATCGACTTCCTGTTATACTTTGAACTAATACTAATAAAAGAAATAATACTTTAAAGATTGAATTGTGTGCACTATTCATTTACTAAATATTCGCTACAGCCTGACTTCAATTTAAAAAAATTAGTTACCAACAGGATCACTGAGGGCTCAGGGTGTTTTCGATTTGTCCATAAGTTTGTAACGCAGGGAAGGATCAGCGTCACTTAAGCCGTATTCTTATATTTGTTCCTCTGCCTGACCATCTGCTTATTGAATATGTTGAGCCCTGAGTCACCCTGTTCGTCCGTTTTTCTGTAGTATGTTGAAATAACGATTACGGTCAAACGGATAAAGCTAGGTGCATGAAATTTGGTACAGATAACTTAAATATAATTAAGCTGTTTGGGACGAAAAATGAGCCTAAGTGATTATTGTTAACGCCTACCTCCCATACAATGTTTAAAAATGCTTATATGGGAGATAGGAGAAATCATTATTCGATTGTGCCCATTTTCCCCCAGTCATACTATGACTCTAAATATTGTCTGTACCAAATTTTATCTATCTAGCTGTATCCGTTTGGCCGTAATCGTAATTTGAACAGAATACAGAAAGATCAACGTACAGGGTGACTAGAGAGTCAATTTAAAAATCTGAAAAAATTCGAAAAATTTTTTTTTGACATTTGGAGCCGATCTAAAACAATCCATCATGATGTTGATTTTAAGGACCACTCTAATATACATGCTTACATAAATTAAGTTGTTATAACAGTTTGATAGCGAAAGTATAAAAAGTCAGGGGTTCCCAAACAAAAATTCGTCGTGTGCTAGCATAATATCGGCACATATATATATATTGTCATCGTCAGCAAAATTAGGAAAATGGTCACTTCTAACGGAAGCCATGTAGTCCAGCGAAGCTTTATGTATTATAATACTATATAAAATGTATAAAATTTAATTTTTTTCTGTTATTTATATGCCCAATTAAAAATTTTAGTTCTTAAGATATATAATTAATAATCTTAATTTTTCTTTGCTTAATTAGTTTTAGGATTATTTTAAGTTTGTATTATAAGCCTGTCGTTCTTTTTTGAAATGCGTAAAATTGAATTAATAGTAGTTTCTTCAAAGTGCATTCGGTCTGAACCAGAACACTTTAAAGTCATCAGAATTTAATTGTTTTTTTTTTGGTTTTGATTTTGAGTTATTTGTTTCGAATTTCGCGATTCAAATCCGAGAACCCTAAGTGAGCTCCTTTAGGTAAAAAAAAAACAAAAAAAAAAAAAAATCTTCTTGAAAATCTCGTTCAACTTAAATGAAGTTTCGACAAATTAATGTGTTGATGTCTTGAATGTGTCTGAAATAATGTATGATCCGAATTTAGTTTTTTTTTGTCAAATTAAAATTTGCTTTTTTTTAATTTATTATAAACGCAATAATTTTTTTATATTTTATATTTTATTGAATTTTTGTACAATGAATTTTTGATGATACACCATCAACTAATTTGAAGTTTTCATGCATATTTTTTTTTGTTTTGAATTTTCTTGTATGTTCAACTTTGTTAAAATTTATGAAGGTAGATTTAAGTTTTTATTTTTAATATTTTTTTTATTATATTTTGTCTTTGCGTATATTTTGTTTTCCTTTATTTAATCAGCTATGTACTTCTAATCATAATATATACAAACGGAATTTCTTGAAATATTTCCACGTACCTAGAAATAGAAAATTAGAAGTAATGTTAGTTATAGGAAATAAAATGTGAATTTGGAAATTTAATAATGATGGGTCTCTAAATTTATTTGTGGTGGGGTGATAAAATACGGGGGCGTTCTTAAAGGAGTGCTTAAGAGGTGACATGGACTTCTAAACGCAAGTTTCTAATTGCGTTTTTTTTTCGTATGGGGTTACCAACAAGAAATGATGGAATGTGGTAGCCATGGATATAAATGGCATAAAGGAGGGTCAACATCTCCTCCCTCTTTTTTGATGTGTTTGGTGATTAAAAGTTATATAGACGCTGTTAGTCGAGTTAAGTTCGGTTCGATTTTTGGATAATTCAAATTTGTCTGTTTAGAATAAACCGTTGCCTTCATTTTACTATTTTTTTTGTGTATTTTTTTTTATCGCAGTCTGAGGTTTAAATTAGCTTCGTTTTCATATATTTAAATTTTGCTATGATTTAATTTTTTTGATTTAATTTAACTCTTTTTCTTTTCAGTTCAATAATGATTTAATTTGATTTTTTTTTCCTTAATTATATTTTTTTGATTTGGCTTAACATTTAGTTTTAATATTTAACATTATTCCGTTTTGATTTAGTTGTTTTTTTTGTTTTAAGATCGAGTTTGAAACTTTTAATTTTGCTTAAGATTCCTTAAATTATTTAAAATTTTTTTCCGATTTCGTTTAATTGTTGTTTTAATTTAAATTCTCTTTGCGATAAATATTACTGATATTTACTGATGCAACGTTTGAATCAATTGCACTTTCAAATTTTTCATCACTTCTAAACTGTCTGCTGCGTTGTCGACGAGCAACGGGTGATGGCGACTGGGATACCAATGGAGGCGTTTGTGTCAGCAACGTTGAAGACGACTGTGTTTGTAGCATTAGAGAGGCTTGTGTTAACGACGTTGAAGACCATTGCGTTAACGACGATTCTTCAGATTCCACTGGTGACAGCATCGTCACATTGCATAGAGAAGTTTCATCTGAATCGATTTGCTGAAATAGGCAAATAAAACAGTAAGTAGGCTTTAGTATGTAAATATGGTTCTATTAAACTTACAGGTGGCAAATTGCTCTTTGTTTTCCTAAATACAACCACTGCATCCAAAGAATTCATCTCTTTGAAATAAAACAAATGAGGCTCGTATAAAGCTTCCACTTCCGATCCGGACCTGCTCGAATCGCCAGCCTTCTTTTTTTTCGATACGTACGCAGTTCTTAGATGCTTCATTTTTTTTTACTTCATCGACATCCTTGGCACACGCATTTGAAATTTGTATCCAAGCATTTCTTTTTTAAATCAATGCGCTTGTAACTTGCGCTTTGGTAATTCCAAAGTCACTCAAATTGTCTTTAACAATTAATTAATTTAAAAGTGTCTTCAATGCGCCACTCCATTTAACAAACAATTTGGACCAATTAAAAATAAATCACAAATAAAACACACACAAATTCTTTGCTTAAAATTTCGCGGCAAAGTTTTCTGTTTATGTTAGTGATGGTAAATAATGACAAAAATGACAGCTCATTGCTTACCATAAATGGCAAGAAATATTGCATAACATATATTGCATACCATGCGCAATAAGAGCAATATCTATTGTAAGCAATATTTTATACCATAATTTATTGCAAATGTGGACCGCGTGTAATATTGGGTCAGTTTAGCTGTAAAAGTGTTTGTCTGTACCGAAAAGTTCTTAAACGAGACTAGTAGTTTGTTCCCACAACTTGAAGAACGTATGAGGAATGAACGATCAAAACCAGACGACGAGATCTTTGGAAAACGTATCTGTGGATTTCTTCTCGAACGCGAAAACATGAATCTCTGCACTAAATATTGTGGAGCTCCCTTCTTAATTAATTTATAGAAGAAAAGAAACAGTCTTATTTCAACGAAATATCGAAAAGAACTAATTAATACTATGTTCACACTGAGATCAAATTAGGTAATTTCGTGATCTATTTCTATAACGTTACTATTTCCCACATAACCGTTCATCTTATCAATTGTACAACTTTCATTCATTGAAAACATTGCTCACCCAAGTTTCACTGAATGGTTTGCTATCCGAAGGATCAAAAAAGTAAAGTATCTGAATGTGGCCATTTTCATGTACTTACTTACTTAAATGGCGCTTACAACCGTTGGTCGGTTTTGGCCTGGTCTAAGAATTTGCGCCAGCCTCTTTTGTCGTGCGCTTGCTGGCGCCAGTTGGAAACTCCAAGCGTCGTCAGGTTATCCAATGCCTGGTCTTTCCAACGGAGATGCGGTCTTCCTCGTCTGCGTTGGTCACCACTGGGTACCGAATCCAATATTTTTTTCGCTGGAGCTTCGTCGTTCATTCTTTCGACATGACCTAGCCAGCGAAGCCGCTCTATTTTAATACGCTTGACTATATCGATGTCGGCATCATACATCTTGCGGAGGATTTTTCTCTCGAACGCTCCCAAAGTCTTTTCATCAGAGCTGCTTAACGTCCAGGTTTGTGATGCGTATAGTAGGACGGGCATGATTATTGACTTACAGAGCGTCAGTTTTGTTCGTCGAGAGAGAGCTCTGCTTCTCAATTGCCTACTGAGCCCAAAGTAACACCTGTTGGCAAGAGTTATCCTTCGTTTAATCTCAATACTGATATCGTTGGAGGAGTTAATGCTGGATCCCAGGTAAACAAAGTCCTTCACTACCTCAAAGGAGGTGTTGTCAACAGTGACGTGGTTTCCAAGACGCTGGGACTGTTTGTTTGTTGACACGAGATACTACGTTTTATCTGCGTTCACTGCAAGACCCATTCGACTCGACTCTTTTTCTAGCCTGGAGAATGCTGCACTGACTTCGCGCGTATTTTGGCCAATGATGTCAATATCATCTGCATACGCCAGCAGCATAACACTCTTATAGAAAATTGTGCCGCTGCGTCTCAGGTCAGCAGCTCGGATGATCTTCTCCATGACTATATTAAAAAAGTCGCACGATAAAGAATTACCTTGCCTGAAACCTCGCTTGGTAACGAACGCAAGGGAGAGGTCTTTCCCGATTTTTACTGCGCTGCTGGTGTTGTTCAGTGTCATCCTGCAAAGACGTATTAGCTTCGCAGGAATACCAAATTCAGACATGATGGAGTAAAGGTGTCTCTTTATTGGACTGTCGAAGGCGGCTTGGAAATCGACAAAAATATGGTGTGTGTCGATGTTTTTTTCGAGGGTCTTTTCCAAGATTTGTCGGAGCGTGAAGATCTGGTCGATGGTGGACTTTCCAGGTCTGAAGCCACACTGATAAGGTCCAATCACTTAGTTAACGATGGGCTTTATTCTTTCACACAATACGCTCGACAGGACCTTATATGCGATATTAAGAAGGCTAATCCCACGGTAGTTGGCGCAAATGGTGGGATCGCCTTTCTTGTGGATTCGGCAGAGCACACTGAGGTTCCAATCATCTGGAAAGCATTCTTTTGACTATATTCTGCATAGAATACTGTGAATGCATTTAAACAGAGCTTCGCCACCAGTCTTAAACAGCTCAGCCGGTAGGCCATCGCCTCCTGCGGCTTTGTTGTTTTTAAGCCGAGCTATAGCTGTTAAGACCTCGTTATAGTCGGGCAGCGGAACTTCACCGCTGTCATCCATAACACTGGTTTACAGCCAATATGTACTTTGAATGCCACTATCCTTTTCTCATGTAAAATCGTTCGCTAATTCCGAAAAAAAATTTTTTTTTTTTCTGTCACTCCGTTTTCGAGATATTGCCCACTGTAGGGTTTTCAACGAAAAAAAAAGTTGGTTCCACTTAATTGCATATATCTCCAGAACCAACAACAGTAATCAAACAAATGATATATCAAATAAAAGCAAATAAAATTTCTTACAAACAATGCACACATCAGTTTTTGGTAGAGCTTTTAGTTTTGGCGGAATAAATTCAAATTTCGGGGATTTTTTTTATTTTTCAGAAAAATTTCCAAAAAAAGACAAAATAGTTGCAAATTTCGTTAAGAAATAAAAATATTTTGTTACTTTTGATATTTTTTACTAAAAGCCTTTATTTTTCCACAAAAATAAGCTATTGTTGAAGAAAATCTATTGAGATATGAAAAAGTTGTGTTTAATGGAACGAAAGCACCCAAGTTATGTTTTTTTTACAAATTTTATTGTCATATAAAAAATTGGGTTATTGTACTATAATTTTTTATATTTCATTTTTATTGTTCATAGGAAACAAGTCAAGGGTTTTGCGAAAGAAAAGATAAGAACAAACAGGCTACAATAAAAACAGGTACGACTGAGAGTGCAACCTTCGAAACCGTCACAGCAAAACGTCTGATTTCGACACTTATGGCTATACGAAAGAGAGCCTACCTGTTTTTATTATACCATGTGAATACGTATTTTGTGTTTTTTGACAGTTATTTACAGTTAATACAGTAAGCCAAGTATTTTGTGTCAATCGTGCAAATTAATATTGTCTGAATGGAGCTCGGGTAAAAAACGATACATGAAATTCGATGTTCCGATGATCTGGAGACAACCGTTTTGCCACCTAAACGATTGCTATTTTTGTCCGGCCAAAGTGACTGGTGTTGGAAAACACAAAAGAGTGATATACGCCACTGTCCCGAATGTTTCATTGCCAGTATCTCATTCTGACGATATTCCATATCCTACTTGTCCCGGTTCAACATGTGAAAACAATAGAAAATCCGTAGATTCAGTGGAGTCGCAAGGAACCACAGGTGGTAGTACTATTACAACTGAAAGCACAACTCACCTTTTATCGCAAGCGCAGCTGAATGATTGGATAAGAGATTTGGAACTGTCAAAGGAAAAATCGGAATTGCATGCTTCTCGTATGCAACAATTCAACTTTTTGAAACCCGATGTTAAGGTGACATACTACAGAAATCGTAAAAAACCGTTTTCTATACACTTTACTGAGAATGACAATATCTGCTATTGCGTAGACATTCCTGGCTTATTTAATACCTTCGGTCAGCCGTACATTTCCAAAGAGTGGCTTTTTTTTATTGATGGAAGCAAAGTGAGCTTGAAGGCAGTATTACTTCATATAGGAAACAAAAAGTCATCGATTCCGATCGCACATGCAGTCAACAAAAAGGAAACGTACGGAACAATGGCGAAGCTATTGACATGTATTAAATATTAACAAGACGACTGGAAAATATGTTCTGATCTCAAAGTCGTTGGTATGCTTTGTGGTTTACAGAGTGGCTACACAAAGTACTACTGTTTTCTCTGCAAGTGGGATAGTCGAGCACGTGAACACCACTATTACAAAAAGGACTGGCCAGAAAGAATTGAGTCGAAAGTTGGAGAGAGCAACGTCAAAAACGTTCCACTCGTCAAAAAGGAAAACATAATTCTCCCACCGCTGCACATCAAACTTGGACTTATGAAAAACTTTGTCAAGGCGTTAGACAAAGAAAGCGAAGCATTCACATATTTGAAAACGATTTTTCCAAATCTTTCTGATGCCAAGATAAAAGAAGGTGTCTTCGTTGGACCGCAAATAAAAAATGTGTTAAACGATCTTCAATTCGCAGAACTATTGTCACCAGTTGAGGCAGCGGCGTGGGATTCTTTTAGGACGACTGTTTCTAGCTTCCTCGGGAACAATTAAAGTGAATCTTACGAGAAAATAGTCAACGAGTCTCTGAAAATTCACTTTCTGCACTCCCATTTGAATTTTTTTCCGAAGAATCTCGGTGACGAGAGCGATGAACATGGGGAAAGATTCCAACAACAGATGAAAACAATTGAGAATCGGTACCAAGGATTTTGGGACGAAGGAATGATGAGTGACTATTGTTGGTTTTTCATCAGAGAAACCGATCCCAAATTAAATAAACGACAAAACAAGATTTCTAATCATTTTGAATTTCTGAATGATAAATAAAAATTATTTACAATGTAAATAACAATAAAAATGATTTAAGGGAACAATAAAAATTATTAATAATAATTATATACCATTTTAAATAATGTAAAAATAATGTAAATTATTAAAAGAACAATAAAAATGAAGAATATATGATTTTATTACAACAACCTTTAGTTCTCATTTTTTTTTTATGGCAATAAAATAAGTCCAAATGCATAAATTGATAATCACACAATTTGGGTGATTTCGTTCCATTGAGCACAACTTTTTCATTTCTCAATAGATTTTCTTCAACAATAGCTTATTTTTTTTGGAAAAATAAAGGCTTTTAGTAAAAATATCAAAAGTAACAAAATATTTTGATTTCTTAACGAAATTTGCAACTATTTTGTCTTTTTATGGAAATTTTTCTGAAAAATAAAAAAAATCCCCGAAATTTGAATTTATTCCGCCAAAACTAAAAGCTCTACCAAAAACTGATGTGTGCATTGTTTGTAAGAAATTTTATTTGCTTTTATTTGATATATCATTTGTTTGATTACTGTTGTTGGTTCTGGAGATATATGCAATTAAGTGGAACCAACTTGTTTTTTTCGTTGAAAACCCTACAGTGGGCAATATCTCGAAAATGGAGTGACAGAAAAAAAAATTTTTTTTTTCGGAATTAGCGACCGATTTTACATGAGAAAAGGATAGTGGCATTCAAATTACAAACAACTTTTCGTTATTTGTAAGCCAGTGTAATTGGGGTTTTCGGGATATCATCTCCACTGGCGGGATTGTTGTCAGCGTCGCCATTTAAAAGACTAAAGAAGTGTTCCCTCCATAGCATCAGTGTACTCTGGATATCTGTGACTAGATTCCCATTCTCGTCTTTGCAGGAAGAGGCTCCGGTCTTAAAACCATCGCCCAGGCGTCTTATTTTTTCGAAAAATTTTCGAGTCTCATTCCTGTCGCCATGCATCTCAATTTTCTCGCACTCACAAATTTCCGCCTCTCGTTTTTTTCGCCTGAAAATGCATCTTCTTCCCTCTTCTTCTCTCGGTATCGCTCCATAACAGCACGCATTACAACCGACTGCAGGGTGGATTTGTAGGCGGCGTTCTTCTCTGCAGTGGCGTCACGACACTCCTGGTCATGCCATTGGTTTCGACGAAGGCGGTGGTAGTCTATCACCTCTTCGGCAGCCGTACGCATAGAGTGGGATATGTTCGTCCATTGTCCGCATATATCGTCGATCAGAGGAGTGCTTTCTTGAAGCAGGAGTGAGAGTCGAGTAGCGAAGGCTTCGGTCGTCCGTTTTGACTGCAGCTTGTCGACGTCTAGCTTTCTTTGTGTAGGATTGCGACCATTCTTGGCTGCGCACAGACGTGTGCGGATCTTGGCTGCGACAAGATAATGATCCGAGTCTATGTTAGCACCACGAATCGTGCGTAAGTCTAGTACACTGGAAGAATGCCTTCCGTCAATCAAAACGTGTTCAATTTGGTTGCATGTTTTTTGATCAGGGGACAGCCAGGTGGCCAAATGAATATTAAGATGCTTGAATCTAGTGCTACTAACGACCATGTTTCGTGCTGCGGCGAAGTCAATCAACCTCATTCTGAACTTTCCGAGGCTGAACTTTCCGACTGTTGGACCAAATATGTTTTCCCTACCCACCTTGGCGTTGAAGTCACCAAGCACGATTTACGGCAGCGCTCGTATGCGTCTTCAAGGCGCTCGTTAAAGCATTCTTTGGTATCGTCATCTTTTTCTTCTGTCGGAGCATGCGCACATATTGTGCTAATGTTAAAAAATTTTGCCTTGAAGCGGATTATGGCAAGTCGTTGGTTCACAGGAGTGAATCGTAGGACATGATGCCGTATTCTCTTGCCAACTACAAATCCGCATCCAAACTCCTGCTTCTCCGCATGGCCCCTGTAGTAGATATCACAGGATGCTTGCCGTAAGCAACCCTGTCCCTTCCATCGCATTTCTTGGATTGCAGTGATATCAGAATTATATCTTTCCAAGATAATGGTCGTAATTGCATCTTTTTGCATAAACTTATTTATACCAAAAATCCTGGATATTTCTTTGTGAAACTACAATTTTGTCAGTGGACAAGAAGCAATATTATGATAATACCTAACTGGAAGTATCTGAACTCGACCAGGCTTTTTTTCATTAATGCTATTAAAATATGGAATAGTTTACCCAACGTAATTAAAAGTATGGATAGCAAATGTGGCTTTAGGCAGGCCGTTTTAAAACACTTTTCCTAAAACTTAAATACCTAATTAGATTAGAAACCAGATTTCTACTTTAATTTTTAATTTTTTTTTCTTTTTATTTATGTATTTCTTTTTTCTCTTCCCTTTTCTTTTCCTTCTCTTCCTTTCTCTTATATTTATTAATGCCTAATATATATTTTTGTTTTTGTTTTATTTTCTTGTTACACTATTTAAGTTTTTTAAAGTCAATTAACTGTATATTTAAGTTATGATTACTTAAGTATTCTAAAGTTATAATTCTAATATATCTTAATTAATATGTAATACTATATCCTAATTATTTTAAACATAAACCTACTCATTGCGTAAGCTATTGTCTTTGTATATGTTGCATTAAATAAGTAAACACTATATTCAGATTTCAGGGTTGCAGTGCATTTTTGCCTAATTTCGTGAGTAATTTAAACGAAATTACCTTGTTTGAGGTAATTTCCAAATCAACAAATTGTCTGGGAAATTACCATAGTTCTTAGATCTTAGAGAAATTACACAAAAGCTCGAAATTACCTAATTTGATCTCAGTGTGAACATAGTATGAGGGGATTTATATAGTCAAACTAGTCGCATGAGACTGTCAAAAGTGAGGGTGCGCAGTATGAAACGAAAATGAAATGAAAAAGTCTCTCGGGCTGTGATTTCATGAAACTTTTTGACGTTATAATTTCATATTTTCGTAGTTGACTGAATTTTCAGAGCAAAGCCTCTGCAACTCAGTTTCATCATGTAATTTGAAGATGAAACTTGAAAAGAGAACTTCAGAAAATCTCATGCGATTAGTTTAATTTTATAAATCCCCTCTATTAGAACTTATTCACGTAGTTTGAAACATGATCACACCATCAAACACCAAAAGCAAATCGAATAATTTTATTAAAAATTTTCTCGAGTTTTTTAACATTGTAGCCAAAAGTTACAGAATAGACTTCAATACAGTAAGAAAAACAAGGCATCAGGAGAGAATGAGCTATTTCATACTTCACGTGCAAAGGTAGATACAGAATTAGACTATAAAGTTTTCTTAACGTAAAGCCTATTTTAAAACCGAGGGCGTCAACGTGGTATTCAAAGCTCACTTTGGTCTCGATGAGAACGCCAAGATACTTTATTTTGTCAACAAATTTAATTTTATTATCTAAAATGCTAATTTCCATCGAAGGAGTTAAATTTTATTGCTTTGGTTTTATTAGGGCTTAGAACAAACTGATTAGATGACATCCACATTGACAGGTTGGACAGATTGTAATTGATGACATTTTCAAGCTCGTCATGAAATTGATATTCACCAGAGAACAGTATTTGAATATCATCGGCAAAAACAAACATCTTAGACACATCATGATCCACAACATTAACAACATCATTTAAATACATAATAAAAAGAATGGGGCCAAGGACAGAACCTTGCGAGACACCATTTAGTAAACTTGACTCATGACTATTATTAGACACATACTGTACACGATCACATAGATACGATAACATTAACTTAACGATAACATTAACGACAACGATAACTTAACAAGCAGAGCTAGAGAAATTAAAGTGATATTTAAGTTTACAATTTAGTTAACATAATTAATCGTATCGAATGCTTTCGTTACGTCCACAGAAACTAGGATACTTATTTTGTTTTCATTTATATTTTCTCTTATGGAGTCGTATCAGTCTTACTAAAAAACTGATGCTTAACTTTAGAGTCAGCTTTTTCACATTTTCGTACCAATTAAACAAATAGAAATGACATTTTCAAAAAGTTGACAGTAACTTAGCAGCAGATGTAGTCACTACTAAGCTGATGCTTAAACTCGTTCCACAAATAATAAAAAAATTTAAACTTAAAATTGTTAATATTTAAAACATTGAAAAATTGAAAATGATTACAGATTTAAATATATTAGACGATTTAAATATGTTGGAGGAGTTGGAAAGTACCCGGAAAAGAATTGTGTATGAAACTCGTTTTGATCCTTTGCACAGCTATAGTGACACAGATTTCAAATTACGTTATAGGTGAGTTTGGATAAAAAACTTCAATATACAGTAATAAGTGCTTGTTTAAAAGATTTGGCAAGGATTCTGCAAAATATATAATCCAACTTTTAAAAAGTGATCTCGAAAAAGGTGGACGTGGTGCATCTCTTAGTGCGGAGTTAAAGGTGCTTGCATTTTTACGCTACGTGTCTTCTCCAAAATTTCTTAATATTCAAAAATTTTTATTTAGTGCAATTTTAGATGAAATACATACATTTTCGCAACAATAATTGACCATGGTCATCAAAGATGTAACCATTGTATTGGCTTCTTAAATGAGGCAATTTATTACCTATCCTGATACAGCAGAAGGAATTCAAGTGTTAAAGAATGATTTTTGGAGAAAATTTCTATTTCCACAGTGCATTGGTGCTATCAACTGCACTTAAATAAAGATAAAAAATCCAGGTGGAAAACTGGGTGGTTGTTATAGGTGTCAGAAAAGGTTTTATTCATTAAACGTTCAAGTTTTATGTCACGCGAACAAAATTGTATATATTGTAACCCGTTGGAGGGGATCAGCACATGATTCCAGAATTTGGAGGCACATATAACTACAAGAAATAAAATTAAAAGTCTTTGGCCAGCTCAAAAATAAATTTCGAATTTGCCTTAATGGTATCCAGGTGCAATTAAATACTGCAAGCAATTTAGTTGTTGCACTTGCAGTTCTTCATAACATCGCTACAGTTCGAAATCAAATTATTGAAACAGAAGAAGACGATTTAAATACCTACTTAAATGAACCAAGTTACGAGGGGCAGAAAGAAAATTAAGCTATGTATAAAGATCAATTCATTTCTAAATATTTTTAATTCATATTTTAAATCCATATTATTTCTGTATATTTTTATAAAAATTTCCATGCCTCTAGCATTTAAATAAAAAACGAACAATAGCAAAATTTATTTGCAATTTGCATTTTTAAAATGCTTTTTTTTAATTCTAAAATTTAAAGTTTTTTCTGAAAAATTGATTGCTCGAGGTTGCAGTATTTTTTAAATTTTGTAGCTGCTGCCCAAACAGAATCCGCCGCTGTTCCTGTTCTTCCTCAATTTGCGATATTATTTTAACAATTAAGTCATCCTGTCTGTTTCGCTTCGAAGTAGAGACGCTTACTTGCTTTCTTTGCTGCTGTGCTGTTAAAAAAACAAACGAAGTTGAGTGTTTTTCTGACAAAAAAATTTACATTTTTTCAAACTGCTTTTTTCGATGGCACGGCAGCAAAAATTTGACAACCTGCCAATGATCCATGAAGACAAAGTCATGTGTCGCGGATGAATTGATCTTGATTTCGTTAACTGCTAAGCGGGCCTGACTTTTGATGCGTATCTATATATCTCGCATATACTTCTCATCCATTGCATGGCCTAATGCAGCCATATTTTCGCCAATCTTTTTCCAGGCTAACTTTTTTAAATGTATGGCCTTCCGATCATTCACTTTGGAGTTAACAACTTCAGCGTGTTCTCTTACAAAGCCACAGAACGCCTCCTTCATTGCCGTTGTCCAGTTGCTAGACGCTGAAACAATTTCAGATAACTTATTTAAATTTTTATTTATTAATTTAAATCTATTTTACCTTTCTTTTGATATCTTTCGCTTTGTTTATTTTAAATTTTTGACATTTGATATTTTGACAATTTATTTGAACAATTACGCGCCTCAAGATATTAGAAGAGACAACGAACTTTTTTAGGCCATAGACATAACGGGCAACATTATTCATGGCAACTAGCAACTTGTGAGATGACCGCGAATCTAGTTTGCTATACACGACTTCAGAGTACGTAATAATTGGCATTACCTACCAATTGTAGGACAAGTTTTCGTCTGATTTCTACAGGTACATAATCAGCAGTCAGTTTTAAATTTCTCAATACATGTAGATTTTACCCACGCTAGAGTTAATATGGTCCTCACTGGACAGAGAAGAATTAATATAAAAACCCAGATTGGAAGCCTTAACAACAGATTTTAATTTGATTTCATTAAGAAGAATCAAGGGAAGATCGATATAAGAGAGGGGATTTTTGCAGATTGGTAGGACTTAAATTTTTTTGGGATTCAGTTTTAGTTTATTAGCCCAGCCCTTTAGCCCATTCTGTTATAAAATTCAAGTCTTCATTTATTCTAATACATAGATCTTCGATTAGCCCAACCGACCTTGACAGATATAGTTGAAGATCATCAGCATATGCATGCATTGTGATTTTATTGCACTTGCTAAAGATGTCATTGATGAATATGGTAAAAAGTAAAGGGCCAAGTACTGAAACTTGGGGAACTCCATCTGATGTGTTTTTATATGTTGAGAAGTGGCTACCAACTTTAACCCGCTGTTTCCTACCGCCTAAATAACTTTTCATAAAACGAACTGACGTGTCAGAAACACCGAAGTTAATCTTGAGCTTATTACACAAAATATATATTACATAATATATCACAGTGTCGAATGCTTTAGAAAAGTCTAGAAGGCAGAGTAAAGTCACATGTCCTTTATCAAGGGGTATTCTGATATCGTCTAAGATTTTGACAATAGCAGTAGCTATGCAACAGCTATGCCCGGGACGAAAGCCAGATTGAAGATTTGACATAAGACCGAATGAATTGATGTGGTTGGAGATCTGTTGTACCATTAGAGATTCACAAACCTTTGAAATTGAGGACAACAAACTTTTCGTTCTTTCTGTTCGAAATTCCGATGCTTTTTAAATTATTCCAAAGCTGTTTGGATGATAATGATGGACTTAGCTTAGACAAATCAAACCGTTTTTTTGGACGATTTAATTGCTGCAGTAGCTTCCTTCCTAGCAAGTTTGAACAGAGTTCGTGAAATAGGGACAAGATGTATTGGTAACTCGGCGAGTGCAAAGAGGAACGTTATTTTCGAGTTCAGTTATTTTGCTAATAAAGAAATTTAACTTTTCATTAACCGAGCTAAAGAACCAACAATCTGTCCAGTTAATTAGGGACAAGTCAAAACACAGTGATGTTTTATCGATAGATTTGAAGTTGCGAAAAGAAAAAGTTGCATCAGTGACAGTAGTAGAAAGATCAATGTCCAATAGGCCGTATCGAAAAATTTAGATCGTATTTTTAGAGGTCTCAAAAGTTGCATAGGATTGTCAAGATTACCCAAAAAAAATTTTATAAAAAATAGAGGACATCTTCCTGGCCCGCAAGGACTAAGTTGTTTTTTGGGAAAAACAATAAAAAATAACGATCTTAAAATGCTTTGATTTTTTTAAGAAAATCCACACATGTCTTAAAGCAAATGTAATAATGCAGTTTAACTAACAATTTCTTGCCACACACGGTGCTACTCATGATTTTTACCAACAGTATGTATGAAATGTATACTAGAACGCAATTTTTTAACTTTTTCAAAAAAATGAATATAAGATTTTATGTCAAGTGATTCAGAAGTGGTGTCGAAGATAATCTTCTTAATTTGAGTTTTTTGATAATTTCTGAACATGATACTGCCTAAAAATATTAATTTAATTTATCAGCTTAAGACCACGATTTTCTTCTTTTTCGATATTTTAAAAAAAGTTATTTCCTATCATCAAATTTCACAATTTGAGTTATGTCCCCTTTATGGTTATAATTTCATTAAAACACATTTTAAAAACAATTGTTTAGTCTTTTGAGACCGACTGAATGGCATAAAATGTATTTTAACGATATTATAACCATAAAGAAGATATAACTCAAATTGAGAAATTTGATGGTACGAAGAACATTTTTTTTTAGTACTAAAATATAAAAAAAAATCGTGGTCTAAACCTGGCAGATTAAATACATGTTTTATGGTAGTGTCATGTACAGAAATATTTGAAGAATCCAAATTGAGAAAATTATCTTCGACACCACTTCAAATGCCCGTGATATAAAATATAATATTAATTTTTTGAAAAAGTTAAAAAATTGCGTTCTAGTAAAAATTTCTCTTAAACAAGAGAATTGATATGCAAAAAGTATAGAAATTATTAATTCATTATATTTAAGAAATACGCCAACATTATAATCAATGCCATCAAAATTTAGACTCAATGGTTACAATCAAAAGTTATGTGCCATCTCGATTATAACTTTCGCTTCGAATATCCTGAAAACATGATACTGTAGGTAAAAATCGTGAGTAACATCGTGTTCGGTAAAATATTGCTAGTTTAACTGCATTTAAATTTTTTTCTTAAGACAAATGTAGTTTTTTTACAAAAATTAAAGCATTTTAAGATCGTTATTTTTTACTGTTTTTCTCAAAAAACAACTTTGTCCTTGCGGGGCAGGAAGATGTCCTTTTATTTGTGAAATTCGAAAAAAAATGTAATTCGATACGCCCTAATGTCCAATGAACAAAAAATAAGATCATGAACTTCAAGAAATGATAATTGGTCATAAAGCAGTGCTAATGATAAATCAGAGACAATAAATAAATCTAGCAAACTTGGACAAGCGTTGTTGGCAAATCGAGTTGGAGAAGTTTTATTTACTATATTGAGACCTACTTGAGCTAGACTGCAAATTGAGTTTGTGCAGATATTGTCGTTAGCAAGAATATTCACGTTGAAGTCACCACACAAGACAAAATGCTGAAAATTTATGGCATAATCCGAGACTTCTTTTAGTAGAGGTTCAAGACTGCAGTTACGGTTAGGGTTATAGACGCATTATTAACTCTGTTATTTCGAAAAAGATTAAATTTTTTAATGTTCAAATGGGAGTAGTTTACATCCCTATGAAACCAAGTTTCTGATACACAGATTATATCAACAGAAGAATTTTCGAAGACAAATTTAACACAGTCCTACTTAAAATCATTAAGACTTCGTGTGTTAAAGTGCACGGTTTTAAAACCTGAGCGTTGCTTGCAGAGTATCTCGATCATGGTTTTTTGGTTTTTGTTAGCACTAGAGACTGCGTTATTCGATGCAAACATAGATAACTAAACGAACATGAGCGCGACAGACATTCAATGTTATGAATGGAAAACTAAAGATTAAAAGAAGGTAGAATAGGAAAGAGAGAAAGTTTAAAGGAAAAATAAAAGCAAGAACTATATTAAAAACAGATGAGTTGCAGATGAATAAAATACATATAAAATACAGAGCATATTAATTTTTCAGGTTCTTCTGCAGCGACGTCTTCATTTGCATAGCTATCCAGTTCATTGATGCTGTTGATTTTAATTTTTTCACCCTCTCTCTGCAATCTGATGTAGATGGAGCCACGTAGCGAAAAAGCGTTGAAAATGTTTTTACTACGTTTGTAGGCAATCGCTGCCTGGAGAATTTTGAGTATCTCAACAGGAAGTCTTTCATGTAAAAAAATATTATTGTTTGAATCGAGTCCAGCATTTCGAAGGTTGACTGCATGTTTAGAGCGTCTGCGGTATTCCCCAATGAGGTTGAAAATACTCTTGAGATTTTCTCCGTTAGAAGACGGCAGTCCAAACAAAACAGCGTCTGAGCTGTGATCAACAAGAGTGCTGCTGATATTGTTGTTGTTGGTGCATCTATTTTTATCACTGGTCTTAGTTTCCTCTAAAAGAGTGGCTAGTTCATCGCATCGAGGGGTGAGGGAAATATACAGCCTCAATTCTTCTCTCGTGCTTGCTTTGCGTCAATTTTCTAGCGCGCTGAGTTGAGTGGCGATTGAATCTACGCTGCCGGTACCAGATTTCGGCGTACTTTCAACGTTGGCTGTACCACAAGGAGCGAGCTGGTCACGTTGTTGTCGCGTTAGCATTGGTGAGGGAGACATCAGCACAAAACAGACTCAATAGAGAAAGCAGCGTATGTTAGCAGCAGAACAGTAGGAGAGAAAGCCAGCAGCGCACACTGCATAGATGGACCACAGAAGCTTATTTTGCAGTCTATTTGAAGCTAGCAGACATGCTGCAGTGCTGTAATGTAGCCACTAAATAGTCTTGATACAGTGTTCGTGTTCTTATTATTTATATTGTTTCTTGTATGTACGCTAAAAATTTAGCTATCGGTACAAAAGAGAACGCTTTTACACACTACTCGTTAAGTATATTTCACTGAAATCATAACTATTTAGAAAACAGGTTAAATCATCAAAGATAATATTATTGTAGTTTCGATATTCAACGGTTTTATACTCGTGAAATCGAGGCATATATTATTGCATGATGTGAAATAGCAGGCGAAAACATTTGACCTGACACTTTTAATGCACCAATATCACGTGTTAAAAAGTTATCACTAACTGATTTGGTTTTATTATGAACATAATTTTGTTTATTTTTTTATTGGCCAAACAAGGCAACTCACTTATTCTAACAGGTTTGTTTATATTTTTTCCCTCTCCTTTTTCTTTGTTTTGGGGTTCTTTGATATGCAAATCCAGGTGGGCACAATCAGCCTACCTGAATGACACGATTCAAGAACATGTCAAAGCGAAAAGGTGAGAAGAAAATTTAAAGTAAAAGGGAACTAACAAATTAATGTATTTTATACATAGGGAAGTACATATTTTAATTCCATGTTTAATTACAATTAAGGGGGAACAATTAAAGAGGCATGGGTTGAGATAAGGCTAAAGGCTTAGGGCCGTTTTCACAATGTCCAGTTAAAAGCTAATCGGCACTCAATTTCCGAGTTTTCAAATTCAATTTCAAAATTTTCTCAATGCTCGGTTAAGCCTTATCTCTCGGTTAAGGTTGTGCCGCCAAAAATCGACGTCGCCGATTTTGACGACAACAATCAAGAGCGACACTTGGTGAACACCACCACACACATTGAACGAATTTTTTTACAAACACATATGAATTGAAGAAAAAAATAATAAATGCATGAATTTCAATATAAAGGCATTATCACGTTTTTCTTACACTTAGGCAACTCAGCTCAAATAAACAAAGAACACATAGACAAGAAAGATAGGTACGACACACGCACACGTATAATGCTGGCGTGATATTTTTCGTGCAGTCGTGTAGCGGAACAACTTGAGCGCACATAGGGAAAGGCAAAATGCTGTGCCAATCTAAGCAACTGGTTGCAACAACAAGGCGTACGCCGTACGGTATGTTGTTTACGCCAAACAATCGAGAAGTTTCGATTGCGGGATCTGGTTGACAACAAAGGCAACTATAAAAGGCAGCGCAACCACAGACTGAGGAAAAGTCATTGATCATAATTTGTGACAATCAGTCTTTGATTATATTCAGTGTGCGAGAAAAGTCAGTGCGTGATTATTAACGTTCAGTGCGAAGCAGAGTGCAGAATAGCAGCAAGCAGAATCCGAAATAGCAAAAGAACAACAAGCAGAGTCTACATCGAGGAGCTGCAGCAACCACAAGGGAAAACAAGGTAAACTAAGAAGCGAGTGCAGAGTCGGTGGCTTGTAGGCCCATCTGCAAACAGCATTAAGCAGAGTCGGTGGCTTGTAGGCCCACCTGCACAGAACGGCGAGCAGAGTCAGCGGCTTGTAGGCCCATCTGCAAACAGCATCAAGCAGAGTCGGAGGCTTGTAGGCCCACCTGCAGAGTAGCAGAAAACAGAGTCGGTGGCTTGTAGGCCCACCTGTTTGAACCCTTTTTGTTAGCAGTGCCCGTGGCTTGTAAGCCCGCCTGCAAAAATTAAACACTAGTCCATGGCTTGTAAGCCCGCGTGTTTATTTATTTTTCCAGCTAGCAGTGTCGGTGGCTTGTAGGCCCAACTGCTAGACGACGGCAGAGCAGATCGGCGGAGCAGCAGGAGAAGCAGTGGAAACACAAGCAATTGATATATATAACATATATTATAGCAATTAAACAAGAAAACAATAAAACATTGTTAAAGCTAGATAACTATAAAAAAAAACCCAACGTGTTATTAATTCTTGTCACGGACCCTGGAATCCCGCTGAGCGTACCTCAGCGTTAAAAAAAAGAACCCAGGGAGGTTCGTTACAAGTGGCGCCCGAGCAGGGAGCCTTTCTAAGGGAAAACAACGAGGAAAACTAGAGAGAAAAACAATGCAGGAAAGCTAGAAAGTGAATAACACAGGAAAACGTGAGTGAAAACAAAGCACAAAAGGTCCAGAGACAGAGTAAAGTAAGTTGAAAGCAACATGGTGCGAACAGCATGGATTCACGCTCTTCGTCGAGACGACTTGTTGGCCTACGCTAAAGAGTTTAACTTTAGCGGCGAAGGTACTGTTGAGGAACTAAGGAAAAGGTTTGCAACCTTTGCACTGGGAGTAGACCACAAACCGGAGGTGGAACAAGCTAGTTCATCTAGCTAGAAGCAAAACATGCAAGGAGTCCTTCCCCTAGCTCGCTCACCGTGCCTCAGCAATAACCGAGTACCAGCAGGACACCTTCAGAGCCAACAAATACGAATCCCGCGATACCGGCGTACGCGGAAGACATGACCAGGTTCCAACCAACACCTGTTGCCCAGTACAGCCAAAACCCGTACGCTTCAGTAATTGATCAAGTCAGGAAGGTAAAGTACGACGGAGGCCGAGACCCGCTGGCATTTATCGAGCGCGTGGAAGAACTGGAGGAAGTGTATGGTTTGGGAAAAGAACATAGCTAACATGGTATCGAAATAATAATCGTATGTGGCGTGAGTGGAGAAGCTTCAAAGAAGACTTCTTGCATTTCTTTTTGCCCACGAGGTATTTCGAAAGATTGGATGATGACATTAGACAGAGGCATCAGCGCACAGGTGAATCTTTTAAAGATTACGTACTCGCGTTACAGAGCCTTATGCGACATTCAAACTACACCGAGGAGCAAAAATTGGAGAGAACCTTCCGGAATAGTCGACAAGAGTACCAACTGTACATCAAGAGAAAAGACTTTGCAAGCCTGGAAGAGCTCATGGCGTTAGCCGAAGATTTCGAGTGCATACATGCCGATACGGCACCCACACGAGCACCAGCCCAGCGACCGAGAGAAGAGCGTCATCGAATGGTCACTCTGGTGAGGGGACACCCATAAATCCACGAACAGCGTGCAGACGATGTGGCAGAGACGGTCACATGCGGCCCGAATGTCGAAATCCGCTGTTAATCTTCTGTTGGGAGTGTGGAAAGCGTGGACTACGAACGATTGACTGCTGTCGTTGGCAGTCGGGAAACGGACAGAACACCCGATAGAGGCGAGGCCTATCGGGGAGAGCACATACGGTCCCTCGCATGCCGTAGAAAGCCTGCAGCACGACGAAGCCCACATTTTTGCATTTGTGATGAAGTTCAGAAGGCCACGATTGACACAGGAGCAACCAGGAGTTTCATGAGCCAACAGCTATCAGAAAAACTGGCTCACACAGGTGAGAAGAGACAGGAGAGCATCGTCGTGCGTATGGCAGACAACTCAGTGCGAACCGTTCGTGAAGCTCTGATCCTGGACGTAAGTCTAGGAAAAGATAGCTGCAGGATCCCGTTACTCGTCCTACCCGACATAGTGGACGATATCATTCTGGGAATGAATTTTCTTCTCAGAATGCAGGCGACATTCACGTGCGGCGGCCAGACAATAAAATTAAAATGTCACGAGGCGACAACAAGTCCTAGCGTTTCCCCATTATGCACAGTTTTGCGAGAAGACGAAGTTACGGAAACGAAACTGAAAGACAGTTTCTTGGACAACTCATAAGATTGTTATGCAAGACGATAGACGAATAAAACAGAGATACTTTCCGAAAAATCCTGCAATGCAAGAAATCATCAATAAAGAGATCGACGAGTTACTGGAAAAGGGGTGTATTGAGCCCTCCTATAGCCCTCACAGCGCCCCAATAGTGCTGGTGAAGAAGAAGACGGGAAAATGGCGACTCTGCGTAGATTATAGGCAGTAAAATGCAAAGTCCATACCAGACGCCTATCCAATACCCCGAATACATCATATTCTAGACCGCCTCCGTGATGCAAAATACACCAGCAGCCTAGATCTGAAAAATGGCTATTGACAGATTCCTATGGACGAGGGTAGTACGCAATTCACGGCGTTTACGGTACCAGGTCGTGGTCTGTTCCAATGGAAGGTGATGCCTTTCGGGCTACACTCAGCCCCAGCGACCTTTCAGCGAGCGTTAGACCAAGTTATTGCTCCTGAAATGGAACCACACGCATTTGCATACTTGGATGACATAATCGTCACCGGAAACTCATTTCATCAACATATGATGAATTTAAAAGAAGTTTTTCGAAGACTCCGGGTAGCAAATTTGAAGATAAACGTCGAAAAATGCGAATTCTTCCAACAAGAGACGACATATTTAGGTCATGTCGTAAGTAGCCAAGTAATACACACCGACCCCGAGAAAATATCAGCGATCAAGCAGTTAGAGGCCCCTACGAACACGAAAGAGTTACGGCGAATCCTGGGAATAGCCTCGTGGTATAGACGCTTTGTCCCGGAATTCTCAACCATTGTGCACCCACTTACGAAACTGTTGGGAAAAGGAAAACATTGGAAGTGGGGTGACAGCCAGCAGGAAGCATTTGAAACCCTTAAAGCCAAACTAACCGAGGCACCAATCTTGGCGTGCCCAAACTTTAACAAGAAGTTTACTCTACAAATGGATGCCAGCGACTACGGGCTTGGAGCAGTACTGACTCAAGGTCAAGGAAACGAAGAGAGAGTTATCGCGTATGCCAGCCGACACCTTAACAAAGCAGAGCGGAACTATTCACCAACGGAAAAAGAATGTCTCGCCATAGTATGGGCAATCCGTAAAATGCGAACTTACCTTGAAGGCTACAAGTTCACAGTGATCACGGATCGCTGAAATGGCTAAATTCAATAGAAAGTCCATCTGGACGCGTAGCCAGGTGGGCACTGGAACTTCAACAGCACACGTTCGATGTACAATATCGCAGAGGAAAATTTAACGTGGTCGCTGACGCCTTATCTCGACAGCCTCTCGAGACGGTGCGTAAAACAACAACCGAAGATGCCACAGACGGTACTTGTAATTGGTTACTGAAGAAGACTAATGAAGTCTTAGAAAACCCAGCCAAGTTCCCAGACTACATCATAGAAGACGGACAGATGTATCGACACATAGCGAGCCAAGCAAACGATGAAGATTGTGTTCCATGGAAACTTTGTGTACCCACCTATGCGAGAGAAAGAGTTCTGAAAGAAAACCATGATAGTCCGTGTGCCGGTCACCTAGGCATACGAAAAACAATTGCAAGAGTAGCCAATAGATATTATTGGCCAGGTATGTTCCGTGATATCGGCCGTTACGTGCGTCGCTGCGAATCATGCCAAAGATATAAACCAAGTCAACAAAGTCCTGCTGGTAAGATGCTTACCCAAATCGCGGACGAGCCTTGGTCAATCTTGTGTGCCGATTTCGTGGGACCACTGCCCCGATCTAAGCATGGTAACACCATGCTCCTGGTGTTTTTCGACAAGTTCTCGAAATGGACTGAAGTGATCCCACTCCAACCCACTCCACCTCCAACGCGCGTTTCGAGAGTGTATCTTAGCACGATTTGGCGTCCCAAAGGTCCTAGTTACGGACAATGGCGCCCAATTTAAGAGTCGAACTTTCAAAAAGTTTTTAGCCGAGCTAGGAGTGAAACATTAATTCACTGCTCCGTATACACCCCAGGAAAATCCAACGGAACGGGCAAACCGAACTATCAAGACGATGATAGCACAGTTTACTGGTGAACAACAACGCGTCTGGGACGAACTGCTACCAGAGATTTCACTAGCCATGAACACGAGTGTCTCTGAAACCACAGGATATAGCCCAGCCTTCCTTACCCAAGGACGTGAACTCCGCTTACTAAAGACGTTATATGATGAGCAAACATTTGGCACTGGACAAGAGCCTCAAACAGCACTTGAGACAAAACAAGCTAAAATAAACTTTGTAACGAACTTTCTAGCCGGGGTTAGCTCGCCGGATAGCCGGGGTTCGTACAAAAATATTTTTTTCCGCGTATATTAAACAAATAATAACTCAGTTAGTTTTCGTTCACGATTTAAGTCTATTTATTTTGTTTCTTTTCGCCACAATTCAAATTTCATTATTTTATATGTTCTGCTGCTTCTCCCTCGATGTCCTTCGAAGCAGGATCCGTTGTCACTCGTAGTCCGTTCGCCTGTCCTCGGTGTACTTGAAACAAAGTTGGGCCGTCCGGTATGAAACGGGCCAGATGCACAATTTAGTCGTGGATGTCGTCAAGCATTGTTTTTGAACAAAATGGACTCACTAGGATGCTTTTAGAGCAGACCGTCCAGTATGAAACCACTCGGGTCGTCAGAAAAAGACAGCTGTCGTGATGCCACTTAAATGTTTTACGGCCGGCCGTCCGATATGAAAACCACTCGGGCCGACAAGAAAACACTGTTCCCTGTTGTCCTTGCTCACTGACGTACTTGGTCACTTGTTCACTGTCCGTTGTACAATCGAATTCACGTTGGGCCGTCCGGTATGAAACCACTCGGGCCAGATGCAAAATTTAGTCGTGGATGTTGTCAAGCTTGTTTTTGAACAAAAAGAGGACTCACTAGGATGCTTTTAGAGCAGACCGTCCGGTATGAAACCACTCGGGTCGTCAGAAAAAGACAGCTGTCGTGATGCCACTTAAATGTTTTACGGCCGGCCGTCCGATATGTAACCACTCGGGCCGACAAGAAAACACTGTTCACTATTGTCCTTGTTCACTTGTTCACTGTCACTCCTTGTTCATTTGCTCACTGTCTCTCGTTCACTCCTTGTCCTTGGTCACTTTGTTATATCACGACTCACCGATGTGCGCTGCTTGCGTGTTCACTTCAAAAGAGACCAACTGTCGGTTTGCTGACTCCTTTTGTACCCAAAAAGGATAACGGGACCTTGTTTGTGTCGCATACTTTACATCCGATCTTGACCTTGAATTTCGCATGCCTAAAACTAGCGGCATCCTTTTGCTCTGCTTGTTATTGTTGTCATAGTCTCTGTTCATTGACCCCTATGTATTTTGTTATTGCCACTTGTGGGTGCCTAGCATGTATGTTGTTTGTATGTTTTGCTGCTGTGATCATACAATGGCTTGCTGCATGTTTTGTTATTGTCTGATTGCGGGTCGCACAGCTACGTGTTTATTACTTGTGAGTGCATAGAATGCATGTTGTTTGTATGATTTGTTGGTTTTTTCTTCATGCGACTTCGTTATGTTATTTTGTTGTTTGGCTGCTGTGATCATGCCACTGGCTTGCTGTATGTTTTGTTATTGTTTGATTGCGGGTCGCACAGCTGCGTGTTTTATGAACAGGGGCGGTTCATGTATGACCGGATATTTTTCCAGGTGCGGTTCATAGTTGCAGGGCGGGTTTAGGTTCGGCGGGGCCCTCTGTTCCGATGCGGTTCAGAGGGAAATGTAAGGCCTAAATTGGCTAAATTTAGGTTTCCTTACACCCCCCCTTACTTCCGGGTAGCGGACTGAGTACGATGCTACTCACTGTAATGGTGACTCGGTAGTTGCCTTGGGTGTACTTCATCCTTTTATTTCTCTTTGGGCCCAACTTTGGGTACTTCCACAGAATACCCTGGATGATTTCTTTTGGCAGCCAGCCGCCATCTGTCTTCAGCTCTTTTATGTTCTTAAACCTAGCGAAGCGTTCCTGGGGCTTGGGCTCTTCGCTCGTGGGTTGTGGCTCACCTTCTGTCGCCAATGGTTCCTCGCTGACCAGCCATCCGAGACATAGCTCCTCATCATTTAGGATCTCCAAACAATTTCCATCATCCACTGGCTCGGATATCAGGTCGTCATACCGCATACCTTCCCAAACATTTCCTTCTAGAAGATCCATCTCGTAGTCCAATTCATTGCCAAGGTCACAGTTGAGAGAAAGCCCTTCGTGCATATTTTCGTTTCCGGGAATGGTTTTATCGTTGTCCTTTGCGTTGCCTGAGTCGTTGTTGTTATACATGTCATAGTCCAATTCGTTTCCGAGAGTTTTTCCGTTGTCCTTTGCGTTGCCTGAGTTTTTGTCGTTCATTGGTTTCTGGTGATCTAATTTTATCTCGGTGGTGATGTTAACGTTGTCCTTTGATTTGCCTGGGTCTTTACCTATCCATACCGCTGTTGCTTCGTTGCCTGTGTTTACTCCAATTGTTGGGAGATATGTCGTCCTTCCTTGTTCTACTCTTAACCTTTGCAGTAGTTCGGCTTACTGTCGTCTCTTGAGCTGAAACCCACCATCCTGAAACCACGAGGCCCGTTCAACGATGGGTAGCTGAAAGCTTACCAGTGGTTGCTCAAAATAAAGTTCGACGAACCTTAATAGGAATGGCCCGCAATCTGTCCCGTTTGTTTGCTGTGGGACCTTAACCGACTGCAAAGGTAACGTATTCTTGTCGAACGTTCTTGAAGGTTTGTTGGGGAACTTGACGGCGTACTCCATTTCGATATACTCCCTGAGTACCGTGGCGATACCTTCGCGTGCGTCCCTGACCAGTGAATCGGGCTGCAAGAGTACGGGTTGCTTAACCGGCCACAATTCATGCTGCATCAACTCGGGGCTGAACTTGTCTTCCCACATCCTGGGACCTTCCAAGTGAGGAAAACATAGCACCATTGAAAGAAAACATAGCACCAGTGGCTATGCTGGTTTATTGGAAAAAACACCGTGTCCATGTTTATTATGTCCACCCCCTTGGTCCAATTCTGCACTCGACGGTGCCTATCCTCCTTGTCTTTGCCCCCGGCAAGTTGGGTAAAAAAATGTGGACTGAACAAATACGTACGGCTGCGTTGCTTTTCCGGCACGACGTTGTGATGAATCCATTTTAAGTGGAAATCAATTAAAATGTCGTTCAGGAAGACACCCTCTGCTAACCGCTCATAGTCGACTCTCCTGATTGTAATCGCCCCTTTCCCTGGTGAATATAGTGCGACAACATCGTCTACCCTTTCCTCCTCCTCGTCGCTGGACAACACGATCTCCTCGGCGTATTCTGGACGCATTGCTTCAATGGTTTTCATTTTGCTTGCTTATTTCAAATCTGTCTGTAAATAAAAAAAAAGATGTGATACAACATGGTCACGGGAGTTTGTTTGGAGTCGGAGTTCGTTGTTGTCTCTGTTGCGTTACTGGTGTCCCCATGAGCTCTTCGATCCTTCGGCGTGAAATTCTTTCAACTCACTGACGTGTGCCGTCCGTACCCTACTGTCTTCGTCTCCCCGAACCTGTACGATGACTGGTGAGGTAAAACCCACAACTAGGTATGGTCCGTCGTACCGAGGTGCGAGTTTGGCAGCGAAACCATCGACTGCATTTGACAGTTGGTGCTGCTTTAAAAGCACCAGCTGTCCCACTTCTGGTCGCCACGCCCTCCTCCTGAGGTTATAGTTTCTTGCTTGATCCTGTGCTGCCTTTTCGAGGTTACGCCGAACTATTTGAAACACTTCCTTAAGTCGGACTGCTCTACCGACTGGGTTTTGCGGACAAGTGCCTGTACCCAGCACCTGTTCATCAAAGAGCGCCTTTGGTAGTCTCGGTTCTCTACCCTGCGTTAAGAATGCAGGTGTGTAACCGGTGGTGTCCGAAACACTTGTATTTAGCGCTAGAGAAATTTCAGGCAGAATATCATCCCATTTTCGCATATCTCTTCCAGTCAGCTGCGCTATCATCCTCTTCACGTTCCGATAAGCTCTTTCGGTGGGATTTTCCTGTGGCGTGTAGGGCGCCGTGAACTGTTGCCTGATCCCCATATCCTTTAGAAAGCGTTGTGAAGAGGTGTTTTGAATCAATCAATATTTATGTCCCTAAGGTGCCGATCTATATGGCAAAATCTAAAAATGGCTTTACGCCGTACTTTGAAAATAAATAAAAGAGTTTCTTTTTGTTTAACCAAAAATTAACTAACTTTATTAAAATTATTCTCTGCTATATAAATCAAAAATACCAGTATTTTATTTTGCTGCTGCTTCCAAAACTCCTCCCATGTTTTCCAATGTAAGTAATAAAACTTTAGTTAACCAATAGATTGATCTATTGGGCAACATCTTTTTGTTAAAGAGTTCTTTTCATTTCTTTCATTCACACTAGTTCTAATAATAATTATGCTGAGCTTGCAAAGTCAATGCAGTAACATTGTTTGCGTCAGTCGCTATGTAATACAAATCGTTTGACCCAGTGCCGTTATGAATGAAAGAAAATAAACAAAACGAAAATTAGTTTATCAATCGCAATTCTATAAATTGTGCCGAATTTCAATTATACCGTAAGCTTGTTGTGCTGTGCCACTACACCCTTACCCTTAAGCGAAAAATTATTACTTGAAATAATTTTTAAAGATTGGAGAAGTTTAGGAGCAGCTTACATATTAGAGTTTTCATAAACAAATTTTTTTTTGTTACTTGTTTAATTTAGCAATATGTTTATAAGAGTTATTTACTTATATAATATACCATAGTTAAAATATTTTTTTTTTTTGTTTGACTTACAAAAGTATTTTTAAATTCTTAATGTTTAACTATTATAGTCTTTGCTTATAATTATGTTTTTCAGAAGATTTTTATATATTATTTTTTTTTGTTTGTGTTCGTTTTTTATATATACACCATATATGTAGGGGCGTATTGTCTTGGAACAATTTATATATGCTGTTAATTTCTACTAGTGAACATTAGATTTATTGTAATTTATAAAGTGCTATTTATGTATTTCTTTAAAATATTGTTGTGCAATAATTTATGTTTACCATTTATTTCTACTAGTGAATTTACACCTAATCTATCAATTATCTTATATGGTCCGTGATAGGGACTCTGTAATTTCCTTTTATTTTCTAAACCTACGAAAACTAAATCACCTATTTTTAATTTTGCTTCATTCTTATTTCTATCATACTCTATTTTTCTTTTATGTTTAACTGTTTTAATCATATCTCTAGCCCTATTGATAGATGTTTTTAACCTAAGTTTTAATTCATTAGTGTAATCTTCTAAATTATAAATTTTGTCATGTTCATTTGTAATATCACTCGGAAGTGATGGTAGTTTACCAAATATTAGTTCATACGGTGAATATGATGTATCTACGTGAGGCAGTATTATACGCAAATGTGTAATAAGGGACCCATTTATCCCATTCTTGGTCATCTGCAAAAGATAATAAATATTCGTTCAGAACCCTATGATTTCTTTCTAGAGCTCCAATAGTCTGATGGTGGTATGGAGTCGAAAAAATTTGTCGCGTGTCTAGCAATTTACATATGTTTGCCATCAATTAATTTTTAAATTCTGTACCGCAATCAGATTTAAGGGTCTTAAAACATCCGTATTTAAGTATGAACTGTTCAACAAGCGTGGTTGCAATTGTCTTAGCTTCTTTTGTTGCGATAGGATGTGCTATTGGAATTTGGTAAGTTCGCATTGGATAGTTAAAATATATCGATTTCCATTCGACATTTTTAATGGGCCTACTGTGTCTATAGATACAGTTTCGAAACTTGTTGTTGGTGTATTCGTTATTGTTAAACTCTCTTTGATATGTCTATGTATTTTATTTCTGTGACACTTTTCGCAGTTATTTATATATTCTTTCACCATTTTTCTCATGTTCTTCCATATGTAGCGTTGTTTTAATTTCAAAATAGTTTTCCTGATTCCTAAATGTCTGCCTGTTCGAGTATTATGATATTCATCTATCAATTTGTATTGTTGAAGAGTACTATTTATATTTCGTGGAGCTCTGTGTATTATTATCTTAATTGGCGAGGATTTATTAATTGTTAATTCATTATATTCTTTCTTGAATGCATTCATATCGATATTCTTAAATATATAATCTTGATCACAAAGGGCTATTTCCTTTATCTCTGATTTATTTAAATAACAATGTAGTTTCTCCAACATCGTACCTAGGCGCGAAGGGTCATCACTACATGTTATGTGCACAATATCTTTGTTCAATTTTATGGCGAGTTTACAATTCTTTTTCAATATAAATTTCAATTTCTTTAAATACCTAACGTCATTGAAAGATGTACATTCCCAAATGTGGAGGTGATCAGTCCCCTTATGAGATAAGTCATTGCCTTCAATGCGCTCTTGGTGGGTACCCATATTCTTCATTATACTCTCATTATCGTTTTTTCTTACATCACTCGCATTATTATTTATTTTCTGTTTCGCCTTGCTCCTTGTTATTGCTAAAATCTCTTTCTCTCTACTTGTAGGAATCATATTTTTTAAAATTTCGCTATCATATTTTATTCTAGACAATGCATCAGCGTTTGTGTTTATTTTACCTTGTTTGTATACAATTTCGAAATCATAATCTGACAGGTCTACTCGAATTCTTGTCATTTTTGACGATGGGTTTCTGTGAGAAAATAACGATACCAAAGGTCTATGGTCAGTGACCACTATAAACTTTCTACCAAAAAGATATGGTTTGAAGAAATTTATGCCCCAGTGTATGGCTAACAGTTCCTTGCTGCAAAATTGTGACCCATTGTCAGTCACCAAAACTTTTGGAAACCAGTACCTAGTTATGATCCTCTCTCGCACTGCTTTGCTTAATGTATCCCCAGTTGCTCGTCGTAGTGGCACTATCTCCGTCCATTTGGAGAATTTGTCAAACAATACCAGCAGCATCGTATTTCCATGCGTGGAACGAGGAAGTGGACCTACAAAATCCGCACAGAGGATGGACCACGGTTCGTCTGCAATCTGTGTCAACATCTGTCCCGCAGGTTTGCTTTGGCTCGGTTTGTATTTTTGACACGATTCGCAAAGGTTTATATGGCGTCGTATATCCCGGGCCATACCCGGCCAGTAGTACAGATTTGCGATTCGTGCTGTTGTCTTCCTGATTCCCATATGCCCCGCACACGGGTTATTATGATTTTCTGACAGTACTCGGGCTCGAAGTTGCGAAGGGACGCACAGCTTCCATGATTCGCAATCCTCGTCATTTGTGTGTCCTGGAATATGACGGTATAGCTGCCCCTGGACGATACTGTAATCAGATAACTTCTCGGGTTCTTGCTTTACTGTTGACATCTTCGCATCGTACCACTTGCAACCTTGAAGATCGGTGGTAACTGAGCGTAGCGTTTCAAGGGGTTGTCGTGATAATGTATCCGCGATAACATTTAGTTTTCCTCTGCGGTACTGCACATCGAACGTATACTGTTGAAGCTCTAAAGCCCACCTGGCTATCCTTCCTGAAGGGCTCTCAATTGAATTTAACCACTTTAGCGAGAGGTGATCCGTCACGACAGTGAACTGATACCCCTCAAGATAGGGACGCATCTTTCGTATTCCCCACACTATGGCCAGGCACTCCTTCTCTGTCGTTGAATAGTTCCGTTCCGCTTGATTCATGTGCCTACTCGCGTATGCGGTAACTTTCTCTGCACCTTCAATTTCTTGAGTGAGGACGGCTCCAAGTCTGAAATCGCTAGCATCTGTCTGTAGTGTGAACTTCTTTGTAAAGTCGGGGCAAATAAGAACCGGCGCTTCCGTCAGTTTTTCTTTCAGCTTCGTAAACGCGCCTTGCTGCTCATCGGTCCATTTCCAGTGTTTACCCTTCTTGAGTAGACTTGTGAGGGGTTGTACTATCCCAGCAAAATCAGGAACGAACCGGCGATACCAGGAACCAACTCCTAGGAAGCGCCTCAGCTCCCTTATGTTGGTTGGCTCCCTGATTGCTGACGACGTGACCCAGATACTTTAGGTCTCTTTTGAAAAATTCACACTTTTCTTTGTTGAGCTTCAAATTAACAGCCTTCAATCTTCTAAACACTTCCTTCAGATTATCCATATGTTCTTCCAGTGTACTTCCTATGACAATAATGTCGTCTAAGTAGGCGAACGCATGGGGTTCCATTTCAGGACCAATGACCTGATCCAACGCCCGCTGAAATGTTGCCAGGGCAGAGTGCAATCCGAATGGCATTACTCGCCACTGGAACAGTCCATTTCCTGGAACCGTAAATGCCGTGTATTGCTTACTGTTTGATTCCATTGGAATCTGCCAGTAACCGTTCTTTAGATCCAACGTGCTTATATATTGTGCATTCCGAAGACGATCCAATATGTGTTGAATTCTAGGCAATGGATATGCATCTGGTACTGACCTTGAGTTCAACTGCCTATAGTCTATGCATAATCGCCACTGCCCCGTCTTCTTCTTGACTAGCACAATAGGAGCGCTGTATGGACTGTGCGAGCGTTCGATGCACCCTTTCCTCAAGAGATCATCAACTTCCTCATTTATGATGGCTTGCATCGCCGGGTTTTTTGGATAGTACCTTTGTTTCACAGGCCTGTCGTCGCGCATCACAATTTTGTGAGTTGTAATGGTTGAAGTGCCGCTCATGTTTTCGAAATTCTGGAGCTCCATCCCTAGGAAGCTTTTCACCCGCTCTTTTTCCGCGATGTCTTCCCCAAAACTTCTGTTTTCCTTGTCCGTTGAAATGTTTCTAGCTGTCCTCGTCATGCACTGATCGCTTCGTTTAATAATTTTTTCCCTTTGACTTACATGTTCAATTTCCTTCGCCTTGTCCACGTTGTCTGTTATTCTCCAGCGGGCCACTGCACACACACGAACGTTCTGTTGTTCCGTTGGCTCTCCTTCCTGAAGCAACTTGATCGTTTCACCTCCACAACTAATTTCCGCGCAAGTTGTCTGAAGAAAATCCATGCCTAAGATCACGTTGTCTATAACGCCTGGGAGGATCAATAGTGTCATATGGCAGCGAGCTGTACCTAGCCTGACATCTTCTTGCATCCCTTGACTGACTTCGCGTATGGTGCCATCTGCCATCCTCACTGAGACCTTCACCAATACGCGCTTCCCTTGCTTCATCAGCTTCTCTGCGAAATCCTCGCTCACGAAACTTCTCGTTGCACCCGTGTCGATGGTTGCTATCGCCGACTCTTCGCCCAGGGTGATGTTAGCAAAGATTCGGTTTTCGTCGACTCCTAGTTTCGTTAATTCAAACGGGGTCTGCTCTGACTCTGGGACCCTTCCATACCCCGTCGATGAATGGACCCTTGGCCGTTTCCCGATCGCTGCCAACAGCACTCCACCGTAAGTGTGTCTCGCCGTCCACACTCCCAGCAAAACAACACTTTTTGATTGCGACATTCCCGCTTGTAATGGCACTCCTGACCACACCAACGACATGCTGTCTTGGGGTTGATTTGGTTGTTCTCTGGAACTGTTGCGATCATGCGGTGCTGTTCTTGACGCATTCGAGGCTGGCCCATTCGAGGTTGCCCTTGGTCCGCTTGAATGACCTCAAAATCGTCCGCCATGGCCATCAGTTCATCCAGGCTGTTGAAATCTTTCCGCCGTATGTATAACAGATAGTCTGGTTGCAGATTTTTATATATCTGCTGCAATTGCTGTTCCTCGGTGAAACAAGCCTGGCGCATAAGACTCTGAAGAGTCAGGACATAATCCTTAAAAGGTTCCCTCGGTCGCTGTTGTCGCCTCCGAATTTCATCCTCCAGACGCTCAAAATGTCGTGTATGCACAAAAAATTTGAGTAGGTCTCTCTTGAATACTACCCATGTAGTCCACTGTCTATTATTATTTCGCCACCATGCTAAAGCCTTGTCTTTTAAAAGTTCGGGCATTGACCTTAGGAGCAGGTCTTCATTTAATCCATATGCTATGGCCAACTCCTCTACCCTCTCGATAAACGCGTGTGGATCTTTACCACCATCGTATTTTACGGACCACTTCCGCACCTGGTCAATCACGGCGTGATAAGATTGTGTCCTCACGTCACCAGTTTCGACACACTCTTCTTGTATCGGATTTCGAACCCTTTTCTCTTCTGGTAGTTAAAGTTTTGGAACTGTGCCTGTCGGTGTCCTTTGACCGCTAGGCAATGGGAACGCTGTTTCTGGAATCGGGGACAAACCAGAACTGAACTGTGCCTCAAGCTCTTCCAGTCTCTGCTTCTGTGATGGGCTGAACCCAGAGTTGGCAATCCATTTGGAGAATCGTCTTCGTAGTTCCTCCATGACCCCCTCTCCATTTAGATCAAACTCCTGCATAAACGACTGTAATTGCTCTTTTGAGAGAGAGTACAGCCACCCGGTCTTCACCATTTTGTGAATTTATTATATTTTACCACACGTTTGTTATCTTTCACCGTATATTTTTTTTATTATTTTTTTTTTTGTTTTTAATTAATTTTAATGTTTCAAAAAAAATTTTTTTTTTTTTTTAATTCTTCACCACTGTTCAGTTATTATTTTTTTTCCACTGTTCAAATTTTTTTTTTCACTGTTCGATTTTATGTTTTTTTTTCACTGTTCGATTTTTTTTTTCTTCCCCACTGTTCGATTTTTTTTTTCACTGTTCGTAATTTTTTTTTTCCCACTGTTCGATTTTTTTTTCATTGGTCGAAATTTTTTTTTTCCCCACTGTTCGGTTTTTTTCACTGTTCGAAATTTTTTTTTTCCCACTGTTCGATTTTTTTTTTCCACTGTTCGATTTTTTTTTCTTCCCCACTGTTCGATTTTTTTTTTCACTGTTCGTAATTTTTTTTTTTTTTTCCCCCTGTTCGATTTTTTTTTCACTGTTCGAAATTTTTTTTTCCCACTGTTCGATTTTTTTTTTCCACTGTTCGAAAAAAATTTTTTTATTCCACTGTTCGATTTTTTTTTTTCCACTGTTCGAAATTTTTTTTTTCCACTGTTCAAAAAAAAAATTTTTTTTATTCCACTGTTCGATTTTTTTTCCACTGTCCAAAAATTTTTTTTTTCCCACTGTTAGATTTTTTTTTTTTTTTTTTTCCACTGTTCGATTTTTTTTTCACTGTTCGAAAAAAAATTTTTTTTTTCACTGTTTAAGTCTTTGATTGAGTCCCTGCTCGGGCGCCATTTGTAACGAACTTTCTAGCCGGGGTTAGCTCGCCGGATAGCCGGGGTTCGTACAAAAATATTTTTTTTCCGCGTATATTAAACAAATAATAACTCAGTTAGTTTTCGTTCACGATTTAAGTCTATTTATTTTGTTCCTTTTCGCCACAATTCAAATTTCATTATTTTATATGTTCTGCTGCTTTTCCCTCGATGTCCTTCGAAGCAGGATCCGTTGTCACTCGTAGTCCGTTCGCCTGTCCTCGGTGTACTTGAAGCAAAGTTGGGCCGTCCGGTATGAAACCACTCGGGCCAGATGCACAATTTAGTCGTGGATGTCGTCAAGCATTGTTTTTGAACAAAATGGACTCACTAGGATGCTTTTAGAGCAGACCGTCCGGTATGAAACCACTCGGGTCGTCAGAAAAAGACAGCTGTCGTGATGCCACTTAAATGTTTTACGGCCGGCCGTCCGATATGAAAACCACTCGGGCCGACAAGAAAACACTGTTCCCTGTTGTCCTTGCTCACTGACGTACTTGGTCACTTGTTCACTGTCCGTTGTACAATCGAATTCACGTTGGGCCGTCCGGTATGAAACCACTCGGGCCAGATGCAAAATTTAGTCGTGGATGTTGTCAAGCTTGTTTTTGAACAAAAAGAGGACTCACTAGGATGCTTTTAGAGCAGACCGTCCGGTATGAAACCACTCGGGTCGTCAGAAAAAGACAGCTGTCGTGATGCCACTTAAATGTTTTACGGCCGGCCGTCCGATATGTAACCACTCGGGCCGACAAGAAAACACTGTTCACTATTGTCCTTGTTCACTTGTTCACTGTCACTCCTTGTTCATTTGCTCACTGTCTCTCGTTCACTCCTTGTCCTTGGTCACTTTGTTATATCACGACTCACCGATGTGCGCTGCTTGCGTGTTCACTTCAAAAGAGACCAACTGTCGGTTTGCTGACTCCTTTTGTACCCAAAAAGGATAACGGGACCTTGTTTGTGTCGCATACTTTACATCCGATCTTGACCTTGAATTTCGCATGCCTAAAACTAGCGGCATCCTTTTGCTCTGCTTGTTATTGTTGTCATAGTCTCTGTTCATTGACCCCTATGTATTTTGTTATTGCCACTTGTGGGTGCCTAGCATGTATGTTGTTTGTATGTTTTGCTGCTGTGATCATGCCACTGGCTTGCTGTATGTTTTGTTATTGTTTGATTGCGGGTCGCACAGCTGCGTGTTTTATGAACAGGGGCGGTTCATGTATGAGCGTGTATTTTTCCAGGTGCGGTTCATAGTTGCAGGGCGGGTTTAGGTTCGGCGGGGCCCTCTGTTCCGATGCGGTTCAGAGGGAAATGTAAGGCCTAAATTGGCTAAATTTAGGTTTCCTTACAACTTTCGAGATTGTACGCCGTAACCTAGAACGGGCTGCGCAAGACCAAGCCCGATATTATAATCTACGAAGACGGAACTAGAGCCCAAAGATTGGTGAAGTCGTCTTGATCAAACAACATCACCTATCGAAGGCAATTGAGAACTTTGCAGCCAAATTGGCTCCTAAATTCGATGGCCCATACAAAATTATAGATTTTGTCTCGCCAGTAATAGTACGCGTCAAAGGTGAAGGAAAAACGCGAGTGCGAACGGCGCACATCAGTCAGTTGAAACTATTTCAGGCTGACTAGCGGATATCAACTGCGTTGCAGCGCCATCTGCATCAATAACTGCGCCGCAGCTTCACCTGCGATATCAACTGCGATGCAGCGCCATCTGCGTCAACAACTGCGCCGCAGCTTCACCTGCGATATCAACTGCGATGCAGCGCCATCTGCGTCAACAACTGCGCCGCAGCTTCACCTGCGATATCAACTGCGATGCAGCGCCATCTGCATCAACAACTGCGCTGCAGCTTCACCTGCGATATCAACTGCGATGCAGCGCCATCTGCATCAACAACTGCACCACAGCTTCACCTGCGATATCAACTGCGATGCAGCGCCATCTGCGTCAACAACTGCACCGCAGTGGCACCTGCGATATCAACTTCGATGCAGCGCCATCTGCATCAACAACTGCGCCGCACCTTCACCTGCGATATCAACTGCGATGCAGCGCCATCTGCGTCAACAACTGCGCCGCAGCGGCACCTGCGATATCAACTGAGGCCGCAGCTACACCTGCGTCAACAACTGAGATCGCAGCTACACCTGCGTCAACAACTGAGAACGCAGCTAGACTTGCGCCAACAGCTGAAGCTGCAGCGACGCCTTCGTCAACTGAGAACGCAGCTAAAGCCGCATCACCGAACCACAGCGATTTGCTGCATGCAACACGGACAACAACAATCACAAATTGGCAGAACAAGCACGTGCATCATGTATGTCAACGTGCACCCCTGCAGGCATAGCAAAACATCATCCTGCATGGCTACACGTAACCAGCTGGTTACCCACTGCATGCATCGCAGTTGCGAAGTGCATGTATCCAACTGCAGCGCAGCTACACATACACACTAACAACACCTCTGCACACTGAGGATACGCAGCAGCGCAGCGAACGCAGCTAGGCAGCGACGTCCACATATCGCTGCATGCAACAATGCACATCAATATGCATCTGCCTGCCTGCATATCGGCATTGGATGCAACCACATGTGAACATAGGGACCAATATAGCCCATGTGAAAATATGAACCGGAACGGTCCATGTGCAATATTTCAAAAAGGTTATTTGCTTGCCATGCCAAGTATGTACCCCAAGGTTCACAGGGCTAGCGTTCGCGGCGCAGCCACGCACAAAAGAATCCAAGGTCAGCGTCCGCGACGCAGCCTTAGAACGACACCAAGACCAGCGCCTGCTGCGCAGCCACGTTGCAAGAACACCGTGGCCAGCGCCCACGGCGCAGCTTGGACCACGAGGATCAACGTTGGGATTCCAAGAAGGAATTCCAAGGTTGGTCAAAACCCGAAGATGAACCAGTTCACCACACTGAAGACCTAGACCGGCAGAGGAAAAAGAACACACAAGACAGCGCCAGCATAGCGCTCACTATTATGCTACATTTTTAGAATGATCACATATTTTCACACATCACATATTTTTCATATTCAACACAACGCTGGCCGGAATGCCCGGTGAAGCACCCACTCCCACTGGATCAGGTAACGATGACTGGACGGACATCTAGTCTAAATCCATCGGTGGCCAGCTTGCTCCGGTGTCACTGAACATAAGAGGTTCTACTCCCACAACTCCGAGCTGACTCCATGATTACTGCTATAGTCCTCGTGATCCCTAGAAAATTGAATACAATTAACACATATATAATATTTACCTGAATTTATAATAATAATTAACTTACCAATTGCTGTCCACTCGTACAAGCACGTTGCCATTTTGTAAACAAATGGCGAAATGTCAAAACACGAACAACGGCAATAACAATTGTTCGCAAGTGCTGCCAAGTAACATGAGGAAAAGGGCCAATACACACGGTATAATGATTATTTTCTTAGAAAAGGGTGTGTTCAATAAACAAATGGGAAGATCTTCGGAAAAGAAGGGACAACAATGCGACAAAGAAGAACAAAGGAAAATGATCTTGAGCCTAGGTCACCTAGAAATGACAAAGGACAAGAAAGATCATTCAGTCAGTGACCACGCGGTGGAAAAGTTTAACAAAAAAAAAAAAAAAAACTATAATTTGACGATGGAGACCATCAATATTAGTGACAGTGAGAGCGAGTCCGAATCGGTGGGATGTCTATTCATGCCTGCAGACACCATGGAGGATGATGACGCTACGGAGCGGTACGCGTCTGAAGACGACGAGGCGCCACCAGCACCGTCTTGGGTGTCGGTGTCGAGTGAGGAAGAGGAGGAGGAAGAGGAAGTTCGACCAGAGGGCCGGTTCGACCTATGGGTGGAAGAACAGGTAACACGATGGCCTGGCTTCCGCATGAAGACCATGTGGGTGAAGGCAACCTTCACACAGGAGTGTGTGGACGACGGCTCAGAGCAGGAGCCGTTGGTCGAATTTCCGCCATCGCCGCCAGCGATCGAGTGGGCGGACAGTTGCATGAGCAACGACGTCGATCCAGGCGACAACAACAACAACAACAACAACAACAACAACAACAACAACAACAACAACAACAACAACAACAACAACAACAACGACACCAACACCAACAACAACAACACCAACAACAACAACAACAACAGTAACAACATCAACAACCACAACAACAACATCAACGACAACTACAACAATAACAACTATAACAGCAAAGACAACAACGACAGCGGTAGTAGCGGTAGCTCCAGCTACAATGGAACCACGCCATCTAGCGGCAGCAGCACGTCGGATGTGCTGCATATTGATAGCAGCGAAGGTGAGGGCGACGACAGCTACCCGGTGGCCATTACCAACGGAATCCAGGCAATGTTGGTTGGCAGACGACCGGGTGAAGTGCGCAACTCGATACGCACGGTGAATGGGCTGCGCTACCGAATCAAGGTCGGACGGAGGGGCGAGGTGAGGATCCGCTGCCTGCCCGATAGAAGGAGGGGCGTGTGACGCCAAAAATCGACGTCGCCGATTTTGACGACAACAATCAAGAGCGACACTTGGTGAACACCACCACACACATTGAACGAATTTTTTTACAAACACATATGAATTGAAGAAAAAAATAATAAATACATGAATTTCAATATAAAGGCATTATCACGTTTTTCTTACACTTAGGCAACTCAGCTCAAATAAACAAAGAACACATAGACAAGAAAGATAGGTACGACACACGCACACGTATAATGCTGGCGTGATATTTTTCGTGCAGTCGTGTAGCGGAACAACTTGAGCGCACATAGGGAAAGGCAAAATGCTGTGCCAATCTAAGCAACTGGTTGCAACAACAAGGCGTACGCCGTACGGTATGTTGTTTACGCCAAACAATCGAGAAGTTTCGATTGCGGGATCTGGTTGACAACAAAGGCAACTATAAAAGGCAGCGCAACCACAGACTGAGGAAAAGTCATTGATCATAATTTGTGACAATCAGTCTTTGATTATATTCAGTGTGCGAGAAAAGTCAGTGCGTGATTATTAACGTTCAGTGCGAAGCAGAGTGCAGAATAGCAGCAAGCAGAATCCGAAATAGCAAAAGAACAACAAGCAGAGTCTACATCGAGGAGCTGCAGCAACCACAAGGGAAAACAAGGTAAACTAAGAAGCGAGTGCAGAGTCGGTGGCTTGTAGGCCCACCTGCAAACAGTATCAAGCAGAGTCGGTGGCTTGTAGGCCCATCTGCAAACAGCATCAAGCAGAGTCGGTGGCTTGTAGGCCCACCTGCACAGAACGGCGAGCAGAGTCAGCGGCTTGTAGGCCCATCTGCAAACAGCATCAAGCAGAGTCGGTGGCTTGTAGGCCCACCTGCAAACAGTATCAAGCAGAGTCGGTGGCTTGTAGGCCCATCTGCAAACAGCATCAAGCAGAGTCGGTGGCTTGTAAGCCCACCTGCACAGAACGGCGAGCAGAGTCAGCGGCTTGTAGGCCCACCTGCAGAGTAGCAGAAAACAGAGTAGGTGGCTTGTAGGCCCACCTGTTTAAACCCTTTTTGTTAGCAGTGCCCGTGGCTTGTAAGCCCGCCTGCTCAAATTAAACACTAGTCCGTGGCTTGTAAGCCCGCGTGTTTATTTATTTTTCCAGCTAGCAGTGTCGGTGGCTTGTAGGCCCAACTGGTAGACGACGGCAGAGCAGATCGGCGGAGCAGCAGGAGAAAACAGTGGAAAACACAAGCAATTGATATATTTAATATATATATAACATATATTAGCTGTGTTTTTTACCAAGCGAGTAGTCAAAAAACGACTGCTTACTCGCTTAAGAATTTTTTTAAAACTTGGAAGCATTTTCCGAAAAGTCAAAGACGTTGTTTATGTTCTGATCAAATTTTTGTAAACAATTTTTGACAAATTTATTTTATATATCAAAGTTCTGACAATTAGTGATGCATAAATTTTCAGATTTTAAGCATTGGAGACTCGGTTCTGAAAACAAACCCGATACTCAAAATATTTTCAGTGCTAAAAGCTTAAGCAAACAACATAGTTTTACATAATGAGTATATTTGATAAATTTTGTTTATCTTACCTGTTAAATTATTATGTATTTTTATTGAAATATTGATCTTAAGCAAATTATGAACATTTCGTGAAAAGTATTTGGTACAAATAATGTTCATTTCATACATCACTATTGACTATCAATCAGATATAGTTGCCACCTTTGTAGGAAATTTATACAATTATTGAAACATAACTTGGAAGCATTTTTTTTCGTTTGGTCGGCAAAATTTTAAGCGAGTAACAGTTTCCTGTGTTATTTAAGCGAGTATACATATGATAAGCGGTCGTTTTTTAACCACTCGCTTGATAAAAAACACAGCTATTATAGCAATTAAACAAGAAAACAATAAAAAATTGTTAAACCTAGATAACTATAAAAAAAAACCCAACGTGTTATTAATTCTTGTCACGGACCCTGGAATCCCGCTGAGCGTACCTCAGCGTTAACAAAAACGAACCCAGGGAGGTTCGTTACAACAGGTTAACAGCAAGTTGAAGTTCCGGTTTAGCTGCTAATCGGAAGAATACCTGAGTAGAAACAATTTTATATTAATTAGAGATCCACTAAAATGAATAAAATCAAACTTTAAATCAATGTGTGAACTTAAATAGGTAAAGGACATATGCAAATAGATGTGATTTCGCTGAAGAGTTTGACAACACACGCATTCATTAGAAAATTTCGTTTGTCCAACAGCAGTTGTTTTCTTTTAATATGACAACACATATAAAATTTTGACTAAATATGACAACACATGCATTCATAAGAAAATTTCGTTTGTCCAACAGCAGTTGTTTTCTTTTAATATTGGATGAAATAAAACATAAAATTGGAAAAAATACTGAAAAACTTGTATTGTATTTTTAATCAATTTTAATTAAATTTATTGATTAATTGAACAGTCTATTTTTGCATATTAATTTTTGTTTAAATTTACACTTTTCACGGCTCAAAATCACAAAAAGTTAACATAAAACAGCTGATATGCAGTGTTCGCGTATTCACAATTGAAAAATTCACAATTAATTATCTAACCGAAGGTTACTTAACCAACACTTGGTGAAACGAAATTGTTATTTTAGCTATCGTACGGTTAGCTAACTGCTGGGTTTTAATCCGAGTAGCTGGTTTGCCATAGATCTATAATATTATCGAACTGAAAGTTAAAGTACAGTCTTAAGTCAAGGATTAACCCAAGATCTAAAATGTAATTGATCTTATTTAGTTCAGCTCCATTAAGCTCAAAACGTCTATAAAGTATTTCTTTTTTACGGGAAAAACTTATAACGTAACACTTATTTTCATTATTATTAGCTTATTTTGAAAACACCAATTTTCCAGGGATAAAAGTTTACTCTGTTAGAATACTATGTCCACTTCAGATTTAATGACATAGTACATTTTTAAGTCATCAGCATATAGAAGATGTGGAATATCATACAAAACTTCAGATATGTCAGCAATAAATACGTTAAAGAGAAGTGGGCCGAGGTGACTGCCTTGAAGGACGCCCGATGAGACATTAATCTTTTTAGATAGAATACCTTGAAATTTAACGTATTGGTATCTTTCACTAAGATATGAATTCAGCCATTTCAACAAAGAACCTGAAATACCAAATTTTTCTAATTTTTTAGCTAAGATTACATAATCAGCTCGATCAAATGCTTTGCTAAAATCGATATATACTGCATCTATCTGATGACCTTTTTCCATATTATTAAGAACATCTGAGACCATGATTGTGAGGTTTTTTGTGGTTGATCGTCCTTTACGGAATATGTGTTGCTGTTGCATAGTGACTAGGTATAGAATTACGGGAGAATGAACGGGATACAAGTAACACCGTTGACAAAAAGAACGCAGACTTGAATATTTAGAGACATCAAAAACAATAGGATTAAAATCACCTACAACAACGAAATTCGAGTATCGCAAAACAAATCCTCAAAACAAGCCATGTTTCCATAGGGGAGGTAAGCAATACCAACTAAATTTTATTAGTATTGTTACAAATTTCGATAAATAAAGATTCGCACACATTGTAGTCTGCAGATTTATATATAACTTTATATTTTACCACCCCCTCTTCTATATGGCCGATCATTTCTACAAAATTAGTATCTCTGAATATCTAGTTTGTGTAGAGATGTAAGGTTTCAACTAGAGAATGGAAAAAAACGTACCTTATACGTACCTTCGACTCAAACACAAGCGCAATCACTAAACGCAGAAGAAAGAGAAGGAATAAAATGTTAGGGGTTGTGCTGTTTGATCAAAAAACAGTATTTGCTTTGTTGTGCTTTATGATCAGGAAAAAAAAAGTACTTTATGTAGAAAAAAAAATTTTAAACTAAAAATAATTAAAAAAATTTCTGTCTGTTTAAATTTAGTTGTCATTTTTGCTGTGCCAAATGCAGCATGAAAAGTTATCTTGATATTTGATAATGAGTGCATTCAATCCGACAAAGCGCTCAGGTAGCGAAGTAGCAAAAAGTGATACATTGCGAAATGTTAAATTTTCAACAAACTGATTGTTCATCTGTCAAAGTGAAGTGAGCGTAAACCGCTCAACTGTGTGGCGTTCTCCGTTGAACCCACACAACTCTATCGTGTTACGTCGTTATATTGCGTGTTAAATTGTTATATATATACTCACCAAATAATTCTTTCCTGAACCCATGGTACCTGAAAGTTTTAATGAAACTCCACTTCTTTCTAGCTTAATTAACACTCTTTTCTTTATTAATTTTACTCTTATTTATATCACAGTTTTAATCTTAAATCTAGTTGGTCTCAAGATCATTATCTTAACTTCCGTAATGAAACTTGATGACAATTCTATAATAGTTACATATATACAGTTAACCTAGACATTTTTGCTAAACAACATACAAATATACATACTTCGTATTTTAAATTCACAAACAAACATATTACAAATATACATTCTATGTTTACTTCCGCAATAATTTGTAAGCTATGGTAACAGAAGCACAGCTCAAGTAGCTGACCCGTGCTTACTTGCTATTTTAAGCTGACCGTTGCACTTTTTAATTGTTCGGTGCTTGACCGTAAACTTCAATTGGTAAGTATTCCAAAAACGCTGATCGCTTTACTTATTATTGAGGCAGATCAGTTTTCGTAATTTATAATATGAAAAACAAGTAAACGTCACTTGTGACGATTGAGTCACAAAACTACCACAGATGGCGACCGCTCAGGGAACATGTTGTGTGAGCCGTTTATGCTACATACCATTCAGCCGATAAGTTGAATAAAGAACACAGTTGCCTACATATCATACTTTTTCCTAATACGATATTACTTAAGGCGCATTTAACTGCTCCGTTTTCTATTACTTTTTTGTATTCAAAATTATATATGTATGAGCTTTAAAAAATACTGTTGTTTTGTGTAAAATAACATTATTAAAGCAATAGTTGTGTAAACATTTAATAAAAAAAAAATTATAGTTCGATAGTTTCGATATTTTCGAAATTTGTTGAAAATGCATAACCAATGAATGCTGCTTAGTACATATGTAGTTAAAGTTAGTGTTTTGCACTGAAATGTATTGAAAATTTAAAACAAAATCGACGCTTCTGCACATGTAAAATTTGGGACTAATCACTTTAGTGCGCTTAAACATCGATTTATTCATATTTATTTTCATTGTAGTTTTTACGATGATCAGCAACATGTTTTAAAATAAGAAGATATAATTTTATTCCACTTATAAAATATACTGATGTGAAAAACAATCAGTATCAGTGTCAAAATTTTGTCCACCAAACCTAAAAACCCTAAAACTGAACCACGCGCTCGAAAAAATCTCACTTAGTCTTGACCTTGCAACACCCGAAGTTGCAAATTTTTAGTAAACCATACAAAATTTGAATACGTATTACCACTTAGTAACACATATACATAAGGGGTATTCTTGCTGTCTTGCAAAACCCTTGCAAGGTGTAAGAATTGCAAAAGTTGCAGAATCTTGCAACCCGTGCAACGACATAACAACAAAATATAAGCGATAAAAGTTTTGTAATTCGTGCAATTTGTGCACCAGTGATACCCATGTGTTGAGTGGACGTGCAACCGTGCACTCTGATTGAGACCAAGATGTATTAAGGAAGGTGGCAGAAGTAGGTTGACGTCTCAGAAGTCAACACCGCTGTAATGTCAAAATCGAAAAAACGTAGTGATACCGTATTTTGAACAATAATCCTATGAAAAATCCGATGCTTTGTCACTTCATCTAACAGCTTTGAGTTTTTTGTTTATATCTTGTGATTTTTCTTATGTAATTTTTTGTTGGGATTAATACGAAATCTATATTAAATATGTTGAAAAGCTTTTGTTTCGTTACTTGGTCTTACGATTTCGAGTGAACAACACGCGTTTTGAGCGACATTTTTTTGTACTTTGCTTGTGATTTTCCTTGTGTGTGTTGTTTGTTGTGTTTTGCAAAAAATATATTTTAAAAAATGCAGAATTTTTCGAGAAAATAAAACGCTATTCGTAGCTTCATCTCTTTTTTTTCCTATAGCAAAACACCCTCTCAAAGTGTTTGTCCCACATATAAAAATAAAAAGTAAAAGTGGGCAGCACTGCAATGAAGTTTGACAGCACTACGGTGTGGATATGATAGACGTCAATCTACTTCTGCCACCTTCTTTAAATACATCTTGATTGAGACAAATTTGTTCATTTTAGTTCGTGAGAGTAAGAGTAAGTATATACATTTTTTGTTTTCGCCTGTTCGCGGCAATTCTTTTAATATTCACAATATGTGTGATTTTTTGCGCTCCCGCAGTGTTGCATATTTTAGAATTGCAAGGTTGCATTTTCACAAATTTTCCATTTTTGCTATAGGGGAGAGTCGTCCCCGTTGTCTCAAGTACTAGTTGTCACAACGCCGATATCTTTTGATTCAACACGTTATTGAGTTGAATATCAATGCTATCTAAACGCTTTTGCAATTTCTAGCATCCCAAGAAAGTTTAAGTGCCATTAGTTTTATTTTGCAAATATTAAAAGAGATTTAAGAAACTAAGTTGGATTTGTGTATTTTTATATTTTTTAAAAATTTGTGTGTAGGCAAATAGAAGTGTGCAATATTCAACTTTAAATAAATTTCCAATGCAATTAATATTATATTTTGCAAATACTTATCAATTTTTAGATAAAACTTTATATTTAAATTTACAGAACATTGTTTACATTTTTTTCCAAATGGTACAGGTTGTCACAGCGCTTGTGGGGCTTGTTGTCACATATAATTTCATATAACCATTTTGAAAGTATTCTATGTTTTATTTGAATATAAGGAAATATGCCAAGAAATCGCAAACGACTTACAAACCGAGGTCGGACAGCTTCAGATATCATGATGCAAGCCGATTACAGCTAGTATCAATAGAGATAACGTGGATTCACTACGTATAGTTTGTTGTCAAGCGTCAAATCCAATAACAATTGTCGTCAATATATAAACTGCAAACGTTGTGCACATAATGCATTAAAAGTGATTGTTTGATACATTGCTGCTTAAATTGTGCTTCGGAGTGCGGCAACTACGACGATTAAGAGGTGTGACAACGGGGACTACGCATTGGGACAACTTACCCCACGGGTGGGGTTACTTGTCCCAGACGAGTTGAATTTTTTATCAAGAAAATTTTTTGATTTATTTTAAAATTATATTCATTATTCATATCAGGATTGAAGAATAAATATTGAATTTATTTTTAAAAGTTTTGCAGTGCAATTATTGCTTAATTTGTGGGAGTTACAGCGGTTCATTCAAATTTTGTGACAACTAGTACCACTCTCCCCTACTGCGAGAATACCCCTATAGTATATATATATATTAAGGCGTAGTGAAATGTTTTTCTAACATCCACAATAAAGGAAGAAAAATTGCGTTTTGTTTTTCTTCAAATATATATATCTCAGTAACCAGGTATCTCACACAATCAATGAATATATCAAAATGTTTGTATTTAAATTATCTATAAACTTCCTGCACATTGAAATGACGTTAGTTAATTTTTACTCATGTTTCAAATTGTTCTAAATTATCTATTAACTTCCTGCACATTGAAATGACGTTAGTTAATTTATACTCATATTCCAGAGCAATAAGCCTACAAATCAGGGTCTGTTCGGAAATGCATCACGATTTGCAGTATGCGCAGCAAAAATTTTTTTGATGCAAATGATGAGTGACGCTTGATACAAAAATTACTTTTTCTGACATTTCTGAACGTTCTGCTTGTACTGCAAAAGCAGTTTGCGCATTTTGATGCATTTCTGAATACACCCTCAGTATTTTGCTTTCAGAAATCGTAGGGTAGGGCCATAATTTGTGAAAAAAAATGTTTGCCAAAACTGTTTTTTTCTAATGGTAACTTCTTATCACTATCTAGCATTGATCTAGAACAATAGTTCACCTTTTATGAGCAAAAAATCCTCATGAACCAATATTTCTTGAACGCATTCATAACAAAAGTTTTTTTCAAAAAGTTGGCGATTCGAAATTCACCGGAGAGCTGAATCCTTCGGCCATGTTGCTTAAAATGATGTAAGTTTTCAGTTTCTCAATCCCGCTTTACAGAAAAAAATTTCACTACGCCTTAATATATATATATTAAGGTGCCTTGAAAAAAAAGTTTCATTTGTACCCATCCTAAAATGAACCTTGATGTATTTTATGATGATTCCCAAAATATTTTGGCTATGCCGAAATCCGTCAGTGAGCTAAACCATTTTGCAAAAACCTCCAAAAATCATATTTTCCGTATATATATTAACTAGTTTAATAGTTGTAAGCAAATAAACTGTCTCAAATTATAGACCTGAAAAAGTTCGTTCAATCTGCATCAAAAATTTGAAAATATTTGCAATTGGGTTAAGTATAATGATGTTTTCATGCATTTTTTTTTTTTGATTATTTTCACAAAAATTCAAATAACTTTATTATTTCTTAAACGATCGCCGTTATCAAGATACCTTTGGAAAGAAATGCACGTCTGTCATATATTTTGGACATTTTTCTTTGTTTAATAAAGTGTGGCTCTTATTTTATTTCTGCATTTGTGTGCAGTTTACCTGAAAATAAAATTTTCAAAATCCAAAACACTTTTTTTTTTTATTTCAAGCGTTTGTTTCAATGAGAATTTTTGAAAATCATCTAAAAAAATTAAGAAAAAAATCATGAAAAACATCATTATCTTTAATCCAATTGCAAATTTATACAAATTTTTGATGCAGATTGAAAGAACTTTTTCAGGCCTACACTTTGAGACAGTTTATTTATTTACATCAATTACACTCGCCAGTATAAATGCGGAAAACGTGATTTATGGAGGTTTTTTCAAAATGGTTTAGCTCACTGACGGATTTTGATATAGCCAAAATATTTTGGGATGGATCATAGAATACATCAAGGTTCATTTTAAAATGGGTACAAATTGAACTTTTTTTTCTTCATACAAGTCGAGGCACCTTAATATATATATATATAGGCATTTTAGGCATTTATGAGTTTTTGGGTAATTCCGTTTTGGTTTTACTGCGGTTAAGCTTATTAACTTATCAAAGCAAGTGGACTGCATAAACCACAGAGACTACTGATGAGTCGGAGTAGCGTCCGACGAAACCATGGTCTAGTCTGCTCGGTTTGTTCTGCAAAGAACATTGTTGTTGTAGCAGCCTGTTTGACTTCAACAAATTATTTGGCATCAAGCTCTAAAAATAATTCTTAAAAAATATGTTTTTTAAGAATTATAAAATAATATTTATGAGTTAAGTTTTGAAATAGAAGAGCTTTTTCTCCAACTTGTTGTTACTTTAAAATGTTTTTAATGACAGCTTATCATTCAAAAATACACTTTTAAATCTTTATGCCGCGTTTTCATGCTATCTTCTATGATCTCCCACAACCACATATTTTGTAAGAAAGAAAGAGCGTGTGAAATTTACCTTACGGAATTGACGAATGTGAGTGTGAAACAACATGCATTTTATATTTTTATAGTAAGTGATATCCTCTGTGATTTCATGTGATTGTAGGAGATCGAAAAAATTCAGCTTTTTTAACATTTGCTATAAAAGTGTATCACTTGCTATAAATCTAGCTGCCATTTGCATAGCTTTTGTTTGTCTACTGTCAAGTTTTGGCAGTTCATACATAAATATTGAATTATAAAAATAAATAAATATTCAAAACAGTGAACTTCAATGCATTTAAGTCGACTGCAGATAGCTTTCATCGCTCCACAAGCGGACGGTTCATAAACTCAAGATGAGTTCTTTATAATGCAAAAAATATATACCCAGTTGAGTGGAGGCCAAATTTAAAATAATACATCGGTCAGCAGGCGCAAACCAAGATGCTTGTATCTGCTAAGACATCATAACAAAGGCATATCAGTAACTGGATCTCCAGCGCAGTTATTGCTGCTAATGTTGAAGATTCCATGAGCGCTTCCGGTGACAAAGATAGCAGCCCAAAAATATTGGCTTTGGATCTCATATCTAAACGTTGCCGAAAAGCGGTCAGCACCAGTGAAGTGTTAGCAGCGCTAAAACTGCAGCAACTCAGTTTTTACAACTCAACACCCAAAGAGGCCATCATTGCCACCGAACGTTGTTGTTGCTGCTGCTATGCCTTCTTTTATAACTAGCACTGCTACATCTGTAATAACGGCAGCTCTTCTATTATTTAAGTTTTAACTATCTATTTTAGTTTTTAAAAAGTCTTGCCTCATTCAAGTATCATGTCTCCTTTTAAAGTATAAAAAAAGGCTTGCGGATTCTAAAGAAACTATTTATTACTTACTTAGACCATGTTTAAAAGTTTTTGAAAAATTAATTAATATATGTATATGTTTACATTTGTTTAATCAAATGTCAAACTTTTATGACTTGTATCCATCCCGCTCATTATAGCAAAAGCTTGTGATAAGGGATAGTAGAAGATCATAATTAAGGCTTGTCCAGAATATTTATTAAATCTCTATATACTTTTCATTGTTATGCGAGTATAAGCTCTTAAAATCTTGTAGGAATACTGACGTAATTTTTGCTTCTACAAGATCTCATTAAGCCCCATATCTAACATAATTGAAATGTTTCATATGTAGAAGTTGTTTACAATATACCTGAAAAGTTTAAATATCGTAATTCATTCTTTTAAATTAAAAAAAAAATACTTAAAAACATTAAATTATGAGCACTACACCACCGGTCGCCCACTTTCTTTATGCCCCTATTATGATTTACAACTGAATCAAAAGTTGAGTTGTCAGGCACAACTCGGTATTATGACATAAAGCTCAACTTTGTTTTTCACAACTCAGTTGTCTTTCGAGTTGAGTTGTAAGAATTTTTGATGCTATGGAACTAGTGTCCGACCGAAACCAAAATTTTGGCCGAAACCGAAACCGAAACCGAATTTCGGCCATTTTTGTAATATTCGGCCGAAACCGAAACCGAAACTGAATGTCTACTTGAAAATTGTTTTAAAAAACAAATTATTTTTTTTAATTTTTTTGTTAAAAGCTTTCAAAAATATAACAATTGAAACATATTATAATAACGTATATATACGATAAATATTCTTTTGCCTTTATTCATAAAAATTTACGAGCCTCTTATAAAGCCTTTACAAAAAAAAAATCTCAAAAACAGTATTCATAAACGTCCAATAACGACAAAAATCTCTTATAAAGGCTTCTTTAATGAGTAACCTTCAATAAACCCTTGATAAAGCCTTTTTAAAATTTTTACTCTAATGTGAGCACAAATATTGTCAAAAATACTTCAAACTGTTTCAAAAAATATGGAAACATGGCAAAACATTTCAAAATATTGAAAATAAAAATTATAAGTGACAATTTTTTTCAGAGAAGAACATAGATATAACATTTTTTTGATTGTTTGCATGTCAAAATATTGATAAAATTATGACAAATAAACAAAAAATTATTGAATTTATCAAATTCACAAACCATTCTTGACACTGTTCCCATTTCAAATTGAGTGTTCCTATTTTAACAAATAAGCTGAGACAATATTTTTATGAATAACAAAATTTTAAAAAGCATTTTATCTCTAAAAAGCTTTTTGACTATTGAGCACTTTAAATATATTTCAAGATATTTTTATGAATAAGACCGTTTGAATATTAATGTTCAACTTTAAAATAATAAATAAAGAGTTTTGTGCTGGACCCAACCCACACGGTCAATCAAATGACTGAATTTCACGTTTCTGTTCAACTTAACACCATTAAAAATTTTGATGAAAGCGAACTCACATCTACCATTGAAATATATGTAAGAATCGAATTAGTAGTGTCCGATCAAATATTCGGTTTCGGTTTCGGTTTCGGCAATATTGATGCCGAATAGCCGAAACTGATTAAAAGGACCGAAGCTAGCCGAAACCGAAACCGAAACCGAATATTCGGTCGGACACTATGTGGAACACAACCGTAACAAATTTTAGTTGTATGAAGTGTCAAAATTATAAAACTAAATTCTTAAGGTTGCCTTGAAAAGTTGAAATGGAAAGAAAACTTGAAAATAATCAAAAATACCTTTGAAAAACGTTATTAATACATAAAACATTAAAAGAAAAATAATAAACAAAACACAGATCAGACTGATGGCTTCATTGATGGACATAACATTCGCGGCAGGGAAAAAAAGGTTTTTTTAAAAATTCATAACAGTCAAAAACAAACATTTTTCCAAATTTGTAGAGAATTAAAAACTTTATTTTTCACTCCAACATGGTTTTATAGAGCTCCAAACAAGCGGCAGAGAAAAAATGGGGCCTCGTGTTGCAGCGCTGGGAATCGCAAAATTGTCCAATCTGGAAAATAATTACTTTTTTAAATCTTAACAAAATTGGTTATCGTATGACAGGAGCTCTTTTACATTTTTTTTTTCCATTTTTGGTGATGTTCCAAATTTGAAAGTGTTTTTTCGAAAAAATATTGACTTTAAAAATTCATAAAAAATCGAAAAAAAATTTTAAAAAAGCTCGTGTCATATGATAGCGAACCAAGTTTGAAAAAATACGTTAAAAAATGAACCCGCTAGTGCCGCAGCCAGTTCAAAAAACATGGTTTCGAGATAAACGCGTTCAAAGTTTGTGAACAAAGAAAAGTTAAAATTAAAAATGCGCTCTCACTAATCCGGCTGTAACTTTTGAACCCGTAGGAATTTTTCCATGAAATTTTATTGGATTTTTTTCTTAGAATCTTAAGAATATTTACTAAAATACAAAATTATAAAAAATCGATTTCAAAAACGGCCAATGTCATGTCCCCCCTTAAGTGATTTTCGGGTATCATCTAAAAGATCAGCAAATGCTTCTTTGCTTAGCTAAGGAATCTGTAAAAAAGTATTTCGTTTAAACAAATTTGCTGGATATCAATAAAAAATTGCTTGATGTCCGGCACCTGCAAAAGATTTTTATTATCGCGAAGTGATTTTCGAACGCGCGACACATTAAATTATTGTCTTCTTCATAGTTAAAAATTAAATTAAAAGAATTTTTCATTAACTTTTAAAAGCAGCGAAAGTTAAAAACCAGCTGTTTTTATTTACATTCATCTGTCAAAATTTGCATTAAATTCTAATACAATTTGGAAATCATTCCATGCAACTCAACCTAACATGGTTTTAAGCATAATACCAAAATATATTCCAGTGGGTTTCAAAGATGAGTTGCGTTGAAGACAACTCAACTGAGTTTGGTTGAAAATCATAAAAGGGCTATTAGTGAAAAATTTATATATTCTGAATATTAATAGCATCCAGAAGCATCATCAAGCAAAACTACTTTTCTCAGAAAAAATTGCAAAATAAAACTGCAAATGGTCTTATACCATGTTCTCACTATTGTAATTTACGGCTCATTCTTAATTTATGCATAAATTATGTCTAAATTAAGTAATTTCGCCGTGGAAAATATGTCATTGAAATTAAGTAATTTATCATAAATAACCATCCGAATTAACATCCAATCTGTGTCGGCTCTAATTTTTTCGATTAATAATCGACACATCACAAAGTGTCAATCAAAATAAAGAATAAATTCAAAATAAAATCATGCAAACAAAATAAAATAAGGTAAACAAATATGCGAGTTGCCATGGAAATTACAATATAAATAAATAAATTAAAACATGCACACAAAATAAAAAAAAAGGTAAACATATATGCGAGTTGTCATGGAAATTTCAAAATAAATTACAAACTGCTAGTATGAACGCAGTTGATTCAGGAAAGTAATTTATGTCTAAATAAAGTACTTTATGCCGCCTTTCCATGTGATCTTCCAGTATCTTATCTTATCCTCTTTCACAAAACGCTTGCTATAAAGAGCGAGATGCATACATGTAATTTTTGTTATAAAAATTTGACAAGTTCGTATTTGTAAACAACGCAAATATTAATTTTTCAAAAGTAAAATAATATATTAAAAAGCATTAGAATGTATGCTAACATACATTTAGACTTGGAACAGCATTGATTTCGAGCTAGCGATGACATCTAATGCAATAATAATGGAAAACTAAAACTATGCCTGCCTTCAAGAGTTAATTTCAATTTTTATTTATTTTATTGTTGTTTGTTTACATGGTTTCAATTAATAAAATAGTAATCTCAAACTTCGTAGTCGCAGTAAATGATTTGCAATTATGTGTTAAGCGTTAACATCACCACTATTGCTTGAACATGCAGAAACAAGCACTGATATTGCTACCAAAACGGGTACGATGCCAGCGCAAAGCTTTTGTTCTTGATGATGTTGTTGCTGCTGACATTGCTGTGCCTCAGAAACAACCACGTATTCTGTTGGCGCATTGATACACGCATTAAATGGATGACCGCCTTGTGTACGCTTGCTGTTGACTGGCTGCTGCTGCAGACGCATTTACACTTCTTCATATAAGCGAGGAAGGTCTTGTTCTTCCTCTTCCATAGAGCGCCGACTATCTAGCGTGAAAAGGAATAGTTTAGCTTTTTATGAGGAAAGGAACAGTTAAAAACTTACTCTCTGCAATTTCAAGCTGTTGTTTGTCTGCCGATAATATTAAAATTTTTAGAAATGTCACATAGAATTGAAAAATGTAATGCAGCTATAAACACGGTTGTAAAATATTATTCACTTCACTTTTCATTCATTTTTATGATTCACCTATGTGATTCACTTTTATAGGAAAAGTTCAAGAAGTTGAACTTTTTCTATCTTCTAATATCTTATGAAATCACAGAGGATATCATATGCTATAAAAGTAGAAAATGTATGCCTATTTCACACTAACATTAGCCAATCCCATAAGATAGGGTTCACATGTCCATTCTTTCTTACAAAAAAAGTGATTGTGAGAGATAGTAGAAGATAGTATGGAAACGCGGCATTATGCCGTAATATGAACGTATTATTAGGCCATTTACTGAAGCAGCAATTCAAAAGTAATGCAATTGCAGCAAATGTTGCTGACCCATGTTAATCTGCCATGTTCTGAATTCCGGATCGGATTTGTAATAAAATCGGAAATGTATTCCGATGCGGATTTAAGGAGGTGCTCTGAATTTCGATCGGATATGCTAAGTTCGAAACAAATGGTCTGTTCGAGTACTTATCCAGTGAAAAATATCCAGCAGTAACTAACAAGAGAGTAACGCACAATTCTCTCTCAAAAAGAAAAATATCGAACAAACGCGAACGCGAACGCAAAATTTGCAAAAACTTGCAAGAAACGATAACAGCTGATTAACGTCTTGCTTACATTTCAAGTGGAATGGAAAGCAAACGGAAATTGAACGTCAAGTGTTCTCCTGGAACATTTCGCAAGGTTGAAAGCGGTAAGATTTAACAAGTGTACCATATAATCATGGTGACTTACTAAATTTTACGAAATTTTAACTTAATTCCTTTGACATGTTTGAAAGTTCAAATTGCAACTGTCTTAAATCAGCTGTTTTCCAGCTTGCAAATTCTCGACAGTAAAAATTTATCCCGCAAGTATTTGCAACTTCCCCTCCAAGTCAACAGTCATTTTGCGCTCTCAATTTCTCTCCTTTTGCAAGTTTTTTGCGTACGCGAACGCCAAAAGCTGATAATTTGTGAAAATTATCACAAAGCATCAGTACTCGAACAGACCATAAATTAAATCCGATTCTAGCTGTCAAAATCAGCTGTGTGGCTATTTTGCGAAAACATTTTAAGACTCTGATGTGCTAAGTGCAACAAGTGATAACAATTTTGTTTTAAATACCTACATTTAATAAAAAAATTAAATTTAAAATTAGTTCGGTTTTGTTAGAGATGGAGAAGCATTCTATGGAGAAAATAAAGCGGAGGACTCTGCGAGACAACAGCAATCCCTTGAAATTGTCTGAAACATTCCAATTTTTTGTAAAGTTAATTGCACAATAGTGGTTAAAAAGGTGTGTTCATAGATTCATTGCACAATATTGTTTAAATAAAGAGGCATTCATTTTTTTTTCGAACCTTATGAGTACCGATCATCAATTCCGACAATTCTTCAATTGGCCACAACTTTAAGAAGGAGGATATCAACGTTCGGTGGGAAAGGGTGCGAACGTAGCTTTAGGTAGGAGCACAGTGTCAAATACTATGTTAACATATGGTGTGGTGTTTTAAGTTTGCAGCTCTATATTCTTTAATTTCTTTTATTAATCAATTTTATATAAGTTTATTCGATGACTGCATCGAATGAAACTTTGGTGTATTAGAGCGCACCACGCTGCTGTTTAAAGATTTAAAGAAAAACTAAGGCAGTGATGCCGCTTTAAGTTGTGATCTAAAAATCTAATTTTATTTAAAATTACTCCGGTTTATAAACAAAATTTAACAGTATTTTTCTTAAAAATATTCTACCACTATTTCCAATACTCCTCCTTAAATTCCAATTCTTAATTTGGTTTCCCGATATTTTTAAAACGTGACCCATCAAATTTTACTTGCTTCACTTGCATTCTTTCTTCCCCTCAAACGTTAATATTGAAATGTTTAGCCTTGACTTAAAAGAGTCAATGGCATAAGTTCAGTTTAATGCTTGTTGTTGTTACATTATGTTTTCTAGCAATAAGTATGTAACTTAATGCTCGCTGTCGCGTTCATGCTTATGCAGTATCTAGCGGTTGAAGCGACAAGTGCATTGAAGAGGAATTTGAGACTCTTAGTTATTAATAACATAATTGTTTACTTTAAAATTTTGACTGAAAATTTTGGGGTTTTTATTTGGTGATAAATTATTGATTTAATTGTTTTAGTTGGTGGTCTAGATTTTTGTTTTGTGTTGCACAAAAGAAATAATGTAGCTAAAGAATGAAATGTTTTAGTTGGTGGTAATAGTGACTTTGAAGAGTACACTACACCCTAACCCTTAAGCGAAAATTTACTTGCAAAAGTTCATTTTTAAGATGTCGGAGTTGGAAAAAGTGTATACGTTTACATATTTTAAACTAAATGTTCTGTAGTTTTAACAATTTAAGTTGTTGTAATATATTTTTTTTTTTTTTTGTTTTTACAATGGTATATTCTTAGTAATTATGGATTTGCATATCATATTCTTAGTTTTTGATACTTTTTCTTAATATTTATTTTCATAGTTTCATAGTTCTATTATGTTTAAAGTATATCTTATTGAATATTTCAAGTAATAAAAATCTTAATATTTTTTTTTTTATCTTATGTGTTTATAAATTTCTTTAACATATTATAATGGAATTTCTTATACTTATTTTTTATTTCTATGATGGAGTTTACTCCTTCTCTACTAATGATTTTATATGGTCCGTGGTAAGGACTTTGATTTTTCTTTCTACTTTCTAATTTAACTAATACTAAGTCTCCTTCTTGGAAAGATGATATATTTACATTCTTATCGTAATTGAGTTTTCTTTTTTGTTTTACCATATCAATAATGGTTTTTGCTTTGTCAATTGATATTTTTAATATGATTTTTAGTTCATTTGCATAATCATCTATATTATAAATTTTAGATTTATCTTTTGTTATATCACTCGGTAGAGTTGGTAACCTGCCAAAAATCAATTCATACGGGGAGTAACCAGTGTCTACATGTGGAGTTGTGTTGTATGCAAATGTATAGTATGGAATCCATTTATCCCATTGCCCATCATCAGCAAAAGATAGAAGGTACTCGTTAAGAACTCTGTGGTTCCTTTCAAGAGCTCCTATTGTCTCGTGATGATAAGGTGCTGAGAAAATTTGCTCTATCTTCAACAATTTGCAAACATTCCTCCTTAGATCATTAGTAAATTCCGTTCCCCTATCAGATTTCAAAATCCTAAAACAACCTTATTTTTAAATAAATTGTTCAACCAATGTCGTTGCAATTGATTTTGCGTATTTTGTTTCAATTGGGTGAGCAACAACAAACTTACTCAGATCACATTGCATTGTTAGTATGTATCGGTAACCGTTTGAAATTCTAAGCGGTCCCACTGTGTCTATCGTATTTGTTTCAAAACAAGTTGTCGGTGTGTCTGTTATGGTCATTTTTTCTTTTATATGCTTTGTTTGTTTATTTTTGGTGACCGTGGTATGCAGGTTAAGTGTGTGGCTTAGCATGCTTGGAGCCCGGGTTCGATCCCCAGCCGCGGCGAAAAGTTTATTTCAATAAAAAATTTTTCTGATCGGTCACCACCTCTCTGCAGACAATGGCAAGCCTCAGAGAGTAAATAATGCCATGTAAAGCTTCTTGAGAACATGAGCCGTTCGGAGTCGGCATAAAACATGTAGGTCCAGTTCTCGGTAAATTGTGTGCAAACATTTAATAACACACACAACACAATTGATCACAAGAAGCTCGGTCAAAGTCCTTTCAAGGGCTGAAATGGCCAATTTGTTTTTTTTTGTTTATTTCGAGCGCAATCATCACATTTATTAATATAATTTTTTACCATCTGTCGCATGTTTTTCCATACATAGCGTTGTATGTATCGTTTCAGTATCGTTTTTCTAATTCCTAAATGTCCACTGTGTGGTGAATCATGAAATTCTTTAATTAATTTGTTTTGCATGGATTTATTTGTTATTCTTTTCGGTGGTTCAAATATCAAAATATTTAGCGATTTTTCATTCTTCTTATTAAGTTTCTGCTGCAGCTTGTTGTATATATTTTTAAATTAATTTTTATGCATAATTTTAAATATCATATCTTCTTCATCTAGCGCTAGTTCTTTTATATTTAATTTATTCATTTTGGATACTAACTTCTTCAGAATCGGCTCTAGAGTCGCTGAATTCTCATTAGATCTTGCATGCATATTTTTATTATCATTATTTATTTTTGATGATAGCTTCATCGAAGTCGAATCTGGATTCGTCGATTTATCGCTACATCGCACGTGCACAATATCATTTATCAATTCGATACTAGTATCATTTACATTAATATTTTTATCGCTTATTTCAAATTTTAATTTACGTACGGTTTTGATATCACTAATGGATGTGCAATCCCATATAAAGAGTTGATCAAGCTCCTGTTGAGATGCATCTTTATTCTCTGTATGTTCTTCTAGTTTCTTTTTATTTCCCCGTGTTATTACCATGGCTTGTTTTTTATCACTTGTTGCGTCTGTTGGTATCATTTTATTCAATATATCCGAGTCTATTGATTTTGCCTTGTTTAAAAATTATTTCAAAATTGTAATCAGATAAATCTAGTCTGATTCTTGTCATTTTTGATGATGGATTTTTGTGACTAAACAATGAAATTAGTGGTCTATGGTCCGTGACTACAATAAATTTATATAGGTAAGGTTTGAAAAAATTGATTCCCCAATGGATGGCTAGGAGTTCTTTCTCTATTATTGGTTTATTAACATCGTGTTTTTGTAATGTCTTACTTGCATATGATATGGGAAGGTCTTGTCCTATTTCGCCTTGTGATAATATTGCTCCCAACCCAAAATTTGAAGCGTCTGTCGTTAAGATAAAAGGTTTTGAAAAGTCAGGATATTGTAGGATAGGTGGTTCTATTAATTTTTGTTTTAGAGTTTCGAATGCTGTTTGACATTGGTCCGTCCAATTGAAAGTTTGATTCTTTTTCAGTAAATTGTTTAGACATTGTCCTATAGTTGCAAAATCTTTTATAAATCGCCTTTAATAATTGCAAAATGCGACAAATCTACGCACTTCGTCAGCATTTGAAGGAATTGGATAGTTTTTTATTGTTTCATACTTTGCCGGATCAGTTTTAATACCGTTTTGTGTAATCAAATGTCCTAAAATAAGTACTTCTGGTCTTAAAAATTTGCATTTGCTTGCATTTAATTTGAGATTGTATTTTGATAATCTATCGAAAACTTTTGCTAAATTACTATTGTGGTGTTGGAGGCTACATCCGAAAACTATTACATCATCTACGTATAGAAATGCTTCTGAGCTTAAACCTGTTAATGCTTAAGTCAGCATTCTTTGAAAACTGTTTGAGGATATAGTTAATCCAAATGATAATCTTTTGAAATGGTAACGGCCATCATTTGTCGAGAAAGCGTCAAAGGGCTTGAATTTTTATCTAATGGAATTTGATGGAAAGAGCTTGTCATATCAAGTGTCGAAAAATATTTTGCTCTACCTAGTTTGTCCAAAACGTCCTCAATTCTTGTCAATGGGAATTTATCGTTTATTATTTTTTTATTTAATTGTCTGAAATCAACTACTTAACGCCATTTTTTGTGTCGTCGTTACACTTTGGTACAAGTAGTAAAGGTGAATTGTATGGACTTACTGATGGTTCAATAATGTCATTGTCTAGTAGTCACTGTAATTCTTTATATATGTTGGTGTGTTATCTGTTGTAGAAATTTTTTGTGTATAAAAATTATTTACTGTTAATTGTTCATCTTCTATATGAAATATGTTTTGAAATTTTGTAAATATGTTTGTGAGTGGGTGATTTAGTTCTATCTGTAATTCTTTCATTACTTTATTAAATCTAACTTCATCTTGTCGTGCATCCTGTTTGTAGTATAAGTAATTTGATAGTGGTTTTAATTTTGGATTTATTTTATGGAGTTTTACTTCTGAGTCAGTTGTATTCAAGATTTTTATGTGACATTTTCCATTTGCTGGAATTATAGAATTTGCTTAAAATACACCTGTTAGAAGTTCCTCATTTAGTACAACACTATCGTGTTCTAATTTTAAGTTTATTGGGTAAATTACTTCTGGTCTTGGCGGTATTCGTATTGAGTCATATGCATCCTTTTTGAAGTATAAAGGTGTTACTACGTCATTTTCGAATGCGTGGAAAAAGTGTTCTATAGTAGCGCATTGAAAATCTATTTGTAGTTTTATTGACCCTAACGTTAAAGCTTCCTCGTTTGTTATTCCTGTTAATTTGCATTTGTGTTTCATCATTAATTGGGTGTCATGTATATTTTCGAGTTTACAGATTGAAATATCTGCACCTGTATCGATCAAAAACTTTATATTTTTCTTCGAGTTTCTACATTTTACAATTATGCAGTTTGTATTATTATCCGATATATTGTATATTTTTAATTTGCTGTGCCGGATGATCTTCTCTGGTGATCTCAGAGCGATCGTCGTTTCCCTGATTGCTAAAAACATACATTCTGTTAGTATTCCTCTGGCTGTGATTTCTATATGTATTGTTATTGTTAAAATTTTGCCTGTATGTATTTCTATTAAAGTAATTATTTCTTTTCTATAATGATTGTTCTGGTTATTATTCTGAGCGTTGCATGAAATTCGTATTATTTTGTCGAACGTTGTAGTTGTTGTCATTAGTTCTGTAATATTGTGGTCTGGTGTTAGAGTTGTTTGTTCTATTATTTTGTTGTCCATTATATGAATTGTTTAAATTTGTATTTCTTTGTTCTGAAATACATCAGTTCGTTTTTATATTTTTTTCGAGTTCTAAAGCTAAATTTGTTGCTTCAGTTAAAGTCTTTGGTTGTGCTGCAAATATTGTATTTTTAAGGTCGTCATTTAGTCCGTTCTTAAAAATTGTAAGTGCATAAGATTCATTCATCTTCATTATCAAATTTTTTTGGTCGTCATTAGTTTCTGTTCTCAATTCGTTAATTTGTAAATTATTTAGTTCAGACGTTAAATTTAATAGTTTGTCTTTAAAATTTGTTACTGTATTGTTCCGTTGTGTCAAAGCTGCAAGTTGTGTGTGTATTTGTGTAGTTGTCAAGTTGCTTTTGTATGAATTGGTAAGTGCTTCTTTAAGTTTACTGAAAGTATCTATGTTTGTTATGTAGCCTAATGTTGTTTTTACGTTAGAACTTAGCTTAACGTTAACAACAATATTTATAAGTTTCTTCTTGTTATCTGTTGTGGTATAAGTTTCGTTTAATAATTCTACTATTGTTAAGAATGCATTGAGATCTTTATAATTTCCGTTAAAAATCGGAACGGTTTTTAAGATTAATTCAATATTAAAGTCTGACATGATTACTTTATTTTCTGTCAAATGTTGTAACAAAAGATTTTTAGTTTGGTTTAATAGTATGTGGAATTGTTCCTTCAATTGAAACGCTTCCAATTTGTTTAAAATTTCTGCTGTTTTATTAAAATGCAGTTCGTAACGATTTAAAAAGTCAAGTTTTATACTAATAGTTTGACATGTGTATTTCCTATTGCTGGATTTCTTAATGTTTTGTTTAATTTTTAAAACTTCGTTAAAAATTTCTTGTAACTCTTCCATAAAATTTTTTTTTTTTTTTTATATATTAACTTATATATTTTGTATTCTATTTCTTCTTTTCTGTACATATTTTTTAAAATATTTACTTATTTTCTAAAATATATATACTACAATAATTATAATGATTATTGTTACTGATATTGTTGTTGAATGTTGCCAGACTTCATATTTGGTTACTGCAGATCCTTAATTGTTCTCTATTGTTATTGATTCTTTGTTGTTGTTTTCAAACATAGCTATGTATTTGTAAATTTCCGTTATGTTTGGTATCATTCGTTGGGTGTTTATGTTTTGTTGTTTAGCGATTTCTTGTATTTTTGCTGTTCTTCTTTTATCCTTTGTAATAGTGTATTTTTAAGTTGCAGGTCTTAATTCCGCAATGCGCCTTCTTGTTAATATCTTCCTTCCACCTCTTGATCGTCGTTTTGGTATCTCTTCTTTAGGTGTTGCCTCTGGTTTCTTTGCTGTAGTCCTTGCTCTGTATTCTTCGATTGTTATGGGTTTTGGTCCAGCTTCCTTTGGTGTTGGTATGTATTTCGGCGGTTCTTCGTCAGTTGGGACTATTAGCTGAATTACAATGCAGCAGCAGCGTCAGTGATCAACTGTTTCGTATTTAACTGCCTGCAAATTACAATCTAGCAGTGGCAGCGTCAGCATCAAAAGCAGTGAATGTGGAATTTTTCTTAGTAGTTTAGCTATTTGCATGTTGCCTCCCTGAATATTTTCGGTTGTTTGTTTGGTAGCACTGCGGCAGTGGCAGTGAATTTAGAAATAGGGCTAACCTCGCAGTACTGCTTACTGCCGCTGCTGTTATGTAAGTTTCCCCATTGAACAACATTATTCCTAAAATAACAGCTGATCACTGCCACTGCCACTGACGCTGCCACTGCCGCATTGTAATTCAACACTATTACTTTTGGCACATAGCCTTGTTCCTTGTTAGTAGAGTGTAGCTGTATTAGGTCCACTACACGTTGGAAAACCTTGTTGAAATCGTTATCCATAGAAAAGGATCGTAGGTCAGGATAATAATACTTCAAAATTCGCAGGATAGGATCAGTTGAGAATGCAGGATCAATAGTCGCAGGATCGTAATTGCAGGATCGCCATGTGGTGTTTTAAGTTTGCAGCTCTATATTCTTTAATTTCTTTTGTTAATCAATTTTATATAAGTTTATTCGATGACTGGATCGAATGAAACTTTGGTGTTTTAGAGCGCACCACGCTGCTGTAGGGATGGCTAAGGATAGCCGAACTGTTTCGAGATTTAAAGAAAAACTAAGGCAGTGATGCCGCTTTAAGTTGTGATCTAAAAATCTAATTTTATTTAAAATTACTCCGGTTTATAAACAAAATTTAACAGTATTTTTCTTAAAAATATTCTACCACTATTTCCAATACTCCTCCTTTAATTCCAATTCTTAATTTGGTTTCCCGATATTTTTAAAACGTGACCAATCAAATTTTACTTGCTTCACTTGCATTCTTTCTTCCCCTCAAACGTTAATATTGAAATGTTTAGCCTTGACTTAAAAGAGTCAATGGCATAAGTTCAGTTTAATGCTTGTTGTTGTTACATTATGTTTTCTAGCAATAAGTATGTAACTTAATGCTCGCTGTCGCGTTCATGCTTATGCAGTATCTAGCGGATGAAGCGAAAGGGGATGACAAGTGAGACTCTTAGTTATTAATAACATAATTGTTTACTTTAAAATTTTGACTGAAAATTTTGGGGTTTTTATTTGGTGATAAATTATTGATTTAATTGTTTTAGTTGGTGGTCTAGATTTTTGTTTTGTGTTGCACAAAAGAAATAATGTAGCTAAAGAATGAAATGTTTTAGTTGGTGGTAATAGTGACTTTGAAGAGTACACTACAATGTAGATTAAGAGCAAGTAGATTAAGCTAGTCTTCTTCCGTAATCTAAACTGTTTACACTAGCTTAAAGAGATTAACTTTGACTTTTCGTTGTTTTGGTTTTTTTTTTTTGCCTTACAGATTCTGACTAAGTTTAAATAAGTAAACATATTTACAAACAAGTAAACAAACGAATAAAAGTAACATTTATTTTATTTATATAGTTATTCGATTAATAATAAATATTATTATGAATAATATAAAGTGTATGTGGCTGTTTCGCCGATTGGCTGGCTGAGTCAATGGCCTCTGCCCACAATTGACTGTGCTTTTTTTCTTGCCTGACCTATAATTTATAAAAAGTTATTAAATTATTTAATACGAAGTTTTTTAATTCCACAATACTGACGTTTTTCAGTAATTTTCAATAATTTATATAAAAATTTAATTGCTGCAGCCAAATTCATTAATAAAAAGCAATTGTTTGACATTTCCTTTTCTTACTTCGTTACAGTGTTGTAGTTTTTAAGGAATTATCGCGTCTCACAGAGTTACAAACCTTTTTTTAGGAGATTAGCAAGTAGATAAATATCGTTCTGAGGGGATTAGCTTTTGTATGGCTAATCTCGTCAAATTCAACAAGATTAGAGAGTTAATCTCCTCAAAAGGCTTAATCTCGATATGTAAGCGTACGATAATTTGATAACCAATATGTTAAACCACTTGGAACGTCGCATATGCCCACAGTGGATTAAGCTGAACATCTCAAATGAAGACCAAAGAAAATTGAAGCGGCAGTTCTATGAAAACTTTGGTATTCCTGGCATAATTGGGTGCATAGATGGCACTCACGTGAGGGTGATTCAACCACACGAGGACGGTTATGTATATTATAACCGAAAGGGATATTTTAGCATTAATCCAATGATTGTAAGATATATTAATGAAATTTTTCGATTTGCTAAAATTTAGTTTTCAGATTTGCGATTATAATTTAAGCATTCAAGCCGTTGACGCATGTCATCCGGGATCATGTCACGATTCCATTATTTGGAATTTGAGCAATGCCAGGAGGTATTTTTTGTCAAAATACCAAACGGGTGATCGCGGATCTCGGCTTTTAGCAGATGGTGGCTATGGTATAGAACAGTTCCTTCTGACACCTTTTTGTTGAGCGAACAAAAAATTTAATAACATAAACAAAACACATAAAAAAAAAAATAATGAGATAACATGAGTACATAAATTAAATTAATATAAATTCATTCTATGCTCAAGCTTCATTTCCTGTATTTCAATCTGTCGCCGCTTCAATTCATTTTAGTCTGATGAAACCCTTAATTTCTCTTAATTAAGAGCTTTGAGATCCTTCTTTATACCTGCTAAACTATCAGAGATTTCTTACAAACTTCGGCACATTCTTTTCATATCATTGCGATTCTCCTTACTAACTTCTAATAATCCCGATAGTTTCTCTTCTAATTTTGTATGGAAAACAGATTCCGCTGATATAAACTCTTAAACGGATCCCTACATAAAAGACACGTTAAAGGTATATTTATACAGCTGTGTTCAAAATAATAGTAGTGCTCTAAAATTCAGACATGCTTGAATAAATAATACTAGTCTAAAAATGTAGGATCCGGAAAATAGAATATAATTTCTATATGAGCTTACAACGCTGATTCCAAATCTGTACTCAATTTTTACCGTTCTGGTAGAATTTTCAAGATGCAGGGTGTTTTACACTTGTCTAGTTTAATGAATCCAAATCTAAACAACACACCTTAAGATAAAAAATTAATTAGCACGAAGAGCTGCTATGTTATCATCGCGGTCTGGAGGGTTTTCGGTGCAATCTTTGCATGTGAGAGAAAAACTACGATGATATGTGGAACCAGTGACCAGACTCCACATCCAAAGCTAAGCATTTGCTTTCCGACATTTTTGTTACATTCTTTGCAAATATAACATTTGGGAACCATTCAGACAGAAAAACTCGAATTATCTATATGTAGTAACAGCAGCAGCAGCAGCATACAGAGCACAACAGGCGAAGCAAAGAGCGCAGCAACAAAAACAGCAAACTTCAAAACCAGCAACAAAAATAGTAACGGCAACAGCAAGTGTTTTTGTAAGGGGGAACATGATATTGGCCGTTTTTTTAAATCGACTTTTTTTATAATTTTGTATTTTAGTAAAAAATTCCTACGGGTTCAAAAGTTACAGCCGGATTAGTGAGAGCGTAGTTTTAATTTTCGCACTTTTTTTTTCTTTGTTCACAACACAAACTTTGAACGCGTTTATCTGGAAACCATGTTTTTCGTACTGGTTGCGGCACTAGCGGGTTCATTTTTTGACGAAATTTGTTTTTTTTTTTTTTTTTAAACTTGATTCGCTATCAAATGACACGAGCTATTTTTAATTTTTTTCGATTTTTTTATGAATTTTTAAAGTCAATATTTTTTTCGAAAAACCACTTTCGAATTTGGAACATCATCAAAAATTGAAAAAAAGCTCCTGTCATACGATAACCAATTTTGTTAAGATTTAAGTAATTTTTTTCCAAATCGCACAATTTTTGCGACTCCCAGCGCTGCAACCACGAGGCCCTGTTTTTTTCTCTGCCGCCAGTTTGGAGCTCTATAAAACCATGTTGGAGTGAAAAATATATTTTTTGAATTTTTTTTTCTTGTAATTTGTTCAATTCTCTACAATAATAAATTTGGAAAAATTTTTGTTTTTGACTGAGTTATGAATTTTTAAAAAAAGGTCTGTTTTCTCTGCCATACACTCGTAATGTCCCTCCTTAATTCGTTATTTTTCTTTCTTTTTTTTTTTTTGTTTTTAAGTGAGGCAAAACTCTGTTTTGCAAAAAGATTTATGTGTTGTGAACTTATAAACTTTTTACATCCACAAAATCACAAATTCTTTGTTAACAATGTTTTAATAATTTCAGAATTGTTATACTTTTTTTGACTTCAGTTTAAGAAACTATTGAATGCTAAAAAAAATTTCACGTCTACTCCAACATAGCGTTGCCAGACAATTTTCGACAAGATTTTTGCCAGTTTAACGTGAAATGTATAATGTAATAATCTGGCAATAATGTTGACCAATACTCACGTTGGTATTGTTTGAGCAACGTAATCGTGGACAACGACGCAAGGAAAAAATACATATGCAAATTTTCTCCGATCTCGTCAGAAAACGAACGGAGCTTAAGACGAAGGCTTCGTTTAACCTAAAGATGCAAGAAAACAAGGTTATATAAAATTCCGAATATTTATTTACAATTCTCAAGTTATTTAAATTTGAACGCTGCTTCAATAGGTGATGCGACACTTATATAAAGATGGCGGTTAAGGAGGAGGACTTTTATAAAATCAAACGCGTCTGCGGCTTATAAGAATCAATAAGTGATTGATTAGCCGGCAAGGAGGTAGGCTCGGAAACTCAATCGCAATCGGCCAGTTCGGCGATGAATAAGAATCGACTCTCAAACTAGTTGATAAGTAAGTAAAACAACGTAAGCATCTTACGTTATTTTAATACGTTGTTTACTTGTAGGTTTAGGGTTGCAGCCTAAACACTAACCAATATTTCATCTTTCACAAATTAATTTCACAATTGTTTATTGATTGCGTATCCATTCGACATTGATTCGTTTATCTGACAAATATTCAGCAATGATGTTAGTGTTTTTGAAAGCAGCCCACAAGCATTTATACAAAAAACTCTAGGCGCAATGGTAACACAGCAACGGACACCAGCATGTCCAATACATGTAGTCATTAAGTGAGCTGGAGTTGATATGATAATTAGACAATTTTATCCTCTCAACTTGTTCTTAAAAACACATCACCCACATCACTTTAGCCTTGAAGAAACGTTTGGCACCAAAATGTTGCAAAAATATCGAAATCTTTCCTCGATTTTTTTTTATTTTATTTATTTATTTATTTCGATTGAGTCTATGAATCATAAATTCTTACAGACTAGAGGAGCACATTTTTAATAAATTAAATTCAATTGGCTTACAATGTTAAAAGAATAACAAATAAAATCAATTGACACAACTAGAAAATAAATTACAATAACAACACTTAGCTATAAAATAGAAAAAAGAAAGTTTTTAAACAATCTTTAGACACAGAAAAGTCAATACTTAACTTCGTGGACAAGTCATTATATAATATTAAGGCTCTTGTTATGGGCTCATTTAAGGCATAATTTGTACGATGTTGTTTATTAAAAAAGATTTTAAAATATCGCAACTGCCTAGACGGGATATTGAAATCAATTAATTGTAATAATAAAGGACTATCAATTTTACTAGATATAATATACAATATAATGAATAAATAAAAGTGAATGAAGTTTTCTTCGAGTTTCAAGAGATTTTATACCCATTAATAAGCAACGCACATAATATGGTGGGAGGTTCATAGTTGTATAGTGGTTTTAACATTGATCTAGTTGCGGATTTCTGAACACGTTCCAATCTTAGAGTATGAACAGCATAGACAGGATTCCAAATTATGGAAGCGTAGTCAAGCCTAGATCTGACAATAGAATTAAATAATACTTTAAGAGTGTGCAGGTCGCGAAAATCAGTACAGTTTCTACGAATAAAAGCAAGAAGTGAGTATGCTTTAGGTAACAGAAAATTTAAGTGCTCAATAAATAAAAACTTATTTTTAAAAAACCACACCCAAGTCTCGGATTAAATTCACTTTCTCTAGTAGGCTTCCGCCCAGAGAATACGTTGACTTTATGGGTAATAAAGATTTACTAAATGTAGCATGCGCACATTTACTGATATTAAGAGGAAGGCCATTGCGAACACTCCAATCCAAGACATTATTAAGATCGGATTGGAGTGAAGTGATATCATCAGGAGTAGATATTTTAGAGAAAAGCTTCAAATCATCGACAAAAAGCAGAAATTGTGAGTTACTGAAGCACTTATTAATATCATTGATAAATAGAATGAAGAGAAGAGGGCCAAGAACACTACCTTGTGGCCCATTTAGCTAGTTTTCTGATAAGCAGTAAATGAGGCACTTTGTCAAATGCCTTCGAGAAGTCAGTGTAAACCACATCTACTTGGCAGCCCAACTCAAATGATCTAAACCACGCCCAAGTCACAGCTGATCTACCCATCACAAAGCCATGTTGCTCTGTGCATATTTGGTGCTTGCGTAAGAAGTAAAGTTTATATTTTATTAAAGATTCAAAAATTTTTGAGACATTGGAAAGCTTTGAGATAGGGCGATAATTCGAAAAATCATCTTTGGCACCACTCTTAAAAATTGGTGTAATTGAAGCAATCTTCCAACAATCAATAAAATTGCCACTTAATAGTGAATAAGAAAATCAAACGGCTTAGAGAAAGCACAAGAACAATTTTTTAACAGAATAGAGGAAAAACCATCAACATCGGACTTAAAAGAGTATTTTAATAAAGATAGAGCTTTAGAAACTTCTGCATCATATAACGACAGAGAACTCAAGTCAATGAATTCAGTAACATCATCAAGATTGGCAGAATATACTGACAGAACATCATGTTCAAAATTAGATTTAACATAATCCGCAAATAGATCAACGGTCTCCGAAATTAAATGAGAACGTTTATTATAATAGAGCATTGAAGCGGATTTTCGATCCATCTTTTTTAGATTTAATAAAAAGCAAAATGAATTAGGATTGGAGATTATTTTAGTTTCAATGTTAAGAATGTACTGTTTATACAAAAATTTGTTCTAAAAGTTTAATTCTCTTACATAATGTGAGTGTTTAAGTTGATGATCTGAGTTATTAGTTACTTTAAATAAATTAAAAAATTTGTTCCGTAAATTTTTTAGTTTTTTTATGCCTGGAGTGTACCAGGGCAGCTTATACTTCTTTCGGGAAACTCGAGGTATATTATCATTGCAGATGTTATGGACTTTAGATTTAAATATGTCAAAGCACGTTGGGGTACTTTTTCCAAAAAACAGATTATCCCAATCACAATCATTCAAGAGAGACGAAATAGTATTAAAATTACAATGATTATAGTTAAAATAATAGTTATCTTGTACACAAGGCAGAAATTCATAAAACTCAAATTCAAGAATGAGAGGTAGATGATGAACAGTTACTGGTGAGAATGGAGATACGCATTCATATATATTTAATCTTATATTTCTTGAAACAAAAATTAAATCTAAGATCTTATTGATTTTATTCAAAAACTTGCGTTAACTTGCAACAGGTCAATACTCAGAAAACTGTCTATTAAATTGATTTCAAATGACTTATTTATATTCGATGGTATTTACTCACGATCAAGATGCAACCACACTATATTACTGAGATTCAAGTCACCTAAAACAACCAAGTGACTGTCCGCCATTAAAGAGGTATGTAGAGCGAGAACATTATCCACATGAGAGGTATTTATTTATTTATTTAAAGCATCGGAGCTGTTAGGTGGCACATAGGAGACACATACAAAAAAGATCCATTAGAACCTTCCATCGAAACACAAAGTTGATCCAGTAAAGAGTTAGCATTCCATAGATTATAAATATTTGGTCGAAGCTTATGTTTCACAGCGATAAGGACCCCGCCACCACGAGAGAGGCCAGTGTTATTCGCATCTCTATCTTTACGGAAAACTTGGTAGATATTAGTGTTAATAAATTCAGCATCATGGAAGTCTGAGTTTAACCACGTTTCAGTTAACACAATGATGTCACAATTACTATGCGATGTAGTGTTAAAGATAGAAGATCCTTTGGTTCTCATTCCAGACACATTTTGGAAATAGAGAAGGAGATTAGGCTTTGCATTAGATAGAACTTGACTTGGTACTAGTTCAACAGGTCTGTTATTCCCACACTTAGAAAATTTTTAAAAGGGTAGGATAAGAAGTAGGAACATTAGTTGCTTTTAGCACAGAGGTTTCATCATAAATTTTGTCATTGCTTCCAACGCACGCAGAACCATGACAGACAACTTCAGCATACGACAGATTCATTGCATCAACACTAGCAGCAACTTGAGTGGCAGGATCAGTATTAGAGCGTATAACAGTATTTGGATGTAGAGATGGAGAAAGCATCGCACTAAGCAGAACAGTAGCAGCAGAAGAGAGAGTAGCGTCATGAACAGATACGTCAGGAATAGAAGGCGGTACATTAGGGCTAGGTACGAGACCACTAGCATTAGCTTCAAGAACTTCAGCAGTTTGTTTAGCTTTAGACTTAGCTCTGGTTGGCTTTTTAGACAATTGCACGGATTCATCAGTACTTACCTTAGTGACGGAAATGGCATTGTCATACATCTTATTACAATGCCCGCATGTTCAGACACAATTTTTTGCAGACGCGCTACTTCTTCAACGATGCCAACCGACGATTTCATCACCTCTGCCAACATTGTAATCAGAGTGCTAGTTGAAACCTTGCGACAGTCTTTGCATAGCCATTGAAGTCCAACATTAGAGGAGCACCAATGTGTCACCAATTCTTGCAGACAGTCCAGCACATTTGGCGTGAAAGATCTTGGAGCAGCCAGCGTACGAAATGAAAACACCCACTGTGTCCCACTCTGACTTGCATAGATGCCAGTTTCGTGTGATAAATCACTTTTCGTGATTTTTTGAGGGCTGTGTGACAATGTGTGATTTCTGAAATGAAGCGAGTGATTTTTCACTCATGCGTGATTTTTTTAATCACTCACTTTACTGTTGAAGAGTGCGTTCAAGTAAATGCGAAAACACGTATATTAACGAACAAACCCAACACTGTAATTGAAATTTGTTAATGCAGGTATAAAGTTTAAACTTTCAAAAAGTTAAAATTAAGTTTATATTACAAATTCAGACAATTTAAACTAGTTCCACTGATATATAATAAATTGAATTACCAAAAATGTTCATATCTTCTTTATTTTGATCTAGTAAATAATAATTTAATAAATTTTTAACAATAAACTTTTACTAATATCACTAAATAACAGAAAATATTTACATTATTTGTAAAATTGTATGGCATTAATTGCTCTTGTATGCTGTAAAATTGGAATTGCTTCCGAGTGATTTTCTGTTCTGTGTGTGATTTTTGCGTGATTTTCTGTTCTGTGTGTGTGATTTTGCGTGATTTTTTTTCTATGTGCGTGGTTTTTTTTGCTGTGAGTGTCACACGAGTGATTTTTACATATATGTTGTGTGATTTAGTGATTTCGGGTGTGAATTTTGGTTGGCATCTATGCTGACTTGCAAATTTCACAAGCAGAACTCATTTTGCAACATAAAGTGAGGTTATGTTAGCAGACGAAACAAAGTTAATAAATTTAACCAAATCCAGATTGAAATCCAATCACTGTTATTTTTTTAAGCAAACACAATATAGCGTTAAGATTATTTAATGGATTAAATCATTAATTCAAAGCCATTTTGCAGATAATTTCAAAATGAGCAGCACGAGAAGTAAAAACAAGTGATTGCACGATAGCGTTGCCAGACTGACGATTTGAAGCAACATTTTTGGTTCAGCTTCTGCCACAATTGGTGTTAGTCTATAAACATGAGTCTCCCCTGCGTTTAAATTATTAATTAATTTAATTAATTCATTAATTCAAAGCAATTTGCAGATAATTTCAAAATGAGCAGCACGAGAAGTAAGAACAAGTGATTGCACGATAGCGTTGCCAGACTGACGATTTGAAGCAACATTTTGAGCAAAACCTAGTGGTTCAACTTCTGCCACAATTGGTGTTAATCTATGAACATGAGTCTCCCCTGCGTTTATATGAAATTTGTACGTGTTCCGTATAACAGCTAGATTTTAAAAGAAACAAAATAAATGAATCGTCAATGATAAACGGTAACTATTTTCAATTAATGTCATTTTTCATTCATTAACGTTTTCTTTCTTTATAGTTATTTTCTCAAATAAAAAATTAAATTCTGAACTCTGTAGTGGAATTCTGTAACACATTTCAGTAGATATTCGGTGTCGCAAAGTTCTGTTTGCGATAATTTTCGGAAAATGGTATTCAGTAAACACCTTTTCCGATTATGTCGGTGAAAGTATCGAAAAGTTTGTCGGAAACTTGCGACGAATATTTTGTTGAAAATAAGTGAACCGAATAAATTTGTACGCAACCTAATTTCGTCGCAAAGAACAAGTTAGTGAATACCGTTTTCGGTTATGACAACCGAGAATAGTCGCAAATTGCGATTCCGATCGGAAGTTGAGAACAAGTTACAGAATCCCACTACTGATGTTGAATCGTATTCGACGGAAAACGTCAAAAATTTTAAAATTTTAAGTTTTGAAATTTTCAATCTCTAATTCTTTTGAAATTTTTCAAAATTGTAACTAACCTTTATAGATTTTTCTATTTTGGGGTTGTATGGGAAGTAGTCATAGATCCGATTAAGCCCATATTCGATCTTGATCTTCGCTTTTAAAGAGGCTCAAATATCTAATTTCTTTACGATAGCATGAACATATCGCTCATTTGCCCGAATAACGTCATAACTAAAAAAACGCGATTTTTCCCGCTCGTCTTCAGCTTGCGTATGCTGTATGAAAGGCCGTTTATTTCATTTCTGAGTTTATAATCAACTAAAAATATGGCGGAAATTAACAATCGATCGAATAAAAAACCTTGATTTCTATTATGTTAATGTATTTTAAAATATTTAATTCCAACATTTTAAATTATTTTCCAGTTTTTAAATTGATTTCCAATAACCACCACATCGGCAATTAATCCAACGTTGACACCAAGCTTTCATAGCCGACGATTTGGCAACGTAGTTTGAATCGTTAACAAGTCCGCACCGAATGCATTCCTTTAATCGTTTTGAAGTTCTGCCCAAGAAAATATTACTAACTCCATCTTTTGTATTACTTGAGTACATCACTTTCTCTGATAATTCGCTATATTGCCCATAGGGATCAAAAGCTCTTGTAGATACAATCGGAATTGAATTTGAAGTCATTAAATTCACATTTAGCAAAGAAACCGGCTTAAAGAAGTTGCAATTAGGTATTAAAACCTGAGTCGAAAGAATCATACACTCATCAAGAAGTATTTCATCTGGTTCGATTGGATTTTGTAAATGTCTTGTAAGTAAACGGAAAATAACAGAAAGTACATCAATATTTTCCATAGATTTTGTATATATTGGAAGGCATTGTGAATTTAAGAGTCCCCATATTCGAATTATTGCTAATAATTCTCGAATACTATTAAGTGCCGCAGAATCTTTGCTTAACTCGTAGCACAATTTCTTACACTTGTTTTTTACAGAATCTTCAGATAGTTTATTTAAAATATTAAGTGTTAAATCAGCTACCCACTGAATTAGTTGTTGTAAGCTCTGCAATGTCATTGGCTCCACAGTGAAATCTTTAGCATCAAGATTAAACAACACTTTGTCAACATCAGGAAGTCCATCAGATAAAACAATTGATAAATTTTCAGCAGGACCCTTGTCGTGACAAGCTAAGTCAGATGGTCTTAATAAACTCTTGAATGCAATTGATATCGAATGCAACTCAATCAAATTGTCAAAATCGTTTTGTTTTGAATGCATCCGACATATATTGCTCTTTAATGTAAGAAAATTGGAGTAGTAATATTGTCGAATAAAAGGTGGTTGCCTCATAAAATTTTCCGTTAATTTTTCGATTAGAGAATCTATGCTACTTATTTGAAGAAGCAGTACATCAATTCCGTCCAAGCCAGAAACTATACAATATTCAAGAAATGATATCTGCATCGCAATTACTTCGTTCGGTTTCAAATCATTATAGCGGTTACATGCTTGAATCGCATATATATCACCAATACTATTTAGTAATATGAGCACGTGATTCATAATAGAAATATCTATAGCAATAAATGGTACAGATTTACAACTTTCTTCGAGATATTTAGTCAAATTTAATGTTCCAACCTTTTCCAAACCAGTTTCCATAATCTGAATTGTATTATCTTTCAAAAGCAAATAAACGAGCTGATTATCAACGATATTTTTAGTTAAACATATATCATTTAACTGAGAGGATAGCTGATATCTCGACACATTTTCCCAATTTTCAAATTGTAAAAACTCTATTTTATTCTTTTGTAAGAACTTATGAATGGGTTTATTGTTAGTGATTAAATTCCATTGTTCTATAAAACTACTGTTTTTATAATTATATGCTACAAAAAGCAGCTCCTCGTTGTCTAGCATAGCCCATTTGATATGAGTTATTTTAAAATTATTTTCTATCAAGCCACATATCCCACTTAAGAAAATGCTATGAAGCGATTCTCTGCTTACAAGGATTTTACCATCACTTTGATATTTAACACTTAATTTAAAGCAATATACCAATTTATCTTGGGAACAAGAAGTGGCGATTCTGAAACTACCATCAGAACAATATGAAATTGCAGAACATTCAATAAAATTTCGCACAAGTCCGAGGCTATGCGTTTCTACATTCAGTTCAACATTAATAGGATCAACTTTAAAATTTTGATTTCGTACAAAAAGACAGATATGTGGGATATAAAAAACAGCAACAAGACCCGATGATGTTAAAATTAAGCATCCCTCTGCAGAAACGTTACCAAATTTAAGGAATGACGGAGTAAACTTGACTCTTTCGTATTTTTCAGCATAAATTGGGCAATCTCGTTTGTTAGAATTTATATAAACTTTCTTTCCATTATGAAAAAATTTACAATCAACAACTATCTCATTTTGTAAATAAACGATGTACGAAGAGGTCCACGAATTCAGATCTTGGTTTTTACACTTCCAAAGCTTTATGTATCCTTTTTCTGCAATAACTAGCCATTCTCCACTATTGTTCCATTCCAACACCTGAACATATTTTTCTGTAGAATAAACCTTAAATTCGTTCCAAGGACTTAATAAATCGCAAACAAATATATCTGAACGAAGAGATATGTTACCCGCCGAAATTACTTCGGCGACAACGCAATACGCAATTATATTTTTTGAAGAAATTTTACATGTTGGCGACTCAGTAAAATGTGTACATTTTTTAAAATTATAATTTTTATTTACTTTACAAATAAGTTTCATTACTATTCGCTTGTTAATATTAAAAATATGGACACCAATGGATGCCAGATGCGTGCGATGAATCACATTTAATGATATTTAGAGCCCGAACAGAACCAAAGCGGATGACGGCTGGCGGATTCGCCGTTCAGCAGAATACATTAAAATGTATGCACTCGGTAAAAACAAATTCGCTGGGCGAATCCGCGACGGAAAAACGCCAGAATAGAATCTATTCTATGAGCCCGAACAGAACCAAAGCGGATGACGGCTGGCGGATTCGCCGTTCAGCAGAATACATTAAAATGTATGCACTCGGCAAAAACGAATTCGCTGGGCGAATCCGCGACGGAAAAACGCCAGAATAGAATCTATTCTATTTTTGTTATGGCGGCTGGCGGTCCTCTCTCTGAGAAACATAAATGTTGCCATACTTTTGCTAAGGATTGGCTGTGTTTAATGTAATTTTTTTAGCTTTTAGTATATTTTGACGTTTTGTTTTTTGTGTCTGTGTTATATTTATGTGAATTCGCAATAATATACGAAATAATTGTCTTCATAATGGATTTTGATGAACACTTAATTGAATAAGTCAAAATTTTTTTATATATGTTAATCATATTGTCCGTCTGTTGCACCCCTATCTATCAATTGTACCACAACCGTAACAAAAAGCAACTCTGTTCCGACAACCGCCAGCCGCTCTTGTTGTAGACGTGTTTCAGCTCAATTCGCCGAGAGAGGACCGCCAGCCGTCAGTCGCTTTGGTTCTGTTCGAGCACTAATGCGACGTGTTACAATCGTAGATGCCAACTTCCTGTGATAAATCACTTTTCGTGATTTTTTGACGGCCGTGTGATTTTTGAATTGAAGCGAGTGATTTTTCACTCATGCGTGATTTATTTAATCACTCACTTTATTGTTGAAGAGTGCGTTCAAGTAAATGCAAAAACACGAATATGAACGAACAAACACAACACTGCAATTGAAATTTGCTAACACAGGTAAAAAGTTTAAACTTTTAAAAGTTAATATTAAGTTTATATTGCAAATTCAGACAATTTAAATTAGGTCCACTGATACATTGTATATTGGAATTACCAAAAATTTTCATATATTAATTTTGATCAAGTAAACAAAATATTAATAAATTTTTAACAATTAACTTTTACTTATATAACAAACTAACAGAAAATACATTATTATTTGTAAAATTGTATGGCATTAAATGCTCTTTTATGCTGAAAAATTGGAATTGCTTTTGAGTGATTTTCTGTTCTGTGTATGATTTTTGCGTGATTATCTGTTCTGTGTGTGATTTTCCGTGATTTTGATACCCCCACGCGTACTGCGTAAGGGGTATATTAATTTTGTCACGAAGTGTGTAACGCCCAGAAGGAGGCGTGGTAGGTATAGAAAAGTATATATATTCTTGATCAGCATCACCACCCGAGTTGATTTGACCATGTCCGTCTGTCTGTCTGCCTGTCTGCCGACACGATTACAGCCGTAATTTTCAAGCTATCGTAATGAAACTACATATTAAAGTTTTTTTTAAAAAGCAAAGATCAAGTTCGAGAATGGGCTAAATCGGATGAAAACCACGCCCACCTCCCATACAACCTCAATAATGAAAACTCTATAAAGAGGCTAATATTTAAGCTACAATACTGAAATTCGGTATTTGTGTATTCTATGTCAAAACTAAGATGTCATAGAAAAATGGGCGTTATCCACCCACTAACACGCCCACCTCCCATAAAACCCCAGATTGAAAACTTTATAAAAAGGCACATCTTTAAGATTGTTTTACACTTACGAATCAGCCGTGGGGGTATTTTAACTTCGGCCAAGTCGCAGATATACCTTACTAGTTTTGAAGTGAAACTTCTTTGGCGGCGAATGAAATTTCAAGGTCTCTTATTCGTGACGCTAGGCTAACGTTTTGAATTCATATGAAAATTTTCAAAAAATTATCATCGCTAACGGGAATAAAAATCAGGCTCTCTATTGAGCATCCCATAAGAGTTACAAGTTCTGTCACTACGCCACATAGATATATGACAAATAAGCAAACAAAATGCTATTAATATTGAACGGGTTTTAGTCCGTGTCTTGCATTCCACAGACACACACCATGTCTCAAGAACGCGTTTTGATCCGTACTGTACTATTTGATTTTCATCCTACGAGTATGCACCTAAATTTTATTTCTTTATGCTTGGAATGCTGTACATTACGTAACAAAATATAACAACTGTGCATATTTTTTTTGTTGAATATCAAAACCTAGTCAGAGCTGTAAAAGAATGCATTCAATTTGATTGCTTCTACAAAATTTTGACTCAGTGATTTACGAAATAAGAATACCTTCAATGAATGCAAAATTGATCCATGAATAAAATTTTGAACTCACAATCAATTTTTAAAAATTGATTAATTATTCATTTCTATTATTCATTTGTCGTTATTCTGAATAATGCATTAATTTTGTTATTCAAATGAATGTCATTCATAAAGAATGCTATTCACAAAGAATGCAATTCACAAGGAATCGTTATTCATTTTGCAATCATGCATTCATTTTTTATTCATTATTAATTTTTTATTCATTATTCATTTTATATTCATTATTCATTTTTTATTCATTATTCATTTTTTATTCATGCCTGTGGTGTTAGTTTTGCAATCAAAGTAGTATATTTTTAGTTTGGTGCAACAGTGCAATTACCGGGGCCTTGGCCTAAATGTTTTATATTTTTAATTGAAGTAAAATTTCAGTTTTAAATTCGCAACTGGGTAGCTTCACGTGAATTGAGTGAAAGTAGTGTTCTCTCATGAATAAAAAATGAATAATGAATAAAAATTAATAATAATTAAAAAATGAATAAAAACTGAATAATAAATAAAAAATGAATAATGACTAAAAAATTAATAATGAATAAAAAATGAATGCATGAATGCAAAATGAATAACAATTCTTTGTGAATTGCATTCTTTATGAATACTTACTTACTTAGATGGCTCTTGCAACCGTTGGTCGGTTTTGGTCTCGTCTAAGAATTTTCGCCAGCCTCTTTTGTCGTGCGCTTGCTGGCGCCAGTTGGAAACTCCAAGCGTTGTCAGGTTATCCAATGCCTGGTCTTTCCAACGGAGATGCGGTCTTCCTCGTCTGCGTTGGCCACCGCTGGGTACCGAATCCAATCTTTTTTTCGCTGGAGCTTCGTCGTTCATTCTCTCGACATGACCTAGCCAGCGGAGCCGCTCTATTTAAATACGCTTGACTATATCGATGTCGGCATATAGCTCATACAGCTCGTGGTTCCATCGTATTCGGTACTCGCCATTGACGCAGATTGGACCATAGATCTTGCGAAGGATTTTTCTCTCGAACGCTCCCAAAGTCCTTTCCTCAGAGCTGCTTCATCAGATTCTTTATGAATAGCATTCATTTTAATAACAAAATGAATGCATTATTCAGAATAAAGAAAAATTAATAATCGAAATGAATAATAAATCAATTTTCTGAAATTGAATGTGAATTGAAAATTGTATTCATGGATCAATTTTGTTTTCATTGAATAACATTCTTTTGTCCTTATTCACTTGTAAATACTTAGAATTCTGAATATGAATGCAAATTTTACAGCTCTGATCCTAGCTTAAAGTTTAATTTGAAAGAGCATATCATAACGTTGATTATTATCAAAAACTTGAAAGGTGGTTGACAAGTGTAGAAAGTGAAATAATTAAGACTGCCGAATCGTTTTTGTCATGCCAAAATATGACCCGAAGCTAAAAAAAGTACCTTAAACAGGAGCAGAGCTCTTAAGAATGCACAGCTCACGAAAGTGCTTTTAAATTTTCGACTGATTCTTTAGAAATTAAAAGCTAACTGTTATTTTTTGTCTTGTATTTTTTTCGGGGAAAAATAAAGGTTACTTTTAACTTTTATTTTATCGGTCAAAAGTAACAATTATTTTGTGACTTTTAGTTTTTCGGTCAAATAAATTATGCAATTTTTGTTTTTTAAAAGGCCGCTTGAGAGATGTTGACACATCTGCAAAATGTTTCACCGATAAGATGAAAATAATATATCAATACTTTTTTAGTCGGTAGTATGACATTTGAAAAAATACAAATTGCCTGATATTTTTGACCGAAAAAATAAACGGAGAAAAAACTGTTATTTTTGACCGATAAGATAAAAGTCAAAAGTAACTGTTATTTTTGCCTAACCCCCTAGCCACACGTGCCAGTAACAGTTCGAAAAATTCAATACATTCTCACTTTTTCACTAATACACTCACACTTTGACATCGACAGCCAGCACTGGCAGTCCACTGGCAACAACATTTACAGAGACAGTGAATTTTGACAACCGCAGACAGTGGAATCAAAATAGGAAAAACAGTGTTGCGTTTTCTCCCTATACTATTCCAACTTGAAGTATGTATTTTTTTTTCATGCCTTGTAGTGAAATAAACATGTAATTATTTTAATTACCATTGTTTAACACATAAAATATGATATGAAAAAGTTTTTTTTTGAAAATATTTTAATAAATATATTGTAAATATTTGAAATCAACATAGCTTTTTCCCCATTTAAGTTTTGTGCTGTTTTGGAATTAAAGGCAAAAAAAAAATAAAAGTAAACAAAAGAGTAAAATTATCGCATTGTTGCTGGAACCTTTGACTTTTGCAAATGAACTTTCACTACCACGTGTGGCCGTAGCGTAATTTGTTGCTTATTTCGAAACATTTTCGAAATTAATACATATTTTCCACTGGCAAGACGTTACTTTCACGTGTGGCTGCAGGGTAAAAACTATAAGGCACAAAACAACTTTTATTTATGTCGGAAAAAATAAAAGTTAAAAGATAAGAGTTGTGGCGTATTTGCCCTTGTATTGTGTAACTTTGATAAATTTGATATTTGAAGTAAAATTACAAAAATAAAATGTACAATGTTCAAAATACAACCCTGTAGCAGAAATACAGTGGCGAAGTCCTATTGTATTCTTTGTAAATTTCGTTGTATATTTGATCAACTGATCACAAAAGCTTTTTGACTCAGCGTGGATGAAGGTACTGGCTGGGTTGTGTGTTTATTTAATAAAAGTTCATTTAATTCAGTGCTTCTTTTGAATTCTTTTATTTTCTCGTACTGCTAAATGATGAACATCCCAGACTTAAGTAAAGGTTTGTTCACAATGCGTTGTAAATATTATAAACGAAGAAAATCAATTGTAGTCTGTATAGAAAATGATTAAAAGATTTAAATTAGTTTAAGTTTTTAGGTTTTATTTCTTTAATTTTATATACGACTGAACGCAATGATACAGTTTTTCGAATGATGCTGCTCCTCGAACATTTGCTTCTTTTTCATCTAGTGTATGTGTGTGTGTATAGCGCAAATAAGTTTGCCGTTGACAAAAAGATGTAAATAGGTATACATACTAGTTGCCGCAATGTTAATACAGGGTCAGTGCTTACAGCTCGGCTAATCTGACATCGTGATCGCCCTCGATCACCGGTTCAATTTCCAAGTGTATCAATTGTTCATCGCTCGACTCGTTATTGGTGAAGTCACGAAGGTCTCTGATCACGGGTTCAATTTCAAGATGTATCAACTGCTCCTCATCATTCTGATCGTCATTGGTAATTAATGTGTTGCTTTCGCTATCCGACCCAGCCAGCCCCTGGACCTCTCGTACTTCCTGCCATTTCCGTAGTTTGTTAGCTTCGACGACTCCATCATAAGGAAGTTTTGTTAGCTGGCAGTTCTCAACATCCCGAATAACATACCGGTCGTTTCCTAACACCTTATGGATAATATAAGGGCTTCTGTATTTAGGAATAAATTTCTTATTAGTTCCAATGGTTGTGTCAACATTGCGGAAGGCAACATAGTCTCCAGTATGATATGTTTTAGTAGGCTTGCTGCGAGAAAGACAATAGTTAGTATTATATTCTTGAGAGAGTTTGATAGCATTCAATGCTGTATGTCTGAGTTGCGTCAGATCTCGATCCGCACTGTCCAACTGTTTGTCATGTAAATATTCTGTCAGTTCTGTCAACAGTAATTTACTTAGCGTCTGCTTAGTCGAACTATGTACTGAATTATTAATGGCAAATTCAACCTGTGGCAGCAGATCTGACCAGTCGGAATGGTTAATTGGTTCTGTCATTTTTCCAAGCAAAGCTTTAATAACACTATTAACTCTTTCTACCTGCCCGTTTGCCTGCGGTGAGGCAACTGCCACTTTTACTCAATGCTCAATATTTTTGTTCAATAAATAATCGCTGAATTCCATTGACGAGAAGCTGGTTCCGCGGTCAGAAATTATTCTTCTTGGTCTACTTTAGAACCGAAAATATTTATCCAAGGCAGCGGTTACTTCTCGTGTGCTTGTTGAATTAACTGGAAAAAGTTTGACGAATTTGGTAAAAGCGTCTACAACAACAAGTATATGTTTCCGCTTGGACGTAAGAGACGGCAGAGGGCCGAAGTGGTCGATGTGCAGAGTATCGAAGGGCATCGGTTTCTTCGGTATTGCGTAAAGGTTGCGTTCTGAGGTTCTTACAGGTGCTGCATATATTATACATTTGAGGCAGTTTCGTATGAAACGTTCGACTTTTCCCTTCAGGTTTGGAAACCAGTAATTCATGCGTAGCTGATCACAACATTTATCAACACTTTGATGTCCAATAGATTCGTGTATTTGTCTAATCACGTTTTCTTCCATTTCGCCAGGTACATACAACAGATTCTGCCCATATTTTCCTTTACGATACAATAAACCACCGCTTAATTCGTATTCACTAAGTTCTTCTGTTTGCAATTTATTTTTTAAATCCATAATATTTTGGTCTCGGTTCTGCGCAACTTGCAATTGAAAATCAACGTTACTTGTGTCGATCAATGCGACTGTCCGGCATCCACTAAGTGCATCAACATGACCCATAGAGATTCCACCGCGATGTTGAATTGTGTAATCATAATTTTCTAGCTCAAGCGCCCATCTTGCTATACGAGGGTTAATTTGCTTCTTTTCCAGTGTCATGGTCAATGAGCTGCAGTCAGTCACTATTTTAAATGGCATACTCAGGTATACTCGGAAGCGCCTTAGTGCATATATTATTGCCAATGTCTCCAACTCAAAGCTGTCGTAGCGGGACTCAGCAGCAGTTGTTGTTTTTGAAAAGTAAGCCACTGGATGAAACTTATTATCTTCTTGCTTTTGCATTAGTGCCGCTCCAAACCCATGTGCGCTGGCGTCACAGTGAAGTTCTGTTTCTTTCTTAGGGTTATAAATTGCCAAAATTGATGCATGCAAAAGTTTCTGTTTAAGAGTGTTAAACGCAATATAGCAATTTTGATCAAAGTCATATTTGGCGTCTTTGCGCAACAGGTTTTGCAGAGGTTTGGCAACTCTTGAAAAATCAGGGACGAATCGACGAAAGTATGAAAAAAGTCCCAAGCATGACTGGAGCTCCGTTGCATTGGTTGGCACGGGGCATTTCTTAATGGCCATTATATGATTCTGACTAAGACTTATTCCCTCGGCAGACACAGCATACCCGAAATATTCGATTTCATAATATCCAAACTTACATTTACTGAGGTTCAACTTCAACGCATACTTTGTGAGGCGGGAAAGGACTTCTTTTAATAGCGTAATGTGTGATTCGAAGTTAGTTGTGGCTAAGAGTATATCATCCATGTAAACAACGATGCGCCTTTCGTTAATTAAATCACGGAAAATCGAGTTGACAAACCCTTGGAATACAGCAGGAGCATTCTTTAATCCGAAGGGCATCCGTGTAAACTCATATTGACCCATGGGTGTAACAAATGAAGTGTACTTTATTGAACTCTCAGCAACTTTCACTTGGTGGAAACCGCTTTTAAGATCCAGTAGAGAAAATAACTGCAGGTGGTGACCGTGGCATGCAGGTTAAGTGTGTGGCTTAGCATGCTCGGAGCCCGGGTTCGATACCCAGCCGCGGCGAAAAGTTTTTTCAATAAAAATTTTTCTGATCGGTCACCACCTCTCTGCAGACAATGGCAAACCTCAGAGAGTAAATAATGCCATGTAAAGCTTCTTGAGAACATGAGCCGTTCGGAGTCGGCATAAAACATGTAGATCCAGTTCTCGGTCAATTGTGTGCAAACATTTAATAACACACACAACACAATTGATCATAAGAAGCTCGGTCAAAGTCCTTTCAAGGGCTGAAATGGCCAATTTGTTTTTGTTTTTTTTTAGAGAAAATAACTGTTTGCCTTCTAAGTATTCTATGCAGTCTTCAATAAGTGGTAACGGATAGTTGTCCCTTACTGTTAATTTATTTAACCCCCGATAGTCTATGCACATGCGCGTTTTTCCATTTTTACGCTTGACCAGAACTATTGCTGAAGCATAAGGTGAGCAGCTAGACCTTATAATATTATCTCTTAATAAGTCATCAATTATTTCTTGTACATCTTGCTTTTCACGATATGATAGTCGCCGCGGGGAGCAATGAAATGGTATTTCTGAAGTTAGTTGTATATTCATTTCATAAACATATGGCTCCTCTTTTATACCAGTGGGTCGTAAATAACATTCTTCAACCACGCTGTTCAGCAAAAGTGTATCGGATGGTGTTAGTTTATCATTAATATTAGCAGTCGGTTCAGTCGGTTCGTACTCTAAAGAATCTATACCAAAAACTTGTCTTAACTCGCTTAAATTTTCGCCCAGAGCAGAGGTGTTACCATAAGTAGCAGCAGTGGACCAATTGTCATAATGCATTGGATCAATAAAAGAGAGTGGTTTGTTCGGCGGTTTGTCAGCAGCAGATGATGGTAACAGGGGGGGCAGAGGCGAAATGGCTGGTCTCAACAAGTCGAATTTATACATAGTAGGATTTCGGAATATTGAATCAAAAGCATCAGGATATTTCTTACGAGCCATAGTAGCTACCTTTTTATTAATTTCAAGTAATTTTCCTTTAGTGTAATTAAGCAAACTTCGGGTTAAACAAATGTTAAATTTTTTTAAAAAATCTCGACCAAGAACTAGTGGTAAATTCATGGTTTTATCCGGTACAATTATTAATGATAATTCCCTTGACTGGTTTCGGAAGTTCACAAAGCATTCGATTCTTCCAATGGATTTTAATTGTGGTCCACTCATGCCTTTATATGGTAGTATAGTTTCAATGACATCGGTGACAGCTGATGGTACGAGGGATTGTTGAACGAAGCTAACCGGACTACCGGTGTTGAAAAGTGAGAAAATATTCTTTAACCAAATGCCCTGATTCAATATTCCGCGGAAAGCAACACTTACCAAGTTAAATTCATTGAACTGTTCGTTAATTTCCTGCTGGGCATCTTTTGAAGTCATTACAGCTCCAGCGTGATTCACGGTGACCTTCGTTGGAAAGAATTTTGGGTTGGGACAGGATCGATGGTTGTGTCCCAGCTTCCAGCAGCGGAAACATGAGCCGTCAGGGCGTTTCTGATAAGGGCAGCTACTTTGAAAGTGTCCGATTTTTGAGCAGTTGAAGCACCGTATTTGTTCGTCAGCGCCAGGCATGGAGGCAGCAGTTGATGTTGGCGTATTTGTGCGGCGGTTTCCAGTGGCAGAAATGTCAGCAGGCGTAGATAGCAAAGGTCTATTGCGAAGAGGTGCAGCAAGATTACCAGAAGATACTGTTTTGAGTTTAAGGTCAGTGTATTGGTAGCATTGGCACTTTTATGGGTTCCATGCAACATTTGGACCAAAATGGATGATTCTATGGCCAATCGATTGCAGTGGGATTATTTGAGGACACAGACGGGTCATTGGCACTTTTATGGGTTCCATGCAAAAAATTTGGACAAAATTGGAACTTGGTGACTTTTTCGATAAAAATCATAAACGGTACGGTCCCTGGATATAAATATTGAATAAACAGAATATTATTCCATTTTGTGTTGATTGATTTTCTTTTCAGATACTTTCTCTCTCTATTTCAAACTAAAATCTCTCTTATTTTTTACTGTTTAAGAAGTTTCACTTCTGCCACATGTACGTTGCTACACGCGAGTTTTTTTTCAATGTGCGTGATTTTTTTGTTGTGAGTGTCACTCGAGTGATTTTTATATACATGTTATGTGATTTCGTGTGTGAATTTTGGTAAAATCTCTCTTATTTTTTACTGTTTAAGAAGTTTCACTTCTCCACATGTACGTTGCTACACGCGAGTTTTTTTTTCAATGTGCGTGATTTTTTTGTTGTGAGTGTCACTCGAGTGATTTTTATATACATGTTATGTGATTTCGTGTGTGAATTTTGGTTGGCATCTATGCTTACAATTAGCCTGTTAACAGTTTGAATACGCAGGTCTGTTATATATACGATTTGTTATTTTTACGCAAACTTACGCAAGCGTATTTTAATTTATTGTTGTTTTGCATGTAAACGCAAATACGCACACACGCGTAAATAAAAGTAGCCCTTGGACGTGTTTTTTGAGCCTCATATTTTTAAGCCGTCTACAGTTGCCAACTTCGTGTTGAATGTTCTGTCAGATAAAAAAAAACAGTGGTGCTACTGCGTTTAGGCAAAATATCACTAATTTTGTTTAAATTATAAATATATATTTTTTTTATTATATTGAATGTGTCAGGGCCACTTTAGGCGTGAATACCCATGGTAAGTTAGTTAATACCAACGCCATCTAGCGTGGACCACGCTATCATCGTCAATCTGGTATGGCAATTTCGTGTCTGGGTTGTAAAAAATGGATACACACCGGATACTTTGGAAAGATCGTCAAAAACAATATGGCAAAAATGTGCTTGGTTCCGCATCAGCCAATTGGAATTGACTTTCTATTCCAAAGTATCCCGGATGTGGCACGAGCGTGGGCCATGTTCGGATGATTTGGTGACGTGTCAACCCACGGTAGCAAAAAAATGACATATCACATACCATCGAGTACGTTCAGACTGCCGATAAATGGCGACTGTGCAACCCTGGGCGAATGCGACCCACAAGTGGTACCACCGACGCTACGCACACAGACAGAGATGAAAGAAAAAGAAGAAGAACTGAACGGCACGACGTGAAAAAATTAAAGAACGTGTCGTCAATTAAGTTGCCGGTCTTGAGGAGAAGTGAACGCGTTGTTAAATTTATATATATCTGTATATATTAAAGCATTTTGTAACTAAAACATTTAAATAAATAAATAATAAAACTAGCTCTACGGAGTGCAAACGATAAAATAAGCTTAAAACGTGCCAAGACAACACAAAGAGAGAGACAGAGAGAAAATTCCAAAATACACAAAATTCCTGAATTATATTAAAAAAATAATTAAGAGATAAACCATTCGAACCTCATAGAATTTACTATACGTCACTTCGTTGCTTACAACTGCTCGTTAAACAGAGAGAAAATCTTGCATATCCAATAGCAAAACATACACACACTCCAAATAAAAACCATACTGCTTAGTAACGACGACATACAGAACTTTAGCAAGCTCATCTACGATCCAAAGACAGCACAGCAACTAGCAGTTGACGCAAGTCAAGCGGCTAGCTGCAATTTGATGGATCTGCAATACTATCTAAAGCATCCAAAACAACTATCCGGCAGCAACAGCAGCGACCACGCAAGTGCAACACATTACCATCAACCATAGCAACAGCAACACCAATCATCACAGCCAAAAGGAGCAGCAACAGCATGTGCAACGTCAGCAATAAATGTCAGCAAATCACCGACCATGGACATGGCCAATAATCTAAATATTTCGGATTGGTAGCAAGAAATGACTGAGGCAATACACGAGCTGGAACTAGGAAAATGTTCGGATCCAACACCGTCTAAAACAAGTTCAAAAATAGCACAGAAGTCCTTGACTCTACCTCTAAATGGTATATCAGGTCCTGCTTTAGATGTGCCAGATAAAAGCGAATATTCTGGAATGGTTAAAACAAAATCATTTCAAAAAAAATCAGGAACCTATTCAAACACCTAAAAGCGATGTTTCTTCTTCGGAGCACAATAAAGTTGGACAGTCGGTATTTTACGATTGGATTGATGCAAGCCCCATCGGAGGGGTGGAAAAGTAGGATGATATGAAAAATTTAAAAAAAAAAAATATAAGCATAAAAAGATGTGAAAAGACTATAAAAAAAAAAAAAAAAAAAAAAACATACGCAAAATAATAGAAAAAGAAAAAGGAAAAATTAAAGCGGAACTGGAGAAAACAACAACCAAAACCAAACCAAAAAGATAAAGTGAGCAAAAAAAAAGTGCATCACAAAAGAAAGAAAAACAAAACCAAGCAAAAGTGAAAATAATACAAAAAAAAAAAATGAGCAACAAATGTGCATCACAAAAGAAAAAAAATAAAACAAAGCAAAAGTGAAAATAATAAAAACAAAAAACAATGAGCAACAAAGTGCACCACAAAAGAAAAAAATAAGCGAACGCAAAACAATGGTTGAAACAGAAAAAAATGTAACTAAACATCGAAGCAAAATAAATACAAAAAAAAAAAATATAGAACCACAACCACAACGATAAAATCCCCAACAATAACTACACCAATCAAGACTAAAGCAAAAAAAAAAAGTGATCCACAAGAGAAAATAACAATCGAAACAAAACAAAAGGTTTTAAATGAACAAATTAAGTGTACCATAAAAGGAAACAAAACTCAAAACAAAATTAAACATTTAAAATAAACCAGAAAAGTGAAGAAAACAAAAGAGAAACAAAAGGTAAAACGAAAACTGATAGTGAACAACATAAATAAAAATCGAAAATCGATTAAATTTTAAATGAAAACAAAAATAGAAATAAACAAAAGAAAAAACCAAGAAAATTTTAATGACAAAAAAAAAAGGTGAAACAAAGAAATAAGAAAAGACTAAGAAAATTTGAATAACAAAGAAAAAATAGTGAAACAATGAAATAAAAGGAATAAGAAAATTAGAATGACAACAACAAAAATAGAAAAGGTGAAACAGTAGAACCGATAAAAAAAAAAATATAATAAGAAAAAAATAGAAGAGAATAACATTAAACAAACGAAAACAAAAGAAAAGGAAAAAGTAAACTAAAAAGTGAAAAAAAAAAAAAATATAAAACTACATCTAAAAACAATAACAACAACTACAACAAAAATAGAAACAATTACAACAACAAAAATAGTAACAACTACAACAACAAAAATATAAACAATTACCACAACAAAAAAAAAAAGAAACAATTACAACAACAAAAATAGAAACAACTACAACAAAAAAAAGAAACATCATAAGCAACAACAAAAGCGACTACAAAAAAAAAAAGCAACAATAACCACAACAACGATAACTACAACAACAGCAACAATCACTACACCAATAACAACAACATTCAGCAACAAGGTGGATCATAACTAAGGTTTTGTTTATAATTTAAGGACATTATCACTAAGTATGAAATAGTAGTTAAAAACTAAATTAAATGAGATGAAATTAAGGAGAAACAAATTATGAACATTTGAATAAGGGTGAACTTCATCAGAGTTTGGTTAAGTTAACTTAATGATAATATTAAACAAATAGCGCAAAACTATGTAAGTGTTTAACTGAGTATAAAGCAATACAAAAACAAACGAAGTCCGAAAATACGTAATATTGACATGGACATTTTGAATTGCTTCATTTTGTTTTAGGTGTCCATTTACACATAAAAAATATAAATCAATTATGCTTGCACCCATTTTATTTTTAAATATGTCTAAAATCTATTATTAACTTTATTTTCTGCTTTAATGTTTAATAAAAACTTACTCATTAAAATAATAATTTTAACAACAAGTATATACCTAAGAATATAAAATTTTTTTCTCTTTGTAGTTAAAATTTATTTGAATCCTTGCCGTTATAAGGTTAACATAAATAGTTACAGACATTATGATTTTTCAATCGACATGTAATATTTTTTTAGCTGCATTTGAATATTTAAAAAAAAAACACAACAATTAAAATAAAATCCAAATAAAATCTAAAACTAAAAATCTGAACTTGAAATCAATAAATAAAATAGAATTTAAAAATTACAATAAAATAACTTAGATTACGTAATTGATAATATATAAAACTAAAGTACTAACAAAAATCAACTATTAAAATAAAATTCAAACTCCTATAAAATAATAAAAACAAAAAAAAATGTTAAGAACAGATAAAATATAAAACTAAATTACTAACTTGAAATCAATAAATTAAAATAGAATTTAAACTACACTTAGATAAACTAAAATTCCACACTGGATAAAATCTAAAACTAAAGTACTAAAATAATAAAAATAAAAAGAAAAAACTTTTGAATTAAGCAAAAAAAATTTGAATTAAGGAAACTAAAGATTAATTTAAAAAGATAATATTAAGAGTCTAAAACTGAAAATTTGTACTTAACCATTTGGAACACTTATGTTAAAATAGAATTCTTATCCAATCTAAATTTAAAGGAATCACCATTTATGATATAATACTAGCTAGAATTTTCAAGAAAACATTTCAGTTTAATATATAACACGTAGCTCTTAAGCTACATCTTAGCGCTAAGATTTAAAAGAGACATAAAAAAGAACTAGAAATGTTAATTAAGACATTAAATTAACTTTAAGAGGAAACTTTGAACCTAATATATAAACTAAATTTGATATGGATTGGTAAATAAGATCACCCTAAACTTTTAAAATCACACCTGGATTAGGTCTAGGTATTGGTGGTTAACTAAGTTATCGAATTAAACTTTTAATGTAAAATGTTGAGATAAATTTAATACAACATCTGTACACTAGGCTTAACTAAAGCGAATAAAATGTACTTCCGCGACTGCATTAGAAGTATTTAAATTTTGTTTTATTACACCCGATGTTGGCTTATTAGTTACAGAGTGAGGAGGCGTAAACAGAGGGAGTTGGCGTAAGTATGAGTTTTTTGGGGTGGCCTAAAAATATTCAGGCAAGCTGGTCACCATGGTTGGCATTCAGCCAAAAGGGGAGGGTAGCCAGGTCGATGCAATGCCATCGAGACATCGACCACCATAGAGGCCAGTGATGGTTCCGATAGGGGAACAATTTACTTTGGGGTTCCGGTTCCGGTGTGGTCTGTCGCGTTTTCGTTTCGTTTTTTTTTAATGTCAAGTCTGGTACGACTTTTTATTCGTGTCAAGCCCTACTGTCAGTCGAGTCTGGCAAGAACACCACCCCATATCCGGCGAGCCTTAGCCGCGCATACGCCAGCGTACCAGCAAGGCCAGAACGAATGACAGGGTGTGTACTTCATAGCATTGGTGTACACGCACATGTAGGTGCTCATGACAGAATTGGCGCCCAACGTGGGGCCCGAAAAGGTCTGAATGTTTTGGTCTTTTAGATTTTGTCAATGTTTGACCCGATTAGGTCCTCGAAGTTTTAAAAAAAAAAAGAAGTTTTTTTTAAGCATGCAGGAGCATCTTTTTAGGGCCTTAGGAAGATGACGGGATTAATGACCCCGCGAACTCTAGTGAATCCAACACGTGTCTGATCCACAGTGGGCGGCGTGTTGGTCAGCGTCTGTACCCAGATTGGGCGGCTGTATTTTCTCACCGAATGGTGAAACCAAATATGACTGAGGCTACTCAGCGTAAAAGCTAATGCTAGATTTTTTTGGCGTGGTCAAGTATAAAACATACAATATTTTTTTTTTTCGTTTTCATTTTGGAATTTACCAACTCAAGGAGGCCATGGAAGTTTTAAAGACGCGTAAGTCCTGTAGCGATAAGGTCTGTGAACCACGACTACTGTTGCGACGTGTTCTTTAAATGGAAATGTACCTTTCGGGAGGTAGATTGGCTTTTGAATCAGCTGACTCAGAAGATACGTTAGTCCTGCAGCGCTAAGGTCTAAGAACCACGACTGTTGTTGCGACGTATCTATTGGGTCGAGTCTGAAATCAAAGGCGTTGTCGTGCATTGAATATTTTCCAAAGATGATGCGTAAGTCCTGCAGCGCTAAGGTCTCAGAACCACGACTGTAGTTGCGACGAGTGTTTGAAGATTACCAGAGTACACATACATTTTTTTTATTTACAGTTTCAAAAAAAAAACACCATTAGTTTTTTTTTGATTGCAGGGGCATTCTGTTAGGGCCTTAGAAGGATGACGGGACTAACGACCCCGTGTACCCTAGTGAATCCTACACGGGTCTGATCCACAGTGGGCGGCGTGTTGGTCAGCGTCTGTTCCCAGATTGGGCGGCTGTTTTACCTCGCCACCTGGTGAACCCAAAGTATGACTGAGAGGGCTCAGCATACTATTCAAGTAAAATTTTTTTTGTAAAGAACACTCCGTTTCGTGGAGAACACCGGATGCCAGACCGGGAGATATTGGGTGGTCGTCCGGGTGTCGCATAGCCGCTCCGATTCGGAGGAGACGACGTCGCCACACTGAATGGTGAACCTTAGTATGACTGAGAGGGCTCAGCATACTATCTATGTCAGAATATTATCTTGTCGTTTTTGTTTTGTGTAACACTTTGTTTCGTAGAGATCACCGAGCGCCAAACCGGTAGATAATAGGTGTCGTTCGGGTGCCGCATAGCCGCTCCGATCCAAAGGAAAAAGACCTCACCAGAGAGTGAACTTTAAGTATGACTGAGACGGCTCAGCATATGAAAAATATAATAATTGTTTTGATTTTTTGAATTACACTCCGTACCGTGTAAGAGCCACCGAACACCAAGACAGAAAATAACACGAGTAGTCGTTCGGGTAACGAAAAGGGTGCTCCGATGCGGAGGAGATTCTCCTGAAACGTCGACATTTTAGTAATAATTATTTTGATTTTTGTAGAACACTCCGCCTCGTTCAAAAGAGCAAACATATTATCTAACAACGATCTAACCATGCCAGAGATGACTCAGCAGTTAGTGAAAAAGGTTTATGTTTTCGAAAAAAGCTCCGAGTCGGAGGAAAAATCGCTGGTCTCTTGAAATTTTTTTGCATTTTTTTTCTTACGCCACTCTCAATGTTTTACGCCACCAGTTAAAATTCTGAAGTTATGTATTTTTTTTTGTGAAAATTATCCACCTTATCTAACCTTATTTTATAATTTCTTATACTTTTTATTTTGCATATATTTTTGATTAACAAATTGAAATATGTTTTTTTAAAAAAATTTTTGTACGAATCATCAAACCTGCTCTTATTCTATACTTTTAATTATCGAACCTTATCTTAAATTATTTTATATTTTCATATAGTTTTTATTTTGATTACATTTTTGATTTACAATATGAAATATTTTTTTTTGGAAAACTTGTAAGAACTATCAAAACTTATTCTATCTCATTCTAGATTTTTGGTATTTTTTTTATGCACTTAGGAGTTACCATTCATATTATAATAATTATTCTACCGATATTTTTTTATTGCCAATTCAATTTGATAATACAACACCATTGAAAGCAATATTTTGAAGACATGAAGCTGAAGGAGTTCGGAAATTTTCGTTTTTGGATTGGATTACATACAGATGGTATATCTGGAAATGTCAAGATCAAATAGCGTAATTGTTGAAAAGAGGTGACACCTGTTCCCATTTATCTCTCAAGCAGAGAGGCTTTTCGAGATCAACTGGGTTTGTCAGGGCCACTTTAGGCGTGAATACCCATGGTAAGTTAGTTAATACCAACGCCATCTAGCGTGGACCACGCTATCATCGTCAATCTGGTATGGCAATTTCGTGTCTGGGTTGTAAAAAATGGATACACACCGGATACTTTGGAAAGATCGTCAAAAACAATATGGCAAAAATGTGCTTGGTTCCGCATCAGCCAATTGGAATTGACTTTCTATTCCAAAGTATCCCGGATGTGGCACGAGCGTGGGCCATGTTCGGATGATTTGGTGACGTGTCAACCCACGGTAGCAAAAAAATGACATATCCGTACCATCGAGTACGTTCAGACTGCCGATAAATGGCGACTGTGCAACCCTGGGCGAATGCGACCCACAAGTGGTACCACCGACGCTACGCACACAGACAGAGATGAAAGAAAAAGAAGAAGAACTGAACGGCACGACGTGAAAAAATTAAAGAACGTGTCGTCAATTAAGTTGCCGGTCTTGAGGAGAAGTGAACGCGTTGTTAAATTTATATATATCTGTATATATTAAAGCATTTTGTAACTAAAACATTTAAATAAATAAATAATAAAACTAGCTCTACGGAGTGCAAACGATAAAATAAGCTTAAAACGTGCCAAGACAACACAAAGAGAGAGACAGAGAGAAAATTCCAAAATACACAAAATTCCTGAATTATATTAAAAAAATAATTAAGAGATAAACCATTCGAACCTCATAGAATTTACTATACGTCACTTCGTTGCTTACAACTGCTCGTTAAACAGAGAGAAAATCTTGCATATCCAATAGCAAAACATACACACACTCCAAATAAAAACCATACTGCTTAGTAACGACGACATACAGAACTTTAGCAAGCTCATCTACGATCCAAAGACAGCACAGCAACTAGCAGTTGACGCAAGTCAAGCGGCTAGCTGCAATTTGATGGATCTGCAATACTATCTAAAGCATCCAAAACAACTATCCGGCAGCAACAGCAGCGACCACGCAAGTGCAACACATTACCATCAACCATAGCAACAGCAACACCAATCATCACAGCCAAAAGGAGCAGCAACAGCATGTGCAACGTCAGCAATAAATGTCAGCAAATCACCGACCATGGACATGGCCAATAATCTAAATATTTCGGATTGGTAGCAAGAAATGACTGAGGCAATACACGAGCTGGAACTAGGAAAATGTTCGGATCCAACACCGTCTAAAACAAGTTCAAAAATAGCACAGAAGTCCTTGACTCTACCTCTAAATGGTATATCAGGTCCTGCTTTAGATGTGCCAGATAAAAGCGAATATTCTGGAATGGTTAAAACAAAATCATTACAAAAAAAATCAGGAACCTATTCAAACACCTAAAAGCGATGTTTCTTCTTCGGAGCATAATAAAGTTGGACAGTCGGTATTTTACGATTGGATTGATGCAAGCCCCATCGGAGGGGTGGAAAAGTAGGATGATATGAAAAATTTAAAAAAAAAAAATATAAGCATAAAAAGATGTGAAAAGACTATAAAAAAAAAAAAAAAAAAAAAAAACATACGCAAAATAATAGAAAAAGAAAAAGGAAAAATTAAAGCGGAACTGGAGAAAACAACAACCAAAACCAAACCAAAAAGATAAAGTGAGCAAAAAAAAAGTGCATCACAAAAGAAAGAAAAACAAAACCAAGCAAAAGTGAAAATAATAAAAAAAAAAAAAATGAGCAACAAATGTGCATCACAAAAGAAAAAAAATAAAACAAAGCAAAAGTGAAAATAATAAAAACAAAAAACAATGAGCAACAAAGTGCACCACAAAAGAAAAAAATAAGCGAACGCAAAACAATGGTTGAAACAGAAAAAAATGTAACTAAACATCGAAGCAAAATAAATACAAAAAAAAAAAAATATAGAACCACAACCACAACGATAAAATCCCCAACAATAACTACACCAATCAAGACTAAAGCAAAAAAAAAAAGTGATCCACAAGAGAAAATAACAATCGAAACAAAACAAAAGGTTTTAAATGAACAAATTAAGTGTACCATAAAAGGAAACAAAACTCAAAACAAAATTAAACATTTAAAATAAACCAGAAAAGTGAAGAAAACAAAAGAGAAACAAAAGGTAAAACGAAAACTGATAGTGAACAACATAAATAAAAATCGAAAATCGATTAAATTTTAAATGAAAACAAAAATAGAAATAAACAAAAGAAAAAACCAAGAAAATTTTAATGACAAAAAAAAAAGGTGAAACAAAGAAATAAGAAAAGACTAAGAAAATTTGAATAACAAAGAAAAAATAGTGAAACAATGAAATAAAAGGAATAAGAAAATTAGAATGACAACAACAAAAATAGAAAAGGTGAAAAAGTAGAACCGATAAAAAAAAAAATATAATAAGAAAAAAATAGAAGAGAATAACATTAAACAAACGAAAACAAAAGAAAAGGAAAAAGTAAACTAAAAAGTGAAAAAAAAAAAAAATATAAAACTACATCTAAAAACAATAACAACAACTACAACAAAAATAGAAACAATTACAACAACAAAAATAGTAACAACTACAACAACAAAAATATAAACAATTACCACAACAAAAAAAAAAAGAAACAATTACAACAACAAAAATAGAAACAACTACAACAAAAAAAAGAAACATCATAAGCAACAACAAAAGCGACTACAAAAAAAAAAGCAACAATAACCACAACAACGATAACTACAACAACAGCAACAATCACTACACCAATAACAACAACATTCAGCAACAAGGTGGATCATAACTAAGGTTTTGTTTATAATTTAAGGACATTATCACTAAGTATGAAATAGTAGTTAAAAACTAAATTAAATGAGATGAAATTAAGGAGAAACAAATTATGAACATTTGAATAAGGGTGAACTTCATCAGAGTTTGGTTAAGTTAACTTAATGATAATATTAAACAAATAGCGCAAAACTATGTAAGTGTTTAACTGAGTATAAAGCAATACAAAAACAAACGAAGTCCGAAAATACGTAATATTGACATGGACATTTTGAATTGCTTCATTTTGTTTTAGGTGTCCATTTACACATAAAAAATATAAAACAATTATGCTTGCACCCATTTTATTTTTAAATATGTCTAAAATCTATTATTAACTTTATTTTCTGCTTTAATGTTTAATAAAAACTTACTCATTAAAATAATAATTTTAACAACAAGTATATACCTAAGAATATAAAATTTTTTTCTCTTTGTAGTTAAAATTTATTTGAATCCTTGCCGTTATAAGGTTAACATAAATAGTTACAGACATTATGATTTTTCAATCGAAATGTAATATTTTTTTAGCTGCATTTGAATATTTAAAAAAAAAAACACAACAATTAAAATAAAATCCAAATAAAATCTAAAACTAAAAATCTGAACTTGAAATCAATAAATAAAATAGAATTTAAAAATTACAATAAAATAACTTAGATTACGTAATTGATAATATATAAAACTAAAGTACTAACAAAAATCAACTATTAAAATAAAATTCAAACTCCTATAAAATAATAAAAACAAAAAAAAATGTTAAGAACAGATAAAATATAAAACTAAATTACTAACTTGAAATCAATAAATTAAAATAGAATTTAAACTACACTTAGATAAACTAAAATTCCACACTGGATAAAATCTAAAACTAAAGTACTAAAATAATAAAAATAAAAAGAAAAAACTTTTGAATTAAGCAAAAAAAATTTGAATTAAGGAAACTAAAGATTAATTTAAAAAGATAATATTAAGAGTCTAAAACTGAAAATTTGTACTTAACCATTTGGAACACTTATGTTAAAATAGAATTCTTATCCAATCTAAATTTAAAGGAATCACCATTTATGATATAATACTAGCTAGAATTTTCAAGAAAACATTTCAGTTTAATATATAACACGTAGCTCTTAAGCTACATCTTAGCGCTAAGATTTAAAAGAGACATAAAAAAGAACTAGAAATGTTAATTAAGACATTAAATTAACTTTAAGAGGAAACTTTGAACCTAATATATAAACTAAATTTGATATGGATTGGTAAATAAGATCACCCTAAACTTTTAAAATCACACCTGGATTAGGTCTAGGTATTGGTGGTTAACTAAGTTATCGAATTAAACTTTTAATGTAAAATGTTGAGATAAATTTAATACAACATCTGTACACTAGGCTTAACTAAAGCGAATAAAATGTACTTCCGCGACTGCATTAGAAGTATTTAAATTTTGTTTTATTACACCCGATGTTGGCTTATTAGTTACAGAGTGAGGAGGCGTAAACAGAGGGAGTTGGCGTAAGTATGAGTTTTTTGGGGTGGCCTAAAAATATTCAGGCAAGCTGGTCACCATGGTTGGCATTCAGCCAAAAGGGGAGGGTAGCCAGGTCGATGCAATGCCATCGAGACATCGACCACCATAGAGGCCAGTGATGGTTCCGATAGGGGAACAATTTACTTTGGGGTTCCGGTTCCGGTGTGGTCTGTCGCGTTTTCGTTTCGTTTTTTTTTAATGTCAAGTCTGGTACGACTTTTTATTCGTGTCAAGCCCTACTGTCAGTCGAGTCTGGCAAGAACACCACCCCATATCCGGCGAGCCTTAGCCGCGCATACGCCAGCGTACCAGCAAGGCCAGAACGAATGACAGGGTGTGTACTTCATAGCATTGGTGTACACGCACATGTAGGTGCTCATGACAGAATTGGCGCCCAACGTGGGGCATATTTCGGGTTTTTAGACATGACAGAATTGGCGCCCAACGTGGGGCCCGAAAAGGTCTGAATGTTTTGGTCTTTTAGATTTTGTCAATGTTTGACCCGATTAGGTCCTCGAAGTTTTAAAAAAAAAAAGAAGTTTTTTTTAAGCATGCAGGAGCATCTTTTTAGGGCCTTAGGAAGATGACGGGATTAATGACCCCGCGAACTCTAGTGAATCCAACACGTGTCTGATCCACAGTGGGCGGCGTGTTGGTCAGCGTCTGTACCCAGATTGGGCGGCTGTATTTTCTCACCGAATGGTGAAACCAAATATGACTGAGGCTACTCAGCATAAAAGCTAATGCTAGATTTTTTTGGCGTGGTCAAGTATAAAACATACAATATTTTTTTTTTTCGTTTTCATTTTGGAATTTACCAACTCAAGGAGGCCATGGAAGTTTTAAAGACGCGTAAGTCCTGTAGCGATAAGGTCTGTGAACCACGACTACTGTTGCGACGTGTTCTTTAAATGGAAATGTACCTTTCGGGAGGTAGATTGGCTTTTGAATCAGCTGACTCAGAAGATACGTAAGTCCTGCAGCGCTAAGGTCTAAGAACCACGACTGTTGTTGCGACGTATCTATTGGGTCGAGTCTGAAATCAAAGGCGTTGTCGTGCATTGAATATTTTCCAAAGATGATGCGTAAGTCCTGCAGCGCTAAGGTCTCAGAACCACGACTGTAGTTGCGACGAGTGTTTGAAGATTACCAGAGTACACATACATTTTTTTTATTTACAGTTTCAAAAAAAAACACCATTAGTTTTTTTTTGATTGCAGGGGCATTCTGTTAGGGCCTTAGAAGGATGACGGGACTAACGACCCCGTGTACCCTAGTGAATCCTACACGGGTCTGATCCACAGTGGGCGGCGTGTTGGTCAGCGTCTGTTCCCAGATTGGGCGGCTGTTTTACCTCGCCACCTGGTGAACCCAAAGTATGACTGAGAGGGCTCAGCATACTATTCAAGTAAAATTTTTTTTGTAAAGAACACTCCGTTTCGTGGAGAACACCGGATGCCAGACCGGGAGATATTGGGTGGTCGTCCGGGTGTCGCATAGCCGCTCCGATTCGGAGGAGACGACGTCGCCACACTGAATGGTGAACCTTAGTATGACTGAGAGGGCTCAGCATACTATCTATGTCAGAATATTATCTTGTCGTTTTTGTTTTGTGTAACACTTTGTTTCGTAGAGATCACCGAGCGCCAAACCGGTAGATAATAGGTGTCGTTCGGGTGCCGCATAGCCGCTCCGATCCAAAGGAAAAAGACCTCACCAGAGAGTGAACTTTAAGTATGACTGAGACGGCTCAGCATATGAAAAATATAATAATTGTTTTGATTTTTTGAATTACACTCCGTACCGTGTAAGAGCCACCGAACACCAAGACAGAAAATAACACGAGTAGTCGTTCGGGTAACGAAAAGGGTGCTCCGATGCGGAGGAGATTCTCCTGAAACGTCGACATTTTAGTAATAATTATTTTGATTTTTGTAGAACACTCCGCCTCGTTCAAAAGAGCAAACATATTATCTAACAACGATCTAACCATGCCAGAGATGACTCAGCAGTTAGTGAAAAAGGTTTATGTTTTCGAAAAAAGCTCCGAGTCGGAGGAAAAATCGCTGGTCTCTTGAAATTTTTTTGCATTTTTTTTCTTACGCCACTCTCAATGTTTTACGCCACCAGTTAAAATTCTGAAGTTATGTATTTTTTTTTGTGAAAATTATCCACCTTATCTAACCTTATTTTATAATTTCTTATACTTTTTATTTTGCATATATTTTTGATTAACAAATTGAAATATGTTTTTTTAAAAAAATTTTTGTACGAATCATCAAACCTGCTCTTATTCTATACTTTTAATTATCGAACCTTATCTTAAATTATTTTATATTTTCATATAGTTTTTATTTTGATTACATTTTTGATTTACAATATGAAATATTTTTTTTTGGAAAACTTGTAAGAACTATCAAAACTTATTCTATCTCATTCTAGATTTTTGGTATTTTTTTTATGCACTTAGGAGTTACCATTCATATTATAATAATTATTCTACCGATATTTTTTTATTGCCAATTCAATTTGATAATACAACACCATTGAAAGCAATATTTTGAAGACATGAAGCTGAAGGAGTTCGGAAATTTTCGTTTTTGGATTGGATTACATACAGATGGTATATCTGGAAATGTCAAGATCAAATAGCGTAATTGTTGAAAAGAGGTGACACCTGTTCCCATTTATCTCTCAAGCAGAGAGGCTTTTCGAGATCAACTGGGTTTGTCAGGGCCACTTTAGGCGTGAATACCCATGGTAAGTTAGTTAATACCAACGCCATCTAGCGTGGACCACGCTATCATCGTCAATCTGGTATGGCAATTTCGTGTCTGGGTTGTAAAAAATGGATACACACCGGATACTTTGGAAAGATCGTCAAAAACAATATGGCAAAAATGTGCTTGGTTCCGCATCAGCCAATTGGAATTGACTTTCTATTCCAAAGTATCCCGGATGTGGCACGAGCGTGGGCCATGTTCGGATGATTTGGTGACGTGTCAACCCACGGTAGCAAAAAAATGACATATCCGTACCATCGAGTACGTTCAGACTGCCGATAAATGGCGACTGTGCAACCCTGGGCGAATGCGACCCACAAGTGGTACCACCGACGCTACGCACACAGACAGAGATGAAAGAAAAAGAAGAAGAACTGAACGGCACGACGTGAAAAAATTAAAGAACGTGTCGTCAATTAAGTTGCCGGTCTTGAGGAGAAGTGAACGCGTTGTTAAATTTATATATATCTGTATATATTAAAGCATTTTGTAACTAAAACATTTAAATAAATAAATAATAAAACTAGCTCTACGGAGTGCAAACGATAAAATAAGCTTAAAACGTGCCAAGACAACACAAAGAGAGAGACAGAGAGAAAATTCCAAAATACACAAAATTCCTGAATTATATTAAAAAAATAATTAAGAGATAAACCATTCGAACCTCATAGAATTTACTATACGTCACTTCGTTGCTTACAACTGCTCGTTAAACAGAGAGAAAATCTTGCATATCCAATAGCAAAACATACACACACTCCAAATAAAAACCATACTGCTTAGTAACGACGACATACAGAACTTTAGCAAGCTCATCTACGATCCAAAGACAGCACAGCAACTAGCAGTTGACGCAAGTCAAGCGGCTAGCTGCAATTTGATGGATCTGCAATACTATCTAAAGCATCCAAAACAACTATCCGGCAGCAACAGCAGCGACCACGCAAGTGCAACACATTACCATCAACCATAGCAACAGCAACACCAATCATCACAGCCAAAAGGAGCAGCAACAGCATGTGCAACGTCAGCAATAAATGTCAGCAAATCACCGACCATGGACATGGCCAATAATCTAAATATTTCGGATTGGTAGCAAGAAATGACTGAGGCAATACACGAGCTGGAACTAGGAAAATGTTCGGATCCAACACCGTCTAAAACAAGTTCAAAAATAGCACAGAAGTCCTTGACTCTACCTCTAAATGGTATATCAGGTCCTGCTTTAGATGTGCCAGATAAAAGCGAATATTCTGGAATGGTTAAAACAAAATCATTACAAAAAAAATCAGGAACCTATTCAAACACCTAAAAGCGATGTTTCTTCTTCGGAGCATAATAAAGTTGGACAGTCGGTATTTTACGATTGGATTGATGCAAGCCCCATCGGAGGGGTGGAAAAGTAGGATGATATGAAAAATTTAAAAAAAAAAAATATAAGCATAAAAAGATGTGAAAAGACTATAAAAAAAAAAAAAAAAAAAAAAAACATACGCAAAATAATAGAAAAAGAAAAAGGAAAAATTAAAGCGGAACTGGAGAAAACAACAACCAAAACCAAACCAAAAAGATAAAGTGAGCAAAAAAAAAGTGCATCACAAAAGAAAGAAAAACAAAACCAAGCAAAAGTGAAAATAATAAAAAAAAAAAAAATGAGCAACAAATGTGCATCACAAAAGAAAAAAAATAAAACAAAGCAAAAGTGAAAATAATAAAAACAAAAAACAATGAGCAACAAAGTGCACCACAAAAGAAAAAAATAAGCGAACGCAAAACAATGGTTGAAACAGAAAAAAATGTAACTAAACATCGAAGCAAAATAAATACAAAAAAAAAAAAATATAGAACCACAACCACAACGATAAAATCCCCAACAATAAGTACACCAATCAAGACTAAAGCAAAAAAAAAAAGTGATCCACAAGAGAAAATAACAATCGAAACAAAACAAAAGGTTTTAAATGAACAAATTAAGTGTACCATAAAAGGAAACAAAACTCAAAACAAAATTAAACATTTAAAATAAACCAGAAAAGTGAAGAAAACAAAAGAGAAACAAAAGGTAAAACGAAAACTGATAGTGAACAACATAAATAAAAATCGAAAATCGATTAAATTTTAAATGAAAACAAAAATAGAAATAAACAAAAGAAAAAACCAAGAAAATTTTAATGACAAAAAAAAAAGGTGAAACAAAGAAATAAGAAAAGACTAAGAAAATTTGAATAACAAAGAAAAAATAGTGAAACAATGAAATAAAAGGAATAAGAAAATTAGAATGACAACAACAAAAATAGAAAAGGTGAAACAGTAGAACCGATAAAAAAAAAAATATAATAAGAAAAAAATAGAAGAGAATAACATTAAACAAACGAAAACAAAAGAAAAGGAAAAAGTAAACTAAAAAGTGAAAAAAAAAAAAAATATAAAACTACATCTAAAAACAATAACAACAACTACAACAAAAATAGAAACAATTACAACAACAAAAATAGTAACAACTACAACAACAAAAATATAAACAATTACCACAACAAAAAAAAAAAGAAACAATTACAACAACAAAAATAGAAACAACTACAACAAAAAAAAGAAACATCATAAGCAACAACAAAAGCGACTACAAAAAAAAAAAGCAACAATAACCACAACAACGATAACTACAACAACAGCAACAATCACTACACCAATAACAACAACATTCAGCAACAAGGTGGATCATAACTAAGGTTTTGTTTATAATTTAAGGACATTATCACTAAGTATGAAATAGTAGTTAAAAACTAAATTAAATGAGATGAAATTAAGGAGAAACAAATTATGAACATTTGAATAAGGGTGAACTTCATCAGAGTTTGGTTAAGTTAACTTAATGATAATATTAAACAAATAGCGCAAAACTATGTAAGTGTTTAACTGAGTATAAAGCAATACAAAAACAAACGAAGTCCGAAAATACGTAATATTGACATGGACATTTTGAATTGCTTCATTTTGTTTTAGGTGTCCATTTACACATAAAAAATATAAAACAATTATGCTTGCACCCATTTTATTTTTAAATATGTCTAAAATCTATTATTAACTTTATTTTCTGCTTTAATGTTTAATAAAAACTTACTCATTAAAATAATAATTTTAACAACAAGTATATACCTAAGAATATAAAATTTTTTTCTCTTTGTAGTTAAAATTTATTTGAATCCTTGCCGTTATAAGGTTAACATAAATAGTTACAGACATTATGATTTTTCAATCGACATGTAATATTTTTTTAGCTGCATTTGAATATTTAAAAAAAAAAACACAACAATTAAAATAAAATCCAAATAAAATCTAAAACTAAAAATCTGAACTTGAAATCAATAAATAAAATAGAATTTAAAAATTACAATAAAATAACTTAGATTACGTAATTGATAATATATAAAACTAAAGTACTAACAAAAATCAACTATTAAAATAAAATTCAAACTCCTATAAAATAATAAAAACAAAAAAAAATGTTAAGAACAGATAAAATATAAAACTAAATTACTAACTTGAAATCAATAAATTAAAATAGAATTTAAACTACACTTAGATAAACTAAAATTCCACACTGGATAAAATCTAAAACTAAAGTACTAAAATAATAAAAATAAAAAGAAAAAACTTTTGAATTAAGCAAAAAAAATTTGAATTAAGGAAACTAAAGATTAATTTAAAAAGATAATATTAAGAGTCTAAAACTGAAAATTTGTACTTAACCATTTGGAACACTTATGTTAAAATAGAATTCTTATCCAATCTAAATTTAAAGGAATCACCATTTATGATATAATACTAGCTAGAATTTTCAAGAAAACATTTCAGTTTAATATATAACACGTAGCTCTTAAGCTACATCTTAGCGCTAAGATTTAAAAGAGACATAAAAAAGAACTAGAAATGTTAATTAAGACATTAAATTAACTTTAAGAGGAAACTTTGAACCTAATATATAAACTAAATTTGATATGGATTGGTAAATAAGATCACCCTAAACTTTTAAAATCACACCTGGATTAGGTCTAGGTATTGGTGGTTAACTAAGTTATCGAATTAAACTTTTAATGTAAAATGTTGAGATAAATTTAATACAACATCTGTACACTAGGCTTAACTAAAGCGAATAAAATGTACTTCCGCGACTGCATTAGAAGTATTTAAATTTTGTTTTATTACACCCGATGTTGGCTTATTAGTTACAGAGTGAGGAGGCGTAAACAGAGGGAGTTGGCGTAAGTATGAGTTTTTTGGGGTGGCCTAAAAATATTCAGGCAAGCTGGTCACCATGGTTGGCATTCAGCCAAAAGGGGAGGGTAGCCAGGTCGATGCAATGCCATCGAGACATCGACCACCATAGAGGCCAGTGATGGTTCCGATAGGGGAACAATTTACTTTGGGGTTCCGGTTCCGGTGTGGTCTGTCGCGTTTTCGTTTCGTTTTTTTTTAATGTCAAGTCTGGTACGACTTTTTATTCGTGTCAAGCCCTACTGTCAGTCGAGTCTGGCAAGAACACCACCCCATATCCGGCGAGCCTTAGCCGCGCATACGCCAGCGTACCAGCAAGGCCAGAACGAATGACAGGGTGTGTACTTCATAGCATTGGTGTACACGCACATGTAGGTGCTCATGACAGAATTGGCGCCCAACGTGGGGCATATTTCGGGTTTTTAGACATGACAGAATTGGCGCCCAACGTGGGGCCCGAAAAGGTCTGAATGTTTTGGTCTTTTAGATTTTGTCAATGTTTGACCCGATTAGGTCCTCGAAGTTTTAAAAAAAAAAAGAAGTTTTTTTTAAGCATGCAGGAGCATCTTTTTAGGGCCTTAGGAAGATGACGGGATTAATGACCCCGCGAACTCTAGTGAATCCAACACGTGTCTGATCCACAGTGGGCGGCGTGTTGGTCAGCGTCTGTACCCAGATTGGGCGGCTGTATTTTCTCACCGAATGGTGAAACCAAATATGACTGAGGCTACTCAGCATAAAAGCTAATGCTAGATTTTTTTGGCGTGGTCAAGTATAAAACATACAATATTTTTTTTTTTCGTTTTCATTTTGGAATTTACCAACTCAAGGAGGCCATGGAAGTTTTAAAGACGCGTAAGTCCTGTAGCGATAAGGTCTGTGAACCACGACTACTGTTGCGACGTGTTCTTTAAATGGAAATGTACCTTTCGGGAGGTAGATTGGCTTTTGAATCAGCTGACTCAGAAGATACGTAAGTCCTGCAGCGCTAAGGTCTAAGAACCACGACTGTTGTTGCGACGTATCTATTGGGTCGAGTCTGAAATCAAAGGCGTTGTCGTGCATTGAATATTTTCCAAAGATGATGCGTAAGTCCTGCAGCGCTAAGGTCTCAGAACCACGACTGTAGTTGCGACGAGTGTTTGAAGATTACCAGAGTACACATACATTTTTTTTATTTACAGTTTCAAAAAAAAACACCATTAGTTTTTTTTTGATTGCAGGGGCATTCTGTTAGGGCCTTAGAAGGATGACGGGACTAACGACCCCGTGTACCCTAGTGAATCCTACACGGGTCTGATCCACAGTGGGCGGCGTGTTGGTCAGCGTCTGTTCCCAGATTGGGCGGCTGTTTTACCTCGCCACCTGGTGAACCCAAAGTATGACTGAGAGGGCTCAGCATACTATTCAAGTAAAATTTTTTTTGTAAAGAACACTCCGTTTCGTGGAGAACACCGGATGCCAGACCGGGAGATATTGGGTGGTCGTCCGGGTGTCGCATAGCCGCTCCGATTCGGAGGAGACGACGTCGCCACACTGAATGGTGAACCTTAGTATGACTGAGAGGGCTCAGCATACTATCTATGTCAGAATATTATCTTGTCGTTTTTGTTTTGTGTAACACTTTGTTTCGTAGAGATCACCGAGCGCCAAACCGGTAGATAATAGGTGTCGTTCGGGTGCCGCATAGCCGCTCCGATCCAAAGGAAAAAGACCTCACCAGAGAGTGAACTTTAAGTATGACTGAGACGGCTCAGCATATGAAAAATATAATAATTGTTTTGATTTTTTGAATTACACTCCGTACCGTGTAAGAGCCACCGAACACCAAGACAGAAAATAACACGAGTAGTCGTTCGGGTAACGAAAAGGGTGCTCCGATGCGGAGGAGATTCTCCTGAAACGTCGACATTTTAGTAATAATTATTTTGATTTTTGTAGAACACTCCGCCTCGTTCAAAAGAGCAAACATATTATCTAACAACGATCTAACCATGCCAGAGATGACTCAGCAGTTAGTGAAAAAGGTTTATGTTTTCGAAAAAAGCTCCGAGTCGGAGGAAAAATCGCTGGTCTCTTGAAATTTTTTTGCATTTTTTTTCTTACGCCACTCTCAATGTTTTACGCCACCAGTTAAAATTCTGAAGTTATGTATTTTTTTTTGTGAAAATTATCCACCTTATCTAACCTTATTTTATAATTTCTTATACTTTTTATTTTGCATATATTTTTGATTAACAAATTGAAATATGTTTTTTTAAAAAAATTTTTGTACGAATCATCAAACCTGCTCTTATTCTATACTTTTAATTATCGAACCTTATCTTAAATTATTTTATATTTTCATATAGTTTTTATTTTGATTACATTTTTGATTTACAATATGAAATATTTTTTTTTGGAAAACTTGTAAGAACTATCAAAACTTATTCTATCTCATTCTAGATTTTTGGTATTTTTTTTATGCACTTAGGAGTTACCATTCATATTATAATAATTATTCTACCGATATTTTTTTATTGCCAATTCAATTTGATAATACAACACCATTGAAAGCAATATTTTGAAGACATGAAGCTGAAGGAGTTCGGAAATTTTCGTTTTTGGATTGGATTACATACAGATGGTATATCTGGAAATGTCAAGATCAAATAGCGTAATTGTTGAAAAGAGGTGACACCTGTTCCCATTTATCTCTCAAGCAGAGAGGCTTTTCGAGATCAACTGGGTTTGTCAGGGCCACTTTAGGCGTGAATACCCATGGTAAGTTAGTTAATACCAACGCCATCTAGCGTGGACCACGCTATCATCGTCAATCTGGTATGGCAATTTCGTGTCTGGGTTGTAAAAAATGGATACACACCGGATACTTTGGAAAGATCGTCAAAAACAATATGGCAAAAATGTGCTTGGTTCCGCATCAGCCAATTGGAATTGACTTTCTATTCCAAAGTATCCCGGATGTGGCACGAGCGTGGGCCATGTTCGGATGATTTGGTGACGTGTCAACCCACGGTAGCAAAAAAATGACATATCCGTACCATCGAGTACGTTCAGACTGCCGATAAATGGCGACTGTGCAACCCTGGGCGAATGCGACCCACAAGTGGTACCACCGACGCTACGCACACAGACAGAGATGAAAGAAAAAGAAGAAGAACTGAACGGCACGACGTGAAAAAATTAAAGAACGTGTCGTCAATTAAGTTGCCGGTCTTGAGGAGAAGTGAACGCGTTGTTAAATTTATATATATCTGTATATATTAAAGCATTTTGTAACTAAAACATTTAAATAAATAAATAATAAAACTAGCTCTACGGAGTGCAAACGATAAAATAAGCTTAAAACGTGCCAAGACAACACAAAGAGAGAGACAGAGAGAAAATTCCAAAATACACAAAATTCCTGAATTATATTAAAAAAATAATTAAGAGATAAACCATTCGAACCTCATAGAATTTACTATACGTCACTTCGTTGCTTACAACTGCTCGTTAAACAGAGAGAAAATCTTGCATATCCAATAGCAAAACATACACACACTCCAAATAAAAACCATACTGCTTAGTAACGACGACATACAGAACTTTAGCAAGCTCATCTACGATCCAAAGACAGCACAGCAACTAGCAGTTGACGCAAGTCAAGCGGCTAGCTGCAATTTGATGGATCTGCAATACTATCTAAAGCATCCAAAACAACTATCCGGCAGCAACAGCAGCGACCACGCAAGTGCAACACATTACCATCAACCATAGCAACAGCAACACCAATCATCACAGCCAAAAGGAGCAGCAACAGCATGTGCAACGTCAGCAATAAATGTCAGCAAATCACCGACCATGGACATGGCCAATAATCTAAATATTTCGGATTGGTAGCAAGAAATGACTGAGGCAATACACGAGCTGGAACTAGGAAAATGTTCGGATCCAACACCGTCTAAAACAAGTTCAAAAATAGCACAGAAGTCCTTGACTCTACCTCTAAATGGTATATCAGGTCCTGCTTTAGATGTGCCAGATAAAAGCGAATATTCTGGAATGGTTAAAACAAAATCATTACAAAAAAAATCAGGAACCTATTCAAACACCTAAAAGCGATGTTTCTTCTTCGGAGCATAATAAAGTTGGACAGTCGGTATTTTACGATTGGATTGATGCAAGCCCCATCGGAGGGGTGGAAAAGTAGGATGATATGAAAAATTTAAAAAAAAAAAATATAAGCATAAAAAGATGTGAAAAGACTATAAAAAAAAAAAAAAAAAAAAAAAACATACGCAAAATAATAGAAAAAGAAAAAGGAAAAATTAAAGCGGAACTGGAGAAAACAACAACCAAAACCAAACCAAAAAGATAAAGTGAGCAAAAAAAAAGTGCATCACAAAAGAAAGAAAAACAAAACCAAGCAAAAGTGAAAATAATAAAAAAAAAAAAAATGAGCAACAAATGTGCATCACAAAAGAAAAAAAATAAAACAAAGCAAAAGTGAAAATAATAAAAACAAAAAACAATGAGCAACAAAGTGCATCACAAAAGAAAAAAATAAGCGAACGCAAAACAATGGTTGAAACAGAAAAAAATGTAACTAAACATCGAAGCAAAATAAATACAAAAAAAAAAAAATATAGAACCACAACCACAACGATAAAATCCCCAACAATAACTACACCAATCAAGACTAAAGCAAAAAAAAAAAGTGATCCACAAGAGAAAATAACAATCGAAACAAAACAAAAGGTTTTAAATGAACAAATTAAGTGTACCATAAAAGGAAACAAAACTCAAAACAAAATTAAACATTTAAAATAAACCAGAAAAGTGAAGAAAACAAAAGAGAAACAAAAGGTAAAACGAAAACTGATAGTGAACAACATAAATAAAAATCGAAAATCGATTAAATTTTAAATGAAAACAAAAATAGAAATAAACAAAAGAAAAAACCAAGAAAATTTTAATGACAAAAAAAAAAGGTGAAACAAAGAAATAAGAAAAGACTAAGAAAATTTGAATAACAAAGAAAAAATAGTGAAACAATGAAATAAAAGGAATAAGAAAATTAGAATGACAACAACAAAAATAGAAAAGGTGAAACAGTAGAACCGATAAAAAAAAAAATATAATAAGAAAAAAATAGAAGAGAAAAACATTAAACAAACGAAAACAAAAGAAAAGGAAAAAGTAAACTAAAAAGTGAAAAAAAAAAAAAATATAAAACTACATCTAAAAACAATAACAACAACTACAACAAAAATAGAAACAATTACAACAACAAAAATAGTAACAACTACAACAACAAAAATATAAACAATTACCACAACAAAAAAAAAAAGAAACAATTACAACAACAAAAATAGAAACAACTACAACAAAAAAAAGAAACATCATAAGCAACAACAAAAGCGACTACAAAAAAAAAAAGCAACAATAACCACAACAACGATAACTACAACAACAGCAACAATCACTACACCAATAACAATAACATTCAGCAACAAGGTGGATCATAACTAAGGTTTTGTTTATAATTTAAGGACATTATCACTAAGTATGAAATAGTAGTTAAAAACTAAATTAAATGAGATGAAATTAAGGAGAAACAAATTATGAACATTTGAATAAGGGTGAACTTCATCAGAGTTTGGTTAAGTTAACTTAATGATAATATTAAACAAATAGCGCAAAACTATGTAAGTGTTTAACTGAGTATAAAGCAATACAAAAACAAACGAAGTCCGAAAATACGTAATATTGACATGGACATTTTGAATTGCTTCATTTTGTTTTAGGTGTCCATTTACACATAAAAAATATAAAACAATTATGCTTGCACCCATTTTATTTTTAAATATGTCTAAAATCTATTATTAACTTTATTTTCTGCTTTAATGTTTAATAAAAACTTACTCATTAAAATAATAATTTTAACAACAAGGATATACCTAAGAATATAAAATTTTTTTCTCTTTGTAGTTAAAATTTATTTGAATCCTTGCCGTTATAAGGTTAACATAAATAGTTACAGACATTATGATTTTTCAATCGACATGTAATATTTTTTTAGCTGCATTTGAATATTTAAAAAAAAAAACACAACAATTAAAATAAAATCCAAATAAAATCTAAAACTAAAAATCTGAACTTGAAATCAATAAATAAAATAGAATTTAAAAATTACAATAAAATAACTTAGATTACTTAATTGATAATATATAAAACTAAAGTACTAACAAAAATCAACTATTAAAATAAAATTCAAACTCCTATAAAATAATAAAAACAAAAAAAAATGTTAAGAACAGATAAAATATAAAACTAAATTACTAACTTGAAATCAATAAATTAAAATAGAATTTAAACTACACTTAGATAAACTAAAATTCCACACTGGATAAAATCTAAAACTAAAGTACTAAAATAATAAAAATAAAAAGAAAAAACTTTTGAATTAATTTAAAAAGATAATATTAAGAGTCTAAAACTGAAAATTTGTACTTAACCATTTGGAACACTTATGTTAAAATAGAATTCTTATCCAATCTAAATTTAAAGGAATCACCATTTATGATATAATACTAGCTAGAATTTTCAAGAAAACATTTCAGTTTAATATATAACACGTAGCTCTTAAGCTACATCTTAGCGCTAGGATTTAAAAGAGACATAAAAAAGAACTAGAAATGTTAATTAAGACATTAAATTAACTTTAAGAGGAAACTTTGAACCTAATATATAAACTAAATTTGATATGGATTGGTAAATAAGATCACCCTAAACTTTTAAAATCACACCTGGATTAGGTCTAGGTATTGGTGGTTAACTAAGTTATCGAATTAAACTTTTAATGTAAAATGTTGAGATAAATTTAATACAACATCTGTACACTAGGCTTAACTAAAGCGAATAAAATGTACTTCCGCGACTGCATTAGAAGTATTTAAATTTTGTTTTATTACACCCGATGTTGGCTTATTAGTTACAGAGTGAGGAGGCGTAAACAGAGGGAGTTGGCGTAAGTATGAGTTTTTTGGGGTGGCCTAAAAATATTCAGGCAAGCTGGTCACCATGGTTGGCATTCAGCCAAAAGGGGAGGGTAGCCAGGTCGATGCAATGCCATCGAGACATCGACCACCATAGAGGCCAGTGATGGTTCCGATAGGGGAACAATTTACTTTGGGGTTCCGGTTCCGGTGTGGTCTGTCGCGTTTTCGTTTCGTTTTTTTTTAATGTCAAGTCTGGTACGACTTTTTATTCGTGTCAAGCCCTACTGTCAGTCGAGTCTGGCAAGAACACCACCCCATATCCGGCGAGCCTTAGCCGCGCATACGCCAGCGTACCAGCAAGGCCAGAACGAATGACAGGGTGTGTACTTCATAGCATTGGTGTACACGCACATGTAGGTGCTCATGACAAATGGTAGGGTGGTTTTAAGGATAAGACCTGAACTTCTCTTAAAACTTTTTTAGAAATAGGAGTGAATAAACTAAATGTTTTGTATTGAATTCCTTATGTATCAGATACTGTAATAATCCCCACAGATAATAAAAATTCCCCTTCGAAGAGTTTTTAACGTAGTGGCAACACTAACAATAAACGTCAAAGCGTTGCATAATTATTGAATACTGAGGTGTTTACAGTTTCATAAATAACAAATGCTTTAAATACGCTTTGTTAATATACGTTAAAACTGTGATATGCCTAAATATGTGATTTCTTAGTGCAAGTATATGTGATAGTGCGTACGAGTATATGCGAAAACACGTATAAATCAGACCTGGGACTAATGCATTAAATGAGGTAATGCATTGACCATAATTTTATCATTAAATCAAATCAATGAAAATAGAACTTTATTTCATTACCATTAACTAGAGCAATTTGAATGCATTTTTTCTACATTTAATTAGTTTCTTATCAAAATAATGCATTGATTTTTCATTACCATTAAATTATATGTCAAATAATGCATTGATTTTACATCATCATTAAAACGCATTGTGAATAATGCATTATTATTGCAGTGGGATTATTTGAGGTCACAGACGGGTCATTGGCACTTTTATGGGTTCCATGCAACATTTGGACCAAAATGGATGATTCTATGGCCAATCGATTGCAGTGGGATTATTTGAGGACACAGACGGGTCATTGGCACTTTTATGGGTTCCATGCAAAAAATTTGGACAAAATTGGATGATTCTATGGCCATTCGGATGCAGTGGGATTATCTGAAGTCACAGGTGGGTCATTGGCAATTTAATGGGTTCCATGGAGCATTTGGACAAAAATGGCGGATTATATGGCCAATCAGATGCAGTGGGATTATCTGAGGTATCAAACAGCAGCATAATCAGTCAGTTCAATTTAAAATCTTGTGAAATGCTTTCTAAAGATTAGAAGTTCAATAGGAAGGCATCTTAAAATCGTTCAAAAAATCATTCCGAGGTATGAAGTTTTTTCTTTAAAGAGTCCGATACATTTCAATGTACAATTTTCATTATAAATCAGTCCCGAAAGCTCTAACTCAACACCGGATTCAAGCAGTGAGGGTGAAAACTTCTCCGCATCGACTTCATCTGCATCGAAACCACAATCAATCGTACCACAAAAATGCTATAAGCGCACTTTTAACTAAACCGATTGGGAAAGGCGTATATGCACTCCGGAACCTAGAGATAAAATTCACCAAACTCTGGCAAAAATGATTGCAATAAACCAATTGCCAATTTCTTTCTGTGTCAGTGACGGTTTCAAACAATTCATGGCTATCGTCGAGCCCAGCTGTAAGATTTGCTCCTCTGATTCTATATAGATACGATTACATGCTCTTGATTGGATTTGATTTATTTGATTTAACATTAGTACAAATAAGAACCATGTTCTTTTACAGTACAACATATAATACTTAAAGCTATATAAATTTATTTATTTATGGAAATAACAACAAGTTCATAAGTATAAATATATGTAATAATAAGTTGATTTAATGCAAAATATACTACAATGTGACAAAAGATATTTAATGTCTAAATATAAGTAAGTGCGATAAGCTAATTAGAAATTATGATATAAATGTTAAAGCTAAGAAACTTAAAAGATACAAAGATAAAGAGAAACTTAAAAGATACGAAGATAAGGAGAAAGTGGAAGAAGACAAAATTTAAGAAGTAGAAAAGTAATTAAGAATAGATTGTCTAAAAGTTTCCGTCCAAGTTATATCTCTTAAGCTACGTGGCAGTGCATTCCAAAGTCTTACGGCATTAATGAAAAATAGGTTAGAGGTTGTAAGAGAACTATGCCTAGGCACTATAAGTACATTGCATCTTCTTGATATGCTAAACTGGAGTTTTTCGTAAAGGTAATAAGGTTTTTTTTTATGTATTATTTTATGTAGATAGATACAGTTTCTAGCATTCAGATAATCAGTTAAACTACACCCGAGTATGGCATTTCTAAAGTTGGAGAGTCGGTCAAATTTTCTTAAGCTAAAAACAAAACGCGTAGCAGAGTTAAACGCAATATTAAGTTTAAGCAAAGAAGATGAATTTAGTTTGCTAAAAACTATTTCTGAAAATGTTATAACAGGTAAGACAAGTTGTTTAACTAATAATTTCCTCAAATCAGGAGAACAGAGACACGCAGACATTCTTAAATTACGTAGGATATAATAAACTTTCTGGACAACACTATTTACATGATCAATACATGATAAGGACGTGTTCATACAAAAACCGAGATTTAAAATTTTCGAAACGACACTTAGCTTATTTGTACCAATGTATAGGTCAGGAATATCATCTAAGTACAATTTATTCTTACAGATAGGGAGTACATATGATTTGGCAGCATTAAGTTGGAGTCCATTGCTTATTGCCCATTGGTAAATGCGTCTTAGATCATAATTAAGTCTATAGCAAAGGTTTTCTCGAAGTCCTATACTACTCGATAGATAGATTTGAATATCGTCTGCACAGGCATGCACAGAAGAATGTTTGCAGACTGCAAATATGTCATTTATAAAAATGGAGAATAGAAGAGGGCCAATAATTGAACCTTGTGGTACACCACTCAGTACAGATTCACATTAAGAGAACGCCTGACCGACTTTAACCTTTTGAAATCTATTTGACAAATAACTTGATATGAGACTCACTGCACTATCACTGAACCCAAAGAGATTTCTAAGTTTCAGACATAGGTACTTGTGACATACCTTGTCAAATGCTTTTGAAAAATCAAGTAAGCAAAGTAAAGACAATGAGCCAGCATCATATTCAGGTCGTAGATCATCCATAACCTTAACTAGTGCTGAGGCACAGCCGTACCCTACCCGGAAACCCGATTGAAATGGCGACATAAGGTTATTTGCTTGTAGAAATTTATTTATTTGTTGACTCAGTACTTTTGCACAGACTTTAGAGAGAGGGGACAAAATACTTATTGGCCTGAAATCATTAGGGCCAGAAGGGTTAGATTTTTTAGCTATAGGTAACAGAATTGCTGTTTTCCAGATACTCGGGAATGATGAAGATACAAGGCAGTGATTTATTATATGAGTTAATGGTCTGATTATATGTGGTAGTACAACTTTGATAAATATTATAGGAATGCCATCTTCGCCTATTGCATTTGATGTTATTTGCATTACACAATTTCCAATATCAAGTTCAGTTACAGGTGTAAATTGAAATGACTGTGGAACAATTAAACTTGTACAGAAAAGTGAGCTATTATGGTTCAAGGGGGATGAGTTATTTCTGAAAAAACTGTTAAGTAAGACAGGATCAATTTGACATTCAGTGTTTGTCTTTTTGCTTATTCCTAGTCTCTTTATGTTGTTCCAGAGGGTTTTAGTAGGAAGAAACTTATTTATTTTAAGGGGGTCTTCTCATTGAGCAACTTTTTTTTTCGACTTTTTTTTTGCATTTATTTATAGCTTGGGTATTGTCTAAATATTTAGAAGATACAGCCTTTTTTGTGAAGCCTTTTGCAAGGTCTTCGTCAAAATGAGCTATTTTTTTCACTTCAAACTTTAAACGCGTTTATCTCGAAACCACGTTTTTCGAACTGGCGGCCATGATATCTCCAGTTCAACTGAACCGATTTTCATGAAACAAAGTGGAATCGACGCAGAATTGTCACCATTCTCGGGTGAACCTCGACCATAATTTTAAAAAATTTTTTGCTATTTTTTTTTACACTAAACTACAAAAAAAAGCCCGAAATTGAATTTTTTTTTGAATGGCCGCCATTTTGACAAAAAAAATCACAAAATTAAGCTTGAGGTTCACCCGAGAATTACATCTATACTGATTATAACCCCGTTTTTTTTTCATTTCAGACGCTCCGGAGACCCGGAATCGTGGCCGCCGTGACGACACCTTTTTTTTCACCACCAACTTTGAAGTCACATTACTTTTTGAACAGCCCACGTAACGAGGCAAAAAAATTTTTTATTTACTTTGAAACTTTTGTAATACAATAAATAAAAAAAGTTTTCAATTATTCTCTGCGTTTTCAAATAAGAATTTTTTTAAAAAGGGTCCAAAAAATGGGTTTTGAATGAGGAGACCGCCTTAACATTAAAATATCGGACTTAGACTGCATTGTAATAAGAACCGCTTGATTTCTGGCCGTTCTAAAAATTTCCCAATTAGTAGATGTAGGATTTCTCTTCCAAAGCTTGTGTAGTTTGTTCCTTTTCGTAATAGCGTTAAGAACATTCTACGAGAACCACGGACAGGATGAGTTTATTAATGTGGCTGAACGTAAAGGAACATATTTTTCAAATAAGTAGGGGAGAGTCGTCCTTGTTGTCTCAAGTACTAGTTGTCCCAACGCCGTTATCTTTTGATTCAACACGTTAGCAAGTTGAGTATCAATGCCATCTATACGCTATTGCAATGTTTAGCATCCCAAGAAAGTTGAAGTGCCTTTAGTTTTGTTTTGAAAAAATTAAAAGAGATTTAAGAAACTAAGTTGGATTTGTGTATTTTTATATTTTTTTAAAATTTGAGTTTAAAAAAATAGAAGTGTGTTAAATTCAACTTAAAATAAATTTCCAATACAATTAATATTATATTTTGTAAATACTTCTGAATTTTTGGATAAAACTTTATATATAAATTTACAGAACATAGTTTACATTTTTTTCCAGATCAGATGGTACAGGTTGTCACAGCGCTTGTGGGGCTTGTTGTCACATATAATTTCATATAACCATTTTGAAAGTATTCTAAGTTTAATATGAATTTAAGGAAATATGCCAAGAAACCGAAAACGACTTACAAACCGAGGTCGGACATCTTCAGATATCATGATGCAAGCCGAATACAGCTAGTATCTATGAAGATAACGTGGATTCACTATGTGTAGTTTGTTGTCAAGCGTTATATCCAATACCAATTGTCGCCAATGCTTAAAATGCAAACGTTGTGCACTAATGCATCGAAATTGATAGTTTGATAAATTGCTACTTAAATTGTGTTTCGGAGTGTGGCAGCAATGACGATTAAGAAGTGTGACAACGGGGACTACGCATTGAGACAACTTACCCCACGAGTGTGGTAACTTGTCACAGACGAGTTAAATATTTTATCAAGGAAAGTTTTTAATTTATTTTAAAATAATATATGTCATACACATCAGTATTGAAGAATAAAAAATTTAGGGAGTTACAGCGATTCTTCCAAATTTTGTGACAACTAGTACCACTCTCCCCTACTTGATAGGGTTAAGAAGAGAGTTAAGTTTATCATCAACTGAGCTGTGATTCCAACAGTCATTGAACGATATCATAGACAAATCATGAAACAAGGACGGATAATTAACATTTTTAAAATCACGATACGAATACGATGAAGAAGTCACATTACGAGTTAAGTTTACATTTAACGAACAAAAGATTAAATCGTGATCAGATACGAAAAATATCTGGTCAAATAGAGAAACGAGAGAAAGATCAGACACAATAAAATAATCCAGAAGACTTGGGGTTGTATTATTTGAAAAACGGGTGGGTTCAGTGCTGTTAACAATAGAAAGACCTACAGAAGAAATATTTTCACACATTGAATGCTGTACAGAATCGCTATTCAAGAGATTGATGTTAAAATCACCGCACACCAAAATTAAGTCATGACACAAGACATAGTTTGACAACTCCGAGAACAATGGATCAACAGAACAATATTTGCTCTTCGGAATGGTTTGGAGGAGAAAATTAAGGTCCAGAAAATATTGGTTATTTCATGGATAAAACATATGCTAAGTGGGGCATGCAAGGTAAGGTGATTGGCATTGTAGCCGATAACGCTGGAAATATGGTAAACGAAACGAATTATTTGATAATGTCATATCCAAAACTGTGACAAACACTTAAATAAAACTAAAACGCGAAACATTAAAGTCTAAAATTACATTTTTTACAAATCGTATTGGCTAAAACATATCCAGCCAAGTAATCATCCATTTTGGTCCAAATGTTCCATGGAATCCATAAAAGTGCCAATGACCCACCTGTGACCTCAGATAATCCCACTGAATCCGATTGGCCAAAGAATCATCCAACTTTGTCCAAATATTGCATGGAACCCATAAAAGTGCCAATGACCCGCCTGTGGCCTCAGAGAATCCTACTGCATTCGATTGGCCATAGAATCATCCATTTTGGTCCAAATGTTCCATGGAACCCATAACAGTTAAAATACCTTTCATCAAAATTGGTTTGATAGAATGTTAATGATAATGCAATAATAATGCATTATTCACATTGCGTTTTAATGATAATGTAAAATCCATGCATTATTTGCCATACAATTTAAGGGTAATGAAAAATTAATGCATTATTTTGATAAGAAATTAATTAAATGTAAAAAACAATGCATTGAAATTGTTATAGTTAATGGTAATGAAACAATTTTAACATTAAATTAAATTTTTATTAATTTAATGGTAATGTTAAATTAATGCATTTTGCCCAGGTCTGATAATAACCCACCTATATAGTTATTTGAGATCGATAATTAAAAGCAGACCTCACTCCAATCGCAGGTTATCGTGCAAGCAAATCATTTGTTTTCAGGCATGACATAGTACCAACAAATAAGTTAGCTGCAGGGCTGAGCGCCAAAAGTCAGAATTGTCAAAAATATATTGAACGAAATAGAGCGACAAAAATAGACATTAAATAATTTGTATTGATTTTGACAATTGACTCTAAGAGCGACTGTAACAATGACAACCGAGAGAATGGGACTATAATGTCAAAAACAGAAATGACAATAAGGAATGTTGCTTCTGCACCAAAAACAAAAGAAAAGGGGATTTTTTAAATTACAAATAATTTGCACCAAATATCAAGAGTTTAAAATTGTTTAAACAAAATTGAATAGTTAAAACCTTAAAAAACTGCAAACTTACTTAAAAGAAAATTAGAAAAAAGGCTAGCATAAAGTTTTTCTCTGAAAATGAAAACACCCCCAACTCTTTTATAAGAGAGTGCATTACTTGATTTTGACATTAGACTTGCAAAAGTCGGCAGCGCAGTTGCGTTTTATACTACCTGGATAAATATGACTTGCCTGCAACTACCTTGATTATTGTACTATGAGGCATAATTTGCCTACCATATTCTCGTTGAGTCACTGCTCTTACTCTCCTAGCGTGGAACATTGCTCTTGCATTTTTTGTCGACCTCGACAAACTTGTTTTACGTCGAGGCATTTATTTGTAATTTAAGGGAAATAAGAACACTTTATTTTTCAAACTTTTAATTTATCTTTAATCTATAAAAAAATGTGTTATCACACTTCTAAATGACACTTTTGAAATGTTAAAATTTATTTTTTTATTAGAAACGTTAATATAAACTATAAAAATTAATATTAACAATATTAAAAGCTATGGCGACTTTGGCCTTAAGCTTAAAGTTATAATTAAACCATCATACATGTGTTTATATTACAATATATAATCTTAAAAAAATCGTACTGAGGAATAATAGAAATAATTTAAATGACTATAATACGTTAGCATAATACGTTTTGAATATTTTTGTACATAATTTCGATAAGTGTATAATGTTTACTTTATTATAATGAATTAATTTTATAACAAATGGTAAAGACTTGTTTGTTTTAAGTATTTAATGAGGTTAACAATGTCGGCTGGGGAGGGATTTGAAATAGTTTCTAAAGGATTGGTGTTACGGTATATCTGCCTTCTTATGTTGTCAAATTGTGGGCAGTCTGAAAGAAAGTGTTGGATGGTTTTGATCTCGTTACTATTGCAAAATGAACATAAGTTGGAAATATTTTTATTTATATAATGTTCGTGAGTTAGTTTGGAGTGTCCTAATCTAATGCGTTCAAGTTTGATTAGATCGAGTCTGTTAAATAAGGTAGTATAGTCAAAGTTGAGAAAGTTATATATGTTCATTTTGTTGGTATTGATAGTTTGATACCATTGAGATGTCTGGGTCCAGTCTGGTAGTTTGTTTATTTTAAAGAAATCTTTCAGATATTTCACTATGTCCTTTTGATTGTAATTAGGTGTTAGAGTGAGTGGTGCCTTAGATGCATGTTTGGCTGCTTTATCAGCGAATTCATTGCCTGGGATCTGTGAGTGTCCAGGAACCCAGATTATAATTATTTTTGGAAAGTTATTTATTAAAATACTTCTAATAAGGTTTGGATAGTAGTTTAGGTTATCATAATTTGATATTGCTTCTATAGCTGATAAGGAGTCTGTACATATAGCGAAATTACCTCTTTTTCCTTTAATGAAACACAAGGCTTCTAGAATAGCAATAATTTCAGCTGAATAAACTGAGCTATAATGAGGAAGGAGGGACATTTTTAGAATAGAGTTTGTGGTTGTGATGCTGTATGAGGTAGTGTGGTCGGTTTTGGATCCGTCCGTGTAGATGAAATTGAAGTTATGGAATTGATCTTGAATTTCTAGGAATCTTTGTCGGAGTACAGCATGAGGCGTAGAAGATTTTAATGTACTATGTAGAGATGTTATTATTGAGTCGTTTTTAAAGCTCCATGGAGGCGAGGTTGCAGCAGTATGCTTTATAGGACAAAATGGTATATTTAGTTTTGTGCAAAGAGTAATGGCTCTATATAATGCTGATTGTATTTTTGGGGATAGTTTTGACAAATTCAGGTCTCTTCTAGTTTCTATGGGTTTTACATTTGATTCGTATAATAAATTGTTGATTGGGGTGCTCTTAAATGCACCGAGTGTTATTCTGATAGCTGAATGGTAAACAGTTCTTAATTTATTTAATATTGTTTTGGGGGCGTACCCAAAGAGATATATACCATAGTCTATTTTGGACATAATCATCGAGTTAACAATGCTTATTAGGGTGAGGGTGTTACAATTGAATCTTTTGCTTGCCAGGCATTTTATAATATTTAAACGTTTAAAAAGAGATTTTGTGAGACTGTTTGATTTTGTATGCTGTTTAGTAACTTTTTGTGTTCGCACGTGATCTTTGTAGATGCCAAATTCTCTTTGAATGTGTGTGCGATGCAAATGCAGATAGATCATTTTCCACATCTTTTGGGGATAAGTTAAAGCTATCATGGTAATTTATAAAAATTTTCTTCAACTCAACTGGGTCGGTTGGAAGACCTTCTTGATGTATCGACACCATAACACTAGTTTTTGTTAGACCATCAATGCAAATAGTATCCGATTTGTTATGTAGGTAGGCAAGATACAAGCGAACATTATCATATAAACGCCGGTCACGAAGACGTGACATGATAAACCGGCCATCACTACTTATGTCGGCAAGATTTTTAGTTAATTTAGCACGTGGAGGTAAGAGAGGATCAATGAACGGTGGTGTTGAGACTATGTTGGTTTGATTTGGGATAGGTGAGTCTAAAGACGATGTAGCAATAGATATTTGTTGATTTGTGATAGGTGGAACTTCTGAAGTTATAGGCATGGATATCTGAGGACTAACGGAACTTGTTTGTGTTTTAGATGTTGTAGGAGCATATGACTGTGCAGGATTCATAACATGAGACCGAATGAAATTGGGATAACTTTTACTGGTATGCATGTTATAGGTAGGTTGGGGAGTTGGTGTTGTGGAAGCCTTAACTATGGGAGATGTACTGGTTAAGGATGACATAGGATTGGCTTTTGGTGCAAGATTAAAGGATACTCGGTTCTGCTTTGGAGTCTTTGGCTTAGATGGCTGTTGCACATCTTTATCATAAGCGAAAAACGAAGAGGTAAAAGGCTGCTTATGGTGAGAAGAGAAGTTAGGGAAGATATTAGTTTTGGAAGACCAGTTAGAATCTGACAAAGGTTTTTTGGGTACATTAAATTTATCATTAATCTTAGGAATACTCTTAACATTACTACAGCTAGGATTATATTTAGAATTTGAACTATAACTATAATTATATTTATCAATAAAAGTAGTATTGTAATGAGTCTTGTTAGATTTAGAATTAGAGTGGGGTAATGTTTTATTTTTGATGATCGATTTTTTAGTCCTCGATTTATTTCTAGGCTTGTCTATCCATTCGGAAATTGTCCACTTTCCGTTCCCCACACTGCCACCATAGGCATTCAGAAACATCCACGCATATTGTGTTGAAATGTTCAGCTTAAAACTGCAAAATTTACCTCTCCTGCTAGACATCTTCAGGCAGTTTGAGATTGAGACGCCACAATTATCCAGAAAGTAATTGCGCATCCAGGACACACTTGTTCTCACTGGAGTGCCCTTAATGAACAGAGTGGTTTTTTCATTTCCGTTCACATTATTCAGCTTTTTGATCCTATTGTTCCATTCAGACACTGTCCATGATGTTCCAAACTGCTGTATTAATTTTCTTGGTGCAGCGACAGGATCTTCTTGTATTTCTTTAACACTTTTAGAGACAGAAGCCGGTGGTTGTGAAAAAGAGTTAGCTGATGGAGAGAGAACAGTGGCTTCCAAGATTTCTTCAAAGATGGAAGAAATGTTCTGATTAGGAGAATCTTGTGTGTTCTGAATTCTTTCGGGAGCAAGTCTGATGACATCCGTTATTTCTGCAATCTGCACGCGGAGCATGCCTAGATCGTCACTGACTTCATTTATTTTATTGTATAAAACTTCTATCAATGGATCTGGCTGATGTGGTTGTGGCGTATATTTTTTTGAAGTTGATTGCATCATTATGTTTAGATCATTTCTTAAAAATTTTAAGCTCTCAGTAACTTTTTTTAAACTATCACTGTCAGTATTGTTATTCCTCTCAATAGTTATTTGCTTGACGCTATTGATCGAGGCTTCTAATGAGTTCATGTCACTCTTAAGATCATTGGTGAAATCTGTTACTTTTGGCACACTTTTTGATAATTTACCAATCTTAATATCAAAGTCTTTTTTTAGCAGATTCAAAGAAGCTCGCGAGATCTTCCGCAGATTTCATAACTTCATCAAGCTTCGTAAATTGGTCAACTATTTTTTTAACAAATTGTTTATTATCCAACCGAATGGAATTTGTTGTGTCACTCAGACACTTCACTGCACGGAGGACATGCGAGAGTGTAATTTCTTTACACTCATCGCAGTAAAAAATAAAGTTCGCGAGGTAGTCGTTTAAATAAGTAAGGCTTCTCTTGGATAATCCTATACATATTGCGTGGAAATATTTTCCACAAAGACCTTTACATGCCACCCTAGGTGCATTTTGGTCTTCCAATGAGCAGAGAGATGAGGCACAGTATTTTTCCATTGCTACTTTTTCAATTATTTTTCTTGTGATAAATTTAATTCGATTGTTTGTTTTTTTTTTTTTTTTTTTTTTTTTTTTTTTTTTTTTTATTAATATCACTTTGTGTTAACTGTTTCTGCTTATAGACGGAGAAGTGGGTCACTGAAACGAACTGTTTGATAAATTTTAGTAGGTCGCCGAAAAAGTACTCGAGAATGCAAAATTGCAGTTTTAATACAAAATTAACACTGTATATTTTTTTAAGTTTTGATTTTTTTGTTTATTTTATTGTTGCAAAATTGCAGTTTTCAATGAAATTAACACTTTAGGTTTTTAATTTTTACTTTTCCGTAGATTTTATTGTTGTATTTTATTGGGTTGATTTTTTATGTTCAAAAATTTAATTTTTTTTTGGCGAATGGGAAAAAGCGAAACTTGTGGAGCTAATTCAAATCACGTCCGAACGGTTTGACGGTTTATTACTTTTTTTGTTGCAAGAACATTTTTTTTTGCGGCAAATGTGTAAGTGCTTACACTTTGGCATAGAAAGATTTGCGCCTGAAAATTCACACCATTTAAGAATGTCGTTTATTAAATCATTAGCATCTAAGTTGCAAGTTGTTTTGGAATTCAATGTTTTTATGATTACAAAATCATCCGCATATGCGCAGAATTGATATTGCTTATGTATTGAAATAGTGTCGCATAGCTTATTGTACGCAATTAGGAAAAGGATAACCGATAACGGCGATCCTTGAGGTATGCCATTGTGCAGGGCTTGAGTATTTGAGACGGAGCCACTAATCCGCACCCTTAATTTCCTATTAGATAGGAATCTGAGTACGTAGTTTACCATGTTTGTTCCAAGTTTCCACTTTATAAGTTCGTTGATGACTGTGTGTATGCCGACTTTGTCAAAGGCTTTGGCAAAGTCTAGCGATATCACAGATATATGTTTTTTTGCTGATAAGGCTTTAGTTATCAGATAGTCTAGTGTTACTAGAGAGTCCGATACTGTTTTACCTCTTTGGAATCCGATTTGGCGGCTGTTTATGAGTTTGTTAGCTGAGACAAACCACCACAGCCTGTTGGCAATTATCTTATCGAGAACTTTAGAACTACAGGGGTTTAGTGATATTGGACGGTAGGATGTTATGAAAGTTTTGTCAGAGTTGGGTTTAAGTATGGGTATGATTAGGCTTGTTTTGTATTCTTGAGGTATGTAGTTTTTGAAGATGGTATTGTATAAGTTCAAAAGTCTGTTTTTTGTGGAATTTTAGTAAAGGGTAGGATATGCGGTCTGCTCCGGGAGTTTTACCTTTTAGTTTGTTTAAAGCAATATTCAATTCCATAAGGCTTATGTTTTTTTCTATTACTAAAGCGCTTGCGCATGGAGTGCAGTTAAGAGGTGTTGAGTAAATTTCAGATTTCTTCGATTGAAATAAATTTGGAAAATTTTTATCTGACGATTCCTCAGACCAAAACTTAGAAAAGCTGTTTGCTATAAGAGATCTATCTGTTAGTAGGGAGTTGTTGTTATAGGGTGATGAGATGCCGTGTATGTTTTGTTTTGTTGAGAGGCCGCATAGGTGTCTAATGTTGCCCCATGTTTTGGAGGTTGAAGATTTGGGGTTGATTTCTCCTGTGAAGGTTTGTAGAGACTTATGTTTGGATTGTTTATGCTCGCGTTTAAAGAGTGCATTAGATCGTTTGTAGTTTATAATATTTTCTGTTGAAATATTGCGCCTTAAGATGTACCAGTATTTGTTTCTTTGTTTTTTTAGATTTTCTAGGTTTTTGTTCCACCAGGGAACGTTGCGTTTGTGTGTAAGGAAGGAAGATTGTGGAATGGTTTCGTTGGTACTTTGTAAAATGATGCGGTGTATATTTGCAGCTTCTTGGTTGATATTTTTGCTTATAGGTCGGTTGAAGTTGTATTTATGTTAAAATATCTGTCTTTCTCATATGTAAATTTAAAAATTGGAAAACTACAATAAAAACATGTGTAAAGAAGTTGCATGTCGCGAAACAAATATGCACACATTGGTTTTCAGCTCATCATTCTGCATCAACAACGGCATACATTTATGGGGGATTAACAGACTACTTTCATCAAGCTTTTTTCAAGTGAGATCAAAAAACTTTCAAAACAATGCTGCTTCGGCAATAGTTGTTTGGCGAGTGAGTGAAAGAGCATGACAGGTCTGAACAAAGCATGTGCTTCATGTGTGCCAACCACTGCGCTGAGCACAAAGAGAAGGGTTGAAAGCAACATGAAGTTGAAACTCTCGTAACACAAATGCGTGAAAAGCAAACGACCAAGCTATGCGAAGCATGGTTGGTATTTTCTAAGAAACTTAACACTTTAATTAAATATATTTATTATAAAATTTTCTTAAAGAAAGTCCGCCTAAGTAATTCTGTAGCACAAATATGATATTTTAAAATTTCTTTCATAAAAACCGGTCCAGTAGTTTTTGAGTCTACTTAACACTTAATATTTCCACTATATTTTTAACCGACTTCAAAAAGGAGGAGGTTCTCAAGTTGGTTGGTTTTTGTTTTTTTTTTTTGTTTTTGAATGTATGTACATCGATTACTCATAAAGTACTTGCCTGATTGCCGTAATTTTTTGTCAACATATAGAGACCATTAACGCGGAGGTGCCCATCTCTGTAAATATTGATCAGTTGATCTCGTTTACTAGCCGGTGTCAGTTGATGTTGACGTAGAGTCATTAATTGTTTGTGCAATATTTGTGTTTTAAATTGTTGAGTTGTTTAAATAAATTTTGTAAAATAATATATTTGTTATTATGTGGTACCTGTAAGTGTTTGTATTTTTACATCTTTTGTCTTTTTAATAAATTAGTTTAACTCATTATTTTCGTGCTTGACTTCTGTGCTAGCTGCATGTTTTTTATTTTCTTGCATTCCTCTTTGTGCGTTATTTGTTTATTTATATTTTCATATTAGAGCACAGGCATACTGTTGCTGTTGCTTCTAAACTGTTAAAAGTGTATTGTTAACCCTTTAAGCGCTATTTAATTTTTAACACGTTTGCTCACACAAAATAATTAAAACCATTAATTATTTTTTTTATATTGATAGTTTTTTGTTTTATTGTTTATTTTTGTAATGGTTTATTTTTCTTCAGATAATATGGCTGCTTGTTCTCTAAACAAGCTTTGCTAAAGCCAAAACATTCTGAACCCCATGTTCAATTGTTCTGGGCCTTGTGAGCAAATGTTCCATTCTTCTTGCGCGGATATCTCCAAGTCATGTTTTGATGATTTAATATCAACGAGATCAGGTCTTCGTTGGTATTGTGCTTCGTGCAGGGCCCTTTCCCCAGATGAACTTTATTCAAAAATAAAGCTGTTTGGGGAAAGTCTTAACTCGTTGAATAACAATTTCAGAGAAATTGTAACATTTTTCAGCGAAGTTAACGCCACACCCAACAAGAGGAAAAATAAAAATAAAAATAAAAATAACAAGCGTCGCAAGGCGTCTCTTAATAACCAACAAGCTATGCAGCCCTCAGCTATGCCTTAAGAAATGAATAATGAAGTTATTTCTGCGTCGCCATCAATTACTCCTCCATTGACTAATAGTCCAATTTTAACTCAGCCCAACAATGAATCAAATTTAATTTTGAGGGCAGTGTCGAGGAGAAAAATGATTTTTATTTCACGCCTTCAACCTGACACAACTACCGAAAATGTCATAACATTTGTCAAACAAAATAATTTAATAAGCCATAATGCTTTCTGGTCATGCAAAAAAATAGGTAACAAACCCTCCCACGCGTCCTTCATTCTCACAGTTGCAGCTGAAGAGTTTGCAACTGTTTTAAACTCTAATTTGTGGGGCAATAATATTCTCGTTTCTGAGTTTCAGCCTAAAAATAAGTCTAGAAGGTCCAATAAACCCGTGCGTCAGGCTCAAAAAAACTAAATAGGCTATTCCTTTACTATCAAAATGTAAGGGGATTACGTTCTAAGACGCATGACATATTCTTGTCAACTCAGAATTTTTCTGAGGATATTATTGCGTTAACGGAGACGTGGCTGAACGGAAGCATTACAGACTTAGAATTGTTTGACAATAGTTTCCAAGTTTTTAGAAAGGACAGGCACACTGACAATACTTCTGCTGTTGGTGGTGGTGTCTTAGTAGCTGTTAGGAACTCCTTTGTTAGTTCCTTTATTGATATTCCCTGCTCTTTCAATATCGAACTTATATGCGTTAAGGTTGTACATTGTAATTCCAATGTATATGTTGTTAATGCGTATGTTCCTCCAAAGAGCAGTGCTGACGTCTATGCAAACCTTGCAGATTGATTGCACATTATAAATTTACTTGACGTTAATGACGACATTTTATTGTTGGGCGATTTAATTTGCCTGACTTAAAATGGCATTCTTCTGACGATGATACATATTAATGTGTATCTAATTCGAAGACCCGCCAAGAACATATATTCGTTGATAATATATGTTCTGACTTACAACAAGTTAGTTGTATTTATAATAGTCTTAATCGACTTCTTGACCTGGTCTTAACTACAGACAGTAACAATGTCATTGTTAAGAGGGCCTTCCATACTCTTACAACTGTTGATGAATACCATCCACCATTAAGTATTTGGTACAAATCAGATAGAGAAAATATAGTAAATTCAAATTCCATAGACAAAGTTTATGAATTCAACTTTAAAAAAGCTGACTTTTTGAAGTTGAATAATTTGATTCATAGTAAACTCAATGTAATTTTAGAATACATAAATGGAAATAATCTTGATAGTTCCATTAGTTATTTTTATTTGGAACTCTTTGCTATGTTTTCTCAATCCGTACCATATAGCCTCAAATTTGCGAATAATTCGACGTACCCCTGGTACACAAAGGAATTAAAAACACTTCGCAACAACAGAAACAGAGCATGGAAGAAATATGTCTGTAGCTTAGACTCAAATGACCTAGAAACTTACAAATGTTTGTTTCTGGAATTTGAAAATCGCTCAGCTACGTTATATAATGAATACTTAGACAATATTAAGCTGAGAATATTGTCTGATCCAAGGAAATTTTGGGGATTCATAAATACAAAAAAGAAATCCGATGGAATCCCTTCATCATTTAAAACTCTAGACGGATTTACTGATAATCCCGTCATAATCTGTGGCCTATTTGCTACTCTTTTTAAAGAATCATTTTGTTCCGATTCTTTTAACCCTGATGTGGGGTATTTTGATTATATGAGTTCTTCACCCAAGGTTTCCTTGGAATCTATATCCTTTACCGCTGAGGATATTTTTAATTATATTGGATCGATAGATGAAGAAGGAAGACCTGATGGAATTCCTGCCGCTGTGTTAAAGCAATGCGGTTCTTTTTTGTGTCAACCACTTTCTTTGTTGTTTAATAAATCTATAAATGAAAGCCTTCTTCCTCAATTTTGGAAAAAATCGTTTATAAGCCCCATTTATAAAAAGGGTTGCAGGAATGATGTTACTAATTACAGGCCCATTGCTAAACTATCATCGATTCCAAAACTTTTTGAGAGAGTGGTGTATGATCGGGTTAAGAGATACTGTGGAGAAGTCATAACAACTCGTCAGCATGGTTTTGTTAATGGCAGATCCACTGTATCCAACCTTCTCGATTTTACATCTTTCTGCCTTAATACAATTGAATCAGGTAACCAGGTCGACTGCATTTACACTGACTTTAGTAAAGCGTTTGATAAATTACCACATAGTTTAATTTTATTTAAACTGAAGTTATTGGGATTTCCACAATATTTTGTTAGCTGGATTAAATCGTATTTGACAGAACGATCTTATCAAATAAGATTCAAAGTGGTTTTGTCTCCTGAATTTGTTGCGAAATCAGGTGTTCCTCAAGGCAGTCACTTAGGTCCACTTCTGTTTATTGTAGCCATTAATGATGTTACCCACATTATTCAACACTCTCACCTGTTAATTTATGCAGATGATATGAAAATATACAGAACAATAAATGCTAAAGACGACTCCAACCTACTCCAGGCTGACCTGAAATCTTTTGAAGTTTGGTGCTTTAAAAATAATATGTTTCTAAATCCTGTTAAATGCCAAACTATGACCTTTTCGCGCAAAAGGAATAATTTAATTTTTGACTACAATATTAAAGATACTGCTTTAAGTCGTGTTGAGGCCGTCAAAGACCTTGGTATATGCATGGATTCTAAGCTATCGTTCAACAATCATATTGATTACATTTGTAAAAAAGCATCTTCAATGCTTGGATTTATAAAACGTTGGGCCAAAGAATTCAATAGCATGATTACAACTTCTACGTTGTATTATGCAATAGTGCGCCCTCACTTGGAGTACGCAAGTCAAGTTTGGTCCCCAAGTTATAGTGTGCATGTTGAACGTATAGAGAGAATCCAAAAACGTTTTGTTCGGTTTGCTCTTAGGGGCTTAGGTGGGATTGATTTTTTGAACCTTTCTCCTTACGAGGATCGTTTAAAACTTTTAAAAATGCAATCTTTAAGTGAACGGAGGAAGTCTGCGGATATCGTCTATCTACACCAACTCATAACCGGTGTATTCGACTGTCCGGAATTACTTTCTCTTGTAAACTTTAACTCTAACCGTAGAAGTAGTAGAAATGCTAACAACTTAATTTATCTACCATTTAGTAGAACAAATTACATGGCTACTGCTCCCTTGAACCGCATGAGTGCCTCTGTAAACAACTGTACATTTTTTGATGTTAGTTTGTCAAAAGGTCAACTCAAAAGTAGATTGAAAGCTATTGTGTAATTAGATCTGTGTTTGTGTATGCATGGTTAGTTGTTATGTCCTGTGTTGTCCCTGAGCCCAATCCATTCTGTGGTGGGTAAATTTTTCCCACATTGATTTGTTTGGAGCCACTGGAATTCATTACATTGAAATATTTCAATGAAATCTGAATTGTGGCTTCAAATAGATTAATGCTGAGAATGTGCGAAAAAAAGCTGTAGTAGCTGAACTCTATTGTTATTGCATGTAACGATAAATATTGCCATTAGATAAATAAAAGTCACTGTAAAGTTAGAAGGACAGGCACATATATTAAAAATTACAAACACTAAAGTAGGCGTTGTTCTAAAAAAGGGTGTGGCAATATTGGAAAACTCTGTTCCTCGTATAAAATTGACACTAGAGTACTGAAATTTAGTGCAGAGGTAGGCACTGTTATTGAAAATTACTATCAAGAAAGTGGGCGTTATTTGACAAAGGGGTGTGGCAATATAAGACAATTACTGTATCTCGAATAATATTGACTCAAGGGTACAGAAATTTATTACAGCGGAAGGCACAATAAGTACAAATTTTTGTAAAAAAATGGGCGTTATTCCATAAGGGGTGTGGCAATATTAAAAAAACTCTGTATCTCGTATACTATTGGCACTAGAATACTAAAATTTAGTACAGAGGTAGGCACAAGTATAACAAATTACTGCTAATAATGTGGGCGGTATTCGATAAAGGGGCATGTCACTATAAGAAAAACACTGTATCTCAGTAAATAAAATATTGACACTAGGGTACTGACATTTACAGAAAAAATGAAAGGGTAGGTACAATTATAAAAAATTGCGGTCAATTAAGTGGGCGTTATTCCATAAGGGGTGTGGCAATATTATAAAACTCTATCTCGAATAATATTGACACAAGAGTAATTAAATTTACTACAGAGGTAGGCACAAGTATAAAAATTAATTTCAATAAAGTGGGCGTTGTTTGATAGGAGGTGAGGCAATATTTGAAACACATTAGTGGTATTCACACGTTGCCTTGTTAAAGTGTTAAATTGCTGCAATTTTGAACAACGAGTGAACACACTTTTTCAATATTTTTTAATGCACCTACTCTCCTGTCAAATTTATTTTGTAAAAGTCAAATTAATTTTTTCTTTCATATACAAATTTTTATATATGATATATATTTATAAAGAACATATATTTACCTCCAATTTTCCTGTTTGCAAGATATAATCAAGTATTTTACAAGTTTCTTCGTAGCTCCACTTTTTTACTTCTGTCAGACGTGTTCTTTTGACTTTCTTTCCGATAGATTGCATTGTAATTTATTTAAATAAAATTTTCACATCAAATCGAAAAATTCTGAGAAAAAATTCAGAGAAGAATTAAATTCAAACTGACAGAAAAAGTATTCAACACTTTAGCAACGTTTTTAACAATAGGGTCGAGATTAGCATAGCATATATAGATTACATAGCATATATTTTGTTGTTGCGTTGCTAAAATTATTAGTGGTATTCATGCAATGCCGAAAACGTGCCGAATATGCCGAAAATCGGAAAAAGCGAAAATACCGTATAACAACTGTCAAAATTTGTATGGAATTTGATATACGGCAAAGTTCCCAGTTTTCCTCACGATTTTGATGGGAAAACAGCGCCGAAAACTTTCGGCAAAGAGTTGTTGCCACCGTTCAAATTTTGTACAATATTTATTACAAACTTAAAACATCTTACTCGACTTTCAACTTGAGAATCTTTTAAAAAAACAAATTGCATGTTTTCAGTTGTCGAATAATAAAATAATTTATCTTGAATTTCTTTGTATCCATCTTAATTATGAAACCATTTATGTATTTGTTTAATTATTTAGTTTTCAGCTCATTTATTGAACCAAAGTGGCCACTTTTGCAATATGACTTAAAGAACAGCTGATTGATATACGGCACTAACAGAAAAAAATACAAAAAAGGTACCTCATGTAAAAACAGCGAATATTTTCCGATATACGGTATCGGAAAATATTCGGCATTGCATGAATACCACTATTAATACTTTAGTAATCTAACACTGTTACAATACTACGTGTGAATACCACTATTGTATCTTGAATAAAATTGGCACTAAAATACTGATATTTAGTACAGAGGTAGGCACAATTATTACAAATTAATACCAATGAAGTGGGCGTTATTCGACTAAGGGTGAGGCAGTGTTTGAAAAAAAATTGTATAATTTTGACACAAGGGTGATAAAATCCATTGTAAGAGTGGGTAGAATTATTGCAAACACAGTAGGGGTATTCACACTGCCTTGGGTAGTTGGGTAGATTGGCAAATGACATGCATTTTGTTTTTGTAAAAGTGCCATTCTACCCAAGTACTCATCTACCAATCTACTCTAGCTGACCCCCTGACTTGTTTGGGTAGATTGATTTCTTGTCAAATTGAGTACTTTTTTCATGGGTTACCACCTTTTCCAAAAGTAGGCAATAATTGAATTGACAAAAAAACTAAAACAAAGTAAACAAATTATAAGTAAATAAAATAGACAAATGTGTTAAAATGAGTTATTTTAAAATTTTTGAGATACATATTATTAAATGACGCAAAGTTCACGTTAAAAATAACTCCTTTACAAAATAACTTTTTTACGCCCGTACAATGGCCTAAATTTTGCGCTCATAAAATGACATGAATAATATGGTGGCAACTCTTTTCTAGCTGTCACTCATCTCTTATCAGCTGTGTGAAACAAATGTTTGCAAAAAGTAAGTGGGAAACTTCTTTAATCTTTAATTGATTTTATTAATATTTCGTTGATTTAGTGTTCCAGGATCAAAAAAAAAGAGGCGGGATATTCCCCAGAAAAAATGGACTAATGAGGAAGTGGAAGTCATCTAAGAGTATATACTGCAAAAGGGAAACCTCGAGGTAACTATTCTTATTAGTTTGTCTCAAAGAAAACTAACCGCAACCGTTTTTGCAGAAGCCAACAGCGCAAATTTTTTATAAAAAGTTGATTGAGGAGACTAAAATTGAAGCCAGCTGGGAACTTGTGAAGTACCGGGTGAAAAAGCTAAGAACATCTTATAACAAAGCCAATGAATGGCGTAAGTCAACTGTTGATGGTAATCAAAATAAAAATGCTGATACATATATATGTATACAATTGCTTTTTTATAGAAAAAAATACGGAAGATTTGCCCACATTACCGTCACCTTTCAGAAATTTTTGGTAGACGCAAAGAAAATCTGAACGAACTTGTAATGGAAACCATCAATCTAACTGACGATATCGAGTCGTCAGCATTACCTACATTCACACCAATACTTTCTCCAGCACTATCAGTAACTTCAGTTGCAGTAACTACTCCACCTGCAACTACAGTAGCAACATTAACTCCAACAACATCATCATCACAAACAGCAACAGCAACTTCATCAACAGTAGCTCCGACGACACCAAAAGCAAGCACTTCACAACAAGCACGACAATTTGCAGAAAAGCTTAAGAGACGCGCTCCAAAATCGCACTTTCAGGAAGTCATAGACATGGAGTCTAAGCGTGAAAAGTTTTTAGAGAAACGGTTGGAATTAGAAAAAGAAAGGATTGAAATAGAAAAACAAAAACAAAAAATAGAAGAAGATATGCTGACAAAAAAACTAATAATAGAAGAAGATATGCAAGCAAAAAAACTTAAAATGGAAGAAGATATGCAAGCAAAGAAGCTTAAAATGGAAGAAGATTTACAAGTAAAAAAGCTCCAATTGGAACAAGTTTTGCGAAAAATGCAAATTAAAATTGAGGAGGAAAACATGAAAAATAATTTTAATTTGAAACTTAAAGAACTAGACCAAAAAGAACGCATTGCTAAATATGAACTTGACCTCAAATTTAAAGCTGCAAAGTAAATATTTAACGAATTTTTTCTATTTTTTTAAACTAACATTTCAAAATTTTTTATATTTCGTCTGTTTTTAAACGGGCTAAAGTAAGCCATAATGAACAAAATGCTTGCTTAATTTATCACTTTTTTTCAAATAACCTTCACTAAATAGTACAAAACTTCCCTAAAGACTTGAATTAATGTACAAATTGAATTTTTTAATAAAACTATTACTTTTTTATATAAATAAGTTTGATATTTATTGACTTAATGGAACATTAATTATGGAACATAAGGTAGTATATTGCCTGTCTTTTTATTTCAAAATTAAGAATATTTGAAATGTCATCTGAGGCATCTTCATCGGCATGCTCTTCAATCGCATTTGGATATAAACTTTGAAATTCTTCAATTTCAGCTTTGCTAAATAAGATGTTGTGAAGTATGCAACATACTTAAATCCATTTGCAACAAAATTGGTGGCTTTCTTCATTATGAAGTTGAATCCTCAGCTCCTTTAAACTACCGAACCTTTCCTTTAAAATGCCGAAGCAATGCTCCACCCTGACACGGTATTTACTAAATCGCAAATTAAACTGTACTCTTCTTCCTCTCTCAAAGTGTGGCGAGTTAGTCCGATATGGCGTTATTACTATATCAGATAAAGAATACGCGGAGTCTCCAGCAATCCACTGCTGCTCAGAAAAAAACAGTTTCGAAAGATTTTGGAGTCATGTGTGCAACCAGTGTTTCCAACTACAACATCACGTATTTGCAGATTATGATCACACACAACCTGAACTTTAATTGCATATATGTGGTTTCTTGAGTAGTAGGCCTCATGGTTTATCACAGGAGCTTTCGCGAGCTTAATTTCTGTGCCATCAACGTATCCTATGCAAAATGGAAGCTCCAAAAAAGTTTCACTAACAATTTTTGACCGCTCTGCAGCATCCGGCCAAAAAATATGTCGAGGCATTTTCCTTAAGAAAGCTTCAAGTACCCGTTTTGTGATTTTCATATAAGTGCCGCCATCACCAATTCCAAAAATTGCAGACATTTTTCGTATTGATGCACTTTCTCCCGAGGAACCTAATCTAAATAAAACGATAGCCAGCTGCAGTCCCATTGAAAATTGTTTGCTTTTACATTTAAGGAACACGTCATCGTTTCTTATAAGTGTTAGCAAATAATCAAATTGGTCTCTATTAACTCGCAGCATTTGCCGAAAACGATCATCGTCCAGCGCTGTTAAAATGTTGTCACAAAAGTCTAGAGACTTTGGAACACTGCTCCTTCTCATTACTCGTACTTTCAATAAATCCATGCGAAGTTCTGATAAAATTTCATCAACGTACTCTTCATCTTCACTGAAAGCATCTAAAAAACGTTTTGTTTTTTTAAAAATATTGACAACCTTATATTTTAATTTACAACCTTCTATTAGATGAATTCTTTTCTTAGTTCTTTTAACTAAAAAATCACAAACTCTTGATCTTTCGCTTCTTTTCGGCATTTTATAAACAATATGCAACTGAAAAATTGATAATATAAAGAACTGTCAAATTATAAGAGTGATGCCAATGCTTAAGGTTTTATCGGTAGTTTAGTTCCAAATGTTTAAACAATAGGGGTATTCACGATTCAATGCACTTGCCAGTGTAGTTGATGACTTATGCAGTTGTGCAGTAAGGTTTTGGTGAACACACCACACTTTTAACTGAGATTATTATTATGACTTTTATTACAATTATTATTAAAATTTGAATGAGATAATTATTAATAAAGTAATTGGTACTTCAAAGCTGTCCAAATTTTCAATATACACAACTGCTCAAGTCCTCAAGTTTAAGGCTATAGTAGAAATGAAGTTGTGTAGATTTTTGATATACGTATATTTTGTTTTGTAAAGTGCCCAAGTCCTCAAGTCCTCAACTACACTGGCAACTGCACTGAATCGTGAATTCCCCTTATATAACAATAATATTGTTGTAATGAATTAAAACTATTTTCATAAAGCATTTGACACATTAAGATTTGTAAAATATGAACTTTAACAAAAAATTTTTAATATTCCCGACATAAAAGGGCGTTTCGACTGGCAATAAATTATTGCTTTCCATCTGTCAAACAACATGAATTGCTAATGGTTGGCAATATATGGCATGCAATATTGAAAATCATATAAAGCAAACTCGTAGTTGGCAATGAGCTGTCATTTTTATTGTTTGACAGCCATTTTGCATATCTCTTGAAAATTGAATGCGTGAACATCGTATTAAAAATAGACTAGTGTGCAGCAGATATTTATAAAATAATAACTATCAGCTAAAGTCTCAACTTCTTTCTTTGTTCTTCTTCATTGCATAGTTCATACAGTTTTTTAGGCCATCTAGCGACCGAGCACAGCGTACCAACTTGTTCGATGTCCTTTCAAAAATGTAAATAACATAACCCACCCTTGCAATATGGCCATTGCTTTTAATTGAATTTGACGACGCCCAGTAAATCGAGATAAAAAAAAAATACAGCACTGGCCACAATTATTCTACAAAGTACTCAATTGCAGTTAAGGGTACTCGCAGTAATCAAAAGTACTCAACCTACCCGTACCCAACTACCCAAGTCAGTGTGAATACCCCTAGTGAAAAAGTTGGCGAAATTCGACAACGAGGCGTGTCACTATTAGAAAAAACACTATATCTCAGTCAATATTGACACTAGGGTATTGAATGCAATACAAGAATAGGTAGAGTTATAACAAAACACAATCAAGAAAGTAGATCAGATTCAACAAAGAGGCGTCACAATTAGAAAAACACTGCATTTCAGTAAATATTGAAACTTAGGTACTAATATTTGGTAGGTGGGTAGGTAGAATAATTAAAAAGTGGGAGAGATTATAAAGAGCGTGAGGCACTTTAAGGAAATACTGTATATAGGTTAATACCGATGCTAGGGAATTGAAATTTGGTGCAGGGCAAGGTTGAATTATTTTAAAGTATGATCAATTTAGTACATAGGCGGGATTCAAAATAGGGCTTTAATAAAAATTGGAAATTGTAAAAATTGGCAGAAATTAAAAATAGCTAACAAACCACGAAATTGTGAAATAATTGAATTTTTCCTTAATAATTCTTGCAAATGTATTAAAAATTCAAAAGAGTAAAGAATAAGAAACAACAGAAACAAAATTTTGTTTTATTTTGAGCTTATATAATTGTGTTTACAAACTTTTCCTAAAATTTATCATATTCTCTAAAAAGAAAGATATAAAAACTTTTTAACAAAAAAAAAACCTACTTCAAAATCACTACAAAGTACAAAATAACTGTAAAATGCTTTTCCTATTAATCTTGGTAAAATCTCATAACTTATTTATATACATAATTATATTGGAAATCTTATTATTTTAACTTTTCCTAATTTGTTTTATTTTTATCAAAAATATATTATTTTTTTTACGATTATAAAAGCTTCGAAGTCGGCGCTAAAAAAATTTAATTTTTTTTGTGAAGCTGCAACTCACAATAGCATATTAAATGTCAGTTCTCCAAGCTCACCCAAACAGCAGATTGAGAACGTTTATGTATGCAAAGCTTTTAAATTTACTTTTAAACTAAAATTAATAATATAAGTTGAAATAAGGGCAGGGATGGTAAAAATATCCTGATTTAATGACAAAGATTAGCACCGACTACAAATCTTTTATTATCATAAAATATATAATATTTAAGATAAAAATAAAACAAATTAGGAAAAGTTAAAATAATAAGATTTCCAATATAATTATGTATATAAATAAATTATCAGGTTTTACCAAGATTAAAAGGAAAAGTATTTTAAAATTATTTTTTACTTTGTAGTGATTTTGAAGTATGTTTTTTTTTTGTTAAAAAGTTTTTTATATAATAGCATAGATAATATTTTATTTCATATATTTAATTTTCACTTTTTAGTTTTAAGTCTTATTTTAAGTTTTGAAGTGTTGAATTTGCTTCAATCAGTAAAATTTTTTTAAATTTTGTCTTCCAATTTTTCGTTTTTAATTTTTATAAATTTTACTTAAATTATTTTTTATTTCAAGTTTCACATTTTAAATTTTTGTACATTTTTTTTTATATAAAGTAATTTTACATAAACGGAAATTAAAGTTTAATCTTACGTCAAGAATAACAATCAGCAAAAGAGACCGAACTGGCTTGGTTTCGGATTTTTATAGCCGAAAAATTTTGGAAAGGGCCCGTAATTTTGCACACGGCCTTAATTTTTGTGCATTGCACCATTTTTTTGCATATAAAAAAAATTGTTTTAGGGTCGTTAACATAGGCTTTTAGAGATCGAAACAGCGTGGTCTGGATTCAACCCGTTAATTTTTTATCATCTATTTCCAAAGTATTAGAACTTCGTACATCACCCGATGTAGTAAGTCCCCTCACTCCGAAATAATCTCAGCATTTTTGTCTAGACTTCACTGTTGATGTTAACATTCCATCCACTCGATCTCTTAAAGCAACTCTGTAATTTTGAACACTCTTCTAACATATCTGCTTCAAGTCTCTGTTAGCAGTCAAACTGTTATACTGAGCCTCTGTTACGCTCAGACTATGTTATTTTGGATCTCATTAGTCTGTTAGCAAAGAAAACCCTACAAATGTTGGTATATTTTTATAATCACTCTTTGTTATTAAATTCGAGTTAGAAGTTGTCAAAAATTAAAAATTTGAGCAAGCAAATGTAGTGCAACAGCTGACCCAGATTATTTAATGAGAGCTTCAACTAGATAAGATAATAAAATTAAATTGCCAGATAAAACAAGAATGAATAAAAATAAATCGAATAAAATCAATTTTTAATTAAAAATAGAAAAAAAATAAAATTGTTTGCATAAAAACAAATCATTTTAAAAACAAAAAAAAAAGAATAAAAACAAATTATAAAAAAAATATGTTGTTGTGCTCTGCTGGATTTGAACCCACATTGCAAACCAGGTTGTTCGCAGTGTTTTTCAAGCGACGAACAAGCTGAATTAAAAAAAAAATAAAAATGAATTATAAATGAATGTCCTTTGCATGGAAAATTTCAATATCTTTACACTTCATGTCACTGAGGTTGTAGTTACAATGACCAATTCTCTTTACTACTCTCGCTTTTAAAGATCTTTTAGCTAATTTAGAATTTAAATTTTTGGATTTATCGCTTTGTTGAAAATTTTTACGGAACACTTCTTGTCCACACGAGTATGTTGCAGTTTGATTACTTTGAAGATTGTATGTTTTACAATTGATGTATAAGCCTTCTCAATTCACTTTTTTACTTCATGCCTAATTTGAAGCAGTTTGTCTTCCTGTTGAATATCTTCGCCTGTTTTTAACGATTTCGACTTCCGGAAAAGTTCATAAGACTTCCGGTGAGTTGCCATATGTTGCCTAAAAAGAACGAAATATAGAGATCTTCCAATGGTTTGGTGGTACGAAGACCTAATAGACATGGCTATGTTTTGACGTAGTATTACGTCTTACGTTTGTATGGGGTCGTTTTAACAGATTTTTTCAAGGTCATTACCTACTAGGGCATACCTACAGCCTTTAATACTTATCGATCAAAGATATTATATATACTAAAATATCAGATTTTGTCACCATTATATTAAAGTCACAAAATAGTAAAATATCAGAAGAAAAATTCATTTTTTTATATAAGAAAATCAATCATCAGCTGCTTTTAATGTGCCTGCTGCTTTCTTTGTTTTTGTTTCGTTGTTTATGCTTGTATTGCTTTTGTTTTGTACGAACTGATTGGTTCGCTTTGGCAGCATTGTAAGCAATTGTTCGCTTTGGGTTTATGTATGCACTACTGTTCTAGTATACTATTTTGAAACCAGTATACTATAACTCAGTATACTTCAACTCAGTCAATGAACTCAAACTGTCAAATTTAACGAAATGGGTCTGTGATCCGGTTAGATGAAACTCTTATGAAAAAAAAACAAGCTCATATTTCGTTTTATGCTTTTACCCAATAGATGGCGTAAAATTGTAATTCTTGTTTTTAATGCCAATTAATTTGGATTACACTAGCACGAGTGTAGTTCGCAAACTATACATCGAACAGAGACGAAAGTGTAGCTCGCAAACGAAATATCAGACAGAGACGAGAGGAAAGGACATGTGCTCAGCGTGAAATAAAGTCACCATACGATTTTTTAAAAATCGTGGTCTTAATTTTAATTTGAAATTAGTTGTTAAACTGCCTGTAGCTCGCAAACTATATATCGGGCAGTGACGAAAGTGGCACAAAGGGAAAGTGCATTTGCTTCGCCTTCTTTTCAACTAAGTCGATGAACTCAACCTATCAAACTTAACAAAATGATCGAAAAAATTTGAAATTTTGCTTGTTTCTTTTTGCTTGCTCATTAAATCATACTTACTTTTTAACTTTTTCTTTGTTTTGGCCTCGGTAAAAGTGCCCCTACACTATATGTTCAACACAAATGACTTGTCAAAAAAGTTTCATTTCGAATTTCATATGTATGTCAATATTGAACTTTTGTCAAACAGCTCCTTTCTTTTGACCACAGACTATCTGACACGATATTTCTGCTAAATGTTTGAGTTTTCCGGCAATTTCGTCTATTCGAAGCCACGCCAGTGCTCAATAAGTTGCAAAATGATTTCTTCTGTCCAATCAATCTAAATAATTGTTAAAAAATATATATTTGTGGAATAAATAATTAGATTTTACGTTTTCTTGATTTTTTTTATGGCATGTTATTGTTTTTTTTTTCAAACATCAAACTTACATATGAAAAACAGATGAAATTAGAAACAGTTCTAATTCAAATTTGTACATACGGAAATACAAACGACTTGTCAGAATTTGAATTCCATATGTTCCACACTATATGTATGTCAAAGCTATCTGTAAAATTTGGCATGTCATATGTACGAAACATATAGTGTGGGGGCACTTTAAGTAGTCCATAATTGAGTGTTTTTCATTTATGCGCTAACTTTCGGAAGATCAATAAAAATACTTTCAAAATGGACAAAACAATCGGACCAAAGAGTCAAAGTATAAGAGGTTATAACTTTAACGCAATTCTACGTCTACACTTACGATACTATCGAAACTGTTCCTTTTTTGTCCCAGTCACGTTGGTCTTCCTTTAGAAATGCTCGAATACAACCTATTATTGTTCGATTGAGCCATTATCGCTAATAACTACTTCTGGCAATGCGAAGATGGTAAAAACTTTCTGTTCTATAATTTTTCCCGAGGTAAATTTTTATAAGGGATATAGAAAAGGGATGGAGGGAAAGCTCAGATGGTCTAAGATTATTAGAATTCCCATGTTTCCATTCTTTGAACGTGGAAATGGGCCTATGAGATCCATATATATTTTTTGAAATGGTCTATCAGATTTTGACTGTTCACCCATTGGTGGTCATTGTACAGTATTTCGTGGTTTTGTTTCTTTGCAAATCTCGTGCTTTTATATATCGCGTATGTTTTTATACATATTTGGCCAATAAAAATTCCTCCCAACTCTTTCTAAAGTTTTGGCTATCCCACCATGAGCTACATTTGGGAGATTATGAGCACTTTCAATAACCTCATTTTGTAAGAGTTTAGGTACCCACAATTTCTAGCTGAAGGATATTTGAATTTCGCATCCATTTGCAAATTCAGTATGACGATATATAAAATTACACTAGTCCACAAATTCACGAAAAATTTTTTATCGTGAGACCTGAATTACTTTTCTATAAGTCCTGTTTATGCTGCTTCTACGCCTATACTCAGTTTTTCCCTAATAGGTCGAATTTTTCAGAGACAGGGTGATTTTATTTGTTAGACTTTGACCCAGTTTTTCTTATCTAGAAACTAAATTGTTCCATGTAATGTAATCATTTGTTTGTCATCTGACAGATAATTAAATATGCTTTCTAATACTGTATTAACCATTTGTTGTCGCGTTTCTTCTCTGAGATATTTAAGTCTAAATTTGAAATTTTTGGTTAACAATTATGAACTTTGACCGTCTTTTCCATAATTTTTGAAACTATTTTTCAAATATATTTTAATTTGATGTTATTTTATATTAAATTCCCTTTATTAATATGCCAATAATAATATGATAGAGTTTAGAAAAAAAATACAAAAACTAAAACAAGTTTTTAAGCCATTCTGCTCAATCAATTTATATGTAATCTCAAAGAACATTTGTTTGTAAAAAAGCAAATTGTTCAGGCAACTCTTGAAAAAACGTTGACAGCGGCAGACAAATCTAGACTTTTTTATACATATAAAATTAAGTATTTCTTTCATTATTTAAAAATGTCGAAAAAATTGTGTAAAAGTGATTCTAATCGACAAATCTCAGAAAAGCTCAAACAAGACAAATACTGGGTACCAAAAAAGATATGCCATAATTGCAGAAGTCGCTTTTATCAATGGTTAAATGGTACAAAAGTATATTTACCATATAAAGTTCCAGTAATTTGGAGAGAGCCGATAAATCATCCAACTGACTGTTACTTTTGTTTGACAAACATTGCCGGTATAAAGGCTAAGACACGAAAAACTGTGAAATACGCCGATGTTCCATCAGTATCAAAGCCAATAATTCGCACAGAAACTGATCTAATACCAATTTGTTCAAGTTCTATGAGTGTTGAAATGTAGGACTCTGACGGCGAAGGCGTTGCTATTATTTGTAGTGAATACAACGATGCCCATGAAAAGCATTCAGTGACGCAAGCTGAGCTTAATGATTTGGTTCGTGATTTGCATTTATCCAAGCAAGATGCAGAACTATTGGCTTCACGTATGCAGCAATGGAATCATCTATCTTCTGACACGAAAGTTGCAATGTTTAGATATAGAAGTCTTGAATTCGCCAAATTATTTGAAAAAAAAGGCACCATATGTTTTTGCAAAGACATTAATGGATTATTTTTCAAAATGAATCAGCTGAACGATAAAAATGAATGGAGATTATTTATCAAGGTGGTTTCACTAAGCACTGCTGCTTCCTCTGTATTTGGGACAGTCGAGCAACGAGCCAGCATTACATCAGAAAATATTGGCAATATGTTTCATTACAAGAAAATTTTTAAATACGCCAATAGTAGATCCCAAAGATGTAATACTTCCTACATTACATATAAAGCTTGGTCTGTTCAAAAATTTTATTAAGGCTCTTGATAAAGAAGGAGCCGCTTTCAAGCATTTAATGACAGTGTTTCCACAATGTTCAAGCAACAATAAGAAAAGCAACAACTACAGAAATATTATTGAGGATCTTTAAGAGAACTATCGCAAAATGGGTGCGCGGATGTCACTCAAAATACATTTTTTGCATTTGCACCTAGATTTTTTTCCAGAAAATTTAGGTGCAGCAAGCGGTGAACAAGGGCAACGTTTCGATCAAGACATGCTAAGGATCGAAAAGCACTATCAAGGGAATTGGAATGAAAGCATAATGGGTGACTCCTGCTGGAGTCTTATACGAGAAACTAATGTATCGATGTATAAGAAAAGAAGTTCCACGTCTAGTCATTTTTAATTTTCAACCTCCGCTTCAAGACCTTCTTTTAACTCTTCAGCCCAATACCCTTCGGTAAATCAAAGATTCGCCATGGGCCTTTATTTTCAATTAAATAATGAAATGTAATTATATACAACTTTTTCTTAATAAAATTAGGTTTTAATACCCGAAAAATTTGCTTTGTAAAATAAAATGTTCTTTGGGGAATTTTAAATGACTTAAAAACTTGTTTTAATTTTTGCCATTTTTTTCCAAACTCTATCATATTGTTATTGGCATATTAATTAAGGGAATTTAATATAAAATAACATAAAATTAAAACATATTTGCAAAATAGTTTCAAACATTATGGAAAATACGGTCTAAGTTCAAAATCGTTTACCAAAAATTTAAAATTTAAATTTTAGACTTAAATATCCCAGAGAAGAAACCCGACATACTAATGGTTAATACAGTGTTAGAGCACCAGGAACAACGTTATCTGATCCTTTCCTGTGCTCAATTGTAAATAAATAGCCTTGCATTTTCAACGACCAACGAGCCAGTCGTCCAGAGAGGTCTGTTTGGCGCATTAACCAATTAAGGCTTGCATGATCTGTTATTATTTTAAATTCTTGCCCTTCGACGTAAGGACAACATTTTTTTAAGCAGATAAGTGCGGCCAAACATTCCTGCATTGTAACGCTGTATTTTCGTTGTGCAGTGTTTAATTTTTGTGAAACAAAAGCTATCAGAAACTCAATATCTTCATTGTTTTTTTGAGTTAAGACGCCACCGATACCAAAAGAAGATGCATCACATTGGATGCAGAAAGGTTTGCTGAAATTAGGAGTTGCTAATATTGGTGCGGAAGTTAATTTTGCTTTAATCAATTCAAATGCTGTCTGTGCTTCATCTGTCCATTGGAATGTTTTACCTTTCTTGAGCAAGTCTGTCATAGCAGTTGTGAGGTCAACAAAGTTGGAAATGAATCGGCGTTACCAACCAGCCATGCCTAAAAAGCGTCTAACCTGAAGTACAGTGTTTGGTGGAGGGTACGAAGTTATGGCCGAAACCTTATCTGGATCTGTTTTTATTATTCCGTGGCCCAATGTGTATGCGAGATATTTCACTACAGAACCTGCTCTTTTCGATGTTCAAAGTTAGCCCTGCTTAACCTTGTTATCCTGCTCTTTTCGATGTTCAAAGTTAGCCCTGCTTTGCGAATATGAAATGCTACATCAGAAAGCAATTGCAAATGACTGTTGAAATCTTCGGATAGAACGAGGAGATCGTCAATGTATACAAACACTCTATTGCAAAGTTGTGCTGGGATGACCTTATCCATGAGTCTGCACATGGTCTGTTGTGCGTTGCACAGTCCGAACCGCTGGGCTCCAAAATACAACAGGGCTGCTCCATGGACTGTTAGATTCCTCAATCACATTTATCTCAAGCATTTTTGCAATTTCCTGATGCATTGTCTTTTCGACCGCAGGAGAAATTGGGAAGTACCTTTGTTTTATTGGACGACTTCTTTCTTTTACCTCTATTACTTGCTCTATTAAAGAAGTTTTTCCCAACCCTGCCTTTTAATATGAAGGAAAAAGCTGAATTATAGCATCTAACCTTTTCTGCTCATTAGGATTTAATATATGTAATTTTGAATCACTAACCTTATCAATATTAAGAGAGCAAACTTCTTTAGATTCCTGCACAATCTTAATTCCCATGGCCAACCAAAAATTATATCCCAAATATAAATCTTGATTCAGATTAGGAACAATATAAATCAAAATTGGTTTTTTTATGTTATTAGATAAAATTTCTGGTTCAATTACACCAACCACTTCTTGAGAATTACCATCTGCAGTTCTCACTGCTAATTTAATCTTTCTAAAACTAGCTTGTTTTACAAAAGCGGCTGCAGCATCTCCACCATCACATGTTACAGATGCACCACTATCAAGAAGACCAAGATATTTTTCATACGGACGGACATCATTTTTATCAGCCCTGTAGACCTTTTTGGTGATATTCTGGAAATTTGATTTCGATATAGTTGCCACTGCAGGCGTGCTAAGAATTTTGCTTCTTGTTTTATTATATTTTTCCCAACGGACATGAAATGGCAGGTTTGGTTTGGTTTGGTTGCCTGGGTGGTTTATTTGATTTTAAAATGGTTATTTTCTTGTAAGGTTCACCTGTTTTATTTAATGATAAATTTTCATCTTGTTTCTTGGTAAAGAGCGGGAGCTGATCTTGTTGCTCTCACTCAGTAACTGGTTTTTCGACTTATTGCACTTTTTCAAGTAGGCTTGTTTTCTGCTCCACAGCCATAACAAAACACAGAACGCTCTTCCACACAATCATGGTAACGGTGACCTTGCTTCCTACAATTCCAACACACAAGCTTACTTTCTCCTAACGCACAAACATCTTCAACTTCTTGCAAATCTGAATTCGCTACCTCAACTTCATTAACCTGTCTTGTTCCTGGATTAGAGCGAAATGGAGCACGGTTTCGATTGATTGCCGTGGTTATTGCCTCCTTACGTTGGCATAAGGATCGTAAATGAGCTATGTTATTGATTTGGACCATAAAAAGCTGCTGTCGGATTTCTGGTTTTAAATGCCTAAGCAAACTTTCCACTAACTCATACTCAGGAATCTGCATTTGAAGACGATCCGTCAACTTGAGAATTGAGTTGAAAAAACTTCAAAAGTTTCTCCTTCTCGCTGTTTCCTGTCTCTTATGAGTTCGCGGATGTCTGTGTCATTCCTTGGGTCTTTGAAGTGAGTGCGCAAAGCTTCACACAAAGGATCCCATCGAATTCTATCAACACAACGCCTATATCTCCAATACCAGTCCTTAGCCTGTCCTGAAAACAAAAGATAACTGTTGTCGCAAACCAATTGAAAGTTGCTATGAAGACAATCATTCGAGGGGCTGATATTTGGTATAAAAACTTTTCAACAGTTGGTCCTGATAAGAACCCATCAAATTGAATATTCCACCCTTGTATCAAATTCGACACTTGACCTGGTGATAAAGAAAACGAAGAATATCTGAAGTTGTCGTTATTTTGGTTAGATGGAAGAGAAAAATGTGATTGTTTTCGCTGAGATTGCTGCCTATTCGAAGAGGTCGAGTCGAAAGGCATAACATTTGGCCATTCTGGTTCATCTCGTGAGCCTGCTTTAACCTGTCCCAACTTTTGGTCAACCTTTCTAGTAATGTCTGCCAAACCTATTTAAAGCTGACTTTGAATCATCTCCGTTAGTGTTGAAAGTAATGAGGTCATATCTACCCTTTCATTTATATTAGCCTGTGTACTAGGAATTATTGTCCTATTGTAACCCTAAGTTACGGACAGACTTTGGGACCTATCATTAATCTCAATTGACGGATTAAAAAGATTTGTATTTCTATTAGGAAAGTTTGACATAGACCAATCTAGACGGTTCTGGTTAGTTTGAGTTCTACTTTTTGATGGCTTGGAAATTGCACCAGTGTTAGTTGACATTTTCGGTGTGAGAGACTTAGCCTTCGGGTTAATATTCGAAGTTGCCTTGGAAGTACATTTTGAATCCAGATCAAATGCTAGATGACACTGTGGACAATGGGAGCTGTTCTTAATCCAAATTTGAAAGCAATCTTTGTGAAATTTTTGTTCACACTTTGTTTTAAAGTTTTCAACATAAGAAAAATTTCATTTGGAGTTCCTGGTAAATTGTCTCCACTGTGATGAACTGCCATATCTCTTAAAAACGCAAAAAATAAATCCAATAGGTGTTGTGCAAAAAAATGTGTGCAACTACGCAAAAACAATATTTTCCAGATAAAAAAATTAAAGAATCAATTTTTATATCATTATAAGCCAACGAGTCAAATACTTGTAAGTATTAAAAGGTAAATAAGTAATAAAATTTAAAAAAATATAAAAGTAATTACAAATAAAAAGTAAATAGTTCCCTGGTAACAGCTTGGATAATCACCCTATTGAAAATAACCGAGACTATATCAAGTGACTTTTCCTATTTTCAAACTTTTAAATAAATATAGAAAAGAAAAGAAAAGAATAAGCAAGATGGATGTGAGTTAAATTAACTTCTTAGGATGGACAAATTGTTCTTGTAACACAACTGCTACCAATTTGTATTTAATTATTTCCGATCCGAAAAGAAGAACATTTGAAACAGTTTTCCATTTTTATTAATTGGGCTTTTGTGGTCACTTATATTGCATAAATGCGAAATTAAAAATGCTATTCCAACAAAAAATATCAAAATAAAAATAGAAAAATTTAATGAATATATATATATATATATGGATATATATATTCAGTCTTACAGTGACCGCGAGTCTAATTGGTTGTGTTTTATTATGTCTCAACTGAGATCTCGGTGTGCGCATTGCAACAAACCAACAGCTAAAACTTTGGTTCTTTGTTGCAATATCTGCAGTAACAAGTTTCATAAATCTTGCCTAAACTTTGAAGATGATTCTTTTAATTTGATAAACATTAATCGTAATATTGTGTTTTATTGTGATGGCTGTCTTGAACAATCGGACTCTCTTGTTAGTTCGGTCACAAAATTGGTAGCCGAAGTTCGCGATCTGAAAATTGTTGTTACTAACCTCGGTTGTGATTTAGCAAAGCAAAACACGCACTCTAATCCGGGTTCATTGAACTCTGACAATGTAACCTTTCCGAAAACGAGCAATATTTCACACTCTAATGATTTCTCAACTACATCCAACAATCAGGCGCCTCTGCGCGCTGTTTCTACATCGTATGCTGCAGTTGCATCTCTGCCGCCGCATTATACCAATTCTGCTATTAATACCCTTGCACCTGAGATTGCTGTCTACACATCGTCTGCTGCTCTATCTGCGTCGGTGGCGCCGTCCGCTTCTACTACTGCCAAATTGGGAGCTAAGCGTAACATGTGCGTGGAGGGAGCCGCTCCGGCATGTGAGGCTTTTTCAGTTGTGCATACAATGAAATACATACACATCTCTAAATTCGATATTAAAACAGAACCAGAGGCGATTCTAAATTACTTAGCTTAAAAATTAAGCGTTGATCCAAGCGTTAAAAAGCGCTTTTAAGCGTTAAAAAAGACGCGGATATAACGAAACTCCGCTTTATCAACTTTAAACTTGGAGTCACAGCCCCTTTGTATGATAAAACTTTTAATAAAGACATCTGGCCGATTTCTGTTAAATTAAAAAAATTTATTAATATCACAAAAAACTTGGACGTAATTTCAACAATTCCACCGCCTCTGTCGAATACGGTGTCGGAGAACCTTACACAGCTGACAGAACCTCATTACTCAAATTCACTACCACCAACAGCTCTACTGCGACAACAGTAACAACAACAACTTCAATAACTTCAGCATCAACTAAAATAGCTACAACAAATTCAATAACTTCAACATTAACTACAATAGCATCAACTCCAACAACAACCTCAATGTGTTCAACTTTAACTACAATAGCGCCAACAATAACTTCAATAACTTTAACATCAACTATAAAAGCAAAAACAACAACTCCAATAACTTCAACATCAACAACAATAGCAACTGAAACAAGTTTATTTTCTTCTGCTGCAGTTTCTAACATTTCTATCTCCACATCATCTAATGTCTCTGTGCTCTTAAATAGCCACAATGTTATCTCTCCGCATCGTTTGCTCTCTTCACAACAATCATTAAGCTCAGCGCCTATGATTACAATGCCTTGTGATTACACTGCGCGACATAATTCATGGAATGTTTCTGGATTTTCAATTTATTACCAAAATATGGGTGGCATTCGTACTGAAACATCACAGCTGCATCTTGCAATGTCTCTTCATGAATACGATATTGTGGCCATTACTGAAACATGGCTGCATGAAGATATATCGTCTGTAGAGATTTTTGATTGTTTTTATAATGTCTATAGACTGGATCGCTGCACTGTCTCTACAAGCCGTGAAAGAGGTGGAGGAGTATTATTGGCAGTGAGCAATAAGCTTACTAGCAAAATTCTAAAACTTCATCATAATGATAAGACTATTGAACAAATTGTTGTTCAAATAAGCTTTTTAAATTAAACTTTTATGTATCTCTTCTTATCTTATAATAATCTAAGTTTGAATCAAGATATTATTGTCATGGGTGATTTTAATTTGGGTAAATTATCTTGGGTTTTTGATGAAAACAATCTTTTACCATTTAATATGATTTCGGATACTGAACACTTAGTCATGAGTTACTTTTTTGCAAATAATTTTCGCCAACTTCATTCTATAAAGAATGACCTAAATAGAATTTTAGATTTAATTTTTGTCAGCAGTGTTGCCATCAAAAAAATTTTCATATCGTAACTTTTGACTCAGTTCGTCGGATTCCCGTCGGATCCGTGAAATTTTAAAAAAGAACAGCAACGTAGAAATTTCCCGAGAAGGCAATTGAACATTAAAGAAGAAATATAAAAATCAATGTGGAAGTTTTAAGATTTATTATTAAATAAATCAAATTTTGCTTCAAAAGTCAGTTCATCTAATGTTTCTAACATGATTATATATGAAAAATATTCTGATAAAATATATTGAAAAATACTTTTAAGCACACAAAATAGAATTAAAAATAAAAAAAAAAAATAATCTTCATTAAATATTTTGTCATTGGTTAAAAAGAGTTGACACAGAATTTTTAAAACAAAGTTTAAAGTTGCTATCTTGCTAACTTGCTATCTTTATTTTTTCATTGCATATCCTTAAAGAAAAATACACCAAATCGGACGTCGGATCTATTTTTTCTGAAATCGTAACATTTTGGAGAATTATGGCCATATATCGGATCATCGGATTCAAGACTGAAAATCGTAACAAATACGATATATCGGACCATATGGCAACACTGTTTGTCAGTTATGATATTAAAGCGGTTTGTAGAAAAAACTTGGCGCCAATAGCTAATAACAGCATACATCATAATGCATTATTTATTGAATTTGATTTCTATAGATTTGATCCCGCATCAATTGACACTGTTAATCTATTAGATTACGCAAAAGGTAACTTTGCAGCTATTAATGAAGTTTTAAACGCAGTTGATTGGTCATTTTTAAATAATATTGAGTGCTTGTCTGAAGTTTATCGATTTATTTCTTCCAAAATATCGAGCTCAGCTGCTCAATTCGTTCCTTACAAAAGAGGTACTCATCTAAGAAATAAACCACCTTGGTTTAATTCTAGATTAGCCAAGTTAAAGAATATCAAAAACAAAGCTGCAAAAAAATTCAAACATACAAATTGTGTCGCAGATCAATTGCATTTCTTTCAATTAAGGAATGAATTTGATTGCCTTCATAAGTTCCTTTTTAAAGCTTACGTTCTAAATGTTGAAAAAAGTTTTAAATCCAACCCAAAGTATTTTTGGGAGTATTTAAATACTAAAAGAAAAACGATTGGGTATCCAACCAGCATGGAATTTGATGGTTTGAAATCTAATAATCCGTTAGAATCTACTTACCTTTTTTCTAAATTTTTTCAAAATGTTTATGAAAATCATGTTTCCTCAAATATTCACAACAATTTCAATTGCAAATACTGATGCCTTAATTTTCAATTCTTTGAATGTTATTAATGTCTCTGGTGACGATGTAGCTTAAGCAATTTCGCATCTTAAACCAAGCTATAAATTTGAACATGGAGATCTCCCACCAATGTTTTTCAAACTCTGTGCTGTAAATTTTGCTACTCCTTTAGCTATCCTTTTTAATCTTTGCATTAGAAAATGTATTTTTCTAGATGTCTGGAAAACTTGCTTAATTATTCCAATATTTAAATCTGACAATCGTTGTGATGTCAATAATTACAGGGCAATTGTGAAACAATGCACAATAGCCAAATTATTTGATCATATACTTAAATTAAAATTATTTGAGCACGTCCGGCGAATCATCTCTGAATTTCAACATGGGTTTTTTCCTGGTAGGTCAACATGTTCAAATTTATTGCTTATTTCAAAAAATATAATTAATGCAATGGAAGACGGTACTCAGTTAGATGTTATCTACACTGATTTCTCCAAAGCATTTGATAAAGTTGACCACCAAATTCTTTTAAATAAACTAAAAAAGTTCGGACTGTCGGATTCCTTAATTGGATTTTTTAAAAGTTATTTAAAGGATAGAAAACTTTATGTAAAGATTGGTTCATCTATCTCCGATATTGCTATTGATGCTACTTCAGGCATTACACAAGGTAGCCATTGCGGACCTCTTTTATTTTTAATTTTTATTAATGATTTACCTAAACATTTGAAATTTGCTAGATGTTTAATGTATGCAGATGATGTTAAACTCTTTTATAGAGTGTCAACTGCATCTGACTGCATTAATCTTCAAAGTGACCTTTCAGTCTTGTACCACTGGTGTGTTTCAAACAATTTAAACTTGAACATCAGTAAATGTTGCATAGTTTCATACACTAAATGCACAAACAGTATTGTATTCAATTACACATTAAATAATGACGTTTTAAATCGTAAAAAGGAAATCAAAGACTTAGGGGTTATTTTTGACACCCAATTAAATTTTAAATATCACTATGATTATATTACATCAAAGTCATATTCCATGCTGGGATTTATTAAAAGACATACACACATTTTTAAGGATCCTTTAACAATAAAATCATTATATGTTTGCTTGGTTCGTAGTATAATGGAATATTGTTCTATTGTTTGGAACCCATATTATATAATACACTCAGACCGAATTGAGCGAATACAAAAACATATGAGTAAATATGCTCTTAAAAAGCTTTATTGGCCTGATGGTCTTCCAGCTTATGAAGTTCGTCGTAAATTACTTGGCTTGCAATCTTTAAAAGATAAAAGATCAGTTAGTTCTCTTCTATTTGTTTATAATATTTTTTCTGGTAAAGTTAATTGTGAGGAACTGTCAAACCTCTTCCAAATTTATGATGCGCCGAGGGATTTGCGACGAACTCGTATGTTCGAAGAAAATCTTCACATGACCAATTATGCTGATAATGAGCCAACAGCAAGATGCATACACTTATGCAACAGTTTTTCACATATTTTGAATTTTAATGTGTTAGAACATGAATTTAGATTTATTCTATTCACTATTTTTAATTAGTTATAAGTTTAAATATATGTTTAGTCTGTAAGATTGTAATAAATCAGAAGACTGGAGAAATAAATAAATAAATAAATATATATATATATAAAATTATACACTCAGTAGTATACCAGGACAATGCATGATCGCAAGCGATCAATACTTGTAATTCCAAGATAAATTCATAAGAACATAAGGAAAAAAAATACAAATAAAAATAATCCAAAGAAAAAAGAAAATTTCAAAATTTCAGTCGAGCAAAGAAATAAAAAAAAATATATTTTTAAAAACTGCAAAATAGTGCAGAGACGCAAAATCTCGTCTCTCAAATCTTTTCGAAGCGCTAAAGAAGAGCTTGGTTTGGCCAACTGTGGTATTTTCGTTTCTTCCTCATATATTCGCAGTTTGAAGTAAGCCTGACTGTTGGATTCGGAAGTGCTTACTGAAGGAAGAACTAAACTCCCACTTCAAGGAATATTGTCTAAAATAGTAAGTATACGAGCTATTTCATAAATAATTAAGCTTCGCAGTTTCGGAATTTCGTCGAGCATTTTCTGTTATTTATTTTGCTGCTCAGCACGATGAGGCGATATAAATGACATAAACTCTGAGTTTACAAGGACAGTTGCGGGTTTTTCTGGACTTGAATCATGTTCCTCCATCTGGAACGTACGAAAATGCCGCATTTTGTTTATGAAGTTCAGGTCCCTAGTAAGGAATGGATAAAACGGTCTTTTCTGGCTTTCAAACCGTCTTCTACCACCTCTTCTTCTTCGTCGAACAATAAGCCGACCGAAATGCGGTATATTTTCCAGTGGTAAGGAGCTTCGGCAGTAAGGACAACTAGCGTTGTATTCCAGACTACGCCGAAGACAAACCAAATGAAAAAATTGCCAACATGGTGTTCGGAAAACTTTCCCATCTAAACAAAGCTTCCCAAAACAGATCGAGCAAATATCTTCACCGATTCTAATCATGAAAAGTTTAAATTTGCTAGCCATGTTGCAACAAAAAAAAAAAATAAATAAATTGAAAAAATTGGGTTTTTAAAAAATTTTTATAAAAATGAATGAAGAGAATGTTAACTGGAAGAAGAATAGAAAGAAATTCATAGAAAGAGAAAAAGGATAGAATAGAAAAAAAAAACGAACCAAGAATTTATTTATTTTAACCAAGGGTTTATTTTGGGCAAAAAGGTGTTAAGACACAATGACAGAAAGGTGTGCATGCTCGTAGTTTTCTCCACTAGGTTTCAGTGGCGGGGTGGATAAGGTTCTGCCTTGTGTTGTGCTGCCCTGGGTTCCTCAACAAAAAAAATCATGCACACGCCAGAAAGAAAATGAGGAGGGAGGGGAGCAATATTTATATTCCAGGAAGAAGAATAGCAAGAAGAATATATAAATAAAAAAATAAATAGCAGAAGAATCAAAAATTCAAACATCAGAAAAAGGGTCACTTTATTTAGAGGGTAGATCGCTGGCTGTGTTGCCACCTGTGCCCGACCAACTTATCTCAACTTATCAAAAAAAAAATAACCGGAAACAAAATAATAAAAGCTCCCTTGCGCATGTCAGTAGGGTTACCAGCTGTTACTACGGGGTAAGAAAAAAATAATTAAACCATATTTACTTTAGAGTGAATTTGATGAAAAGTTCGTGTTTTTATTAACATTACAAGAAAAAAGTTATAAAGAAAAAAAACTAAGCCATGACAAAAGTAAATTCAAAACTGTATAATTATAAACATTTTTGAATATATACCAGTAATAAACAAAATAAACTAAAGATATATAGTACTTAATTAGCACTTACTTTTGTAAGTATTTGATTAAATAAAAGGTGACCGTGGCATGCAGGTTAAGTGTGTGGCTTAGCATGCTCGGAGCCCGGGTTCGATCCCCAGCCGCGGCGAAAAGTTTTTTCAATAAAAAATTTTTCTGATCGGTCACCAACTCTCTGCAGACAATGGCAAACCTCAGAGAGTAAATAATGTCATGTAAAGCTTCTTGAGAACATGAACTTTAGCCGTTCGGAGTCGGCGTAAAACATGTAGGTCCAGTTCTCGGTCAATTGTGTGCAAACATGTAATAACACTCAAAACACAATTGATCATAAGAAGCTCGATCAAAGTCCTTTCAAGGGCTGAAATGGCCAATTTGTTTTTTTTTTTTTTGATTAAATTATTTTTTAAAGAAAAAACTTTTTTATAAATTCTTTTCTATACGTCTTTATTTCTAGATCACTGTCAAAATTCTGCGTTTTAAAATATTGTTGGATTGAAACATTTGCAAATACAAAACTTAAAATAAATTAAAACAAAGAAGAGTTACATAAAGTATAAACGATGAAGAGTTACATAAAGTATAAACGATGTCACTACATTACTCCCCCTCCAGTAAGACGAATTTAATAGGAAGCAAGTAAAGAAAGTCTGAAGTCGGTTTAAGCTAACTTTGAAATACCCTAAACCTACTTTTCCAAAAAAAAATAATATTATTGAAAATGGGCCCGTCCGTGGGCGGATGTTGATGAAAAATTTACACATACCAAGTTTTATTCCAGTAGTTCACAGTTAATGCCTTTATTGTGCTTTCTTATTTATTGAGTTATAAACTTAAGGGGTTGTATTGGAGGTAGGCGTGTCCGTGGGCGGATGATGTCCATTTTTCAAAACAACCTTTGTTTCGTTATAAAAAACATGCGTACCAAATTTTATTGCTGTAGGTTGAACAGAAGCTTATATATTGAGTTCTCAATTTTTGGGTTGTATGGGAGATGGGCGTGTCTGTGGGCGGATTCAACCCATTTTTCGAAACCAATTTTGTTTTGTTTTGATATAAAGTACATACATACTTAATTTTATTGTTGTTAGTTAATTATGAGCTAAGTTATACAGTTTTCAATGTTTGTGTTGTATGGGAGATAGGCATGCCCGTTGGCTGATTCCGAAAATATTCAATAGTGCAGATCCTTAGGTCCATGTGACTATGTGTACAGAGTTCAATCAAATTACCTCAACTCCCTCTTTTTCATGCAATAACAAAAAAGAGTTTAGCTACTACAGCTTTTTCGCACTTTCTCAGCATTAACTCATTTGAAGCCACAATCCAAAGCATCAAAAAGTTTTAATGATAAAGATTCCAGTGGCTAAAAACAAAGTTAATGTGGAAAAAATTTACCCACCAAAGTTTGGGTTGGGCTCAGGGACAACACAAGACGTAACTACTAACCATGCACACATAGATCTAATTACAGAATAGCTTTTAATCTACTTTTGAGTTGACCTTTTGACAAGTTAACATCAAAAACGCTACAGTTGTTAACAAAGGTACTCATGCGGTTTAAAGGAGCAGTTGACATATAGTTCGTTCTACTAAAATGTACATAAATTAAAGTGTTAGCGTTTCTACTGCTTCTACGGTTAGAGTTAAAATTAATGAGAGAAAGAATTTCCGGAGAATCGAAAACACCGGTCATGAGTTGGTGTAAATACACGATATCTGCGCACCTCCTTCGCTCACTTAGTGACTTAATAGTTTCAAACGATCCTCATAAGGAGGAAGGTTTAAGATATCAGTTCCACTTAATCCCCTTAGAGCAAACCGAACAAAACGTTTTTGGATCCTCTCTATTCGTTCAACATGCACATTATAACTTGGGGACCAGACTTGACTTGCGTACTCCAAGTGAGGACGCACAATTGCATAATATAACGTTGTAGTTGTAATCGTGCTATTGAATTCTTTGGCCCAGCGTTTTATAAATCCAAGCATTGAAGACGCTTTTTTACATATATTATCAATATGAATGTTGAACGATAACTTAGGATCCATGCATACACCAAGGTCTTTGACTGCATCTACACGACTTAAAGCAGTATCTTTTATATTGTAATCAAATAATAAATTATTCCTTTTTCGCGAAAAGGTCATAGTTTGGCATTTACTAGGATTGAGAAACATATTATTTTTAGAACACCAAACTTCAAAGGATTTCAGATCAGCCTGGAGTAGGTTAGAATCATCTTCAGTATTTATTTTTCTGTATATTTTCATATCGTCTGCATAAATCAGCAGACGAGAGTGTTCAATGACGTGTGTGACGTCATTAATTGCTAAAATAAACAGAAGTGGACCAAGGTGGCTACCTTGAGGAACACCTGATTCAGCAATAAATTCTGAAGACAACACCCCTCGGAATCGTATTTGATAAGATCGCTCAGTCAAATACGATTTTATCCAGCATACAAAATAATGTGGAAATCCCATTAACTTTAGTTTGAATAAGGTTAAATCATGAGGTAATTTATCAAATGCTTTACTAAAGTCAGTGTAAATACAGTCGACTTGGTTGCCTGATTCCATTGAATTTAAGCAGAATGTTGTAAAATCGAGAAGATTAGACACAGTGGATCTTCCATTAACAAAACCATGCTGACGAGTTGATATGACTTCTCCACAATGAATTTTAACACAATTCGCTCAAAAAGTTTGGGAATAGACGAAAGCTTAGCGATGGGCCTATAATTATTAACATCATTCCTGCAACCTTTTTTATATATAGGACTTATAAATGATTTTTTCCAAAAAACTGGAAAATAACATTCTGTAATTGATTTATTAAATAATAAAGAAAGTGGTTGACACAAAACGGATCCGCATTGAGTTAACACTGCGGCAGGAATTCCAACAGGTCCAGCGCCAAAATCCTCATCGATTGTCCCAATATACTTTAAAAAATCCTCAGAGGTAAAGAATATAGATTCCAAAGAGACCCTGGGTGAAGAGTTCATGTAGTCAAAGTAACCTTCATCAGGGTTAAATGAATCTGAACAAAAAGATTCCTTGAAGAGATTGGCAAAAAGGCCACAAATTATAGAAGGATCGTCCGTAAATCCATCAAGAGTTTTGAAGGATGAAGAAAATCCATCAGATTTTTTCTTAGTATTTATGAACCCCCAAAATCTCTTTGGATCAGACACTATTCTCAGCTTAATATTGTCTAAATATTCATTATATAAAACAGCTGAAAGATTTTGAAATTCCAGAAACAAACGTTTGTAGATTTCTAGGTCATTTGAGTTCAAACTACAGACATATCTCTTCCATGCCCTATTCCTGTTATTGCGAAGTGTTTTCAACTCTTTTGTGTACCAAGGGTACGCCGAGTTCTTTGCAAATTTGAGGCCATATGGTACAGACTGAGAAATTACAGCAAAGAGTTCCAAATAAAAAAAATTAATGGATTCATCAAGATTATGTTCATTTATATATTCTAAAATAACGTTAAGTTTACTGTGAAGTAAATGATTCAACTTCAAAAAGTCAGCTTTTTTAAAATTGAATTCATAAACCTTGTCCATTGAACTCGAATTAACTATATTCTCCCTATCCGATTTATACCAAATACTCAAAGGTGGATGATATGCATCAATAGTAGTAAGAGCATGGAAGGCCCTCTTAACAATGACATTGCTACTGTCCGTAGTTAAGACCAGGTCAAGAAGTCTTTCCAGACTATTATAAATACAACTCACTTGTTGTAAGTCAGAACATATACTGTCAACAAATATATGCTCCCCAAGAGTCTTCGCATTAGATGCACAAAAAAATGTATCATCGTCAGAATAATGCCATTTTAAGTCGGGCAGATTAAAATCGCCCAACAATAAAATGTCGTCATTAACGTCAAGAATATTAAGAATATAGTCTAGACAATCAGCCAGACTTGTATAAACCTCTACACTACTGTTTGGAGGAACATATGCAATGTATAACCTTAACGCATATTAGTTCAATATCAGAAGCGCAGGGTATATCAACAAAGGAACTAACAAAGCAGTTCCTTACAGCTATAAGAACACCACCACCAACAGAAGAAATATTGCTGGCGTATCTGTCCTTTCTAAATACTTGGAAACTATTGTCAAACAATTCCAAGTCAGTAATGCTTTCATTCAACCACGTTTCAGTAACGCGATAATGTCCTCAGAACAATTCTGAGTAGAAAGAAATAAGTCTCGCGTTTTGGAGCGCAATCCCCTTACATTTTGATAGTAAAGGGACAGCCTATTTAGTTTTTCTGGTTCCTACGGGCTATATTATTTGAGCGCCTAGCCTTGTTTTTAGGTTTAAATTCTGAAACGAGAATATTATCGGCCCACATATTCGAATTGAGAACAGCTGTAAAAACTTCGGCTGCAACTGTGAGAATAAATGAGGCGTAAGTGGGCTTATTGCCAATTTTCTTACATGAACGGAAAGCATTTTGGGGTATTAAGTTACATTGTTCGACAAACGTCAGAATATCATAAGTTGATGTGTCGGGTTGTAATCTCGAAATGAAAATGTTCTAAGTCCTCGAAACTGCTCTTAGAGTAGTTGGCTCAGTTGAAGGTTGAAGTGCAATGGATGGCGCAGTAACCAAATTTATGATAGGAATATCTGAAATTTCAGATACAGCATTATCATTAGTTACAGAAATAACTGGCACTTCAGATAAAGGGGCAATCAACTGAGGTCCTACAGTAATATTATTATTACTAACATTATTATTATTGTTTTTTTCGTTATGATTATTATTATTATTATTATTATTTTCATTAGTATTATTATTATTATCATTGTTATTTTTATTATCATTATTATTATTGTTATTACTATTATTTTTATTTTTATTATTATTATTATTATTATTATTATTATTATTATTATTATTATTATTATTATTATTATTATTATTATTATTATTATTTTTATTATTATTATTATTTTTATTATTATTATTATTATTATTATTATTATTATTATTATTATTATTATAATTATTATTATTTTTGCTATCATTATTAATGTTATTAATATTATTATTATTATCATTTTTGTTATGAATATTATTTATATTACTACTATTATTATTATTTGAAACAAATTCAGAGACATGTGACGAGGAGGTGGGAACTGAAAAACGCTTAGCCTGGGGAATAGAAGACAGGCTTTGATTGGCACGTTTGCGCTTATTATTTTTTCGTTTATTTTTAGAGTTATTTTTAGAATTATAACTCTGCTTTTGTACTGAACCCCTATTTAGGACTTCGTTTGTGGATATGATTGCTGAACCGAATGTTTCGGACTCCGTCAAAGGAACGTCAGCACTGGTTGGCGAAAAAATTTTATCCGTTATACTGTCACAGTGGTCAACACTTAATTCGCTTAACGACGTCATAATGAATTTAAAATTATTATTAAGCGAATTAAGGCTTTCCCCAAAGAGTTTTATTTTTGAGTATAATTCAGCTGGGGAAACGACCCTGCACGTAGTACAGTACCAACGAAGTCCTGAGTGTGCCGAAATTAAATCATCAATGCATGAATTCGAAATTCTAGCACAAGAAGCGTGAAATATTTGCTCGCATGGTCCAGAACAATGAAACATAGTATTCAAAATGTTCTGGCTTCTGCATTGCCCATTTAATGAACAAGCAGCGAAATTTTCGACTTGAAAATAAGTCATGTTAAAAAATGTTATTTCAGAAGAGCAAATATGTTCTTAAAATGCCTCAAAGGGTTAAAATACAAAGAGCGGACAGTTAAAAGCTAGCAACAATAACACTAGAACTGACCAACAGGTACGGACAACGCACAAAGAAGAAGGCGAAAAATAGCAAAAACAAGCACAAATATACACACAAACAAGCAAGTCAAACTATGTTTATCTATAATTTATTTTTAATTATAACAATAACTAAGCACTTTAACACAAAAAATTACTGCTAAAAGTAGCTTAATATTTAAACACAATTGTACAAACACTTACGTACGTTTAAGTAATAATATAAATTATTTTATTTTAAAACAACACTAACAACACAAAAACTAAACGTTTATAATACACAACCGACAACGACAAAGGGACGAGATCAACTGGATCTCTTATCCTCTTCTTATCCTGTTTTTACGGACAACACACAGACGGACGGACGGACATGGATAGCTCGACTCACGAGTAGACCCTGATCAAGAATATATACTTTCTATACCAGACTCGCTTTGTTCTATGCGTTACAAACGTTTGCACAAAGTTAATGTACCCTGACCTTTCAAATTTAGGGTATAATTAAATATTGTTTTCTAAGCATTTGAAGAGTTTGATCTGTGTTATCATTATTGTCATTTTTAGAAACAACTAATTCTCCAGGTAGACAAAGAGTTTGACCGTAAACCAATTCTGCTGGTGAGCATTTAAGATCTTCTTTAATCGCTGTACGAAAACCATGAAGAGTTAATGGTAAAAGTTCTGACCAGTTACTGTAGACCCTAATCGAATGCGTGTTGCGTTGCGTTTCCTAGCGACACGCAAATTTTGTATACGCTTAGCCTTAACAAAAGCGCTGCGTACAATCGAAAACATATATGTTCCCAGTAGGAAAAATCGTAAGGTGCTTACTAAATAATTCATGTTTAGCTTATGGTGGTGAAAACAGGATCATGCTGAAGTAAGTATGTTGTTTGTTACATAAGGAGCACCTTACATCTTCACTTACGACTGCAACTGCCAAAGGAATGCACGTTTAAGCCGATCATGTCTTCGTGTGATCATTTCCATATGTACATTATTGCGTAAAGCAAGAGACATGCAGTGGTATGATGACGTAACGGTATTTGACTATCGTTACGAAGATGTTAAGTGTAGCAAAAAACCAAAAGAAAAAACGAATAAAGAACAATCTTATGGTGAACGGCGGTGTAGTAAGATCATCCGTCGTTGCGCATACAAAAATGGCTATGTGTAAAAATAAGATTTTTTATTTATTTTACTGTTCAATAGCCATATGTATGTACAATTATATATCTTCTCTATAAAAATTACGATTTAACCCTTCATTTAAACCTTCTTCGCAACGGAAATTGTAAGCACTGCTTCCGTTTACACTTACAAAAAAAGGTGAACGTAAGGCCACAGCTTACAATTTCAGTTGCGAAGAAGGTTAAAATGGATTATATGCACGTCGTATATCATCCTGCTTATTAAATAAAGTGCATAAGCATGGAAGCCCGTTGATTCCGATTGTCGAAAGTACATTCCCTGCACTTTATTTTAGTAAAGGGTTACGTAAGCACGTATGATGCATATCATACATTACAAAAGGAAGCTTATAGTGGCGATCATGCCTGTGTAAAAGTAATGGGCATTTGGTATTGAAGTTTTCATGCCCTGCGGATGAAAAATAAGTAAAGAATAATTCATTATGTAAGGATGGATTTTCCCACTGGGGTGTCCTTGTTGCTTTTATATGTTTGTTGCTCTCTGTTCGAATATTTTTGTTTTATGCAGCCAACTTCACAACCGAACGCACTGTCAAAATAGGAAATTCGAATCGAGTTGCGATAGTGCGTTGCGCATTTCGGTAGGCTTCATATAAAATGTAAGTGCATGAACCAATTCTGATAGAAGCGCAACGCAACACGCATTCAATTAGGGTCTACTGTTAGTCGCATTATCTGATGTGAGAATTGATGTTTTAAGTTTATATTTATAAGTTTACTAGCAAGCCACAGTCGTCCGAGGCTTCGCCACATTTTCTCTTTATCAATAGCCGCGTTTTTTCCAACATCTAAATCTAGATTTTGATTTGGTTTGCAACTCTGTAAGATAATCACAAAACAACGCAAAACAACGTAATAAATGTCAACTAATAAATTATTTACAAAACTAGGAAAATTACTTCCAAATAACACATAATATTTTCGCTTCCTTGGATGGAATTGAAACAATTTCAGCTATAAAGGTAAATACATCGATTATCTCACAACGTTTATAAAATTCTTTATCAGCATTTCTTTATTTTATTCTAGTGCGTTTATTGTGACAGATAATCATTAGCAGAATGTTCGCTTTGCCGTAAGCCACCGTATTGCTTTGAGTTTTGTTCTTCTCTGAACGAAAAGATTAAAATGCGCATCAAGTAGAATGTAGAAGAAATCCTGCACAGACGGCAGCTCAACAGATCGGCTGACTTCGTTAAATGCATTTATGCAAAGCATCAGTGTGTTTTTTTTTTTATTTTTAATTAGTACTTGGTAGGTTCACCAAAACTGCGCAACTGGATTGTTATATTGAAGCACGATTTATTTGCACAGTTTCGATGAATCTACGAAGCACCAATTAAAAGAAAAACACACTGATGCTTTGCATAAATACATTTACAATGTCAGCCATCATGCTATTGGTAGATGAAGAGTCCTGAGCCAAAGTGTACATAACACAAATTTCACATTGTTAACCATAAAAAATAAAAATACACATTCGTCTATACATGCATTTTTTTAACCTTAAACACATATTTAAACTCTTAACATTTTATTATTTTACCGTAGTGAAGATAGCAATGCACGCCCAGCCACGTTTCGAAGTTCGAAAACATTTAACCAAAAATTCACCACACACAATATTTTGACCATAAGCGAAAGTGTTCAAATACTCAACTAAATATTATGCTTATGCTTGTCAATGTGTCAATTTCACATTTATGTACACAATTAGCAGAAATAAAAAAATTTATTTCGTGGCTCAGTTGGTTAAGCGGTCGATATGATTTGAAGTGATGAATCGAGTGACCCTAGTTCGATTCTCAGCCAAACTGTTTTATGTTTTTTTTTTGTTATTTTTGTATTATTATTTTATCTTATTAATTATTTAATGTAAAAATTGCATTGTGCAACATTTTTCTTTTTTGCCACATCTCCGGAATAATCTATTTTTCTTTTGTTCTAAATTGTGCAGTTTTCAATGTGCTATGATTTTGAAAGTAAGCCTTAAGTATAAATAACACAGTGAAACACAGAAAATAATTCTTATATACCACTATATAATGATGAAAGTACTACCCCATGACAGCAGAACAACCCTGGCGGGGTTTGGCAAACTTAGGCGCAAATGTTTGGAAAATGATTGTTTTGATCGTCTTACTCCCAATACAAGTAGAACTCCCAAAGAAGTAGACAAGTAGAGCCCAAAAACTGAAGCGTTGATAAGCGAATAAATCCAATGTTCACCCAAATTAAATGCGTAAAAAAAATATGTTCCGCGCCTAAGTTAGCAAAACCACGCCAGGGATTTGAAGCCCAAAAATTTAAATTCATTTATTTTTCGAACGTTAACTGAACATTTTTTAGAAATAAACTTTTAGGTTTAAAACGAGCCATACATTCAAAAAGAGTTTTAAGGGTTTACAATTTAAACTCAAATTTTCAACCGTATAGTTGCTGGAATTGTATGACTAGTCTTTTGTGACTAGGCTTTTGTGGCTGGGCTTTTGTGGCTAGGCTTGCGTTTCTAGGTTTTTGTGGCTAGGGTAACGTTGTTTGATATTAGTTTCTGGAATTGTGTGGCTAGTCTTTTGTGGCTGGGCTTTTGTGGCTGGACTTTTGTGGGTAGGCATGCGTTGCTAGGTTTTTGGGACTAGGCTTACGTTTTTTGGTCTTAGTTGCTGGAATTGTGTGGCTAGTCTTCTGTGGCTAAGCTTTTGTTGATAGGCTTTTCTGGCTAGGTTTTTGTGGCTAGGCTTAAGTTGCTAGGGTTCTGTAGCTAAATTTACGTTACTAATTGTAAGTCTTATTTTCTGGAATTGTGTGGCTAGGCTTACGTTGCTAGATCTAAGTTGCTGGAATTGTGTGGCTAGTCCCTTGTGGCTATGTTTTTGTGACTAGGCATAAGCATATTTAGAAATTTCAACTTTTGAGTTGCATGGGAGGTAGGCGCATTTGTAGGATTCCAAATTTTTTGTTTCAGATTTTTATGAACATGTATACCAAATTTCATGATTTTATCTCAACTAATTCATATCCTGTGTTTAAGGACAAAACACAGACAGACAGACGGACGGACGTACAGGCAGGCGGACAGATGACGCTGATCAAGAATATATATACTTTTCTTTACCGAACTTTTATTTATCGTACTTGCTTATTTCAGTGTGTTATAAACGTTGGCTCATAGCTAATATCGCCTGACTTTACAGGTTTAGGGTATTAAGACGCTAGCAAAAATAGTCCTTATTGTTACAGGATTATTCATTATGATTTTGCTTTGCATGTAAAAAATAATTATCTGTATTATTTTGTTGCGAAAGGAACGCAACTATTATTACTCATATTTATACTTTTCAAAAAGTTTTTCTTACGAAAGAAGGTACCATCCAAAAATATTTGTGGGCAATTATTTTTTATTAATGTTTGTTTTATAAAGTTGAATTCACGGTTATTTGTTAGAATCGTTAATTTATTAATTTTTAATCCGCTTAAATACAATTTGTTATTAAAACAGTTATAAGAATAATATTAGGTTTTTCGTCGTATTCACATTGTGTTTGCTTTCTATTTGAAAGATAAAACAAACGTAAGAGCTCAAAAAACGTTTGTTTTTCTTTCAAACAGAAAACAAAAACAATGTGAAATGTGAAAATAACTAAAATGAAAATATCTTCACTTTATTATCATTATACTATTTATTTAATATAATTTGCTGCCAAATACAAATAATATGCAAATATTTTAACGTTTTTTATTATTGAAATTTTTCAAATATACAAAGGTATTATTAGCTGCGTTTTTTCCAACATCCAAATCCGATTTCCATACAAATCTTGCGTACGATTTAGATTATGTTTAATTGTATCACGGCCAGGTGGCGCAAGATCGCATACGTGAACGTTAAACCGAACAAAAAAAAAACAAAAACCGTAAACAAATGTAAACAAATGACAGCTGATTGAAAAATATGAAGACAACATGTCCGTAAATATACCAACTACTTCTAACAACCAATTCCATTCCCACGCGTTCTATGAGGTTTTGACAATTCGTCAAACGTCAAATGTCAGTTTTCAACAACTCTTTTCTAACAACAGTTTTGTGATTCTGATAGTGATGGACAAAAGTGGATGCAGCAACTCAAAGGATTCCTTATGGACACTCTTGGAAAAACAGGTAAGAAGTAATTTAAATATAGTACGATCATATAATAAAATTAAATCGTTTTATTTACGCACAGGCTCAGCAAAATTAAGGTTAATATTTTGTGGACAAACAGATTCTTCGAGTTGTTGGGCATAATGCCTCCAATGGACAATGATTTATAGGATAATGATTTATATATGGATCAATAGGTAAAGTATGTATCTTTTTGATATTTACAATATCAAATAAACTAAATTTGTAATTTTCTCGTAATAGGCCTTGTTCTCTTGGGCATGAATTTGACGGATGCTTCTTGGGCCTGCTGGACAGACGCTTTGGAATACATAGATATTTTATACATCACCATGAAGATATTTAAAATACCTTTCATTTAATACCAATTTTGTTACTAAAACTCTTTTCATTCTTCCTGAAACCTATCCAATCCTTTTTGAGCAAATTTAGCCACTTTCGTTTCCGGAGTTGTTGGACAGTTTTAGATGCAGGAGCTACTTTATTAGTACTAGCATCAATCAGGTAAGCATATACATAATTAATAGCATAAAATTCATCTTTGTAACCCTTACCACTTTTCCATAGGTAGCTTCATCCTTGAAAGAAGTCAATTTTAGAGGATACATAAGAATTCTGGACGGAACGATAAGGTCAATCTTCAGAAACTATGCGCCATCAAAAAGGTATTTATATGCTCTTTCATTTCACATCATTTTCATTAATGTAGCTTCTTTATTTGTTCCAGAAATGTACCTAATCCTCGCTGGAACAAAATGGCCAATTTTCTTTTTGGAGTTGTTGGGCCTTTTTTGTTGCAGGAGCAACATGATTTATACCAGAATCAATCAGGTATATATGGAACTTTTTAATAGCGTTTGATTCATTTTTTTAACCTTTACCATTTTTTCAAAACAGGCTTCATCCTTGAAAAAAGTGGATTTTAGACGAATCTAAAGGATTCTGAATGGAACCACGTGGATGACCTCCAAAAATTGCATGCCATAAAATCGGTAATATCAACCAGAGTGATGCATCTTTATAAGATATTGGTAACAGCAGTATTATCCATAAAATAATAACCGGAGTTATTCGAATTCGAAAGTGTGGCTGAAAAATCCCATTGGGTGAAGATAGCGTCGGGTTTTTTCGAACTCAGCCACAGTTTTTAAATTCACCACAATACACCACAGCAAATTTCGAACACACTGCTTGTGGAAGGCAATGTTTGCAATTATTTCTTTTAACTTGTGTATAATCGGTATGAAAACGCTGCTGCTCATTATTTATGCTTAGGTTTTTATTCATTGCTTTATAGCACTTAAAATTTTCAAATAAAAAAATTTATAAAGTCTCTCTCCTTCAGTCTATGTAGACATCTGTAAGTCAATGTGTTATTTAATAACAAAAGTTTTGAAATTTTTAATGTTCAGTGAAACAGAAAATATAGTAAAAGCTGCGTTCAACTTTCATAATCCAATTTGATTTGTAAACAGGAAATGTTGGCGTCTCATTAGTATAAGCAACGTTTTTTGATTCATTAGCATTACCAGGAATAAGAAAAATCTGATTTTCTGCTGTACCGAATCGTTTACCATAATCTACTCCTACGTTTTTCAAAGTTTTTTATTGAATATTTATTATACTCCACGCGCAAAGCGTGGCGGGAATATTAATTTTGTCACGAAATTTTTTTCACGACCATGAGTCGATTAAGCCATGTCCGTCTGTTCATTTGTTTGTCCACACGATTACAGCCGTCTCTTTACTGCAAATCTCTTTAAAGTCCATAATGAAATAATTTTCATGATTTGAGATTTGTCATACAGTGGTGCTCCAGTTTAACGAAAGATATAATGTCCAGGGTCGTTCGGTAAATCGAAAAATTCATTAAATCGGTAATACTATTTTCGTTTTTTATCACATAACAAAGCTAATAAATTTGTCAACTTGAAACAAATATCCTTACATTTCTTGTCTTAATAATGAACTCCAATAAAGTTGAATTTTTGAACTTGTTTTAGGTATTATTAATTATTATTATTAAATGTTTAGAAAGCTGCTGGCTAAAATCTTTTCACACTCCAAATGAAAAATCCAAGATTATGTCAATACATACCGATAATGTTTTTTAAAAAGGAAACCCTACAATATGTATATTAACCCGAGGGGACTATTTGAGAATTAGATAAGTAAATACATATTAATGTTATTACAAATTCAAAAACAAACGAAGCACGTTTGTTAAATAGAATACCTACAATTTTAAATGTTCGCAATATAGAGTCAACAATGAACATTTAATAAGGGTTCGTTATATTGGAAGTTCGTTAAATCGGTGTTCGCTAAATTGGAGCAAATTTAGCTAAATTGCTAAATTGGAACTGTAATGCTTGAATTTGAAACATATACCCTGAAGTTGAAATTCAACAAAATTTTGTGAATGCTTCCATAGAAAGTGACGACACCAAAATATCAAAACTTTACGCAAAAATTGATGTGTTGAATTGAAAGTTCATACATTAGTCTTGTTTTCTTGATAAATAAAAAATACTCTGAGTTTGAAATATGAAAAATTGGAAAAAAATACGCCTATCCCCCTTACAAAGTGACGTCATCAAATTAATATAACCTAAATAAATTCGAATAAACTTCAACCTGAGTATTTTGACTTCGGGCAAGTCGAAGATCATTTTTAATGGTTTTAATTTTCATTTGTCTTTTGTTCATCATTAAAGTGATGAATTAAAGTATATTCCATTATATAGACTTACTTACTTAGATGGCGCTTACAACCGTTGGTCGGTTTTGGCCTGGTCTAAGAATTTGCGCCAGCCTCTTTTGTCGTGCGCTTGCTGGCGCCAGTTTGAAACTCCAAGCGTTGTCAGGTTATCCAATGCCTGGTCTTTCCAACGGAGATGCGGTCTTCCTCGTCTGCGTTGGCCACCGCTGGGTACCGAATCCAATATTTTTTTCGCTGGAGCTTCGTCGTTCATTCTCTCGACATGACCTAGCCAGCGAAGCCGCTCTATTTAAATACGCTTGACTATATCCATGTCAGCATATAGCTCATACAGCTTGTGGTTCTATCGTATTCGGTACTAGCCATTGACGCAGATTGGACCATAGATCTTGCGAAAGATTTTTCTCGCGAACGCTCCCAAAGTCCTTTCATCAGAGTTGCTCAACGTCCAGGTTTGTGATGCGTATAGAAGGACGGGCATGATTATTGACGTATAAAGCGTCAGTTTTGTTCGTCAAAAGAGAGCTCTGCTTCTCAATTGCCTACTGAACCCAAAGTAACACCTGTTGGCAAGAGTTATCCTTCGTTTAATCTCAATACTGATATCGTTGGAGGAGTTAATGCTGGATCCCAGGTAAACAAAGTCCTTCACTACTTCAAAGGAGGTGTTGTCAACAGTGACGTGGTTTCCAAGACTCTGGGACTGTTTGTTTGTTGACACAAGATACTTCGTTTTATCTGCGTTCACTGCAAGACCCATTCGACTCGACTCTTTTTCTAGCCTGGATAATGCTGCACTGACTTCGCGCGTATTTTGCCCAATGATGTCAATATCATCAGCATACGCCAGCACCATAACACTCTTATAGAAAATTGTGCCGCTGCGTCTCAGGTTAGCAGCTCGGATGATCTTCTCCATTACTTTATTAAAGAAGTCGCACGATAAGGAACCTCGCTTGGTATCGAACGGAAGGGAGAGGTCCTTCCCGATTTTCACTGCGCTACTGGTGTTGTTCAGTGTCATCCTGCAAAGACGTATTAGCTTCGCAGGAATACCAAATTCAGACATGATGGAGTAAAGGTGACTCCTTATTGGACTATCGAAAGTGTCTTTGACATCGACAAAGAGATGGTGTGTGTCGATTTGTTTTTCGAGGGTCTTTTCCAAGATTTGTCGGAGCGTGAAGATCTGGTCGATGGTGGACTTTCCAGGTCTGAAGCCACACTGATAAGGTCCAATCAGTTGGTTAACGATGGGCTTCAGTCTTTCACACAATACGCTCGACAGGACCTTATATGTGATATTAAGAAGGCTAATTCCACGGTAGTTGGCGCAAATGGTGGGATCGCCTTTCTTGTGGATTGGGCAGAGCACACTGAGGTTCCAATCATCTGGAATGCATTCTTCCGACTATATTCTGCATAGAATACTGTGAATGCATTTAAACAGAGCTTCGCCACCGGTCTTAAACAGCTCAGCAGGTAGGCCATCGGCTCCTGCGGCTTTGTTGTTTTTAAGCCGAGCTATAGCTGTTAAGACCTCGTTATAGTCGGGCAGCGGAACTTCAACGCTGTCATCCATAATTGGGGTTTCCGGGATATCATCTCCACTGGCGGGATTGTTGTCAGCGTCGCCATTTAAAAGACTAAAGAAGTGTTCCCTCCATAGCATCAGTGTACTCTGGATATCTGTGACTAGATTCCCATTCTCGTCCTTGCAGGAAGAGGCTCCGGTCTTAAAACCATCGGCCAGGCGTCTTATTTTTTCGAAAAATTTTCGAGTCTCATTCCTGTCGCCATGCATCTCAATTTGCTCGCACTCACACATTTCCGCCTCTCGTTTTATTCGCCTGAAAATGAGTCTCTCTTCCCTCCTCTTCCCTCGGTATCGTTCCATAACAGCACGCGTTACAACCGACTACAGGGTTGATTTGTAGGCGGCGTCCTTCTCTACAATGGCATCGCGACACTCCTGGTCGTGCCACTGGTTTCGACGAAGGCGGTGGTAGTCTATCACCTCTTCGGCAGCCGTACGCATAGAGTGGGATATGTGCGTCCACTGTCCGCATATATCGTCGATCAGAGGAGTGCTTTCTTGAAGCAGGAGTGAGAGTCGAGTAGCGAAGGCTTCGGCCGTCCGTTTTGACTGCAGCTTGTCGACGTCTAGCTTTCTTTGTGTAGGATTGCGACCATTCTTAGCTGCGGATCTTGGCTGCGACAAGATATTGATCCGAGTCTCTGTTAGCACCACGAATCGTGCGTACGTCTAGTACACTGGAAGAGTGCCTTCCGTCAATCAAAACGTGATCAATTTGGTTGCATGTTTTTTGATAAGACAACCAGGTGGCCTCATGAATATTGAACTGCTTGAATCTAGTGCTACTAACGACCATGTTTCGTGCTGCGGCGAAGTCAATCAACCTCATTCCGTTATCGGATGTATTGTCGTGAAGGCTGAACTTTCCGACTGTTGAACCAAATATGTTTTCCTTACCCACCTTGACGTTGAAGTCACCAAGCACGATTTTTAAGTCATGACGGGGGCAGCGCTCGTATGCGTCTTCAAGGCACTCGTAAAAACTTTCTTTGGTCTCGTCATCTTTTTCTTCTGTCAGAGCGTGCGCACATATTAGGCTCATGTTAAAAAATTTTGCCTTGAAGCGGATTATGGCAAGTCGTTCGTTTACAGGAGTGAATCGCAGGACATGATGCCGTATTCTCTCGCCAACTACAAATCCGCATCCAAACTCGTACTTCTCCGCATGGCCGCTGTAGTAGATATCACAGGATGCTTGCCGTAAGCAACCCTGTCCCTTCCATCGCATTTCTTGGATTGCAGTGATATCAGCATTATATCTTTCCAAGATATCAATCAGTTGGACAGAGGCACCATCCCAATTAAGAGTTCGGACATTCCAGGTGCATATCCGTAAATCATTATCAGTTTTTCGTTTTTTGACATTTCCAGGAGACACCACGCGGAGGTTTGAGTCGACTTGATACGATTTCGACATGGATAATGCTGGCCTCGCCAAGTTGAGGCATTCAGACACGTTGCCATGTAAAGATCGCCCCCTTATCTCCCCTTTATATATATTCCTCACTTAATATTCCATAAAGTTTTTTAAAAAGTTTTTGTACTTCAAATATTCATCTTAACCCTTTAATGTCAAATGTTGCTTATAGGCAACATTGTATATTTTCGGTCATAGTTATTACAGTTTTTGATATTTTTGCTAACGGTTTTTCTCCAACTAAAATTATTACGTGTGAGCATTTGTTTATGATGTTACATTTTAAAAATCATTACAAGTGTTAATTTGAGAGCGAGTTGAAGTGGGGTTCAGTGAAGTGGTTTTACAAAAAACCAAATAAAATCTAAATACGCAGGTAAGAAAATGAAATAAAGTTTGAAAAACTTAAAAAAAGTTATTATTGTTATGTCAGGAATTTCATGAACAGAATGTTGCTTATAGGCAACATTTGTCCATTGTAGCAATAATTTTAGTTATGTTTTTTGTTTAGAAATGCGTCCAAAAGGTCTCACAGAAACAGAAATAAAACGAATTTTCGATTTCGACTGGAATAATTCTGATGATGAAGAAGGTGAAGAAGAAGAAGAGTTATATGATGCCAATTTGGAAAGAGTCATTGAAGAAACAATTGATCAGGTAAGTGTTATTATATTTTAGTTAGTTATATATTTAGTTATATTGATCTAATAAAATCCCGTACAGGTAAAGAAAAGAGGAGAAAACGTTGAAATAAATTTGATTACCAAAATTATTGAAGAAGATGGACATGCTGATGAAGAAGTTGAAAATGAAGGGGATATAGAAAACATCGTCACGGAAACTTTTGAAAAAATCAATCGGGAGGGTTTGAGATGAAGGAGCACAAGCCTACCCGATTGCGAAACTGCTTGGAAAGAAGAAACAGTTTGTGGAGAAGTCAAAGATCCAATAAAATATTTCAGTGAGTTCTTCGATGATGAAATTATAAACAAGATTTACAACGAAACAAATCTATATTCGATGCAAACGAAAGGTGTAGAGCTAAATTGTTTACCATTCGAGATCAGAAGATTCTTCGGTGTACTTCTTTATTTAGGAGTAATACAAGTTCCAAATTTACGAATGGCTTGGATGCCAAACTTCAGATTATCAGCTGTTGCAGATTCTTTATCAAGAGCACGCTTTGAGAAAATCAAAGAATCTTTTCACATAAATGATAATACTCAACAGCCGGAACGTGGATCACCTAATTACGACAAACTTTATAAAATACGACCATTACTGGATAAAATGAAAGAGAAATGCAACAAAATAGACCAGGAGGAGCACCAGAGCATTGATGAACAAATGATTAAATATAAAGGACGTCACAATCTAAAACAATACCTACCAATGAAGCCCAATAAGTGGGGTTTTAAAATGTTTACAAGAGCTGGAGTTTCAGGTATCGTATACGATTTTGCTCTCTATGTAGGAAAAGGAACGTGTCCCCCTTTTGGATTAGGGATCTCATCAGATATTGTGTTGCACTTAGCTTCTAATGTTCCACAAAACAAAAATTATAAATTATTTTTCGATAATTGGTTCACTTCCATAAATCTGATGATTGCGCTAAAGGAAAAAGGTATTTTAGCAGCAGGTACAATTCGAAGCAATCGAATGAAACACTGTAGCCTTATGGATGAAAAGGAGCTCATGCAAAAAGGTCGTGGATGGTATGATTTTAAATTTGAGGCAGCATACAATTTAGTTGTCTGTCGCTGGTACGACAACAAGAGCGTTCAACTAGTCTCAAATTATATAGCTGAAGATCCAGTTTCAGAATGCAAACGTTGGTGTCGTAAACAAAAGAAGTATATAAATATACCTAGACCTGCTATTGTTGAGTGTTATAACAAGCATATGGGAGGCGTAGACCTGGCTGACATGTTGTCAGAGTTGTATAAAATCAACCACCGAAGAAATGGTATATGCGTATTGTATACTGGTGCCTCAGCACAGCAGTAGTCAATAGCTAGTTGTTGTATAGAAGAGACCTCAAAGATCAAGACGGAAGAACGAAACATATGTCATTGTTGGATTTTCAATTGAGTATAGCAAACGAGCTTCTACACGCGTCTGATATAGCGCCAGTAAACCATCGCAAAAGAGGACGACCATCGGCAATCCTTCCAAGCATGCAATCTGATTCACCGTCTCCAGCACCATCTGACATTTCAAACGTTTCGTCACAAAGTTCATCGTCGTCAGCAAAGCGATCATACATATCGGAACCTCCAAAATCCATGCGTCTTGATCAAGCTGGTCATTGGGTTGAATGGGGAGCAAAAGGAAGGTGTAGATTATGCCAAACCAGCATTCCAAAATCAAAAGAAGTGTTCAAACATGCTAGAATAGTAGACATTTCATCCAATATCCCAGCAAAATTTTTCGTTAGGTCTTGTTTCTTAATCGATTCTAAAATGCATTACATAAATGCTAATGCAATCAATTTTGTGATTACTAAGTTCTGAGGCTATACATCGACAAACAAACCTTATTTGCAGCTCTTAACCTGCTAGAACATAATTTTTAATAGTAATATGTTTTTGGGTATCCTTTTACATAATACAATTTAAAAGCTCAATTTATTACTTGCTTTAAAATTTCTAAAAGAAAAATTAAATTGATTAAAATTCATTAAATTTTTTACTTAAATTACATAAATGGCGTCTTATAACAATTTTATGGCGTTCTGATGATTTTTTATTTTATTTAGAAGATGTCTATTTAAAACTCTAAGATGGTTTCCTAACTCCTTTACTTTACTAAAATACATAATTATTATTCTGTTCAAATCAACCAACAAAAACTGTAAAAAATGCAGTTTTTAAGAAAAAACTATTCTAAAAATTATTCTAATTTTCATGACTCTTCACCTTGTTCTCCCAGGGCAAGTTTGCTTTGGGAATTCTGTAGGTTTGTTCAGAAACAAAAAATTGTTACAAATTGTTACCAATTACTGCAAGTTTTTACTAGTAAAGCGTTCACGTACTCGAAAAACTTGAAGCGAGAGAGAAAAACGAGAGCGTAAAAAATTGAGAGAGAAAAAACTAGTTGCAAGTTTCTGCTAGCAAAATTTCTTCTTGCAAGAACTTGCAACTACTGAAAAAAACTGTTTGTCAAAAAAAAAAAACAAGCTGTCAAAAATTTTTCTGTGGATTTCATCTTAAAATGGATGGAAAAAGAAAGATTTATAATGCTGAGGGAAATGTAGGTATAAATATTAATGTTGGTAGGGCACAAGAAATGATTTCTTCTATTTATAACCTCAAGTTACAGCAGCAGTTTTTTTCGGTTGAAATAAGCTGTCAATTCCTTTATCAGCTGTTGTTTACTTGCATGTTTCGACTAGATTTCTGTTCACGTACTTTTTCTGCTAATTTTCTCTTTGTACATATTTTTTCCTCAATTCTTCTTTTACTCTCTCCCTGCAAGTTTTAACAAGTAAAGAACGTGAACAGACCTAATGACTATGAAACAAATTTCTGATATCAATTTGGTATCACTATGATATTGTGATACTGTGATATTTATGGTCGAGAATAAGGCAGTCAAATGTTACAGACCTCAGTCTTGTCTATTAAAGTCGAAGCTGAAATGTATAAAGAGTACTATAAAGAAATTTATAAAAATTAGGAAAAAATGTATATACTAATTTTAATATTTTGCTCTAATTTTCACTTAACTTTTGTATAGAAGACGTGGATTGATTTCGAAAAAATATTTAAATTCATAGTTATTCAGGGTCACTGAGGAGAAATTTGTTAACGTTTTACTTCCCGGTCCTATTTTTTCCTCAATTATGCAAAATTATTCAAAATAGATCTTTTGGGATTTACTCACTATTGCAAGTCAAAATTTTGCATAAACAAAACATTTTTGAAAAATTCCTTGATTGCGGAAAATTTTTCAGTTTTGTATAAGTTACCAAATTATCTTTCAAATGATATCAAATATATTAATATCGATGAGCTTAATTTTGTATATTGTAACCGACTTTTATAAATAATACTATGAATTACTTGTACCCCAATTTGGGTGGAACTTTTGGGTAGGGGCAAATTTTGAAAAATCCCACTTTGACCCATTTAGAGTGCTCCAATCGAGTCCAAATGTATGACCGACCCCCACTAACTTTGGAGGCTCGACCCACCCATGCCAGTGGAACACCCCCTGGAACCCCCCTGTGGGCTTGCCCATACAAACATTTCAAAAAATCACAATTTTTGGCCTTTACATGAAAAAATCAGCGAAATGGCTATGTTTTTTCTTTATTTTTATTTATTTATTTATAATAATATTTATTATTTATTTATAATAATGTCTATTTTTTCCCTTTTGAAATTTATTTAGTCAGAACATATGTAAATGAAAAAATTAATTTAAGTTAGTTATAGAAAAGAAACTAAAAAAGTCTTTTTTATTTTCAAGTCTGGGCAATTTCGCATGGCTCTCTAATGTCGTCGCCATAACAGCCTCTATATTTTCTGGTACAACCCGTTTGGAAACGCTAGCTAGCAATTGAACATGTCGTTCCGTTCCTTGTATGTGTGATGGAATTTTTGGATCATTAAACGGTGGATCATCTTGATTTTAATATTCTTTCAATGTATCGTAAGGAATGCTTCGCGTGAATGGTGGTTCAAATACGTTATTTATGTCATTCATATTGATCATTTCCGTGTAACTTGTGCAATTAAACTATAATTTTTTTTTTTTTTTTTTAATATTCTTTCAATGTATCGTACGGAATGCTTCGCGTGAATGGTGGTTCAAATACGTTATTTATGTCATTCATATTGATCATTTCCGTGTAACTTGTGCAATTAAACTTTATATCTGGTTTTTTATAAGCTCTAAGTTGCGTTGGGTCGTCAACATCTGTTCGATAGCGTCGAATTATGTTGATAGCACAGTCGCGCTTTTCTTTGCTTTCATCAAACAACATTGATAACAAGATATTTTCCGAATGCGCATAATATGAATTATCTGTAATTACTTGTGAATATTTTGAATATAATATTCTTAATTTAAATTTTCACTACTGAAAAATAAAAACGCGGGGTTTTCAACAAAACTTCTTTTTGATCTTTATTGTACCGACGTCAAATAAAGAGTGAGTAGATATACAAAGTTCATGTATGTTGAGAGCGAGAGGCGCTGCTCACAAAGCCATCGAATTTATATAAACGTAAAACAAACTTAAAGAACACCGCTGTACCAACAATTGTACAGGGTGCTAACTTTACTGGCGTAAACATGCCGCCCGCCTTGCAGGAATGCAACGTTTACCAGGCACCTTGCCCAGATAACACCCAGCCAAAAATCGAGTTTTGGGCCAACGGCATGCCAAATCCTGAAGGGAAGATGCCCGGCTGCATTACACGCGCATAAACATCGCTCCCAAGCAGAATACGGACCGGCGATGACACGCAGAAGTTGGGATCAGCCAAATTCAAATTTGGGAACCCCTGCCTGATCCGCTCGTCGATGGTCTTGATCGGTGTCACGACCTCCAACCGCCGCTCGACCCTAGCTGTCGTTTCAATGTGGACGCTAGACTCATGCTGACCCCGGATCACCAGAGTGCACACTTCAGTGCCATCAACCACAGACGTCGGCAGCCTCCACTTCGAAACCAAAGCTTTGGCTATTGTCGTCTGAGGGAGACAGGCATCTAGAATTGCGCGCTCCGAGACGAGGCGACCATTTGCCCAGGTCCGCACCATGACAGTGGGGAGCAGCGAGATGACGCGTTGGAGGGTTTTTGCTGTCGGTGGCTCTGGCGGAGATCGCTTCGGGAAGTAGTCCCTAGCCGAAGACGCTTTCGGTGCTTGCGACTGCAATCTCTTTTCAGGGGGAGATCGCTTCGGGAAGTGGTCCCTAGCCGAAGACGCTTTCGGTGCTTGCGACTGCGATCTCTTTTCAGGGAGGGACCGCTTCGGGAAGTGGAAGTAGCAAGCTATGGTGGTCGTCACCACAATGACGGCATCTTCCATTGCTCCGACAGTCCCTTCGCATATGAGAGCTCGAGAGGCAGTTGGAACAGTGAAAGTTTAGTAACACTGCTCGCAACCGCTCCTCGATGTTCATAGCCAGGAACTGCCGGCACGCTGGAAGATTATGCTCCGACGAGCACAAGCTACATCTAGCCTTGGCGTCATTGCTGGCGACAACCGAGACCACGCTCGTCACCGAAGCTCGTTGGAGTGCGAGTTCTTCTGCAGGCGACTCTAGCACCGTCTCCGGCTCACTGACGCCAAACTCTGATTCTGTCTGGAGAATCATTTCCTCCAGAAGATCGCTCACGATGTTGGTGGTGGACATTCTGAAACGAGACAAAAAGAAACGAAAAAGAAAAACAAGAAAGGCAAGTGGTTCAAAGAATAGTGACTTAGCTACGCAGACGGAAGTGCAACAAGCTTAAGTATAGGTCGAGTTATACAACCTCGCTCGGTTCGGACATCGGCAACGCGAACTCTGTTATCGCTGCCAGAGTAAGTCTTTAATATTCGACCTAATCGCCATTCGTTCGCGGGTAAGTTGTCTTCTTTCACGACAACTAAGTCATTTACTTTAAAATCTAATTGAGGACTTTTCCACTTAACACGCCTATGCATCTCCTTCAGATATTCATTTTTCCATCTGGTGCAAAAATGCTGATGCATTGCCTTGACCTTCTGCCAACGATTGACGATCGTCAGAGGCTGATCAATTATTTCTGGCTCCACTAGTGAGAGAAGTGGGCCTCCGACCAAGAAATGGCCTGGAGTCAGAGATTGAAAATCACCAGGATCTTCGGACATGGCGGTAAGGGGCCTCGAGTTAAGACAAGCTTCGATTCTGTTAAGCAAAGTTGTGAATTCTTCAAAAGTGTAGCTCATACTTCCGGCCATTTTCTTAAAATGCGTCTTAAAACTTTTCACACCCGCTTCCCAAAGGCCTCCCATATGGGGAGCACCAGCTGGAATGAAGTGCCATGCAATTTCTTGCTGCATGTATTGAGCTAATAGAACATCATGAGATGCCTTAAGAAAATCTTTAAAATCTTTCTTTAGCACTCTGGAAGCGCCAACAAAGTTAGTACCATTGTCAGAATAGACCTTTGCTGGGCAGCCGCGTCTAGCGACAAAGCGAGAGAAGGCCGCTAAAAAGGTGGCAGTTGACAAGTCGCTTGTGGCTTCTAGATGAATTGCCTTCGTAGAGAAACAAACAAATAAGCACACATAGCCTTTACTAATTCGACAAGATCTACCGATGTAGCTTTTTATGTCGAAAGGACCAGCGAAGTCAATGCCAGTGGACGAGAATGGACGCGAAATAACGGTTCTGTCTATTGGTAGAGCAGCCATAATTTGAGTCCTCTGTAGCTTTTTATGAACAACACAAGTCTTACAATTGTGCAAGGTTGTCTTTATAAGGTTTTTAGCACGAAGAATCCAGTATTGCATACGTAACAGACGAAGCACTAACTGGTTTCCTCCATGAAGGGAAAGTTCATGAACAAAACGTACTAAAAGGCGTGAAAATTGGCAGTTATACGGCAATATAATCGGATGCCTTTCATCAAAGGACAAAATTGGCGAAGAGGCTAATCGCCCACCAACACGTATTAATTCGTCTTTATGCAGAAAAGGATTCAGACTTAGAATCGAACTCTTGGCACTGATAATATTTTTAGTTTCTAAACTATAATATTCATCAGGAAAGTTAATTTTTTGACATAACAAGACGAGTCGGGTTTTTACGTGCTTAATTTCTGCGTTGTCAAGACATGTGGATTGTTTGACAAATGTAGCCCGAAAACGTGGATGCGTGCGATGAAGAAAACGAAAGACATAAGCTAACACTCTTAGCCCTCTCGAGAGAGAAGAAAAACGCTCCAAAACGTCTTCGTATTGAGCAAAGTATGCAAGGTTTACCTTCACAGCTTTACGCTCAAGAGACGTGTCTAAAACTGCAGGTTGAGTCTTTCTTTGCCAAGACGAGCGTTCAAGTGAAAGCCATGATGGCCCATGCCACCAAAGATCGTTATCGATTAGCTCTTGGGGTGTAACGCCACGTGTGGCTAAATCCGCCGGGTTTTCATGTGAATCTACATGAAACCAGTTTCTTACGCCAACCTTGTCTGCTATTTTAGAGACTCTATTCGCTACAAAGGTTGTCCAAGAACAAGGGGGCTTACAAAGCCAGGCAAGTACGATTGTGGAGTCTGTCCAACAATATAATCTATGCCTATCTATTTCTAGATGTGATAACAAGGTGTCGACCATATCAGCGAGCAGTGTTGCACCGCAAAGTTCAAGACGAGGTAATGAAATCGTCTTGACTGGGGCTACTTTGCTTTTTGCATAAAGCAAGTGAGTGACAATGCAATCACCTTGCTTAACACGGATATAAATAGCTGCAGCATATGCCTTTTCAGAGGCATCAGAAAAGGCATGAAATTCTATCTCAGAATTGGGTGAATAACTAACATAACGAGGTATGCGAATGTTATTAATGTTTTCATAATCCATCAGAAAAGTTTGCCAAGTTTGAAAACTGTGGACAGGAATATTTTCATCCCAATCGATCTCATCCAACCAGATACGCTGCATAAGAATTTTAGCTGTTACCACAATAGGTGCCAGCCAACCTGCAGGATCAAAAAGTTGTGCGATGACAGATAGAACATCGCGTTTGGTGTAGGATGTTTTTATTTCAAACTGTTTGGCAGTGAAATAAAACAAATCGGAAGTGGCATTCCAACGGACACCTAAAGCCTTGGCGCAACTAGCATCTTCTAGCTTTAAAAAGTTTTCTCGCAGAAGATGCTCGGTTGGTAAGTCTGCTAAAAGGCTAGATACATTTGCAGTCCATTTACGCATCGCAAAACCGGCAGAGTCAAGAGCAGCTATAAGCTCATTTCTAGCCTTAATTGCGCTTTTCACGTCATGAGCTCCAGCTAAAGCATCATCGACATAAGTGAAATGCCGCAAAATTTGAGCAGCAAGAGGGTACTGCTGTTGAACATCATCTGCTAATTGCAGCATGGTTCGAATGGCTAGATATGGTGCGCAGTTTACGCCGAACGTAACAGTTTTGAGCTCATAATCCTGAATTTCATCATCAGGAGAGCTTCTGTACAGGATTCGTTGGAATGCAGAATGCTTTGGATCAACAAGGATCTGGCGGTACATCTGCTGAATGTCGCCATTGAAAACATATTTAAAAAAACGCCATTTTAATACCAGAAGCGTCAAGTCAGCTTGAAGAACTGGACCTGCGTGCAGAACATCATTCAAGCTTACACCGTTAGAAGTTGAGCTTGACGCATTGAAAACTACCCGAACTTTCGTTGTAGTACTCTCTGGCTTTAATACCGCATGATGCGGTAAATAATAGTGAGATGGTGAAATCTCAAACTTAGGAGGCGAGACCCGTTTCATATGATCCGATTTTAGGTAATCCTTTACCACTTCATCATATTGCAACTTAAATTCTGGATTTTTAGTCAGTCGAGCTTCGCCGCGGAGAAATTGCTTTAGAGCGATGCCTCGAGAAAATCCTAAATTTATTTCCGTAAGGTAGCCACTTTTGAATGGCAAAGTGACTATATATCGACCCATGTCATCACGTCTAGTGGTTTTCTGATAGTTTTCCTCACAAAACTTATCAGACGCTGTTAAATACTTCTGCTTAGGAAGTTCCTCCAACTCCCAAAAGCGAGCAATCTGTTGATCGATTGCTACTTCACTAAAGTGTGTCAAGCACGTTGTAAAGCTTGATATTTTGCTACGAGGAAGAGGCCCAGTAAACATCCAACCAAACACAGTTTCTTGAGCCAAAAGTGATCCCAGAATATTCCTCTTAATGCCATCAAGAATTATGGCAGGGTACAAATCGCCACCGATAAGTACATCTATTTGATCGCTTCTGAAGAAGTGTGGGTCAGCCAATTGTAAATTGGGCAAACTTTCACACAGAGAGGGATCAACGGAACACGATGGCAGGTTACCAGTTAAGCGTGACAGCACGAAAGCTGTAGCTTCTATTTGGAATTGCCTGTTTTTGGGAGAACTAATGATCAAGTCACAAGCTTTTGTTACTTGCGCCGATACTGCGTTATTTAAACCCGAAACTTGAGCATTCACTGATCTCGTGGGTAATTTAAGAAGCTTCTGCAATCTTTCAGATACAAACGTACCTTCAGAGCCAGAGTCGATAAGAGCTCTGGTTGTATACGCTGATCCTAGATGACATATGGTCACCATTGCAGTACCAAGCAATACGTTTTTGGTACTAGAAGCAAAGCAAGACTGAATGTCGTTGCTAGTGGACTGTAATTGGGTAGCGTGAGATTGTGAGCTATTGTTTGAAGGGTTCGGGCGCGAATTCGGTCTGTTCGAGTCGACACTCGGAACAGGAGAAGGCGATAGATTGGAATCGCGATGCAAAAGAGTGTTGTGACGCTGCTTGCACGTCATACACGTGTATTGACTTTTGCATTCGTTTGCTAAATGGACGTTCGATAAGCAATTGATACACAAGTTATTTTTGCGAACAATTGTTAGCCGCTCCTTCGCATTCATTTTCAGAAAGCGTGGGCAAGACCGTAGCGGGTGCTGCTCTGTAGAACAGAGCTTGCAATGTGAAGGGTTAATTTTTATTTGGTAATTATTAACCCTTTTACCAGATGAATTGCTCTGGTTTAGTCTGAAGTTGGAGGAAGAGGGCAATGAATTTGATTTTGGTACCGTTCCGGTTGAGCTGCGAATGTCGGACACGGTTTCGAGTGTTTGAAACCGATTTGTCAGAAAATTATCGAGGTCGGTCCACTTTGGAATCTGATTTTTATTCACAATGGACTGCTCCCATAAGGAGAGTGTGACCTCCGGCAATCGCGTAGAGCAAAGGTACACAAAAATTGCATCCCAATTAGAAATATCAATGTTGTGCATTTTAAGTGCAAAAATACAACCGTTGATATCTCTTTGAAGCTTTTTGAGATCTGTGCCAGATTCTTTTGGCACATGTGGCAAATTAAACATTATTTTAAGCTGGCTGTTGACCAAGATACGTTTGTTTTCGTATCGGTCAGACAAGTTTTGCCATGCTTGCGCAAAGCCCTCATTGGTTAAGGGAGATTGCCTAACAATCTCTTTCGCTTCACCACAAGTTTTATTATTCAGATGGAACAGTTTTTCCACTGAAGTAAGGCGCGAGTTTGTTATATAGATGGCCGTAAACATGTCCCTGAAGGACGGCCATGAGAGGTAATCACCACTGAAAACCTCAGTATCGCATGGTGGTACAGGCATACTATGACCCAATACTGGCGCAGGCTCTGAAGCAATTGATTGCTTTGGAGTCTTCTGTTGAGAGAGCTCCGAAATTTTTCCTGCAACCCGAAGGTATGATTGGTAGCAGTTTTTGTATTTCTTTTTTATGGGTTCAATGTCTGAATCCTCGTCAGAAACCATCCTTTCCATGCATGTATCATATGCTGTTTTAACCTTTCTCCACTGGGCTTTAAGCTCATCACTTTCAGCTTCCAGGGAGAAAACGCCATGAGTTTCAACAGAATTGAAATCTGTTTCAAACTCAACCAATGCTTCACACAGACGAATAAAAGTCTTAAGGTGTGACATATTTATTTTATTTGTGTTTCTTGTAAACACTTTGAAGAAATAAAATAAAAATAATAGATTAAATTTTTCTAATTAATTTTTTCTTAATACAATTTATTGTATTAAGCTTTGTGCAAAAATAAATAAAAATGAAAACAAAATAAATAAATTTTTTTTTTTTTTTTTTTTTTTAAATTTTTTTTTTCTCCAATGTAATTTTAATATAATTTTTTTCCTTACAATTTATTGTATTTATTCTTGTGCACAAATGAATTAAAGAACGAAAACAAAAATAAAAATTTTTTTTTTTTTTTAAATGTTCTGTGGCTGTCCCACTGTGCAGCTTCTTTACCCAAAAAAAAAAAAAACAACACTTCTTTACCCTACTTACTTACTTAGATGGCTCTTACAACCGTTGGTCGGTTTTGGCCTCGTCTAAGAATTTTCGCCAGCCTCTTTTGTCGTGTGCTTGCTGGCGCCAGTTGGAAATTCCAAGCGTTGTCAGGTTATCCAATGCCTGGTCTTTCCAACGGAGATGCGGTCTTCCTCGTCTGCGTTGGCCACCGCCGGGTACCGAGTCCAATATTTTTTTCGCTGGAGCTTCGTCGTTCATTCTCTCGACATGACCTAGCCAGCGAAGCCGCTCTATTTTAATACGCTTGACTATATCGATGTCGGCATATAGCTCATACAGCTCGTGGTTCCATCGTATTCGGTACTCGCCATTGACGCAGATTGGACCATAGATCTTGCGAAGGATTTTTCTCTCGAACGCTCCCAAAGTCCTTTCATCAGAGCTGCTCATCGTCCAGGTTTGTGATGCGTATAGTAGGACGGGCATGATTATTGACTTATAGAGCGTCAGTTTTGTTCGTCGAGAAAGAGCTCTGCTTCTCAATTGCCTACTGAGCCCAAAGTAACACCTGTTGGCAAGAGTTATCCTTCGTTTAATCTCAATACTGATATCGTTGGAGGAGTTAATGCTGGATCCCAGGTAAACAAAGTCCTTCACTACCTCAAAGGAGGTGTTGTCAACAGTGACGTGGTTTCCAAGACGCTGGGACTGTTTGTTTGTTGACACAAGATACTTCGTTTTATCTGCGTTCACTGCAAGACCCATTCGACTCGACTCTTTTTCTAGCCTGGAGAATGCTGCACTGACTTCGCGCGTATTGTGGCCAATGATGTCAATATCATCTGCATACGCCAGCAGCATAACACTCTTATAGAAAATTGTGCCGCTGCGTCTCAGGTCAGCAGCTTGGATGATCTTCTCCATTACTATATTAAAGAAGTCGCACGATAAGGAATCACCTTGTCTGAAACCTCGCTTGGTATCGAACGGAAGGGAGAGGTCCTTCCCGATTTTCACTGCACTGCTGGTGTTGTTCAGTGTCATCCTGCAAAGACGTATTAGCTTCGCAGGAATACCAAATTCAGACATGATGGCATATAGGTGACTCCTTATTGGACTGTCGAAGGCGGCTTTGAAATCGACAAAAAGATGGTGTGTGTCGATTTGTTTTTCGAGGGTCTTTTCCAAGATTTGTCGGAGCGTGAAGATCTGGTCAATGGTGGACTTTCCAGGTCTAAAGCCACACTGATAAGGTCCAATCAGTTGGTTGACGATGGGCTTTAGTCTTTCACACAATACGCTCGACAGGACCTTATATGCGATATTAAGAAGGCTAATCCCACGGTAGTTGGCGCAAATGGTGGGATCGCCTTTCTTGTGGATTGGGCAGAGCACACTGAGGTTCCAATCATCTGGAATGCATTCTTCCGACCATATTCTGCATAGAAGTCTGTGAATGCATTTAAACAGAGCTTCGCCACCGGTCTTAAACAGCTCAGCCGGTAGACCATCGGCTCCTGCGGCTTTGTTGTTTTTAAGCCGAGCTATAGCTGTTAAGACCTCGTTATAATCGGGCAGCGGAACTTCAACGCTGTCGTCCATAATTGGGGTTTCCGGGATATCATCTCCACTGGCGGGATTGTTGTCAGCGTCGCCATTTAAAAGTCTAGAGAAGTGCTCCCTCCATAACATCAGTGTACTCTGGATATCTGTCACTAGATTCCCATTCTCGTCCTTGCAGGAAGAGGCTCCGGTCTTAAAACCATCGGCCAGGCGTCTTATTTTTTCGAAAAATTTTCGAGTCTCATTCCTGTCGCCATGCATCTCAATTTTCTCGCACTCACGCATTTCCGCCTCTCGTTTTTTTCGCCTGAAAATACGTCTCTTCCCTCCTTTGCATATATCGTCGATCAGAGGAGTGCTTTCTTGAAGCAGGAGTGAGAGTCGAGTAGCGAAGGCTTTGGTCGTCCGTTTTGACTGCAGCTTGTCGACGTCTAGCTTTCTTTGTGTAGGATTGCGACCATTCTTAGCTGCGCACAGACGTGTGCGGATCTTGGCTGCGACAAAATAATGATCCGAGTCTATGTTAGCACCACGAATCGTGCGTGCGTCTAGTACACTGGAAGAGTGCCTTCCGTCAATCAAAACGTGATCAATTTGGTTGCATGTTTTTTGATCAGGGGACAGCCAGGTGGCCTTATGAATATTGAGATGCTTGAATCTAGTGCTACTTACGACCATGTTTCGTGCTGCGGCGAAGTCAATCAACCTCATTCCGTTATCGGATGTGTTGTCGTGGAGGCTGAACTTTCCGACTGTTGGACCAAATATGTTTTCCTTACCCACCTTGGCGTTGAAGTCACCAAGCACGATTTTTATGTCATGACGGGGGCAGCGCTCGTATGCATCTTCAAGGCACTCGTAAAAACTTTCTTTGGTCTCGTCATCTTTTTCTTCTGTCGGAGCGTGCGCACATATTAGGCTTATGTTAAAAAATTTAGCCTTGAAGCGGATTATGGCAAGCCGTTCGTTCACAGGAGTGAATCGCAGGACATGATGCCGTATTCTCTTGCCAACTACAAATCCGCATCCAAACTCGTGCTTCTCCACATGGCCGCTGTAGTAGATATCACAGGATGCTTGCCGTAAGCAACCCTGTCCCTTCCATCGCATTTCTTGGATTGCAGTGATATCAGAATTATATCTTTCCAAGATATCAATCAGTTGGATAGAGGCACCATCCCAATTTAGGGTCCGGACATTCCAGGTGCATATCCGTAAATCATTATCAGTTTTTCGTTTGCGGTAGTCGTCATCAGATTTGGGGATCATTCTTTCATTTATTCTTTTTCGTTTCATTGAAATCTTTTTTTATGTGGTGGGCTTCAAACCCAACGCACAACCTTTGCTTGATGGCCAAAGGGGAAACCCGCCGCTCAAATTAGCCGCCAAAGTTTATCGGGCGATAGTTTTTGACGTTTCCAGGAGACACCACGCGGAGGTTTTGAGTCGACTTGAGACGATTTCGACATGGATAATGCTGGCCTCGCCAAGTTGAGGCAGTCAGACACGTTGCCATGTGAATATCGCCCCCTTATCTCCCACTTCTTTACCCACTCCTGTATTTTTCTAAGTCTTTTGCGCTTTGGAAATGACTTAGAAAAATTTTAGCGAATATATTTTTTTTGACCGCAAAATTTGTGTCTTCGTCCCACTGTACCACTCTCTCACTACTAAGGCGTGCACACAATTACCGTCGGTATGAGCACAGCTGTGAGCGCGGTAAGTTCAATTGCAGTCTCTGCTGCGGACAAAGCACAAAAGAGTGCAAAAAAAAAATGCGTGGGCGAGAGTGTAAAAATATATTAAGCGCCGAATGGGGGTGACTTCTGCAAGCACAAGCCGCGGTTTTGGCTTTGAACGATGCGTATATCGCACAAAGCGTAAAAGAAAAATATTGCGCTCGCACTGCAGATGACTACAATTTGTTATTGTAGCTGCCTTAAACAAAGAGTCCAAATGGGAGCTCACAAAATATTATTGGCAAAGTCACAAATTAAAACGCAGCGCTTTGCACCCAAAAAAAATTATATATGTAAAATATAAAAAAAAACAAATCGTGCAATTTTTGTAAATAAAATTGCATATATGTAATTTTTGGCGGCAACACAAAATTTGCTGTACTTATGTACAAGAAAACCAAAAAATGCCAAATTAATACATACAACTTTAAAACAAATGAAGAATTCACAGCTCAAATTTTTTAAAAATTTTACAAAAAAACGCGAAATTCCGAACCGAGCTTGTTAGTCACTTTATTTTAAAATAAGTATGAAATTGAAATAAAACATCATACCTTATTTCCAGAATTTGCCTTATATTTTTTTTCCAAAAATTGTTGATGTTGTTGATGCTGTTGATGCTGTTGATGCTGTTGATGTTGTTGATGCTGTTGATGCTGTTGATGCTGTTGATGCTGTTGATGCTGTTGATGTTGTTGATGCTGTTGATGCTGTTGATGTTGTTGATGTTGTTGATGTTGATCAACTTTTTTTTTTTTTTTTTTTTATGAAAAAAAAACTTCACAAGCGGCGGGATCGCGTTGTTTCTTTTTTTTTTTTCTCAAAAATCGCGGGTTTTTACAAAAAACGGCTCGCGAAGGACCAATGAATATTTTGAATATAATATTCTTAATTTAAATTTTCACTACTGAAAAATAAAAACGCGGGGTTTTCAACAAAACTTCTTTTTGATCTTTATTGTACCGACGTCAAATAAAGAGTGAGTAGATATACAAAGTTCATGTATGTTGAGAGCGAGAGGCGCTGCTCACAAAGCCATCGAATTTATATAAACGTAAAACAAACTTAAAGAACACCGCTGTACCAACAATTGTACAGGGTGCTAACTTTACTGGCGTAAACAACTTGATTGACAATTTTGCGTAAACGAGGTTCTAGAAATCGTGACCAACTAATGAAGTTGAAAAATAATGCACTGCCGTACACGACAGAGCTGTAATACTTGATATTGAAGTTCATTGGCACATAACATTTAATTATAAATTCAACCAGAATTCTTAAATTTGCATCTGGATTTTCCGTTGTCACATATAATCGTAATAATCTAGCGGCTTTGGTGAGCCACCGAGAATGTACAATTTTCCCTGGTTTGATGTTAGCCACCGTAACCACGCCGCTAGAAATTGCATGGGCCATGTCGTATAAGTACTTCAAATCGGTGAAAAATTCAATTTTTTTCTGGAGCGGGGGCATATTTTGCAACTCAATTTTCTGGAAGCCGTCCACCACCTGAAAATGTATAATAATAAAATAATTAAAAATGGTTGACAATTATAATAAATGAGTGATAGCAATAACTTACCGGAAAAGTTTCACAAGTTTCGATTTGACGGCACAGTTTTCCGGTTGCCGATCTCGGTCCAGTGCTGGTTGATTTATCCAAAGCTTCAAGTGTAGAAGGCAAACGAACCAATGCAATTGTATTTTTAACAGCAATTCGAATCGTCGTATAATTCCACCGTGTGGGCCAGTGTTTGTTGGCTCACCGTCAGTGCATATTCCAATTAATGCATCCAGTGATATATTTTTATCGTTGAAAAAATCATTTAATTTGGTTGTTTTGTATTCAGCGGTTTCATGTTCCAGTCTTACGTAACCAATCAATTCAGAATTGGGTTCTCTCAAAATAACAAGATGAGGTTCTTTTACCATCCTAGTATGATACTTCTCATCAACTTTAGCTGTTAAAGTGACTGTTTTTTATGCAAAAAAACACTAAATCCACAGTTTATTTCTAAATTTTAACTTTGGACGATTATAGCTTCGCTAAAACAAAAGATACAAAATTTGGCGATATTTCGTTTGATTATCTCTTAATTATAGCTCCGCTACAACACATAAGACAATAAAAGTTGATATACCGTTGGAACGTTTCATATTTTCTCTAAAATACAAAATTTAATTTTTTATCTTATGGCGAAAAATAGGAAAAACTGATCTCTTCACATGTTTATATCATGAGTTGACGATGAAGGTGGCAGACAGCATTTCGACGCGGCATTTTATTTGTGCACTATAATTAATTAATAATTAACTATAATTAATGTTTCTTAATGTAATTTTAATGTAAAAATTTTTTGTTTTTATGCCCTGATGAAGGCCCACAAAGTGAGCCGAAATATTGGAAAAATAAAACCAGAATAAAATAAGACTTTGATTGTCTTTTTTACACGACCAAAGCCCAAAATACAAATCTAATAAACAACAAAAGGCCGAACAATTACAATAAAAAAAATTTTATTCATGTGATTTTTTAAACTTTTAAATTTCATGTCAAACAAAAAATGACTAAGTGAAAACCAAGCATAAGAGTATATTTTCCAAATCCAACGCACTCTGTCGAGCTCTGTCTAAGCCAAGTCGCATAAACTTGCCACAAACGCAATCACCGATATTTACCGAATCACCAAATACCGAGTATCACCGCACCAGAACCAGTAATCACCAAGGCAGACTCAGAGAGGGCAATTGTTGGAAAATTATAGCTTGATACCCAGGAATGATTGTTGTTGTGTATTTGAAAAGACTTATGTACAAAATATATATGCATATATATATTCATAATAAATCATATAGATTATTCAATAAAAACTGATTGTACTTGAAATATTTACACCAACAAGTCTTTTTATTTAACGGAGGTTCGAGGGTCCTTCGTTTGATCCTGGAGCGGCTGAGTCATACCTCAGCCTTTGAGAAAACCCCCTTACAAAATTATTTTTTTACTTTGTAGCGATTTTGAAGTAGGTTTTTTTTTTGTTAAAAAGTTTTTTTAAGTATCGTATCTAAGAAAGAAGCCAGGATTTTCGTGGACGTTTGTTTTCCCTAATGTTGAAGATATTCATACTGTTTATATAACTGATGTTGAAATGATTCTTCCTGAACCTAAGCCTACATCAGTTTGTCCTTCTAGAACATCAAAACTCTTCACTTTTTCAATAAATTTTTCGAATTTTACTTTTCAATAGTTTTTATTATCTTGTTAATTAACATCAACTTTTTGCAGTGCTAAGAAAATGAAGCAATTTTATGTTTTACTGTAAGAGGAAAGTAATTTGATTTTCAGTCATTTAAGTTTTGTTTTACATAAGAAAAGCTATGTAATTGTTTGTTGACTATAAGAAAAGTATTTAATTTTTGTTTAATTGAAGTTAAATCTTTATTTTTAACCGACTTCAAGAAGGAGGAGTTTCTCAAGTTGGTTGGTTTCTCTGTTTTTTTTTTGTTTTTTTTTTTTTTTAAATGTATGTGCATCGATTACTCCTAAAGTTCTTGCCCGATTGCCGTAATTTTTTTTCAACATATAGAGACTATCAACGCGGATAGTCTATAGAAGTGGGTGGTAGTGTACTGAAATTTAGTACAAAGGTCGGCACAATTATTGAATATTACTATCAAGAAAGTGGGCGCTATTCGACAAAGGGGTGTGGCAATATTAAAGAAACACTGTACCTCGGATACTATTGGCACTAGGATACTTAGCTTTAGTACAGAGGTAGGCACAAGTATAACAAGTTACTAAAAAATAATATATTTTAGATAAAAATAAAACAAATTAGGAAAAGTTAGATAAGTTGATTTTTTCTAATATATATTGTTATAAAAAAACAAAAACAAAAATACAAAAAATAAAATAATAAAAAAAAAAAAACAAAAATGAACATAATAATTTGGCTTACCCGCCAGGGATCGAACCCAGGCCGACCGCATTACATGAATATGTTTTACTTATAATGTTATACTTATTAAACCTAATATATATTATTATTATTTCCTTAAATTGTTATTATATATGAATTATTATTTTTTATTAATTAATTATTATTATTTAAAAAAAAAAAAACAAAAGCAAACAAAAATAAAAAAAAATATTTTTGTCAACGACCGCTGCGGGGTTCGAACCCAGGCATATTTAGTACAAACAAACAAATAAAAAAAAAACAAAAGCAACAACTATTGTAAAACTAGATTAAGAAACAACATGCACACACATACAAAACACCTACGCACAAACTATTGACAACTTATTTAAAACACGTAGCCAAACTTCGATTGATGTGACCTTTCAATAATATAATTCACAACTGGTTTTGAATGTCAAATGGTTAAGTAAGCGCAGATTGTTGCAACTGGTGTGACTCGTCGGTGCATAACCTTTCATGCGTTTCACGACCATACCATACTTCTCTGGAAGTTTTTATGGTACTTTTTTAAATCTTGTTTTTTTTTTTTAAATAAAACTTCGGTGATCTTGTAATCGGACCTTGCACTAATCTGCTCTTTCGTCTACCCTCCAACCGAATGAAAATCGTTCTGCCTCTGCCTGCTGTGCTGCCTCGCTTCTATAAGCCTTTCAGTTGCCCTCACATCAGAGCACTCGTCATATATTCTATTTGCTTCGCCGCCAGAACCAGAATACCAGAACCAAACCTTACCGATAAAACGTTGAACGGCCACCGACTGTTTACTACGTACGCTGCACTGTTTACTTTGTATATATTATCATAAGGATTATATTATGTGATTGAATTTGTACAATAAAGATTGAAAATATAAAATCATATTCAATTCTATACTTAATTACTGAAGGTTGAGTGGATCCTTCAGAGAACCTTGGAGCGGCTGAGTTTTACCTCAGCATTTGATAAAACCACGTCACAAAGTTTAAATAATAAGATTTTCAATATAATAATTAAATAATATAAATAAATTATCAGATTTTGCCACGATTAATAGGAAAAGTAATTTAAAATTATATTTTACTTTGTAGTGATTTTGAAGTATGTTTTTTTTTTTGTTAAAAAGTTTTTTTGTGTGTAATATCAAGAATTTTGATTTATATGTGTCGTTTTAATCGCACGTACCGAACTACCCCACAGCGTACGAAGAAGGTACCCCCAACACTGTATATAGGTGCCCCGCTGTTGGAGCAGATTCGTACATATTCCAGATTTAGTTTTAATCAAAGTTATGGTTGAACACATTAGATGAAATCATCTGTACGCCGGATGCACGGGTTCAATCCTGGGGATTGTAACATAAAAAACTTCGGTTTTGTTTTTGTTTTTTGTTTTTATTAAAATAATTCTAAGATCACGAAGAGTATTAAAGTAGTTCGTTTATAATTAACTTACTTCAAAAAGGAGGAGGTTCTCAAGTTGGTTGGTTTCTCTGTTTGTTTTTTTTTTCTTTAAATGTATGTACATCGATTACTCCTTAAGTACTTGCCCGATTGCCGTAAGTTTTTGTCAACATATAATGACCATGAACGCGGAGGTGCCCATTTATAAAAGTGGGCGGTATTTGTAGTGGCACAGCACAACAAGCTTACGGTATAATTGAAATTCGGCAAAATTTAAAGAATTGCAATTGATAAACTAATTTTCGTTTTGTTTATTTTCTTTCATTCATAACGGCACTGGGTCAAACGATTTGTATTACATAGCGACTAACGCAATAAATGTTGCTGCATTGACTTTGCAAGCTCAGCATTATTATTATTAGAACTAGTGTGAATGAAAGAAATGAAAAGAACTCTTTAACAAAAAGATGTTGCACAATAGATCAATCTATTGGTTAACTAAAGTTTTATTACTTACATTGGAAAACATGGGAGGAGTTTTGGAAGCAGCAGCAAAATAAAATACTGGTATTTTTGATTTATATAGCAGAGAATAATTTAAATAAAGTTAGTTAATTTTTGGTTAAACAAAAAGAAACTTTTTTTTATTTTCAAAGTACGGCGTAAAGCCATTTTTAGATTTTGCCATATAGATCGGCACCTTAGGGACATAAATATTGATCCTGCTTTTATTCATTCAAAACACCTCTTCATGGCGATCCTGCGACCTGCGATCCTGTGACCTACGATCCTGCGACCTGCTATCCTGCCACCTTCAACTCCTGCAACTACAATCCAACGCCAATCTTGCAAAGTTCCTGTCTCACAATCCTTCATTCAGACCATTTCCAGCCTGCAAAACTAATGTCCACAGAGGAAGATTTCAACGCGCTGTTTGAAAAGGCAGTAGAGAACGCCAGAAAATTTGAAGAGTACGTGCCACAAGCGTTATCAAAAAGCGAACAACCGGTGCATGTATACGTTCCGACACCTAAGACAGCGGGACCAAAGCCCATTAGTATTGAAGTATACAAAGAAAGGCAGCAGCGACGAAAGCTACAACTACAAGGCCAAACCAATACCAAGCAATCTACAAACGGAAGACCAAAGAAATGAGGTGGTAAACGAGTCTTAGCTCGTCAACGGGTAGCAGAGATCTATAACATTCTACCACTAGTAAGTGACCTGGCCCAAAAGCAGCGTTAATTAAAGCAGATAACTGAAGAAAAGCAAAACTACGGTCCGAACAGAAGGGACTAAGATGGGCTGGTTCAGCAACAAGGAGGTCATAAACAACAATAACAGCGGCAGCAACAGCGGTGAAAACAACGGATTTTTAACTATTGTAGGAATTATTAGTGGTGTGGTGACCGTGGCATGCAGGTTAAGTGTGTGGCTTAGCATGCTCGGAGCCCGGGTTCGATCCTCAGCCGCGGCGAAAAAGTTTTTTCCAATAAAAAATTTTTCTGATCGGTCACCACCTCTCTGCAGACAATGGCAAACCTCAGAGAGTAAACAATGCCATGTAAAGCTTCTTGAGAACATGAACTTTAGCCGTTCGGAGTCGGCATAAAACATGTAGGTCCAGTTCTCGGTCAATTGTGTGCAAACATTTAATAACACACACAACACAATTGATCATAAGAAGCTCGGTCAAAGTCCTTTCAAGGGCTGAAATGGCCAATTTTTTTTTTTTTTTTAGGAATTATTAGTATTATTTTTATGTTTGCTACGATACTATATATTATAAATAGGAATTATAAGAACTACGTACGCAAACAGATGCTACGAAACATAAATAATTCTGTTTAGTAAAAAAAAAAAAAAAAAGTTTTAAAAAAAAAAAAAAAAAATACTATCCAAATAAGGTTTATAAAATATTAATATGTCAGAAAGGGCTTCTGGTTGTCTTTATCAGGGATGTTTCGGCATTCTTTTTGAAAAATATTGTACCATATGTGATAGAAAAATTGTAGACATAGGTAAAATAAGATATTTGTCACATAAAAACGATAGTTTTCATTATAACTGTTTAAGGTGCGAAAAGTGTAAAATTATAATCGGCAAAAACAAATTTGAAATATGCGATTTAAAGTATATAGTAGTAAATGTCTGTAAATTAATGTTTACATAAATAATTCAAATAAATGATTTTTAATAAATAATTTTATATAAATGGAATTAGAAATAGCTCAGAAAATATTATCAAAATTACGTAAAGCTCCAAATAGAAGATATTCATTATCATTTATAGAAAAAACCAAAAAACAATTAGCAACTCTTAGAGAAACTCTAATAAAGAATTCTACCAGCAAGGATGACATAGAAAAATTTGACCAAATAGCAAGTGCAGTGAATAATTTGTTGAAATTAAGACAAGGAAGTGAAAGTTCCGGATCTGAAACAGAATTAGAAAATAGTGAAAGAAAAGTCTGCAATAACTTAAATAAAATGGCAGTCTTTAACATAGAACTTGCTTTAAAAGCAATACCAATATTTAACGGACATTACAACGAACTTGAACCATTTCTGAAAATTACGGAGATACTACACAATACATACAATGACGAATCTAAAAAACTATTAGTAGAGTTCGGTAAAAGCGTAAAACTAGGTCCAACAGTTAGAACAACTTTAGGATTTGTAGACGATATAAACGATTTCAATAATTTGAAACACAAACTAGCCGAATCGTATAGAAGCAATTTAACTACAGTGCAAATTCACACACGATTATCAAATTTTGTACAAAGGAACCTATCAGTTTCTATTTATAAAGACAAAATAATGAACTTGACGACAGAATTGAACAGACTTCAGATAAGTGAATTAGGTGCAACTGCTTCAAAGGAACAGAAAGCGGTGGTAGCCCAAATGAATGAAAATTATGCACTAACAGTGTTAAAAAATGGTCTCAATGAGGATCTTAAATCGACGATTTTCGCAGCACAACCAACAAAATTAATTGAAGCAATAAACCTTGCGTTAGATATTGAGAACACAAATAGTGTTCATCCTAGCAACGTTATGAGAATAAATAGAAATTGGAATACACAAGAACAAGGTAACCGGCGAGTCAACCAACCATGGAATCAAGGCCCACGACACCGAGACAATAGTAACAGAACCAGTAACATGGGTTCGAACGGATCAAACAATGTTTACCGCAGTAATTATAACAACTACAGAAACAACAGTTACAGAGGTTACAACAACAACTACAGAAATAGCAATTACCGAGGCAATAACAATAATACAAGACTCCCAAATAACAACATCAGACGAAATAACAATGATAACAGGAACAACGGTAATTACACTAAATGGCACAATAACCGGCAGGTACGAGTCATACATGAACAGGGAAACGAGAGCGGCCCGGGAGGACAAGAACTTCCGGAAGGCCAACTATAGAAAGGAAAATATATGTATTATCTCAAAACTTGACAAATTATATCACACTTTCGTGTGAGCAAACAAAACATAAATTAACATTTTTAATAGATACAGGAGCAGATATCTCAATATGTAAGAATATAATTAATAACAACCTTGATATAGATCACGAAAACAGATGCAGATTAACCGGCATAGCGAAAGAAAATTTATACACTATAGGAACAACGAAGTTATCACTACGTCTTGGAAAGGACAGAGCGATGAACGATTTCCACATTGTAGATGAAGATTTTCCAATAACAACAGATGGTATCATTGGTAGAGATTTCTTGATGAACTATATGTGCAAGATTGACTATTAAGTTAAACTTAAAAGAAGACAGTGTTATATTGAACCAAGAAATAACTAAGGGAGTATTTTTAGCCAACTCAATAGCACCATCAAAAGGTATTTGCCACATCAAAGTATTGAACGTAAATGACGAAGAGATTATTATAAATGATTTAAACAGAAAAATTGAGCAATTACACGATATTGAAAACAATTAGTAATGAAACGAAAAGAAATAATGACGAAAGATTTGAAAAGCTAATGACCGCGTTGAACGTGAGCATGCAGTCTGAAACAGAACTTAAAGAAATATTCAGAAAATATCAATACATTTTTCACTTAGAAGGAGAAGAAATTTCGACAAATAACTTTTATACGCAACAGATATCTCTAAAAGATGCAACACCGGTATATATTAAAAACTATAGGTTACCTCATTCTCAATATAACGAAATAAAAAATCAAGTCAAAGGATTATTAGATAGTAACATTATTGAACCTTCTGTCAGCCCCTATAACGCACCTTAGTTACTGGTACCAAAAAAAAGCAATGATGACAACAAAAATTGGCGTTTGGTGGTTGATTACAGAAAGCTAAACGCAAAAATAGTCAATGACAAATTTCCATTGACGAGATAAGAGGATGTACTGGATATGTTAGGGAGAGCTAAATACTTTTCTCCTTTGGATATGACCAGCTCTTTCTACCAGATTCTGCTTGATCAAGAATCAAGACCATTAACCGCGTTCTCAACGTAAGATGGGCATTATCAATTCAAGCGTTTGCCTTTTGGTCTCAAAATCTCATCCAACAGTTTTCAGAGAATGCTTACGATTGCGCTAAGCGGCTTAAACTCCGGAGCTTTTCTATACGTCGACGATATAATCGTTTTCGGATGCTTGTTAAAACACCACAACCAAAACTTAATTAAAGTCTTTGACCGTTTACAGCAATATAATTTAAAACTCAATGCAAATAAATTTTCTCAAGTCAGAAGTGATTTATCTTGGACATTTAATAACCGATAAAGGCATAAGAACAGACCCGGCGAAGTGCGAAGCAGTTTTGAAATATCCTAAACCAAACAATGCAGACGAAGTAAGAAGATTTGTTGCATTTTGTAACTATTACAGGCGTTTTGTCCCGGATTATGCAAGCAAAGTGAAATGTTTAAATTCACTTTTGAAAAAAGGCACACCTTTTATATGGTCATAAGAATGCGAAAAAGCATTTAACAAGTTAAAACAAAAACTTATTCATCCACCAGTCCTTCAATATCCAAATTTTGACAAACCATTTATTCTAACTACGGACGCATCCGACTTTTCTTAGGTGCAGTACTCTCTCAAGGAGAAATCGGACACGATTTACCGATATCTTATAGAAGTAAATAGCTACAGAAGCACGATATATATAAACCAATAATCGAAAAGGAATTGTTAGCTATACACTGGGGCATAAATTTCTTCAAACCATATCTTTTTGGTAGAAAGTTTATAGTGGTCCCTGACCATAGACCTTTGGTATCGTTATTTTCTCACAGAAACCCATCGTCAAAAATGACAAGAATTCGAGTAGACCTGTCAGATTATGATTTCGAAATTGTATACAAACAAGGTAAAATAAACACAAACGCTGATGCATTGTCTAGAATAAAATATGATAGCGAAATTTTAAAAAATATGATTCCTACAAGTAGAGAGAAAGAGATTTTAGCAATAACAAGGAGCAAGGCGAAACAGAAAATAAATAATAATGCGAGTGATGTAAGAAAAAACGATAATGAGAGTATAATGAAGAATATGGGTACCCACCAAGAGCGCATTGAAGGCAATGACTTATCTCATAAGGGGACTGATCACCTCCACATTTGGGAATGTACATCTTTCAATGACGTTAGGTATTTAAAGAAATTGAAATTTATATTGAAAAAGAATTGTAAACTCGCCATAAAATTGAACAAAGATTTTGTGCACATAACATGTAGTGATGACCCTTCGCGCCTAGGTACGATGTTGGAGAAACTACATTGTTATTTAAATAAATCAGAGATAAGGGAAATAGCCCTTTGTGATCAAGATTAAATATTTAAGAATATCGATATGAATGCATTCAAGAAAGAATATAATGAATTAACAATTAATAAATCCTCGCCAATTCAGATAATAATACATAGAGCTCCACGAAATATAAACAGTACTCTTCAACAATACAAATTGATAGATGAATATCATAATACTCGAACAGGCGGACATTTAGGAATCAGGAAAACTATTTTGAAATTAAAACAACGCTACATATGGAATAACATGAGAAAAATGGTGAAAGAATATATAAATAACTGCGGAAAGTGTCACAGAAATAAAATACATAGACATATCAAAGAGAGTTTAACAATAACGAATACACCAACAACAAGTTTCGAAACTGTATCTATAGACACAGTAGGTCCATTAAAAATGTCGAATGGAAATCGATATATTTTAATTATCCAATGCGAACTTACCAAATTCACCACAGCACATCCTATCGCAACAAAAGAAGCTAAGACAATTGCAACCACTGTAGTGTCATAGCACAGCCAGCTTACGGTACGTTACATATTTGGTAACAAAAGATATTTTGTTTTGTTTTTCTTTCATTCATTCTTTCAAATAGCCAACGTTAACTAATTTGCATTGAGTTACTATAACACATTGCGTCATCAACCAATGTGGACAATGCGATCACTGGTTCAATAACCCAATTAGCTGCACAAGTGCAAGTGCAGCATATTTCTCAATGTTGAATCAATGAGGAAGTGAAAGAAAACCAAACCAATAGAAACTAACAAATTTAATTTTGAAATCGGAACAACATGAAAATAGAATAGTGGGGAGGAGTTTAAGAATTAGTTGTAAGAATAATTGAAAAATTAATACTGGTATTTTTAGTTTATATAGAAGCAATAATTGAATAATAAAATCAGAGTTAAAGTAATCTCAAAAAGGGAAACAAGTCTTTTTCTTTTTAAAAAAATACAGTACGGCATATTGGCCATTATTTCTATAGCCATATCTTCGGCAATATAAGTTAGGACTATATAAATGTAAATATAAAACATACCATACATAAAACATCCTTACATGGCGATCCTGCCGACATCAGATCGGTTGCTTCTACCAGACCTGTTGAGATCCTGCGAAGACAAGAAAGAAAGCCAGCTTTTGAAGCGGCTCTTGACATTTTTGCTAGATACAATTTTATAACAATCAGAAGATTCCAGGAGATTTTACGCATTTTGAAGCATGTCAAGCTGTAACGAGCAAGAAGAAATTGATAAAATATTCAAAAAGTGGTCTTGTTACGCTCAAGAGCAACTCCAAGAGGAATACGTGCCGCAAATTGCTGCCACTGCAACTGAACCTATCCAAACGTACACACCAACACCGATCCGTGCCGGCCCAAAGGCAATAACTATTGAACAATACAAGGAAAGAACAGCAGCGCAAAATAAAAAACTTAAAGAATATAGAAAATTCCAAACCGCAACTCAGGAGAAACCAAAGAGACCACGAGGAGGCCGAAAGGTAATAGCAAGACAAAGGATTGCACAATTACATAATATAATACCTTTGATAAAAGACTCGACACAAAAAAGGCAGCTAATAAACCAAATACAGAAAGAAAAATTAAACTACGGCAACCATGGGATGGTTCAGCAACAAGCAAGAGGTCGTCACCAACAACAACAGCAATAACAACGAAAGCAGCAAATTTTTTTTTATTTCATTACTATTTTTAGTGCAATATTTATGATTGCAACTATTCTATATATAATCAATAGATACTATAAGAATTATGTAAGAAAACAAATGTTGCGAAACATAGGCAACTCTGTATAAAACATTAATGGCACAATAAAATTAATTGAATAAATTTTGAACTTCAACATATTTTAAATAATTTAATAAAGTAAATTAAAAACATCAAATAATGTCTACTGCAAAAGAAAAAAAAATATAATAAAATTCGGCACAAAAAGTTACTACCAAGGATGTTTTGGAATACTTTTCAGTAAATATTGCGAAAATTGTCAACAAAAAATTATAGACATAGGTAAAATTATATACATGGCACATAAAAGCAAAGCATGGCATCGTGAGTGCTTTAAATGCAAATGCTGTAATAAAAACCTTATAAAGACAGGTTTCGTAAAACACGAACCGCACTTAATATGTGAAAAATGTAATTATATATATAATGTCTGTTATGCACAATAAAACTCAAGAGTATCGAAAATCGAGCTATGACTGCGCGAGTTTTTCCATAAATATAAATGGAGACAGATTTAGCAAATGAGATATTAAATAAATTAAAAAAGGCACCAAATAGGCAATACACACAAAAATATATTAGGGAGATAAGAAGTAGACTAGATGAGCTAAGAAAATCAATAATTGAGACAAAAGGAAAAGAGGACTTAAAACTTTTCGAAGACAAAGCTAAGGCAATAGAAGGATTTCTTATAGAAAAAGGTGAGCTAATAGATAATAATAACGCAGAAGATCAGAATCCAATATTAAACAGTATGTCAGCTTTTAATTTAGAAACGGCTCTAAAGGCCATACCAGTATTTAGTGGACAGCATAGAGAATTAGAACCATTTTTAAAAATTACAGAATTACTACATGAATCTTATACGAATGACGCAAAGAAAACCTTAATCGAATTTATCACTAGTGTAAAGCTTAGTACAGTAGTTCGTACGGCTTTAGGTTCAAATATAGCATCATTCGAAGATCTTAAAACACGTTTACAGGCAAGATACAAGAGCAATGTAACAATCGCTCAAATCCACACACAGTTAGCACAAACAACTCAGAAAAATAACTCAGTTATAAATTTCAAAGACAAAATTTTGAATCTAGTATCAGAACTTAATAGTTTACAAATAAAAGAGTTAGGAAACAGTGCAACAAGTGAGCAAAAAAGAGTGATAGAAACCATGAATGAGAAATACGCTTTAACAATTTTCAAAAACGGTTTAGATGATCGTTTAAAGACTACATTGTTTGCAGCCCAACCTAACAGTTTCAACACAGCAATAGACATTGCACAGGAAGTTGAACGCGACACTCAAAACAATAGCTCCAGAATTTTTAACTACCATGCAAACCCTAATAGACAACATCCTAGACGGAACTATAATAATATGAACAACACTCAAAACGTAAACAGAAATAACAATTTCAATAATAATATAAACAATTTAAGGTACAGTTCAAAGCAACAAAACAACAACAATAGAAGTAACAACAATTTCAGATACAACTCAAATCAACAAAACAATCAAAATAGATACAATAACAACAACAGAAATTTTACACACAACAAGAACGCTGTCAAAGGAAGATACAACAACAACAACAACAACAACAACAACAGTAGGAATAATAACCAAAGATATTCCAACCAAGGAGGTAACAGACACTATATGCGTATAGTAAGCAACCAGGGAAACATGGATGGCCCGGAGGAAAATTTTCAAGCACCTCCAAATGGCCAACAATAAATAAAAGAAGAATTTACTTTATATCAGAAAATCTTACAAATTTCATTACTCTTAAATGCACACAAACAAATAACATTTTAACATTTCTATTAGACACAGGTGCAGATATTTCGATATGCAAAGAAAAGAACGCAAATTTTGAAATAAATACAGACAACAAATGCAGATTGACAAGTACTAAAGATGAAGTATACTCTTTAGGAGTCACAAAATTGACACTATGTCTTGGAGAACACTGTGCTAAGAACAATTTTCATATAGTGAATGACAACTTTCCCATTACTACAGATGGAATACTAGGAAGAGATTTCTTTGTAAAATATGCATGCATCATAGACTATGAAACATTTACCATAACAATACCTATCGGCAACACAGATTATGTGATACCAATAAATACAAAATTTCCAGAACAAACAACATTTAGAATACCCCCCAGAACCGAAATGATCTTCCCAGTCAACCTAAACATTAAAGAAGATAGTATAATTTTAAATCAAGAACTTGCAGAAGGTGTATTTCTAGCTAATTCTTTAGCATCCGCCAAAGGCATTTGCCATATAAAAGTGATGAACATAAACGATAAAGAAATAATTTTAAAATTTAATTTTAAAAAAATACAGTACGGCATATTGGCCATTATTTCTATAGCCATATCTTCGGCAATATAAGTTAGGACTATATAAATGTAAATATAAAACATACCATACATAAAACATCCTTACACCACGCTTATTGAACAGTTCATACTTAAATACGGATGTTTTAAGACCCTTAAATCTGATTGCGGTACAGAATTTAAAAATGAATTGATGGCAAACATATGTAAATTGCTAGATACGCGACATATTTTTTCGACTCCATACCACCATCAGACTATTGGAGCTCTAGACAGAAATCATAGGGTTCTGAACGAATATTTATTATCTTTTGCAGATGACCAAGAATGGGATAAATGGGTCCCTTATTACACATTTGCGTATAATACTACGCCTCACGTAGATACATCATATTCACCGTATGAACTAATATTTGGTAAACTGCCATCACTTCCGAGTGATATTACAAATGAAAATGACAAAATTTATAATTTAGAAGATTACACTAATGAATTAAAACTTAGGTTAAAAACATCTATCAATAGGGCTAGAGATATGATTAAAACAGTTAAACATAAAAGAAAAATAGAGTATGATAGAAATAAGAACGAAGCAACATTAGAAATAGGTGATTTAGTTTTCGAAGGTTTAGAAAATAAAAGGAAATTACAGAGTCCCTATCACGGACCATATAAGATAATTGATAGATGAGGTGTAAATTCACTAGTAGAAATAAATGGTAAACATAAATTATTGCACAACAATATTTTAAAGAAATACATAAATAGCACTTTATAAATAACAATAAATCTAATGTTCACTAGTAGAAATTAACAGCATATATAAATTGTTGCAAGACAACACGCCCCTACATATATGGTGTATATATCAAAAACGAACATAAACAAAAAAAAAATAATATAAAAAAATCATCTGAAAAACATAATTATAAGCAAAGACTATAATAGTTAAACATTAACAGCCTTATTCAGAATAGCATTTTAAAGGCTGCGTAATTTAAAGCAGGCGTTAAGCAACAAAACCTTATCAGAATGAATTTTTCGTCTTACGCAACGTTGTTTAAGGGCTGCGTTACTTAAACGCCGAAATTGGCGTATAAAGGCTGCGTAAATGCCACGTAAATTTTGATTTGGTTGCACAGGATAAGCATGTCTATCATTACTTCATCCTGTGGAACTAAGAAAAGTTTACAAAAAAGGTTAAATCTTATGAAACTATGGGAAAAGGAGCTTCGGAAAAAATATCGTATTACCAAAGCTAACATGGAAAGCTAATCAATATTATCCTCCCGGAATTCAGTAACCACAAAAAATGGTCACATTCTAGTGGAGCTGCAAGTCATGATCGCTATGCGCTATTGGAGCAGCTGCTGTTATAGCAGCTGCTTGCAAATGGAATTTTCGGTTGCATTTTCTAAATGTACAAGATTATTGTAATAAGTTTCATAAATTTTTGACACAACGATAGTTTAGTTACACAATACATAAAAAATGATTCTGAATAACATTTTAAGCAACGTTGGGTAAAGGCTGCGTTAAGGTTTAAACAGTGCGTAACTAAACAAGCGTTGTACGACTGTTTAAGGAATTATATTGAATAAGACTCTAACACCCGTATTCATTAGATTTATTGTGCACTCGTTAAAAACTGTTTTAGTTAGAACACAAATTATACCTTAAAATTCTGTTTATGCATAAATGAATGTTAAGAGTATTTTAGCAATGTGAGGGTTTTTTAAAATCAGTAAGCAACACTTCATCAGCTGACAGCTTGACGAAAGAACTTGACGAAACAGAAGCCTGTTTTTCGTCGAACATATGATTTTGACAAGTAATGTTATGTATAAATAAAGGTAAAAAGTTGTGAAAAGTGAAGAGTAAACAATTAAAAAACAAAATTTAGAATGAACGCAATCAATATTTTGAACATATGCGATTTAGTGGAAGAAGAGGATCCTGTTGCAAAGCGCAGGAAGATCTTCAGAATAAGAACCAACCCGTTCGAACAAAACAACGACGAAGAGTTCCGCAAAAAATACAGGTTCAGCAAAGACAGCATGCGAAAAATTATAAATATACTTGCTGAAGATCTCGATGGTGACAAAAGGGGTGGAAAGGTTCCAACTGACTTGCAAGTTCTCTCTGCAATTCGCTGTTGGGGTAGAAATGAAGTGCAGGATGATGCGGCGGATGTTCACGGCCTTAGCCAATCAACCCTTAGCCGAATTTGCAGTAGAGTTGCTGTTGCTCTTGCCAAGCAAGCAAAAAATTTTATTAAAATGCCCATAGATGAAGACCAGATTTTGGGTATGAGGAAATTTCAAGAAATTGCTGGGATGAAACAAGTTGTTGGCGCTATAGACTGTACGCACGTGCAGATCAAAAAAGTTGGAGATGAAGAAAGCCAACTTTATGTCAATAGAAAAGGTTACTATTCCCTGAATATACAAGTAAGAATTGTTTTTATTAGTTTTTCATTATATTAACCAATGGTTTTAAGGTGGTTTGCGATGCTTCACTGAAAATTTTAGATATTGTAGCGCATTGGCGAGGAAGCACCCATGATGGACGAATTTTCAGAGAGAGCACAATAAGTCAAAGGCTTGAAGCTGGAGAATTTAAAGGCAGATTTTTAGGGGATGGTGGATATAAGTGCAGCAAATTCTTATTCACACCTGTGCAGAATCCAAAAAACAACAAGGAAGAACGATATAACACTTGCCATATTTCAACTCGAAATGTCGTGGAACGTTGTTTTGGTGTATGGAAAAGCCGCTTTCGAATCCTTTCAGAAAAAATGAGAGTTTCCAGAGAAAATGCAAAAATTGTTATTATTGCATTAGCTGTGTTGCATAATCTGGCCATACATTTTCATGAATCTCAATTCGGTAATTGCATTTTTTTAAACATCTTAAACTATTTTCATAATAAAAGAATTATCTGCAGATGCTGCGGCAGTTTCACATGATAGCAGTCTACACCATGCAATTTTAAGTGGTCATGACAATGAGCTAGAGCTTGTTGCGAGGGACGTTTACATTCAAAACAATTTTAGATAATTGCTTCTCATCAGTTGTTTTTTCAATTTATGAATTATAATACATGTATTGACTGCGAACTGCAATATCACTATAATAAACAAAAATACATTTTTTTAAATACATAAAATTTTATTCAATTAAAAAGCCTTCAAGTTTAATAGCAGATTAAATAACAAAACAAATAACTAAAAAGTAAATAAACAAAATTTGTATTGAAAAATCAATCGTTATTGTAAAATAGGAGATCTTCGTGAAAAAACATAAACTCTATATAGCACAAGTTTTGATTTTTTTTACATTTTGAGAAATTTTTCATTTTCTTCTTTCATGAATTGCATTTCCAATTTTAACTTACTCATTTTTAAATTGTGCTCATTCTCACAAAAATATATTTCTTTTTGTACCTGATTCCTCTTATCTTTAATGAAATTTATTTCTATATTATACTTTTCCATTCTTTTTTCGTGCTCAACTTGCATAAGTTGAATTTTCTCTTCTTTTTGTTTAATAGATAAATGTAATAGTTGATTTTTTTTTTGATTATCATAAGATAAGTCAACAACTTTTTTACGTTTAAATGATTTTTTGATTGATGAATTTGTACCCTCAATCTCGAACAAATCCTGGCTTAAATTTTCTCCATCTAGCAAAGTACCTATTAGTTCTTCACTTCGACTGCATCGCTGTCATAAATATTGTTGTCAATCCTAAAGTGATGGGGTATACTAGATATTATTTGTTCGTCGATGGCTTCCAAGGGCTTGGGAGCTGGGCCACCACCAGTTCTCTGCATGCTTCGCTTGAGCTCCGAATTTTTCGATTTTATTTCCATTTTCAGCTTACACCATTGTACCTGGATCTGGCATAACTTCCTTTCGGAACCTGCTGCAGCAGAAAAAAGTGTATATATTTCGTCCCACGCCTTTTTTTTAATTTTGTTTGTATTCGTATCTGTACTGCTGTTCTCTATAATATCCACCTTTTGGAGTAGGAGTAGTAGTAGAGTTAGTAGTTCCTAAAAATAGAAAAATTTGTTTTAAGTTAATAACCGCGCTAAGGATCATTGCAAGCAGGGTTTGCATGTAGGATAACGCTTTGATGAGAGCAAGCACCGCAGATATCCATGTCTGGTTTACAGCGAGGAATTTTTGCCCCCATCGGATTGATATGAGTTCACTGAAAAGTGGCCTACCTACCTTTCATGCTGGTCCCAATTTTGAGAACGTTCCCTTTTTTGAGCCATTTTTAATCACCTTCTCAAAGTTCTTTTTTGGTTCACTTTCACTTTTTTTTTAGTTTGTTTGTTTTTCCCGCCAACCATCTGTTTTTGACAGCTGGATTTGACGATCGTTAAAATACACTTAGAACGTTGATGCTAAAATACGTTTATGCATAAAAGAAAATTTTTCACTGCATAACTATCGATAAAACATGATTATGAATACGGGTGTAAGGGTCTTATTCAATAGATTTTCTTAAACAACTGTTTAACAGTTGTTTAGCTACGCACTGTTTAAAGACTTAAACGGACTTTACGCAACGTTGCTTTAGTTGTTATTCATAAGCAATTCTTTTTCATTGTGTAACTAAGCATTGCTTACGTCTAAAAGTGGTAAGACCTATTACAATAATCTTTTACATTATGCAACCGAAAATAAATTGTTTTGACATATCATTTTAAGAAAAATAAGCAAACATGGATAGCGCAGAAAATAAAAGAAAGCGATCACAAAAATGGGAATCGAGTGATAAGGTAATGTTTTCTTGTAATTCATAATTGTTATAACATATTAAAGATTCCTTTTTTAATTATGTAGATACTTCTTCGTCAGTTGATCACAGAAAAAATTGGTATCATAGAAAACAAGAGTGTGGATACAAACACGTCAAGGTATAAAAGAGATGCCTGGAAAGAAATTCTCGAAACGTAAGATATTTAATTATTTAATCGTGATAAAGTACATAATTTAAGTTTTATTTAGGTTCAACCAAGCGAGCACAACACCGCGCACTCTTGCACAAATTCAGTGTCAGTGGCGTGGTACTAAGATGCAGGCGAAGTCAAGAGTATCGCTGCACAAGAAGCAAATGAGTGCAACGGGAGGAGGACCACCACCAAAATCACCAGATCGCGAGGACGTTGAATTGATGGCTTTGATACCAGAGGAATTCGAAGTTGACTACAACCAATTTGATTGTGATGCAGCTGCTGTAAGTGAATATTTTGAATAAAAATTATAAAATTAGGCAAAGTAAATATATATATATATATATGTATTTGTGCATAGGAAACGGTTGAATATCTCATCGAAGGAGTTGTGGAGCCGGTCAATGCAAGCTTGGTTGGAGATGATTCAGAACGCATCGTAGAAGAGGTTGTAGAAGGCGTTGTAGAAGAGGTTCCCATTGCAAAAAGAAGGCGAAAAAGTCATAAGCATCAGAATGTAATTATAATTGAATTAAAGGCAATTTTCTATTCTAATTTATTTTTATTTTAGACGACTGCAGAACAAATGATAACGGACTTGTTTGAGATGGCAAGAAATGCAAAAAAAAAGGAAATGCAGTTCATGGAGGTGGAACACAAAAAAAGGATGGAGAGCATAGAGCTGGAGATTAAAGGAGGGAAAAAGAACATTTGGTTCGGATGAATCAGCTTTCAAAAAATGGTGAGATATTTTCTAGAAGAATATGTGTTTTTTGTTTGCTTATTTGTTCTCTTTTTCTTATGAATTTAATTTGGTGCTTGGTTTGATATGATTCTTTTGTGTACTTGTTGTTTCATTAACTTTCTGTTATGTTCTTTTTATAATTTGTTCTAATGTTTTATTTTAATTTATTTGCTTTTATATGTTATTGATATTGGTTGGTTTAAATGCTGCTCAATTATGTTATAAAGATATGTAAATATTTATCGTTTATTGTTTTGTCATTGGATTTTTTTTTGCGTATTATTGTGTTTTTATTTTAACTTTTTGTTTTGCTTTTAACTTTTGTTTGCTTTTGTTTGCTTTTTTAATTGTTTTTGTTAACTTGAAATATTATCTTATATCTTTGTTTGTTGTTTTCTTATTGGGCTTTTTTTGTTTTTCTTATTATTTTGTCTTTTTTTATTTTTATTATTTATTTTTATTTATTTTTTTATTTTATTTTTATTTTTTAACTTTTGTTTGATTTAATTTTAAGTGTTTTTGTTGATTTTGTTTTTGTTTTGAATAAAAGTCTAATAAATCGAAACATATATAGTGTTGTTATTTTTATTCAAAATGTTGCTAAATAAATACGCTGCGGGATATATTTGGGATAGTATTATGTTGCAGTACTTCTCCATCTTCTTCCGGTCCAATATCTACATTGAAGTCATTGTCATCATCTGAAATTTTGAAGAAAATTTCATGAACTGTATATATAGGACACAATTTTATGGAATCCATACCTATTGAGTTGTCCTGAAAATCAATTGCTAAATTGTGCAAGACAGCTAAACTGACAACTGTCATCTTCAAATTTGACAAGGAGCATCTCGAACCAGTAAAGTTCTAAAACGTTGTTTCCACACCCCAAAACATCTTTCAACTGTATTGCGGGTTGATATGTGAGCAATATTATATCGGGATTCAGCATTGGTTCCAGGATTCAATAAAGGCGTGAAAATAATGTTTGAGCAAGCGTATCCTCCATCACCTAGCAGTCGACCCTTAAATTCGCCATTTTCAAGTCGTTCTTTAATGCGACTCTCTCTGAATATGCGTGAATCATGCGTACTTCCTCTCCAATGGCAAACGATGTCCCCAATTTTTAGTGATGAATCGCATACAACTTGGGTATTTATAGAATACCATCCTTTTCGGTTGATGTAGTACTGACCAGCCGATCCACCAACTTTTTTCATTTTTATATGGGTGCAGTCAATTGCACCAATCACCTGAGGAAACCCACTTATGGCATGAAATCCATTACTTTTACTTGTTCCGAAATTAACTCAGGCATTTTAATATATTGGGGCCTTTTTGAAGCGAATGCCATCGCAACACGCTCTCATATTCTGCAAAGGGTCGACTGGCTGAACCCGTGGATATCTGCTCCATCGTCTTGAATCTAAAAAAAAGCAGCGTTTTAGGATTTGAAGTAGCAGCCATAATTGACAAAAGCTACCTCGTTTCGACCCCAATACCTAAGAGCAGCCATGACTTGCAGCTCAACTGGAATGAAGCCTCCGCTTTTATCACCACTGATGTCCGAGCGGACAATATTTATGAGTTTTTCCACATTTGCCTTAGAAAAACGATATTTCTGACGAAACTCTTTGTCCCTTAGCTCCATAGGATTAAATCGGTTCCTGTAAATTTTTGTTTGCGGCACAGGAGACTCAAACAGCAAATCGATCATGTCAACATCGTCAACAAACGCCTCAAAACCGAACGGCATAATTATGTTTATTTATTATATTTTTATCGTTGTAAATAAAAACCACAATTTTTTTCAGCAACAAAACAGAACTGAAGTTAGAAAGTTATATATCCAAAAAAAAAATTAAGCTACACTACGCAGCCTTTAAACACAGATTTTGGCGTTTAAGTTACGCATGTTTAAATCAACGTTGCGTAAACCTGAAAAATCTTTATGAATCACGTTTTGCTGTTTAAAGCCTATTTTAAGTTACGCAGTCGCTAAAATGAGTTTATGAATAGGGCAGTAAGAATTTAAAAATACTTTTGTAAGACAAACAAAAAAAAACATAAAAACAAATAAAAAAAAATTTTAACTATGGTATATTATATAAGTAAATAACTCTTATATACATATTGCTAAATTAAACAAGTAACAAAAAAAAATTTGTTTATGAAAACTCTAATATGTAAGCTGCTCCTAAACTTCTCCAATCTTTAAAAATTATTTCAAGTAATAATTTTTCGCTTAAGGGTAAGGGTGTAGTGGCACAGCACAACAAGCTTACGGTATAATTGAAATTCGGCACAATTTAAAGAATTGCAATTGATAAACTTATTTTCGTTTTGTTTATTTTCTTTCATTCATAACGGCACTGGGTCAAACGATTTGTATTACATAGCGACTAACGCAATAAATGTTGCTGCATTGACTTTGCAAGCTCAGCATAATTATTATTAGAACTAGTGTGAATGAAAGAAATGAAAAGAACTCTTTAACAAAAAGATGTTGCACAATAGATCAATCTATTGGTTAACTAAAGTTTTATTACTTACATTGGAAAACATGGGAGGAGTTTTGGAAGCAGCAGCAAAATAAAATACTGGTATTTTTGATTTATATAGCAGAGAATAATTTAAATAAAGTTAGTTAATTTTTGGTTAGACAAAAAGAAACTCTTTTTTTATTTTCAAAGTACGGCGTAAAGCCATTTTTAGATTTTGCCATATAGATCGGCACCTTAGGGACATAAATATTGATCCTGCTTTTATTCATTCAAAACACCTCTTCATATTCGACAAAGGGGCGTGTCGCTATAAGAAATAAACTGTATTTCAGTTAATATTGACACTAGGGTAATAAAATTCACAGTTAAATTACAATGCAGGCACAAATATTAAAAATTACGATCACTTAAGTGAGCGTAGTTCGAAAAAAGGGTGTGGCAATATTGGAAAAACTCTGTTTCTCCAATAAAATTGACACTAGAGTTCTGAAACTTAGTACAGAGTTAGGCACAATTATTGAACATTACTATCAATAAAGTGGGCGTTATTCGAGAAAGGGGTGTGGTAATATTTAATAAACACTATATCTCGAATACTTTTGACACTAGAGTACTGTATTTAGTACAGAGGTAGGCACACTTATTACTAATTACTATCAATGAAGTGGGCGTCATTCGACAGAGGGGTGCGGCAATATTTATTTAGTTTATTTAGTTATTACAAATAACTAAAATCAAGCGTTTCACCTCCGGGAAGGAAGGGTTAAAGTACCACACCCTATTTATAATCTCTCCCACTTTTTTAATGATTCTACCTACCCACCTACCAAATATTACTACCCTAGTTTCAATATTAACTGAGATGCAGTGTTATTCTAATAGTGACACGCGTCTTTGTTGAATCTAGCCTACTTTCTTGATCGTATTTTGTTATAATTCTTCCTACTCTTGTATAATTTTGAGTACCCCAGTGTCAATATTGACTGAGATATAGTGTTTTTCTATATAGTGTTATCAATAATTCTACCCATTCTTACAATATATTTTATCACCCCCGTGCACTCAGAAAAAAAAGTACATTCAACAACCGTAAAATTGACATTTTTAGTTGACAAAAGTCGTCCGACATTAAAAAATGTTAAAATTGATATTATCGTAATGTACTTTTTACATTACGAAACCTTCATTTAAAAATGTATAACTGCCACATAAAAATGTTATGTTAACACTTAAAATATCAAAAAGTATCAGTAAATTAATGCAGATAAAAAAAATGTATCGAAAAATAATTTGCCACGAGTGGGAATCGCACCTGGGCTCCGGGCATCCATAGCCACACTCTTAACCTGTGTGCCACGGTCATCTTTATGTCTCAACGGCTCAGCTCTTAAAGCCGCTTTACATTGTCCTACAGTGTGTTACGACATGTCAAAATTTTTAATGTGTGATAGAATGTGGGATGTTGTAAACAACGAAAAAGAAAGTGTGTTCGAATCTGTTTTGATTTTTTTGACATGTCGTACTACATTTTGTTTTTAGGTTCGTTTCTAATTTCATCACACATTCTATCCGACCACAGTTGCAATTAGATAACTATAAATTTTAATTTGATTTTTTTTTTTTTTTTTGTGCATAAAAAATACTCTTGACGCTTATTTCAGCAATTATATTGCGATTATTTTGGATGGTCATCAAAGTTGAATTGAGTTATCTTTTTTTTTAATTTAAAATCAAACAATTTTAAAAAAATGCGATGCGATTCTGTGTGAAAGTCTAAACATGAAATATGAGTTTCTTTATACAAAAATTAAAAATGACAGTGTGATGAAATTTGGTTACACTTTCTATCTCACATGTCGTAACACACAGTAGGACAATGTAAATCGGCTTTTAAATAAACATTACATCTGCTTGTTGTTGACATCTACATTTATAATGTTAAATGGATATGAAATACTATCAATTGTACAGTAAAAAATGATGAACTAAAAACATTTCAAATGTTATTTTAACATTAATAATTGATATTGCAACGTAAAACATTACATTATCAATTTGATATTTTTCTTATCAATTCAACACAATACATGTTAACTTAACATTTTCTTACGTAAAATCCACATTTTCTGATTTACATTGGAAATAACATTAAAAAACGTTAATTTTACATGGCAGCTTTTTTCTGAGTGTGCCAATATTATACAGTTTTTTTCAAACACTGCCACACCCCTTTGCCAAATAACACCCAATTCCTCGGTAGTTATTTGTAATAACTGTTTCTACCTTTGTACTTCATTTCAGTACCCTAGTGTCAATAGTATTAGATATAGTGTTTGCTAATATTGCCGCACCCCTCTGTCGAATGACGCCCACTTCATTGATAGTAATAAGTAATAAGTGTGCCTACCTCTGTACTAAATATCAGTACTCTAGTGTCAATATTATTCGAGATACAGTGCTTTTCTTATAGTGACACGCCCCTTTATCGAATACAGCCCAAATTCTTGGCGGTAATTTGTTATACTTGTGCCTACCTCTGTACTAAATTTTCTAATATAATCAGATTTTTTGTGCTGCTGCCAAACGCATATAGCATATTCAATATCAGTTTTACATTGAGAATGTTTATATGTGCAAAGCTTTCGAAATTACTTTCAAGTTAAGATTACAAATTAATACAACGTCACTAAAGCAGGATATTCACAAATAAAAAAGTTTTAAAAAGAGTAGGGATGGTAAAAATATCATGATTTTATATCAATGATTAGCACCGACTACAAAGCTTTTGTTATCATAAAAAAATAATATATTGATGTTAAAAATAAAAAAATTAATAATAATTAATATAAAAACATTAATTGGAAAGAAATTAATAGGAAAAGTAATTTAAAATTATTTTTTATTATTTATTTTATATAAATTGCAACTTGTTCATACCAGAACATAACAACCCGCTCTCCAGCATTGCAACCCGTTGCAAAGCAAAACCATAGTATAATTAACGAAGTAATATCAGGGAGGAGAGCAGCTCACTGTGATTGTCAAAACGACAATCAGCTGACAGCTCATACAAAATCTACGAACGAGTAGAACGCTAAGAATAGCCAAAATGTAAACAATGATCCGCTACCAACTCTCGCGTGTTTATGTTAAATAATTGTAGAAAATTGTGATTTGTCGCTTTGTATATTATTTTTATACATAAAAAAAATAAATAAAATAAAAGTGCAAATTGAATAAACTGCAATTCATTGGATGCTGTTTGCAGTCACTGTTGCTGCTGCTTAAACTCGGACCTCTTAGAACAATTCGCTGCAAACACCTTGAAGTCACTGTTATTCCTCAGTTATTGTATTATATTATTGTATTTTATCTAGTTTATTGTTATAATAAAACAATATCACAACGAAAATATTAAATGCTATTTGCACTTAACATAACACGATGTTCCATTGAATTTAGATTTGTTTGTTTGCTTTGGCTTGTTTGCTTTGTCTGAATTTGCCAAGATGGCCGATTTTGACATTTAGGGTACTGACAGAGAGAGTACATTCAATCCTGCTATTACTTCGTTAATTATACTATGAGCAAAACATGACAACCCGCTCTCATATTCCATATCACAACGAGTTGAGTGCACGTATGAATGCAATCGACGTTTTCGTTGTTATTTAATTTGTTTGATGTGTTCGCTTGCAGCGTAAGGTATTTGAGAGGGGGATTGGGGTAAAATAAATTGGGATTGGGGATTGGGATAAATTTCAATTCAAGTCACACACACAAAAATATTTTAAAATTATTTATAATATATTATATAAATATATTATATAACAATGTATAGATAAATAGAAAAAATATAAGAAGAATTATAATTTATTAGCCGCTTGAAATGCAAATAAATAAATAAATAGTAATATTATTAAACTATTAGAAGAAAATTAAGAAGCAAAATTTTAAGAAGAATTATAAAATAATGAGAAATAAAAAATTTAAAGACAAAATAGAAGAACCATCGAAAAAGCATATAAAGAATAATAGAAAAAAGAAGGAAAATAATTAAAAAGAGGAATAATATGAAAAAGGATAAATAAATTATAAGAAAATGCATAAGTAAAAATTTGAAAAAGATTCAGAACAAGTATTTATAAAACTCGAAGAAATTAAGAATTAAAATATCATGAAGAATGAAAACAAAGCCAAGAAATTTAGGGGCGGGGTAAAGTTTGTTCGGCTAATTGAATTAAGAAATTATTAAAAAACTATTAAAATATAGAATACAAATAGGAAAACGAATCAAAACAAAGTTAACATACAAATCAGGAGAATAAATTTAAAAAAGGATCAGAGAAAACAGAAGAAATATTAACAAGAAATTTTAAGACAAGGAAAAATAATAAGATGAAGATAAAGAGAACAAAAGAAGCAAAATAATTAAAAATGGTGTAAGAACAAGAATTAGATGAAAAAGGTTTAGGGAAAATTAAGAAACAAAAAAATAAATAAAGATATTAAAAAAAATTAGAAAAAGAATCAACAAAAGGATTCAACTATAAATTAAAAGAAGAATTAAGAAAACAATCCAAACGAAATTAGAAGAGAATTTAGAGGTAAAATTTCAAGAAGAATTAAAAAACAATAAAAATGAGATTTAAAGATAAATTAGAAGAAGAATAAAATAAAATTAGGAAAATAATTGAAAACTACTTTAAAACAAGAACAAGGACAAGGTTAAGTAGTTTTGACAAGAATAAGATGAAAAAGGACAAGGTTAAGAAGAGGAAGAAGAAAAATACAATAAATCAGAAGAAAAATGAGAAGAAGCATAAAAAAGAGGCCATGCATTAACATAGAATATTAGAAGAAAATAAGTTAAAGAACTTAAAGAAGAAATCAAAAAGAGACTAGAGAAGAGATAAACATAAAATAAAATAATACGTTAAAGAATTTATAAAAGAATTAAAAACGAGACCATGCATTAACAAAGAATAATAGAAGAAAATAAGTTAAAGAATTAAAACGAGACGTTTTAACGTAGAATATTAGAAGAAAATAAATAATTATAACAATAATAATAATTGTAATAGTAATAATTGTAATAATAATAATTGTAATAATAATAATAATAATAAAATTTGTTTTTCACATTAATTTTGTATCGTAACAATTTGTGAAAAGGTCGACTTTCGAACTCTAGTACTGTCAAACTCTAGTACTAATAATAATAATAATAAAGATAATCCAAGTATTTAAGTTATTAAAAAAATAGTTATAATGATAATAATGATGGTAATTATAATTATAGCAAAAATAAAAAAGGTTTAAGAAAAATAACTGCAGCATAGTTGGAACTTTACAAGGTTGAAATTATCTTAAGTTTCCGTTGTTTCTTCAGATTATCATCTTTTTCCACAGTCCAAGAACAATGTTTTCTTAAGAGAATTAATATTAGATATTCTAAAATTTTGGTTTTGTGATCAGAACATGCATCGTTAAACCATTCAGGAGTTGATCTTTTACAAGATTCTACAATAAAAGACTTAATTCCATTTTTATACGGCTGTGCCGTTAATATCTTATTGAATATCAATATATCTTTTTTTATTTATTTCTAAAAATGTCTGGGATGGTGCTAATAAACTTCCAAAATCTGAGACTGATTCATAATTTTTGTAAAATATAAAAAGTTCTCTAGGAACAGACAAAACCTCGTCTTCTTTTCTTAATTCATGATAACATTTATCGCAGTTTAGTTTTGGAATAATTTTGTAGGCAACATAGCCTATAAAAAATCTAATGGATATCAGTTCAAGATTCATTTCTTTGCTATTTGCGAAAACGTCCTCTATAAAATAATAGTCGAAAACGTCCTCTATAAAAGATTTAACTAAATGTGGAAAATCATACATGCAATATATATTTTTATTTTTATATTCAAAGAAGGGGGTTTTCTTAAGTGACTCCTAGGCTAGAAAAACATTTTCTATTCGAGGATCCCTGGTCGCAAACTAAAACGCGTACAGAAACTCCAATGCTATCTATTATATTTTTATTTTCATGTATGATTTTGCAAAGATTTTCAGCAGGTAGGCCATTTTCTGATATAAAATAATTTAGTATTATAGACCAATTGGAAAACATGGATTTAAGCATAAATACACACACTTGTTTACCAAGTTTTTTGGTTCTACCAAAACCATTGTCTTCAAAGCCATCTATAACATCTAATTTCATATTATATCTTAAATCTTTTCTAATTGCCATTTCCTCCATTAATAATATCATATAATCCCTCTCTCTTTCTTTTAATTCGGAGAATCTGTTTTTCAAAACTTCGAAAGCAGAATTTTTAAAACCTGGCTGCAGAAAGTTAATGGGAGCCCATCGATTTAAAGTAGATACATGAGGTAGTTTAAGGTTCAACTTATTTCTTAAAAATATATAAGTGGATTGCGATATATAATATATATTCTGAGCTTAAAACTTTACTTCATCAGAATACTCCTTAGGTCTTAAACTTACTAATAATTTACAAAAAATTTTTGACTCCTCACTAACATTGTCTAACCCTTCAATATCTGTTTTTAATTGCTGAACAGTTGTTTTTTAATAAGGGATAATTTATTGAATTTATTACGTTTTTTTAATTTTACTTCTTTCTGCAATTTTTTAAATTTCCTAAGTATGTTATTATATTGTTTTTTATAGAAATCTGTCAATTTAACATTTTTCGCAATTACTGTAATACCCTTCAAAAGCACCGCTGCATCGTCGTCTTTTAGGTGAAGATTGGATATAAGAAAAATCTTCTTCCAAATACTCTTCTACCACTTCATTTAAATTAAGTGTTGGAAAAGCACCAGATTTAAGTTTTTTCTTCCCTATATATGCGCTGAAAAAATGACTATCGCAAATGTAAAAATTTGAACCGTAGTCCAAATCTGATATATTTCATTTTTCTCGCCATATCTGACCTATTTTTAGATCTTCGGAGGGAAATTTAAATTATTTTATATTTGGAAAATGCCGCTTTGATTTTTTACAAGTCTGCACACAGCACTTAATGCCAGACTTCAAGGAGTTTTTATTTATTTTATTTGTTGCCATCATATCGACTACTTACATTAGCAATTCATAAAGCAATGAAATTAAAAAACAGCCAAGCAGAGGTGTAAAGTTTGATCACGCTTGCGTATGAAAGCGCTCACAAAAATATTTTGTGCTTTGTACCAGCCAACGATTGCAGCATGAACGCTGTTGTTTACCATTCATTCATGCTGCAAACGTTGGTTGGTTCGCTCAAAATTTTCTATGCTGCTCACACTCCCTTTCCGACTTGTTGCTACCCCGCGCATCATTAAGTTGGAAAGAAAAATGTTTCCGTTTAGTGCCTAGATGCGCATTCTATATGCTGTATATTCTTTGGTTATACACTATGTCAGCAGAATAGGTTCACTGTTGCAATGAGATAAAAATTCTTATCTCACAAAAAGAGCATAACAGAAAACTTATTGCTGTTGTATTTTGCTTAATTATGATTATGAATGTTTTATTATGAAAAGTTATGCAAAGAGAAATTGTAAATAAAGGTTTCGTTAATTTTTTGTTGTTGTCTTAGTTTTGCCATTACAAAATCATGAACTTTTTAATGCGTCATTAGAATTGGTTCACAGTTAATATCTTCAGTTTTTGTTAAAATTGAGGTGTAGAAGAAACAAAACCTAATTACTCATGAAATCGCTAGCAAAATCGGACGAAGTCAAAACGAAGTATGAAATTTTTTAAGAAATAAAACCGACTATAGAAAAACATGAAAAGATGTACTTATTCGGCTGTATGAGCTGCAGATATGAGAGCAATTATTCGATAAGCCTCTTACGGTGACAAAAATCAGTAAGCTGCGGAAAATGTCAGTCCTTCAACCGTGCGACGCACAGTGGTTTAAGGGTGGAAAAAATACCAAATTTTATGACTTCCTATGGTCGATATTTAATTTTTTATATTTAAAGAAATGTCTAATAAGCATGTTTCCAAAAGATTTTCACAGAAATCTGCACAGGATTTTTGTACAGAAACCTTTAAAGACGATAAATATTAAACAGTTCACAAAATCGTTCAAAATAGGTAGTGAACTTGACGTAAAATAACATCTAAACTACTGAATAAATTGCTGTTCGGTTTTTTTTGCTTATAAGAAGCATAGTTAAGGAAAAAATTTGCATATTTGGAAATTTATTTTTTTTATTATTTTTGAAGCCAAAAAACTTAAATTGTAAAACTTGAAAAAAAACATTTTTTTGTCATTTTTCGCAGAGGAAAATGTGTCTTGCAGAGCCGAGCGGTGATCGCTCATTAGGAAATATGTAATTATTGGACTTTTACTTAAACTTTAAAAAAAAAATTAGCTGCCAATATCTGCCAATAAACTTTTGGTGAATAAAAAACTAAAAGCGTTTTACCAAAAAATTCGGGTTTTGTTGTCGAATTATTTATTAATTTTTGTGGCATGCTTTCAGGCTTACGTTAAAAAAGCTAACAATATAAAGTATGCAACGCCTTTTATTTTCTATTATGGTAACAACAACAAATAACAAACAAGCAACAACTTATTTTGTTTTTTGTTTGCACCCTACTCAGAATAAAAGAGCATATTATATTATTTTAACTGTAATGTGATAAATCTAAATATACATTTAATATTTAAACATGCATGCATCTTATGTTTGGAGGAGTGTTATATTATAATTTAAATTTTAATTTTAAAGCGTTTATTAAATTCTATATAAATAACGAATATAAAATTGTACATGTTTTATTTTATTTATATTAACATGAATCAAGACGTAATCAATCGAAAGGATTGTAATCAAGACGTTAATAAATTGGTAGAAATTTTTAAAAATAATAATCCAAGTTTTACAAAAGCTGATGAGAAAAATATTCATAAATATTTGATAAAAACATTCGTTCCCGCTTTTAAAGTGAAATGGCAGCAGGCGAATCGAACAAAATTGTTTTTTTATTCAAAATATAAAAGCTGGGTGGAAAAAGTTTTTGTTTTTAAAAGTAGCCGTGATGAACATGATGGGCCTAGCTGTTCCAAAGATTTGAAACGTGGTCGTCCTTTGAAGGAATTAAATGATTTGTGCCCACGTGCAAAAAAATTAAGAGAAGCAACTTTGGGCAAAACACCAGAAAAAATGTAGAACAGTTTCCAAGCTTTAGTCTTGAAAAAGTATTAAGCCTATTACTGGATGCCTCTTTGTCTAAGAGTCAGTACGAGGTAATTCGTTTGGCATGTAAGGAAATCGAATGCGATATTTTTCCACCGTACTACCAAGTGCTCAACACTAAAAAGACATGCTATCCAAATGAAATACAAACTGAAGAACATTTTAGCATGGTTAGTAACATAAATAAATAAAATAACATAAAAACATAAATAAACCGTATTTCAGTTAATACTGGAGCTAGGATGATGAAAATTGGTTTATAGGTAGTTGAGGTCTTTAAAAAATTTTGGACGAAAAATGGGCGGGGTTTGATAAGCGGGCAGTGGCACATTGCTCAAAATTGTATTTGGGTAACTTTGAATTTTTGAGGCTTTTGGGAAAAAAGTAGGTGGGGATTATAAGGATTTTGTTTAGACTAAAAAGAATAAAATAAAATTAAGTAAAAAAAAAATGTTAATATACATGCTTTTATTAAAATGCACTAAAAAAATCAAAATTTTCATCCATATTGACTGTGATAGGTGCAGGATATTTCATTGCTTTATTTTCCTCAAATTTTGTTTAAATAAAATTTTTTTTCTCCAGTGTTTGCTTAACCATACTGCAAAAAGAATAATTCAGACAAAATCAATGTCAGAGGTTTTGGAAATGCCAAATAATCTGACTCTTACGGCCAAATGGGGTTGTGATGGCTCTTCGGGCCACAGTGAGTACAAACAAGCATTTACAGATGAAAATATGTCCGATGGACACATGTTTTTGACATCTCTTGTGCCATTAACAGTCACCAAAGAAAATGACTCTTCATTGATTTGCTGGAAAAACCCGAGACCATCGTCCACGAGGTTTTGCAGACCTATTAAATTTGAATTTATTAAAGAAACTTCAGATGTAATAAAAAAAGAAGTTGCAAGAATAAAAGAAGAAATTACTAATTTACAAGGTCAATTTTCACGACAAAACCTTTACCGTAAGCTTTAACCTTTTATTCACAATGATTGATGGAAAAGTGGCAAGCAATGTAACTAACACATCAGCCATGTCTATTTGTTTCATATGCAAAGCTAAACCAACAGAGATGAACAGATTGGATTTAATTGCATCCAAAGAAATTTCGCAGGATGCATTAGCACTAGGTATGTCACCATTGCATGCCCGAATAAAATTTATGGAGTGCATTTTACACATAGCGTACAACAAGAGTTTTAAAGCTTGGAGAACAAACTCTGATACTAGACAGCAAAGAGAAGACGCTAAAAAAGATAAACAAAGACGGTTAAAATCAACTTTAGGTGAAATTAATTAATGATTTATTATTTTCGGCACTTTCATATGTATATTTTTATTTTTTTATAAGGTATTAATGTTGATGTTGTTAAACAAGGAATGGGCACAACAAATGATGGGAACACATCAAGGCGATTTTTTGAAAATCCAAGAATTACTGCCGATATTGTGGGCGTCAATGAAAATATTATTCACCGCTTTGGTGTTATTTTGGACACAATAAATTGCAACTCCCCAATTGACCCTGAAAAGTTTCAGTCGTATTGCATTGAAACGGCAAAAATGTACGTCGATTTATATTCGTGGTATTACATGCCGATTTCTGTGCACAAAATATTAGTACATGGCAGTCAAATAGTGGAAACAGCTGTTCTGCTCATTGGGATGCTTTCCGAAGGGGCATTAGAGGCCCGAAACAAGGACTGTAGAATATATAGGCTAAGTCATTCAAGAAAATGCTGCAGAATAGAGAGCAATGAAGATGTAATGCACCACCTACTGGCATCTTCTGATCCATTTATAAATACATTTAGAAAAGATCCAAAAAAAAAATCTAGACATAAACGAAGATTTGTTAAGTCTGCTTCAGTAAGGTCTTAAAAAAGGCTGAAACTATTATTATAGTGAATTTATCACACTATTTTTTTTGTTTTAAGTGTTAAAAATCATAAATTTTTTATTATTATTTATTATTTATTTCAAACAAAATTATAATTATAAATAATAACAAATACCAGTACTTCTGCATCATAACAAAACCTAACACACAAATTAGCAATATAAAGTATACAATACAAAAAAGAATACGATTGCTTTGTAGAACTATGCCCAAAATTATGCACCAAAAATTTTCAAAAAGTAAACAAAAATTGATTCGAAACGTGTGAGGTTCACTTAGTCTTTATTTAATAAAAATCAAACGATAAGGTTCTTAAAGCTAATTTTTTTTTTATGTTTAAAAAAAAAGTCCAATTAATATTTTTCTAAACCATTATTAAACTCTAACTCATATAGTTTAAGCGCTATTTCACAAGAAAGATGGAATTTGTAAAAACAGAAATTTATACAAATTTTGTGGGGGAGGTGGGCGAAACCAAATTATATATTTTTCAATTCAGGAAATAAATATATACCTCCATACCGATTTTTTTTCAAATCGGTCCGATATGAAGGAAAATATGGCGTTTTGAAGTTTCTTGTTGTATGGGAGGTGGGCGTGGTTGTGGGCGGATTCCAAAATTTTTTTGTATTTTTCTTAATACTTACAATTGCACCTCATGTGCCAAATTTTGTTGCTCTACGACGATTATTTCTATTTATTGACACTTTTTGTATGGGGCTAAACCACTGTGCGACGGTTAATTAATAGTGCTCTGCACCAAAAAAAAAAAACAAATTGGCCATTTCAACCCTTGAAAGGACTTTGACCGAGCTTCTTATGATCAATTGTGTTGTGTGTGTTATTAAAAGTTTGTACACAACTTACCGAGAACTGGACCTACATGTTTTATGCCAACTCCGAACGGCTAATGTTCATGTCCTCAAGAAGCTTTACATGGCATTATTTACTCTCTGAGGTTTGCCATTGTCTGCAGAGAGGTGGTGACCGACCAGAAAAATTTTTTATTGAAAAAACTTTTTGCCGCGACTGGGGTTCGAACCCGGGCTCCGAGCATGCTAAGCCACACACTTAACCTGCATGCCATGGTCACCACCAAACCAGACATAATATTAAGAAAAAAAACACAACTTAACTCTGAACAGCAGAAAAATCTGAACATCTCAAAAAAATAATTTCGAAGAGAGGATGGCAGTGGGTAGTTTTCTTCGACGAAAAGAAGTTTAATTTTGATGAACCAGCTGATTTCAACTCTTACTTTCATAATTTGCGGAAGAAGAAACGTTTTTTAACTCGTCACCGTAGCCAGAGAGGTGTAATTGTTTGGCGGGCTATATCCCCCCATATCATATTTTGAAACTGTTGAGCTGAAATTTCCAACAAGCAGAATGACGGGAAACTTGTATAAAAAGATACGAGAATAAGATTTCTCAAGGTTTCAAAATATGTTTGGACCCTTGGAAAGGATTTACCAACAAAATATTCTCCAATAATACGCTCCTATTCATATGGCTCGCACCGTTACAAGTTGTGTCAGTGAATAAAATATTCAACTAAATAAAAAAATAATACATTGTATTCATTAAATGCTTATCATATACATTTGTATATAAAATTTGAAATATTGACCTTTTGAGATTTTGAATAGAAAATATTCACTCTATGCAAGCGGATGAGTGTGGCAAAGACAGTTCACCTGGGATAATTCTGTATATATTTTTAAATAAAAAACATCAAATTCATTTTTAATCTTACTTACTTTGTACAAAAATTCTGAAATTGAGACATTTTCCATAATAGATATTGTAGGATATTCAGATAACGCTCTAAATTCATTATTTATTATTTCAGCTTCAGAAATTTCTTTTTCTAGAAATAATTGTAAAAGTAATGACAAAATGCTATTTGTTTCACCTGAGACTTTAATATACTCTCCGGACCTAAAAATTATTGAAAATGTTTTGAGTTGGTTATTTTGGAATGTGTACAAATCCGGAAGACTATTTGAAGACCAAGAGTCAGTGGCGTAGCTAGGGTTGGTGGCACCCGGGGCGGAAACTAAATTGTGCACCCCTTGAGAAGGTTATAGTAAACCTCAAAAGAGTAATGTTTAAAAAATACCACGAAGTAATATAATTTTGTAGTTACTGATAGTTTACTGTTATGATTAGTTTGTTAAAGTGCAAATAAAGTTAAATATTTTAATTATTTGTATAGTTTATAAAATTCGGTTACAATAGACAAAACTTATAGCGTTTTCTTTTCTCAAAAAAATTTTGCATTTTTTCTGCCCTTTGTGATTATTTTGCATTTTTTTGTTCTTTTCTCAAATAAAATTCTGACCTTTGAAATTGAATCGTGTTCATTTCTCGAAAATGTTGACCTTAAAAGTAGAAAAAATGCAGAATTTCTGCCCTCTCTTCTTCGACGATTCGAAAAATTCTGACCTGAAATGCTACCAACTGAATAAAAAATAAATGACATATGTGGAAAATAGTAAACGTTACCATTGACAGTTCAGAAAAGATTGAGCTCTTCTACGGAAAACGTCAACACTTTTCTATGAAAAAAAAAATTAAATTTTTTTTAGCAGGAAAAAATGTTTGAATTTGAAGTTTTAAATTTCTTTATCTTGAATTCTTTTGAAGTTTTTAAAAAGGGTGCCAACTCGAAAACATTAAAAAAAATGCTGCTTTTTTTGTGATCTATTCTCAGCCAAAAACAGGTCAGAATTCTGTGAGTTCAGGTCAAAATGGAAAAAATTCTGCATCTCCAGAGGGCAGAATTTTTCGTTGAGAAAAGAACACGCTATTAAAAATAATCTCATCGATATTAATATATTTGATATCATTTGAAAGATATAATTTGGTTACTTACACAAAACTTAAAAAATTTCATTTAATTTCAAATTTGAAGTATATCTTGATTTTTTTAAAGCAGGATTTTCCGCAATCAAGGAATTTTTCAAAAATGTTTTTTTTACGCAAAATTTTGATTTGCAACAGTGAGTTAATCCTCAAAAATCTATTTTGAATAAAATTTTTCACTATTTCTGTTTTAATTTTACAATAATTATCGATGAATCCGACTACAAATTTTTGAATCAACCTCTACAAAAATGACATATTTAAGAAAAGATTTAGAAAAAAGCTTATAAGGGCTTATAAGTTATGCGAGAACAATTTACTATCAGTAAACCACACAATATCAGTTTTAAATAATTGGAGAACTGACTTATGAAGTTATAAAAACTTAAGCTAGTTTTTTATAGAAAATTGTGAAAATTTTACGAAACATTGTGCATAATTGAAGAAAAAACAGGGCCTGGAAGCAAACCGTTGGCAAATTTTCCCTCCTTAACCCTGAATAACCATAAAGCTAAATATTTATTCGAAATCAATCCATGTCCTCTATATAAAAGTTAAGTGAAAATTAAAATAAAGTATTAAAATTCATTTATAAACTTTTTTCCTAATTTTATCAATTTCTTTATAGTATTCTATATTCTTCTCACCTTCGACTTTGATAAAAAATACTGAGGTCTGTAAAATTTGACTGCCCTATGTATTAATATCACAGTGATACCACTCTATTACAGTGATACCAAATTATTATCAGAAATTAATTAACATAATTCCCAAAGCAAACTAGCCCTGACTGGACAAGGTCAAGAGTCATGAATGGCCCAAAAAGAGCTGCCAATTACAATAAATCTGTCGATGCTTCACATTCGTGACTGAGAACAAAATTTAATTAGAATAATTTTTAAGGAACTATGCATCTTCTGTTAAAAACTGTATTTTTGACAGTTTTTGTTGGTTGATTTAATCATAATAATGATTACTTTAGTAAAGTTAAGGAGTCAGAAAACCATCTTAGAGCTTTTGATAGACATCTTCAAAATAAAATAAAAAAAAAACGTCAGAACCCTTAAAATTTTTATATAACGCCATTTATTTAATTTAAATAAAAAATTTAATACATTTCAATCATAATTTAATTTTTTTAGAAATTTTTTAATCATGTAATTAGTTGAGTATTGATTTTTAAATTGTTTCATGTAACAGCACGCAGAAAAATGACATTTTGGACTTTGATTGTAGTAACGTATTTCCCTTTACTGTAAATATAAACTACAATTCTGACAATACTTTGTTTGTTATTAACGTTGCTATTTTCGGGCCAATCATTTCAATATTTGCTTCTTATGCCAGTAAACATATTTTGATAGATGTGATAAAAGAATAGTTTTGTTGAAAACATAGCCGCAATATGTTTGCAACAAAAACAGTAATTTTTTGCCATGAGCATAACATATATGTCAGAAACATACAACATGATCGTATACAATATTATATGTTCATGAAATATTCGTGTTCGGTTTGCTTGTTTTGTTTGAATTTTTTACGCTCACACGCCATCGGGCGATTGGCATAAAGGTTAGTGTGTTGGACTATGATGAGCGGCGGTCCGCGTTCAAATCCCGGTGATGAAAAATTGGTCAATTGTAATGAAATGCAATTTTTCCTTAAAATATTTACTTGTATAAATTTTAATAAAAATAAAATAAAATTAGAGCTCAGTTTGGCTTAAGAATTGAACCTGGGCGCTCAATTCAAGCGCTTACCAACTGAGCCACGAAATAAAAGTTTTGCTCGCAAACTAATTGTATACTTAGCTTACTATGAACTTAGTTGCCTTTAAACTGGTCACCGTAAACATAACACAGTGCAACACCAAAAAAAATAACCATATACGGACACCACTACGTCATAAAAGACTAAAAAAAAAAGACCCGTGTCTCCCAATTTTCCCCAAAGTCATGCACTTTTTGTTTTATGGGCCCCCAAAGATTTGGGGCCTCGGTATCATTTTCGTTAAAATGTGATCATTTTCTCAGGCTCATATCTTGTAAACCGTTCAGAATTTCGATTTACTCTCAGAGGCAAAGTTGTAGCTCTTGTCATAAGGAACAAAAATTGCCAACATATAAAATCCAAAAACTTCACCTTCCAGGTCAAAATCGCAAAAAACTTAAAAAATTTCCATTTTTTTTACCTTTTTTCCCGTGTTCAGGTCCATAGGTAGCAAACCGTTCAAAATTCAAGGAAACAATCAACTACAAAAATGTACCTAAGATCTCAATAAACAAATTTCTAAAACATATAAACTTCCTAGAGATGATTCTTAACACCGTTTTTTAATTTCATTTGTTTTTTATTTACTTCAACATTGAGTTACTATGCTATCTATTACAAAAATATTAAAAAACTAGTAAGGTATATCTTCGACTTGGCCGAAGTTAAAATACCCCCACGACTGATTCTTAAGGGTTAAATAATCTTAAATTAGAGAGCTTTTTGTATGAGATTTTAGAAAATTTTGTTAGTTTTATGTGTCTAAAATACAAACATATCAAATTGTTTTTCTGAAGCATAAATATAAGCCTTTTTATAAAATATTAAATTTTGGGGTTGTATAGGAGGTGGGCGTGTTAGTGGGTGGATGACGCCCATTTTTCTAACACACCTAAGTTTTGACATAGAACACACAAATACCGAGTTTCAGTTTTGTAACTTTAATATTAGTCTCTTTATAGAGTTTTCAATTTTGGGGTTGTATGGGAGGTGGGAGTGTTAGTGGGTGAATAACACCCATTTTTCTAACACACCTTAGTTTTGACATAGAACACACAAATACCGAGTTTCAGTTTTGTTACTTTAATATTAGTCTCTTTATAGAGTTTTAAATTTTGGGGTTGTATGGGAGGTGGGCGTGTAAGTGGGTGGATAACGCCCATTTTTCTAACACACTTAAGTTTTGACATAGAACACACAAATACCGAGTTTCAGTTTTGTAACTTTGATATTAGCCTCTTTATAGAGTTTTCATTATTTGTGTTGTATGGGAGGTAGGCGTGGCCCATAAAACAAAAAGTGCATGACTTTGGGGAAAATTGGGAGACACGGGTCTTTTTTTTTTTAGTCTTTTATCACGTAGTGGTGTCCGTATATGGTTATTTTTTTTGGTGTTGCACTGTGTAATATATTTATTGTATCAAATTAGCATAGTGGCTAGTGAACATAATATATGAATCGTAACAAAGTAACTTGCTTTCGCAAACTATTTATGGTAACCGTAAAGTAGAAACATGTTTCTAGTAAGAATAAACTTGTTTGCTCTCAATAAGTTTTCAAACATAATAGTTTCCTCTCACATTATGTTTGTGGTAAATATATTTTTTTTCTGCGTGAGGATACCCAAAAACATATTACTATTAAAAATTATGTTCTAGCATAGCAGATTAAAAGCTGTAAATAAGGTTTGTTTTATGATGTATTATCTCAGAACTTAGTAATCACAAAATCATACAGCATATTATTATTCTTGACATTTATGACATGAGCACGTTTTTCTAAAAAGTTCTGGAGAAATGTATTGCTTACAAAATAACTGACGCCTTCATTCATCATACTCTGAAAATCATGCAGATTTGCGAAAAATAATGGTAATAGAAATGTATACTATACGAGTAAGTTTGAACACTTCTTAACCTGAATATAAGAAGCAAAAAACGATTTTTTATAAAATTGTATGGAATAAAAAAAGAATGTAACATTATAATATAACATTTTTCTTTTTGTACTCTATCTTACTGTCATGAAAATTTGAATTGCATTTATTTGGCAATGTACCCCTTACCAATGACAAATTATATTCCGAATTGAGTTAGGTTTTAGTATGAGCGTTTGTTTATATTGAAACAAATTTCATATAAAGTTAAAAGTTTTAATAAAAACGAATTAAAAAATATTTGCATTCACTTTTGCACCCTCTTTATATTCAAAACATAAAACCGCAGTCATTAAAGTGTTCTTATTATTAAAAAAAATCAAAACTTGTGTGGTGAAAAGTTCTTTTATCAAATTTTGCACCCCATTTTAGCGTGTAGCCGGGGCGGACCGCCCCCCCGCTCCCCTTGCTACGCTACTGCCAAGAGTCACTCATTTCTTCCATTAATCAGGCTTGGAGTTAAATTTCCTTGAAGTACTTGGAGCAACTTTATGATTTAATTCAAACCCGGATTTTTCAAACTTTAGGTAAAGGAAATAGCACTTGTTATAAAAAATTATTAAATTTAACAAAAAAAATAAGTTGAGATAAGACTCATCTAAAAATGTTTCATAATTTTGCTATGCTAAAGTTTAAGCAACAACAGCAAATTAACGGTTGCTTTATTTAAAATTTCGCTTTACCTTATTTTTTATAATGAAACACTTTAGAGAATGCAACAACAAAAAGTTTTCTGCTATGCCCATTTTGGGAGAAAAAATAATTTGTATATCATTGAAACAGCGAATCTATAAGTTATATATTACTTTTTTATTGAATTTTGAATGCGAATTATTCCAAATTATTTTCACAACCCTAGGAAGTAATCCTAGAGAAAACAATCGATTGTTTACTGTAGGAATGTGGGTATTCTGTAAAGTTTGATCTTTCTTATCTTTTTTTTTAATTTTATAAATAAATTATGAACATTTTCTAAAACTATAATTTCCGGATATTTAATAAAAAAGAAGAAGGTGTAAAATGTAACAGGGAAATATATTTTGCTGGATTAATACATCGTAAAGTTCCCAGTGATCTCGATATCTGGAACGAATCGGAGTTGGGTATATCGCGTGACGCCCAAATAAAATCAAAAATTCTTATAAACACCCACGGTATCCTCCTCTGAGTCGGCCAAGCCCATCTCCGATAAAAAAGTTATTAAATAAAAGTTTAATAACATGGCTGCTTTCAGTAATCGGTTGCATAAATGGTACTCACATATATTTTCAAAGACCCAGAGAAAATGAGCAAATATATTTTAACAGAAAGCTTAAATGCGATGATTGTAAGTATTAAAGTATACCTGTAAGATACTATAAAGAAATTTTTAGACATTTCCTAAATAGATTTGCGATCATGAAATGAGAATAACAGCAAAAAATCCAAGGTACGCCGGATCTTCACATTCCTTGGTATGGAAACATTCCAACGAAAATAACTTTTTCGAAAATTCCTTCAACAAAAGAAAACACAGTTCGTGGCTTTTAGGTAAATCTAGTTTTCAAAAATAGTGCCGAATTTTAACATATCGCGCTCATTTTGTAAAAAAACCATAAAAACTCAAATTTATCATTTTTACGGAAAATATACAGAAAAAAACATTAAAGAGCTCTATTGCATATTTCAAGATCATCTTATTTGCATTGATATAGCGGTTTTGCGAACACCTTTAATTCGCTTTCTCTATGGAAGATAAATTTAAAAAGCAAAAAAAGGACTTGACACAAATTTCAAATTCAACAATTTTCATGTTTTTCAAATTTTTAGAGATCTTTTTTAAACTTAAATAAAAAATAATACATTGTATTCATTAAATGCTTATCATATACATTTATATATAAAATTTTAAATATTGATCTTTATGAGATTTTGAATAGAAAATATTCACTCTATGCAAGCGGATGAGTGTGGCAAAGACAGTACACCTTGGATAATTCTGTATATATTTTTAAATAAAAAACATCATATTCATTTTTAATCTTACTTACTTTGTACCAAAATTGTGAACATTTTCCATACTAGATATTGTAGGATATTCAGATAACGCTCTAAATTCATTATTTATTATTTCAGCTTCAGAAATTTCTTTTTCTAGAAATAATTGTAAAAGTAATGACAAAATGCTATTTGTTTCACCTGAGACTACATCGATGGTTAAGTGCACTAAAGTGATAAGTGAAAAATTTCAAATGTTCAGTAACGTCGATTTTGTCTTGAAATTATAATACATCTCATACAAAACACTAATTTTAACTGTGTACTGACACGCAATCACTGGCTATGCATATTCAATAAATTTACACAAGGTAGATATTATATTGATGGCTTGAAAAATGCAATAAACCTATTTTTGTCAAAAGGTCACTTAACACTTTAGTGCGCTTAACAATCGACATATTTTGGAGAAAAATATGGAATCATGTTTAATACTTCATTATTGAAATCAATTCTTTTTCTGAAGTTTGTTCAAAAAGTAATATCAAATTTTAGTGCAACTTTCTTGAACTCAACAATATCACATTTTAATATGCTTTTTGATTGGTAAAATATTTCGACTGTAGTTCCACAATTTCGACAATTTTGTCTAAATAAGTATTTACATCTAGAACAAAGTAAGTGAATTCTGGCGTCCTCTGACTGCATTTCAATATTCACATCGCTTAAAAATTTTAAAATATAGGATAAAAAAAGAAATACATTTTTATCAACGTGTTTGTGTGTGACTTTTAAAAATTGTAAACTCAGCAATCTAATTGGGTTTTAATATTTATTTAATATATAAAATTTAAGCGTTGCTTACAGCGACCGTTCAATTCAAAATCTTGCCAATTATCATCCCCTCTTCCTTCTTCTTTTTTCTTTCTTTCGCTTTACACGCAAAAAGTATTTCCAGATATAAATTAAATGCAATAAACAAGTGATGCCAGTGTATAACATTAACATATCGGCAACCTTGGAAGGTCAGCTTTCAATTAAATGTATAAAGTTTATATAATGCAAATGAGTTATTATTGAAAATAGATTATTAAAGGAACTAATTCAGATAAAAAATAAAATAATTTAAATGTTTAAATGTCATCTTCATCAGCCAAAGGAATCAGGCAAATCTTCTTTACAGCTCTTATAAGTACCGATAGGGGTTGCTACTGTGACAACACGCACTTCACCATCACGACCCGGATGTAATTCGATTATTCGACCAAGTGGCCATGTTGTCTTCCATTAGTAAAACTAGTCTGTTAAGTTTAATTCGTTGTCCGGGAGTATCCACTTTATCCTTTTTTGTAACTCTTGTAAGTACCCGCGATGCCAGCGTTGCCACAATTTTTGACGTAGTTTTTGCATGTGTTGCCAACGGCATAAGCGATTGTCTAAAACATCGAGAAAGTTATACTGAACTGGTTGGATTAGTGAGTCGTTTATGAGAAAGTGGGATGGGGTGAGGACTTGGAAATCATTCGGATCTGATGTTAAAGGTGTCAATGGCCTGGAGTTTAGGATTGCTTCAATTTCCGTGAGTAAGGTATAAGTTTCTTCAAACGTAAAAGCTTTTTCTTGAGTAACAGTATACAATTGCCTTTTCATGCTTTTAACGGCCGCCTCCCAAAGTCCACCAAAATGTGGAGAGCGAGGCGTGATAAAACTCCACTTGATTTGTTGCTTTGCCAAAAATGTTGCTATTTCGGGTTCCGATTAACTGAGATATTTAAAAATTTCTTCTAACTTACGAGCAGCTCCAACTAGATTTGTACCATTATCAAAAAAAAGCTCGGTGCAAATTCCTCGTTGAGCTGTGAAGCGACTTAGAGCTGCCAAAAATGATTCCGTTGTCAAATATGTTACCATTTCAGGTGAATATCTTTGGTACTCAAACACGTAAACACTGCAACATACGCCTTTGATATATGAATTTTCCCACGACGTCTACTCTATCGTACTTGAAGTGGACCAGCATAGTCGACACCAGTCACTAAAAACGCGCGTGTGAAGCCCACAACTCTTTTTTTAGGTAGATAACCCATTAAAACATCAGGTGCAGTTGGTTTGAAACGAAAACATTGATAACATCTTTTTACAATTTTTTGAGCTTCACTTCGGCCATTCAGAGGCCAAAACCTTTGACGTATTGAATGTTAAAGTTGTTCTGGAAGACAATGCTTAAGACGTACGTGCTCTTCACGCATTATTGTGCTTATAATGTTATTTTTTGAAGGTAAAATTATTAGATGTTTTTGTTCTTCCGCTAAATTTGAATTTTGAAGTCTACCGCCTACTCGAATGACGCCTTCAGCGTCTAAAATTGGACTTAACGAACGCAGAGGACTTTTGCGTGGAAGGAAATGGTTAGATTTTAAACACTTGAGTTCCAATGGAAACTTTTCTTGTTGAATCCATAGAGCGATTGTAATTTCTGCTATCAAGCTCAGATATCAAGCTGCTTAGTATCCTGTTTTTTTTTCTTTGGTAAAGGCTGAGCGAAATCTGTGACAATATGCTATGATGCGTGTTAACTTAGCTTAGGATGAATACCTTTGCAGTATATCAGAGGATTTAGAAGTGGCTAATGACACCAACGTTGTTTTTAGTTCCGGTAGAATTGTCTCAGGCTCTTTCATGTTAGCTGGACTTCTTTCGAGTTTTCGGAGCCATATAGGTCCATACCTCCATAGATCGCAATTAATTAAGATATCTACCGTAGTACCTCTTGACAGCAGATCCGCAGGATTTTCTTCGGATGGCACGTGCAGTCAATTCCTGGATCTCTGTTACCCTATTCGCAACAAACGTTTTAAGATTGTTCGGCTCTGATTTTATCCATCCCAGGACTATGGTGCTATCACTCCATAACCTGACTTGATTAACTTTATCCTTAAATGCTGCCTCTGTTGATTGCAATAATTGCGATAGCATTCGTGCTGCTTCAAGCTCTAACCTGGGAAACGATATCGTTTTCAACGGCGCCACCTTAGATTTTGCGCACAGCAGGTGTGAATGTCCAAAGCCTTGATTATCCACACTGACAGCATACAGACATGCTTCAAAAGCACGCTCAGAAGCATCTCCAAATCCAAACAAATCAAATTTACTGGCGTGATTGCGAGGATTTATATTCCTAGGTATTTGAATTGCGTTTATCTGCGTTAATGAAGAATAATAATTTTCCCAAATATTTAGTTCATCTTCAGCAAGAGGTTCATTCCAGTCTATTTCTTTGGACCACAATGATTGCATTAACATTTTTCCTATAAGGAGAACAGGTGCAACGAGCCCTAAAGGATCAAATATTTGTGAGATTTTCGATAAAATAGTCCGCTTGGTTAAAATAGTTCTCTTGGATAGCTCAATTTTTTATTGCAGAATATCTTTTTCAGAATTCCAAAGAAGTCCCAATGTCTTAAGAGCCTCTTCTTTTTCAATTGTAAGTACGTTGTCTGCTGTACTCTGCGCATTAAGATCATGTAATATTTGCCGATCATTAGATCTCCATTTTCTTAAAGGAAATTGACCTTTATTCAAAAGCTGAGAAAGTTGTTGTTGCAATTGAATAGCACCGTGAAGTGTACTCTCACCCATCAAAACGTCATCCATATAAAAGTCTTTTTCAATCACCTTCGCTGCTAAAGGAAATTCTTGTCTATATATTGATGCCAGCTCACGTAAACATCTCATAGCAATATATGGCGCACATACTGTACCATATGTGACCGTGTTTAACTGATACACTTGATTATTTTCTTCTGTGCTCCAATTCCAAAGAATGAGTTGCAGCCCACGATCTTCAGGATGCACTTAAATCTGCCTAAACATTTTTTCAATGTCGGCTGTCATAACAAATTCATGCATTCTAAAGCGTAAAATAATTTTGAAAAGATCACTTTGCAAGTTCGGACCAGTCATGAGCTTGTCATTCAATGATGTTGACAACGATGTCTTCGCCGATGCGTCAAACACAACTCGTAGCTTTGTCGTTACGCTTTCTGGTCGGATGATGGTGTGGAATAAAATATGTTTCTTTGCATCTTGCTATCTCTGTTTCATCAAGCAATGTCATATCATTACGCATTAAATATTCTTCCAAGAACTCACAATAAGAATCTCTTAACTGTAAATTTCGATTAAGTCTCCTGTTCAGTGAAATAAGTCTAGTATAAGCTATATTTTTGAATTTCCTAGCACAACGTTCGGTCGGACTGGCAATCGCACAATAAATCGTCCCTCAGAATTTCTCTGAAAGGTCTCAGTAAAATGCTTGTCACACATTACTTTTACTTTTGTGAACGCATTTATTTTCTTTAACGTTTCTTGCTTCCAAAATCTTTCAAGCTGTTGTTGTAGCTGATCGTTCGTTACTGCCAAGCATGTGTCTACGATATCCTTCTTTTGATAAATTTCACCTCTAAAAATCCAACCAAATCTTGTGTTTTGCATTGCTGGCTGCCCAAAGACTTCATTACTTGGTGAACCAACAATAATCTTCCAGTACAACCCAGCTCCGATAAGCATGTCAATCTTTCCTGGTTTATAAAAGACTGGATCAGCAAGACTTATATTTTTTGGTATAATTAGTTTTTTAACATCTATCTCAATTTGTGGAATTCTTCCAGTTATAGTGGGAAGAGCTACACATTCTATTAACGATACAAATCCGCTATTTAGAGACCTGATTTGTACTTGTACAACCTTACTTGCATTTGTTGTGGTTTGATTGATGCCACTTATGTGACTACACTCATTGCTAAATGATAACTTGAGTATCTTAGTTAGCTCTCTTGTAATGAGATTAGTCTGCAAACCTGGATCTATTAAAGCACGACAAACTACTTGCTTTCCCTCTCGATCCTGAATAAATTTGTGCTGTTGAAAGCATAACATTTGACTCTTCTTGTGGTATGCAAAGCAAGTTCACAGGTGGCTCATCCTCAGTAGATCCTGTTGAAATTGCTTTCTCTTTTAGGCCAGCGTTGTTATTTTCATCTATGTGGAGCAATGTACTATGACGCCTATTACATTTCCTGCAACTAGAACTTCTGCAACTTTGAGCAAAATGCCCTGAACCAAGTCAGTTTAAGCAAAGCTTATTTTTCATAACTGCCTGCTTTCTTTCCTCTATGGTAAGCTTCACAAACTTCTCACAACGATTGACCGTATGACAACCAGAACAAAAATTACACGAATATGCAGTGGTGACTAATGAAACGCTTTTTTCATATCTCTTAATATTTTTCTTTTCAACTGTTTGCGCTTGATTTGTAATTTGCAACTTGGGGTTGTTTTGAGAAAGCATTCTCAATGTGTGACACCGATCATTTCAAAATTTTATAAAATCGACTAACTTTGGCATATTTGCCTCATTGCGTTCCCTAATCAGATTTTGCCAGACACGCTGTTCTACGTAATCGAGGTGCTTCTTCGATAAGTGAATTATTAATGTATCCCAATGCGAAATGGGTTGTTGAAGTGTCCCTAAAGCAGACACATGGGTTTGAATGTGCCAAATCATCTTCCTCATAGATTCAGCCTTGTCATCTTTAATAATTTTAGGAAACTTAAATAATTCTTCCAAATGATTCTCTATAATCATCATCTTATTGTCATATGTGTCCTTAAGCAGCTTCCAAGCATTCACGTAGTTTTCATTTGATATAGTGAAACCTTCAATCACTTTTCTCACTTCTCCGTGTAATACACCAATAAGATATTGAAGTTTCTGCATAGCCGGAATGTCAGGATCTGAATCTATAGTTGTCCCAAAACTATTTTTGAACACCATCCATTTAGTGTTCTCACCATCAAACTCTAGCAGTTTAATATCTGGTAACTTTGCTTTATGATGCAGCTCTTGATGTCCTACACTTGATGTTGCTGCTGTTGGTCTATACTGAATGCCCTGCTCCACCCTATCAATACACTCCTGTGCAGTAGCAGCTGCCACAAAATATTTTTCTTCGAATGCTTCCAAATCTTGTTCACAATCCTCATAAAACTGCTCCGCTCCGTCCTCATTAGGCTTTTTGATCTCACGAATCTGTTGATGCAAGGATTCAAAATAGAACAAATATTCGTCCAGTTTTCTCAGTCTAACTTTTACTTCAGCAACTGTTGTTTCTGGAAGGTTCTCTAAGTAGTTTTGTATTAGAGTAACTTGAGCTTTGCAATTGGCTCGTTTTTGCTTAAATATTTCCATGCTCGATATATTTTCATAGAGTTTATTGACATATAGGAAGGATTAAAGATAATTTAGGAAAACGACTCACTTACCATATCTCTTTTTTTTCACATTAAGCGCTAGCGCTCCGCTGCTTTCTTTCTGCAATGCTTTGAATACTTTTGTATGCGTTAAAACTTCGCTGCGCATATGTATATGTGTATGTATGTTGATCCAGGCGGCTTCTTACAAGCGTCTCTGCTTTGCAACTACTTGCAAACGTTTCTGCAGCTGTTGTTTAAGATTACTGAATCCAATCTGTCTCCAAAGCCCCACGTTGGGCGCCAAATGTGTGTGTGTGACTTTTAAAAATTGTAAACTCAGCAATCTAATTGGGTTTTAATATTTATTTAATATATAAAATTTAAGCGTTGCTTACAGCGACCGTTCAATTCAAAATCTTGCCAATTATTATCCCCTTTTCCTTCTTCTTTTTTTTTCTTTCGCTTTACACGCAAAAAGTATTGCCAGATATAAATTAAATGCAATAAACAAGTGATGCCAGTGTATAACATTAACACAACGGGTCTCTGAAGTTTTCACTTATGGACAAAATATTTCGTTACCATAGTGTGCTTCAAAATCTGTTAGTCCAAAATAATAGTCAAGCGCAGTCCACTGCTCCAAAATTCTATCGACTGCATCGTTAATGATACAAAAAACTGTTATATTTCAATCCATATTTTATAAATAGATTGTAAAACTTGTCAAGAGAGCCATCGCGTTGGAGCTAATCGCAAAATTTGGTGCTGCTGGAAGTCAAAATCTGCTTGAAGCTCGCTGAAGTCTTCTTTTCTGTTAACGCTTCGACAAAAATGTTCATTAATGTTTATTATAAGTCTCTCAACGGCTTTCGAAATTGTTGCAGCTGCTGCTTCAGACGACAGACTTAAATTGTGGCAAATATTACCGTTGATAAAAATTTTGGGGCAGTTTAAATTTTCTTTTTTCAAACTTTTTTCAATTTTGGGATTTTCAAACTATGCCGAAATGAAAAAGCACGTGCTTAAAGTGCCGTCTAGTCTCGAAAGTGCCGAAAAAAGTACAATTGTGCGTAAAATGCCATACCTGAGATATAAGGCCCTCTCTAGGAAGAGGGACCTTAACAGAGCAAGGCAAATCATCTATATATATATTTCTATCTATTTCAAAATATTCATTCATTTATAGTTTAAGGCCCCTGTCCTTGTGGATAGCTATATTTTCAAATTTATATATTTTAAACAAATTTCGATTAAGGTGATAGTGGATATCCGTTGGAACCATTGCTGCTTACACCGTATCGCACATTCATGGATACGAAAAAACAAAATTTAATTCTATTCTATTATATTTAATTCTATACGAAAAAACAAAATTTAATTCTATTCACGCGAAAGCAAGGAATATAGTGGAAAGATGCACTGGTGTTTACAAAGGTATTAAGGTATTAACTTAACTGAATATTTCCATCAAAAATTAATTTTATCATTAACAATTTACAGGTCGTTGGAGAATCTTATTCGAAGAAAGAAAGATATGATTCCAAAAAAAAGCAGTTTTCTCAAATGTTTGTGCTGCATTGCACAATATTTGCATTTATTATAAAGTGCAAAATTGTTCAAGCTCTGAAACAGAAACTGTAGCAGAATTCTACAAAGCGTTTGATATTTCCAACAACCGCTTTAAGCAGTTGGCAGAAAAAATTAGAGACGACATCAAAGAATCTCTTTCTGCTTAATTTTTTGTTTTGTAAACTTAATATTTGTTTTGCATTTTACTTATAATTTTCCTATTTAAAACCTTTTTCTATCTCTGTAATTTAAACCACTAGCTTAATTTCGAACTTCATCTAATTTTTTATCTTTCCTCTGCCCTTCTTTTACCACTTAAACTTTGTTTTTAATTGTTATTTTATCACTATTTCATAGCTAGCTGTGTCTGTCTATACTACCCCGACAACAATCAGTTCGTACGCCTGCCTTTTTTATAATATTAACACTTTCAACTTTTATTTTTAATGAGAAAACAATATTTCTATATATATATATGTTTGTAGTATCCTTAAAGCTTGAAATGTATCTTTTTAGAATTAATAGCAAAAGCAAAAAAATTAAAAAAAAACATCTTAATAGCGAGATTTACCAACACAGTCATAAAATGCAATCCAAAAACTGACAACATTCAATTCGTACGATAGAAAGAATGCGAGTGTGCACAAGGATAACGGGATAATTTTTTTTGCTGATTCTGTATATCAATTGAGAATTTAGAAAGAAAGGCGTACGAACTGATTATTGTCGGGGTAGTATATTCTTCAAATTTTTTATCTTTATATCTTTCCTTTACCTTTAATTTTGCCTTTAATATAATTATAACATTTTAAATAAATTGAATTGTTTATTTATTTTCATGTTTTATGTTCATTTTTTAAAATAAATTATTTTTTATTAATACTTAAAACATATTTTTACATATTATTATCACAACGTTCCATTACATACGTTTTTGGATAGCGAGTTAAAAATAATTCTTAGTCTTCATTGATAATTTAAAAATTGTTGAAAAGAAAAGAAGTCTACATTGACTTGTTTAAATTTAATAATAATAATAATCTATAATTTTTCAAGCTGTTTCAAACAGACAAGTGTTTTCAAAATAATTTATTGGCTGTTATTACTATGATCAACAAGCAAGAGTGTGCCTTTCAAGAGTTCTGTTTAAGTATAAAATTCTTTTTCTCCAGCTCCAGCTGCTTTTCAGCTATCTCATTTCTCCTTTCCAAAAGCTTTAGTTATTACTTTTTTTGAAAGGAATACTCTTGCTAGCTTCTCTTCGCAATAACAGCCAATAAATTGTTTTGAAAACACTTGTCTGTTTCAAACTGTTTTTGCAGCACCTTTATTTAGCCTGTGTAATATTTAGCCTAAAAATAATCAACCAATTTCGTTACCTCCTTTTCGTGTTCTCAGACTGCAAGTGAAGTGATGACTCACATGTGAGGAGCACAGCAAAAAGCATCATTTACGAAAGAAGTTGTGACATCCGTTGCAGCTAAATTGTCAGGATTGGTGGCAGATATTTTCTTTGCCCCAAAAGATCCTGACGCACTTCTTGCCACTTCTTTACACAGCGACGCAACCTTCTCCTCCACGGCCCAACTGCCATCTTTTGTAAAGATAGTAAATTTTGGCTTCACTTTTTTTTCTATATTTGCAATCTATCCACACCTAAAATTTAAAAATATTAGAACAATATCCAGAGAAGAGGAGGAGGGAAGAGAGACTCATTTTCAGGCAAAAAAACGAGAGGCGGAAATGCGTGAGTGCGAGAAAATTGAGATGCATCGCGACAGGAATGAGATTCGAAAATTTTTCGAAAAAATAAGACGCCTGGCCGATGGTTTTAAGGCCGGAGCCTCTTCCTGCAAGGATGAGAATGGGAATTTAGTGACAGATATCCAGAGTACACTGATGCTATGGATGGAACACTTCTCTAAGCTTTTAAATGGCGACGCTGACAACAATCCCGCCAGTGGAGGTGATATCCCCAAAACCCCAATTACGGATGACAGCGTTGAAGTTACTCTGCCCGACTATAACGAGGTCTTAACAGCTATAGCTTGGCTTAAAAACAACAAAGCCGCAGGAGCCGATGGCCTACCGGCTGAGCTAATTAAGATTGGTGGCGAAGCTCTGTTGCATTCACAGACTTCTATGCAGAATATGGTCGGAAGAATGCATTCCAGATGATTGGAACCTCAGTGTGCTCTTCCCAGGCGATCACACCATTTGCGCCAACTACCGTGGGATTAGCCTTCTTAATATCACATATAAGGTCATGTCGAGCGTATTGTGTGAAACACTAAAGCCCATCGGCAACCAACTGATTGGACCTTATCTGTGTGGCTGGAAAGTCCACCATTGACAAGATCTTCACGCTCCGACAAATCTTGGAAAAGACCCTCGAAAAACAAATCGACACACACCATCTTTTTGTCGATTTCAAAGCCGCCTTCGACAGTCCAATAAGGAATCACCTATATGCCATCATGTCTGAATTTGGTATTCCTGCGAAGCTAATACGTCTTTGCAGGATGAAACTGAACAACACCAGCAGCGCAGTGAAAATCGGGAAGGACCTCTCCCTTCCGTTCGATACCAAGCGAGGTTCCTTATCGTGCGACTTCTTTAATAAAGTAATGGAGAAGATCATCCGAGCTGCTAACCTGAGACGCAGCGGCACAATTTTCTATAAGAGTGTTATGGTGCTGGCGTATGCTGATGATATTGACATCATTGGCCAAAATGCGCGCGAAGTCAGTGCAGCATTTTCCAGGCTAGAAAAAGAGTCGAGTCGAATGGGTCTTGCACCAGTCCCAGCGTCTTGGAAACCACGCCACTGTTGACAACACTTCCTTTGAGGTAGTGAAAGACTTTGTTTACCTGGGATCCCGTATTAACTCCTCCAACGATATCAGTATTGAGATTAAACGAAGGATAACTCTTGCCAACAGGTGTTACTTTGGGCTCAGTAGGCAATTGAGAAGCAGAGCTCTTTCTCGACGAACAAAACTGACGTTCTATAAGTCAATAATCATGCCCGTCCTACTATACGCATCACAAACCTGGACGTTGAACAGCTCTGATGAAAGGACTTTGGGAGCGTTCGAGAGAAAAATCCTTCGCAAGATCTATGTCCAATCTGCGTCAATGGCGAGTACCGGATACGATGGAACCACTAGTTGTATGAGCTATATGCCAACATCGATATAGTCAAGCGTATTAAAATAGAGCGGCTTCGCTGGCTAGGTCATGTCAAGAGAATGAACGACGACGCTCCAGCGAAAAAAATTTTGGATTCGGTACCCAGCGGTGGCCAACGCAGACGAAGAAGACCGCATCTCCGTTGGAAAGACCAGGCATTGGATAACCTGACAACGCTTGGAGTTTCCAACTGGCGCCAGCAAGCGTACGACTAAAGAGGCTGGCGCAAATTCTTAGACCAGGCCAAAACCGACCAACGGTTGTAAGCGCCATTTAAGTAAGTAGTAAGAACAATATCCAAATTTATGCAATATTTTCAAGTATTACCTTCTTGCAAGATGCTGTGGATTTGTTGGGGAGACCACTAGCATTCAGCTTGTTTGCCAACGTCGTCCAAAGCATGGTTTCGGCCTGGCGGCCCTACACCGATTTTGCAACAAAGTTGTTAGCCAGCTCGGGATGCTCGTCGATGAAGTTCACCATTGTCTCCATTTGCCTTGGTGTAGCTGCCCTTAAAACATAGTTAAATAAATAAATACATCAAAAACTCTTTAAAATAACTTACATTTCAAAATTTCTTCATTTCTCGTAAAATTTATCACAAAGAAAAAATTAAATGTCACTTTTGTAAGAGTGTTAACATAAGCAACAAATGGAAGAGTAAAATTTGCAACACTGAGCCGTCATAGAAAGCGAGCAGTTGTTAGTCAGTCAAGCGTTGCGTCGTGAAGTTCGCAGATCTAGCATTAAATCCTTTTATAATTTAAATACAACTTATGCGGCCTTATTCAGAATAATATTTTAAAGGCTACGTAATTTTAAGTAGGCGTTAAGCAACAAAACCTTATTCAGAATGAATTTTTCGTCTTACGCAACGTTGTTTAAGGGCTGCGTTACGTTTTTTGTCAATTTTTTTATATAAGTCAATTATAACTTTGACTTTCTTTAGTGAATGTGAAATATTTTGCTTGTTTTTAATAAAGCTAAAAATGCCTTTCAGTTTTGAAGGTTTTATGAACGATGTTGATTTGTTTGCACAGGATAAGAATGTATATCATTGCCATATCCTGTGGAACCAAGAAAAGTTAACAAAAAAAGATTAAATCCTATGAAACTAAGCCTAAGCGAAAGCTAACATAGAAAAGCTTGTTAATATTGTCCGGACTTCAGTCATCACAAAACAGGTCATCACATTCCAGTGGAGCTGCAAGTCATGATAGCGATCATTTGGAACAGCTGTTGTTAGAGCAGCTTACCAGAATATTGTAATAGGTTTCGTTAATTTTTGACATAACGATAATTTAGTTACACAATATATACAAAATTATTCTGAATAACAATTTAAGCAAGGTTGCGTAAAGGCTGCGTTAAGGTTTAAACAGTGCGTAGCTAAACAAGCGTAGAACGGTTGTTTAAGGAAATATATTGAATAAGACTGATGGTCTTTTAAAAAAATAATAAAACTGCAGTGTCAAAATACTTTTTTAAAACTATCTCTTACAATTCAGAAGTGGGATCGGTGCCTACTAACTTGTGTGGGATCGGAAAACGAAAAAAAAAGAAGCGATCAAGTTATTTAAATGTGCTAAACCTTAAATTGTGCGTTTGAAAACGTATTGACAAAAATACTTAACGTAAAATTATGTATTTGGCAAACTTGTGTAATCTTGTAAAAAATCGTGTTTGTAAAAATACAGTTGTTCTTGTTAAAAAGCGACACCAAATTTTAAATTATAACGGTTAGCGTCATTGCGTCATCATATATATGTAAGTGTATTAGGACCGTTTTCACAATGTCCGGTTAGTCTAGCTCTTAACCAGCAGATAGCTAATACTATGTTCACACTGGAAGCTAAATGCGCATTTAAAGCTTAATTCGCATTTATTTCATTAATGCTTCTCTAAATGCGCATTTACCCATAGAAAATTGTGTCAAGTTAATTCACTTAAATGCTACTTCTAATGAGCATTTAGCAGTTTGCGACCCTGATTCGATATTCGAAAAACTGCTACTCGCTACTTTTTGCTCATATCTGACTTGAACTCGTTTCATTAGTTGTCAATTTTGTTTACTGTCAGATTGTTTTGCTTAGGTTGTGTGCCAATCGGAAACTTTTGACTCGGATTGATACTCAGGGTATAGTATAAATTTTGACAAGAGGGAAGAGAATTTTTGACGCAAGCGAAAATTAAAAAAAAGCATGTCTTAGTTGCACTGAAGTTTGTAAAATATATAATACTATGTTCACACTGAGATCAAATTAGGTAATTTCGAGCTTTTATGTAATTTCGACTGAAATTATCTAAAAACTATGGTAATTTCCCATACAATTTGCTGATTTGGAAATTACCTCAAACAAGGTAATTTCGTTTAAATTACTCACGAAATTAGGCAAAAATGCACTGCAACCTTGAAATCTGAATATAGTGTGAATTAAACACATCCTTTTTTTGGCGTATTAGCAATCTTGCTATCCATTCCAGCTGAGCCGTCAAAATTATACATGACACATGATAATGGCCACATTCAGATACTTAACTTTTTTGACCCTTCGGATAGCAACCCATTCAGTGAAACTTGGGAGAGCAATGTTTTCAATGAATTAAAGTTGTACAATTGATAACATGTACGGCTTTATGCGAAATAATTTTGCAAACTTACTTTGAGTAAGAATTTTCTATTTTGAATTGAACATTTAAGTTGGCAACTGTCGAGAGTGCTGAATGTGGCCAATAATGAATTGAAAAAAAAATAAATCAAACGTCAAACGAAATTATCCAAGCCCAGTGTGAACACTTTTGTACAATTTCGAAATTATTTCACGAAATTACCTAATTTGATCTCAGTTTGAACATAGTATAAGCTACATTATTTTGACTTTTTTTTCTGAGAAAATAGTATTGCTTGATGATTTTTCTGGATTCTGTTAATATTCAGAATATATTAATTTTTCATTAAAGCAATGTGCGGGCGGTGGTGTAGTGCTCAAAGTGTAATGTATATAAGGATTTATAAATATAACTAGCAACCCTCCGCGGCCTTGCTCGCGATATGTTTTAATATAAAAAATAATGTCTTATGTAATTTGTTGTATTATTGTTTAAGTATTGTCATATGTATTCAAAATTAAAATTATTTTAAATCTTATATAAATTCATTATTTTCGCTTGTTTTCTGATATCAGGTAGAATAAATCTATTGGATGGATTTCCTATCCTAAAAAGACCAAAATATTACGGAAAAACAGTTCTGCATTAGATAATCACGGACATTTAAAAGGATGGACCTTGTGCTTGGTTTTTTGTCAAAGTAAAACACGTTGATACAAAATTGTAAACTTTAATCCCCTTAAATGTGAGGGAATCAAAGGTATTCGAGGCATTAAAATATTTTCTCCTCTGCTGGACCAGTCAGAATAATACCCTTAACACGTAACAGAACTCCATTGCATACAAATTCGAAAGTAAGTCATCTTTTGTTTTCAATGCATTGCTCAAGCATGAAGTAAACTTTATGCCAGTATCCAACTGTCAGAACTGTTGAAGCAAACGTACCAGTTTTAAGTTACCGCGAAGTTGCACTCGAATATTCGTGCACAATTGTACAACTTGCTCTTTATGCCAAAATAATGACTTTTAAAGAAGCTTCTTTAAAATCGCCCGAAATCACCGGAAAAATAAAATTATCCGAGCTTCATGAAATGAACGAATATCTCTTTCGTTAAGGACATTAATTCATTCTTATTATTCTCGATTTACATATGTAAGTTATGTAACTGTACAAACCTTAAAAGTAACCTACATAGCTTTTTAAAATAACTAATACCGATCCTGTGTAAAAAAAGTTATTGTGTGTTTGCGATTAGAAATTTGCTTATAAAACCCGCGTGTCTTTGATTTATTATAACTTTTGTACTCTTCTTACTCCACTTCTATGAAAACATTTTTTATTTGATCACGAAATAGCCGCGAAAAATTTAAGGGATTCTTTTTTATTTTTAAATATTACTGAAAACCAAATAGAGCAACTTTGAAAAACTTTACTCTTTTTTATTTTATACCTCAGCCTTTGAAATAAAACTCGTTGCAGTGGTTTATTTATAATTTACTTCTTTCAATAGTAATTATTTCTTAATTGTTTCTGATTTAGCAAAAACAGAAAAATTTTAACCGTTAGACTAAGTCGGCTTTGATAAGTATCGAATCATTTATATAAGAAGTATGACTTTACTTCTGACTTCTTTTTATAGTACGAAAAGATCTTCAGTTTGTCTTCAATGAAGATCAACAATTGTTGAACAATGTTTGTTAATGTTCAACAATTAATTAAAAATGTAGATAGAAGATATTTTCACTTTTTAATAATTTAAAATTCGAAGTGATAATTTTATTTAAATCAATGATACATATTCATGAGTTATTAAACAAACAAAAAAAAACGAAACTTTGAGATTAATTTTTATATAATTCCATAGATATATCCAAGCTCTTTTATACTGCAAGTTGAAACCATTTTTATACCATAAAAATATAAGGTGATGTGATTAAATTTCTGCAAACGTTTGTAACGCATAGAAATAAGCGATTCATCGAAAAGTATATATATTCTTGATCAGGTGTCATCTCATGAGTCGATTTATCTATGTCTGTTTATCCGTCCGTCTGTGTGTTGTCCATAAGCATAAGATAAGAAGAAGTTGAAATTACTCCATTTTGATAGACATATTGAAATGGATCCAAGATCTGCACTTTTGAATATTTTTGGAATCCACCCATGGACACGCTTACCTCCCCAACAACCCAAATATTTAAAACTCCATACATAAGCTTATGTTTGGCCAAAAGAGACACAATTTGGTTTATATTTTATATGAAAACTAAGATGTGTTAAATATAATGTGTGTAATACGAATAAACTCATACCTTTTTAAAATATTAAACTTTTGGGAAATGAATACAAAAATAATTCTTTATCACTTAAAATGCTTAGAAATAAACATATAAAAAACCCATGAAATGCTTGTAAATATACATAGCATAAAAAAACCTTAAGTAAATCTTTGTATTGTATCTTTTTAACGCAAATGGTCTTCAAAACGTCATGCTCTTTAATTTTAGCCTTAAATTTTAATAAAAATTTCGATTCCCCTTTTTCTGTAGCTTTGCTGTTCTGCATACAGTACAGAGCGAGTAACAATTCTACTGTTTTTATTTGTACAGAAAAAATTCCCGCAGCAAATAATGATTACGTTGAGACAGCATCAAACGAAAAACTCATAAGAATTTATAAAATAAGAAATTCCAATTGAAAAAATAAAGCAAAGACACAAATGCAAATATCTAAATAAAGCAAATATTAATGTTTAAAACATAACCATGTTGCTCTATTTATTTTTAAAACAGCGAGCAGCCGCAAATCAACACAACATAACCTGTCGATTTCGCAGTCGCAACTTAATTGTATCCTTCTCGTTCATCGACTTGGCTTAAATTTCTGCACGAAGCAAGTTGCAGCATTTTGCAGCGAAATCAACAATGTGTGCGCTGCAAACAACGATAGCCATCGAAGCTATCAACAATCGACCTGCTTGCAAGAAATTTGTAGGAAAATTAATAAATTTTTAACTAAAATATCAATTTTACGGAAAAACTATTGATCTGAGATACATGTCACCACTGACTTTTTTGTTGGAAACGGCAAGATCTTTCATTTGCTCATACATCATACCCACCTAACTGTTAAGGTGTAGGCAGCATATGGAAAATAAGCGATTAATTTGATGAAAAATATTGACTTAAGTAAGATTATTGGCCAATAACTTTTTAGCTTTTTTATAACTTAAAATTCTGAGTATACAAAGACCGTCTTGAATAATTTATTGTTCGATTAGTGAAAATTTCATTCAAATCAGTGAAATAAAACCTGATTTAAACATGGTTCCAGAGATCCTGAATTACATACATGAAAAAAGCGAATCTTGGAGTTTCATTTTTATATAATAGTATAGATTATAGAGTATAAAAATACAGTATTTTGGATTTTGAAAATTTTACCTTCAGGTAAATTGCACACAAATGGGGAAATAAAATAAGAGCCACACATTATTAAACAAAGAGCCGCACATGCCTATTGATGGTTTACATATTTTTCCGGCAGGTCTTTTCTCCAATATAATTTTTTTTTTAAATTAGTCATTTTTGTTATTCGGTTTAAGCAATATTTCCAAAAATAAATGACAGCCGTCCAAACTTTTCCAATGGTATATTGATAACGAAGATTGTATAAGAAATAATGGAGTTATTTGAAGTTTTGTGAAAATAATCTGAAAAAAATACATGAAAACAATATTATCACTAATGCAATTGCAAATATTTTCAAATTTTTGATGCAGATTGAACGAACTTTTTCAGGCCTATAACTTGAGACAGTTTATTTGCTTACAACTATTACACTTATTAATATATACATATACGTAAAACATGATTTTTTGAGGTTTTTTGCAAAATGATTTAGCTCACTGACGGATTTCGTTATAGACAAAATATTTTGGGAATCACCGTAAAATACATCAAGGTTAATTTTAGAATGGGTACAACTGGAACTTTTTTTTCAAAGCACGTGTTCAAATTTTGTATGGTTTACTAAAAATTTGCAACTTCGGGTGTTGCAAGGTCAAGACTAAGTGAGATTTTTTCGGAGTGCGTGTTAAGTTTTAAGGTTTTGAGGTTCGGTGGACAAAATTTTAGCACTGCTACTGATTTTTTTTTTTCATTAGTATATTTAATAAATGGAATAAAATGATATCAAAAACATGTTGAATGAAAATAATTATGAATAAATCGATGGTTAAGTACACTAAACTGATAAGTGAAAAATTTTACATGTGCAGAAACGTCGATTTTGTTTTTACATTTCAATACATTTCAGAACAAAATACTAATTTGAACTACATATGTACTGATATATGTGATATATGTACTGAAATTAACACATTATAGATATTATATTGACGACGACCTATTTTTGTCAAAAGACCCAATGATTTTTTGTTTAATTTTTATACATATTTACACAACTATAGCTTTAATAATCTTATTTTACGCAAAGCAACAGTATTTATTAAACATATATAATTTTGAATAAAAAAAAAATTAGAAAACGCAGCAGTTAACTTTTCATGCTTCATTTGGCACAGTAAAAATGACAATTCAATTTCAATAGACAGAAATTTTGTTCAACTCAGAATTTTCCTTCCTACTACGAGTGAAAAGTTTCCGATTGGCACACAGCCTTATAAATGTTCGGCATGTTCGAATACTTGTCAATTCATGTTCGCATACTTGTCAATTTAAATTCGCATTTTACGCTTCTCCCTAATGTGAACACTTGACATTTGGTTGAATTTTCGAACTTCAAAATGCGCATTTAGAAATCAGTGTAAACGTACTATAACCCTACGATAGCAAAAAAAGCAATTTCGTTTTCACCAAGTGTCGGTTAAGTAACTTCCGGTTAGATCATTGATTGTGAATTTTTTTCAATTATGAATACTCGAAAACTGCATATCAGCTGATTTATGTTTACTTTTTTGTGATTTTGTGCCGTGAAATGTGTAAATTTATATGAACAAGAATTAAAACGCAAAAACAGACTGTCCAATTAATAAATAAATTCAATTAGAAATGAAATACATATGTGTAAATACATCACACAAACTTTTAACTTTTTTTCACTTTTATGTTTTATTTTATCCGAAATTAAAAAATAAACTGCTTTTAGAAAACTAAAATCTTCTGATGAACATGTCGTCATTCTCTTCAACGTTAACACATTTATTTGCATGTGTCTTTTTTCTTTTTTGTTCTAAAGTTGATTCTATCCATTTTTGTGCAATAAATAAATATTAATTGTTTACTCTGCTCAGCTGTTCTTCCGATTAGTAGCTAACCAGGACTACGACTTGCCGTTAACTTAACCGACAGATAATTTCTAACCGAACATTGAGAAAATGTTTTTTTGCTAACCGCTGGTTAAAGTTCCGATTAGTGCTTAACCGGACATTGTGAAAACGGCCTTAAATGAACGAACAAAACGTGAAAATGAAAAAAATTAACACTCTCAAAGTGTTTGTGGTGACCGTGGCATGCAGGTTAAGTGTGTGGCTTAGCATACTCGAGAGCCCGGGTTCGATCCCTAGCCGTGGCGAAAAGTTTTTTCAATAAAAATTTTTTTCTGATCGGTCACCACCTCTCTGCAGACAATGGCAAACCTCAGAGAGTAAATACTGCCATGTAAAGCTTCTTGAGAACATGAACTTTAGCCGTTCGGAGTCGGCATAAAACATGTAGGTCCAGTTCTCGGTCAATTGTATGCAAACATTTAATAACACACACAACACAATTGATCCTTAGAAGCTCGGTCAAAGTCCTTTCAAGGGCTGAAATGGCCAATTTGTTTTTTTGTTTGTTCTTAAAGTGTTTGAATTGCATCGGTTTCTTCGAGAGCGCAACTCAGTGACGTCAGGAACAAAAGTAACGTTTGCAAAGTGCTTGATTGAAGCAGTTAATACGGACGAAATTGTACTTGGTGACGAAGACAGCGACGGCAGTTTTCAGTCAGGCCACGCGCAAGAGGACAGCGAACAAAACAGTCTTTCAAACGTTGCTCTTACTCAGTCGTTGCAAAGACAAGTGAATGAATTAAAGGGAATGATGGAGAGCATGCTGAGTGTTATAAAAAACATCCCAAAAATGAACGTATACAAAAAGAGTGTGTAGTGAATGCTCAAAGCGAAAATCCTTTGCGTGAATGTGGCAGTAGTAATTTAAGCGTTGAAAATATGGGAAATAGCAGAAATTCGAATTGCATTTCGCCATATCAAGATCCAAGTTTTATTGCAACGCATAATAATTGTTCGGTGCGTGAAATTGCAGGAACAATACCTGGCTTTGACCCGACAAGTGAATATCAGCTGAACAATTCATAGAGCGTGTAAACAGTGTTCTTTTGGCATATAAATGGGACGAAGTGTGTTTGTTATTAGCTGTGTAGAGCCGGTTAAAAGGTGTCGCACGTTTGTGGCTTGACGCAACCGAGAAACTCCAACCTTATTAGAAAAATTTCGTGCGTGAGTTACTAAAAGAATTCGGGAATTCACCATATGAAGCGGACATTCATTTTCATAAGCTAAATACAATGCGTAAAGACGGCGAAAAAGTCTAAGAATATTGTTTTCGTGTGTTTGCGCTCGGGCGAAGTTATAAATTGAGTGAAACTGCAATTGTTAAATACGCGAACGACTTCATAATCGCCAATTTCAAGTAGCAATTGCAGCACAACATTTTAATACAAAGAAACAATTGTGCGAAACTATTGAAGCGTATGAAAAAAATTTGCTAAAATTCACATCAACTCAATCGAATCGTTTGTTAACAAAGCCTTATGATATTTATCAATTCAAAAATAAAATACACAAATGAAAATATAAATTTAAACGCGAATGTGTACCAAACAAAGGAAACAAAAATAAACAAATGTGTAAAGTGTTATACTTGCGGCGGATTCGGACATATTTCGATAAACTGTCAAAAGTCGCAGTGGCGTCACCGCTGCGCCAATTGCATGATACAAATTTTAAAATATGATTAAAACAAAAAAATTACAGCGTTTATCGATACGGGTGCAAAATGTAGCATGATACGGAATTATTTGTGCGAGAAACTCGATGGTAAGAAAATTTCATGTCGAATGAAGATTACTGGCATCTGTGGTGGTATTTGTTATGCTCATAAAGTGTTAAAAACAAATTTAGTGTTGAATGATCTGCAACTACCAGTTACTTTGTACTCAGTCGATGACATGATTTTGATAATGATATTTTACTTGGGCAAGACAACTTTTTAAACGGTAATGTGTGTTTAACTACAAAAAATAAAAATGTGCAAATAGAAAATTGTCACTAAACTGAAAGTGAAAATATTAATCGAAGCATAGATGTTAATCAAATTAAATGCAAAATAAATGAGAGAAAAATAGTTACAATGAAAATTGAGCTTAAGTCAAATGATGCTGCACAATCAACTTATCGTGTCCCTGAACCTAAAAACATATAGCTTCGGAAATGATTAACGATTTCATAAAAAACGATATCGTGGTGAGGTCTAGTTCAGAATATGGGAGTCCGTTGGTGCTAGTTAAAAAAAATACGGTAGCGAAAGACTAGGTAGATCATCATCGACTTAATCAATTGATGAAGAAATAAGTTTTCCCCTTACCGAACATTGAAGAATGTCTTCAAGAAGTTGCACACAACATATATTTTACAACCCCCGACCTGAATAGCGGATATTATCAAATTGAAATTATTCCAGACAGCCGTAAGTACACATCTTTTATCACTACTGATGGGTTGTATGAGTTTAAGCGCATGCCGTTTGGGTTGAAAAACGCGCCAATTGTTTTTCTTAGGTTGATGGCAAAAATCTAAGATCGTGCTATTGTATTCATGCAATGCCGAATCTTTTCCGATGCCGTATATCGGAAAATATTCGCTGTTTTTGCATGAGGTACCTTTTGTATTTTTTTGTTATTGCCGTATATCAATCAGCTGTTCTTTAAGTTATATTGAAAAAGTGGCAACTTTGGTTTAATAAATGAGCTGAAAACTAAAAATATGTGTGTGGCCGCCACGCACAGTATAAGTGAAATTTTGACCTTAAAAAGTAGAGTTTTTAATTTAGTCTTACTATACTAAAGAAGGGGTAGGGGTAAGACTTCCCATTTAAGCATTTCAAGGTATTTTTGACCGGCTGCGGAACATGTGGGCGAGCATATTGCAAAATTACCTTGTTTTGCCTTCGATCGCACTCTGAACGTTTTTGCCACAATGCTCGGTTTAAACTCATCAATTGAGTTCGGTAGAAAATGTACTTAAAAATGGAATCCATTAAAGTTTCAATGTTCACCTGCGAATGACAACCCGCATGTGACCTCAGAATCCCATTGCATCCGATTGACTATAGAATCATCCACATTTGTCCAAATGCTCCATTTAATCCATAAAAGTACAAAAAAAGTACCCGCCTGTGACCTCTGACATCCGATTGGCCATGAAACATGGAATCCATGAAATTGCCAATGACCCGTCTGTGACCTCAGATAATCTTATAGCATCCGATTGGCCATTGAATCATACAAGTTGAAAATTCTAGCGTAAAGTGTCCCGGTTAGAAATTGAAGCGTAACGTATCTAGTTGAAAATTCCACCTTCAAAAAAGACGGTCTAAGACTTTGTTGATTAATTCGTTTGTTAGTTCGGCCTCAAACCATTGCTTGATAATTGTTTCTTTCGAATTTATAAGGTGTTTCAAACACCAAATTTTAACAAAATTCACCTCAATTCATCTAAATTCAGCTTAATTCACCGCCGTTTCATTCGTTTCATCGTTTTTACTTCCCGTAACTTAATGTGAACGGAACGTAAGAGTCCGTCACTAACATATGGGATTGACTATTTTTATAGGATGTGATATCCCGTGTCATTTCATGAGATACTAGAGGATAGAAAAGTGTGATAAAAGTGTATCACATGCTATAATATTTTACAACCGTGTTTATAGCTGCATGGCATTTTTGATTTTATGTGACATTTCTAAAAATTTTAATATCATCGGCACACAAACAACAGTTTGTAATTGTTCCTTTCCAAGTCAAAAGCTAAACTATTAATTTTCAACTAGGTTGCTAGGTCGTCGTCGCTCTGAGGAAATTGATTCACTCTATTTTCAGTTCCACAGTTGCCACCTTTACGATACACCGCTATGCATGAACGATACACCGCCACAACAAGGAGCTAGTGGTAGTCAAGAACCTTCCTCGCCCATGTTAAGCCCCATTAATGTGGCCGCTATTCGCTGCAAAAACAGCGAATATTTTCCGATATACGGCATCGGAAAATATTCGGCATTGCATGAATACCACTATTATATTAACCAGTGTTAATATAATAATTTCAGGATCAACCAGTGATGCTGAAAAATTTTAATAGTTATGAGCTCGAGACGTTCGCAGTTGTAGAAACGATAGAAAGGTTTCGGTATTACGTCGATGGCAAGACTCTTAAGGTCGTGATAGATTGCAGTGCTGTTAAGACTGCCGTGGAAAAGCGACATTTATTTCCTAGGATTGCGCGTTGGTGGTTAGTAGTGCAACATTTTGACATTAAAATCGAGCATAGGCTCGAATGGAACACGAAAATGCTTTGAGTAGGAGCCCGAACGAAGACTCTAATGATATTGACACTGCAACATTACGCGTAAACAAGATTACTATATCACAGGAAGACTGGTAGCATAGCATGCAAATGCAAGACGAAGGTTTGAAACACCTTGTTCAGAAAATCAATGCTAAAAAGGAGGTCATTAAAGAATTTTGTGTAGAAAATGGAAGCCTATTCAAAATCATAGGTGGTAAAAAGTTATGGGTTGTTCCAAAAGCATTACGTCATAAAATGATACAAGACTGACATGACAAAAATGGGCATTTTGGTGTCGAGAAAATTTTGAATAAAATAAAAACGTATTTATGGTTTGCCAGAATGCACAATTTTGTAAAAACTTATCTTAAGTCATGTGTAGAATGTGCTTATAGCAAATATAGAGGTGGACAAATCAAAGGTCGATATCATTTTGATGAAATAGACCCCGTTTCTTTCAAGACGCTACATCTAGACCATCTGGGACCGTTCATAAAGAGTGCAAAACGCAATGAACACATATTAGTCATCGCCGATGATTTTACAAAGTACACAATTGATAAACCGGTAAAGAGTACAGCCACTACACACGTACTGACAGCTCTTCAGGAAATCACTGGCTAATCTTGTGTACCTCAACGCATAATCACTGACCGATGAACATCTATTCCATCCAGAGAGTTTAAGAGTTACTGCACCGACAACGATGTAAAACATATTCTAAATGCGGTTTGAACACCTAGGGCCAATGGTTAAGCTGAAAGCGCGAACCGCACTCTTTTGACAAATTAATTCCAACTACAACAATAGACAAAAAGTGGGACGATAATCTAGTTAATATCCAATGGTCAATGAACTGCTTTTGTTTTACGCCGAGAGACACCTTGTAAAATAAAGTTCTTTTGGCATTGCATGAAGACAATATAGTCACTAACGACGAGATGCAACATATTCGTATAGCAGCAGCAACCAGAGCTAGTACTGAACGTCAACAATCTTAACGCCGGTACGATGAACGACATACGAAACCAAAAGAATATCGAAAACGAAGTTTGACATTTTGTTGGCGATATTTTTTAACATGGAGATGCCAGTTGATTTAAATGTTACTGAAAGATCTTGTAAGGGGGTTTTCTCAAAGGCTGAGGTATGACTCAGCCGCTCCAGGATCAAACGAAGGACCCTCGAACCTCCGTTGAATAAAAAAACTTGTTGGTTTTAATATTTCAAGTACAATCAGTTTTATTGAATAATCTCTATGATTAATTATGTATATATATGCATATATATTTTGTACATAAGTCTTTCAAATACACAACAACAATCATTCGTGGGTATCAAGCTGTAATTTTCCAACAATTGCCCTGTCTGACTCTGCCTCGGTGATTGCTGGTTCTGGTGCGGTAAAATTCGGGATTCAGTGCTTCGGTAAATGTCGGTGATTTGCGTTCGTGGCCAGTTTTATGCGGCTTGGCTTAGACAGAGCTCGACAGAGTGTGTTGGGTTTGGAAAATATACCGTAGAATTATTATATACAAAAGTAAAATACATACATCTTTTGCAGCATTAAATTATACAATGTGTAGTGTCGTAGCACAGCCAGCCCACGGTACAATAAATATTTGAGTCGATGACAATCAACAAACTAATTTTCGTTTTGTTTATGTTCATTTCTGCACTGGGTCAAATGATTCATATTACATCGCGACTGGCGCAAGTAATGTTGCTGCATTAAAATTGCAAGCGCAGCAATAGTAATTATTTGAAGTGTAAGAATGAAAGAAAACAAAGAATTTGTAAATGTAAAGAAATTGCTCAATATATTAATTAATTGGTTTTGGCTACTTTTAATTTCAATGTATGTAAAAATATGGGGAGGAGTTTTGGCTGCAGTATAGAAGAAAAATACTGGTATTTTTAATTTATATAGATCTGAAAAATTGAATAAAGAGTTAGTCTTGTGCTAAGTCCAAAAGTCGAAAAACAAACAAAAACAAAATCTCTTTCCTTTTTCATAAGTACGGCGTAAAGCCATCAATAGGTTCAGCCGTTACAGTGGCATTCTAAAAATAGATACAGCGTGTAGAAACATACCACATGGCGATCCTGCAAACCGATCCTGCAAACCGATCCTGCACATTGTTTTGATCCTGCAAACCGATCCTGCAAACCGATCCTGCACATTGTTTTGATCCTGCAAACCGATCCTGCAAACCGATCCTGCACATTGTTTTGATCCTGCAAACCGATCCTGCAAACCGATCCTGCACATTTTTGATCCTGCAACATATGATCGAGCCAAAATTTCAACCTGCTCAACACAGCCCTAGCGATTCAGCTTTTTGATCCTGTGATCCTGTGATTTTTTTTTTTTTCATGCCTACAACATCAATGTCAGATGACGATTTCAACGCGCTATTTGAGAGAGCAGCATCAAACGCACGGAAATTCGAAGAAGAATACGTGCCACAAGCATTGGCAGAACAACGTGAAACAGCTGTGTATATTCCAACACCTAAGACAGCGGGACCACAACCTATAAGCATTGAAAAATACAAAGAACGACAACAACGGCGGAAGGGATGTAACACCACACAAGAAACAATCGACAAAACACGAAAAAGAGTTAGAGGTGGTAAGCGAGTAATCGCACGACAACGGGTAGCAGAAATTTACAACATCCTACCACTGGTTAACGATCTGGCCCAAAAGCAGCGTTTACTACAACAAATAGAGTTGGAAAAACTCAACTACGGTCCGAGTAACAGACACCAAAATGGGTTGGTTCGGCACCAAAGAGGTAATCAACAACAACAATAATAACAGCAGCAGCAGCAACAGCGGTGAAAGTGGATTTTTAAACATAATAGGAATCATTAGCGTTATTTTCATGACTATTACTATATTGTATATAATAAATAGATATTATAAGAACTATGTACGCAAACAGATGTTGCGCAATATAAACAATTCAGTCTAAAATAAAAACAATTTAATGAAAAATTTATAAAATTTTTAAGCCGGATGCAAAATCAAAAATAATGAATAAAAATTTGATAGAAAACATTAAGATATTGAGTATAGTAATTGTAAAATTTTTATAAAATATTACTATGCCAAAATCAGCAACAAATTGTTTTTACCAAGGGTGTTTCGGCATTCTATTTGAAAAATATTGTGCCAATTGCAAAGAAAAGATTATAGATATAGGTAAGGTAAGGTATTTAGCATATGAAAAGGAAAGTTTTCATTACAGATGTTTCAGATGTGAAATTTGTAAGAAAAAAAATGGGAAAAATATGTTTGAAAAACGTAACTCTAAATATATCTGCAACAAATGTTTGTGAAATAATATCAAACTTGAATGGAATTAGATACAGTTCAAAAACTTTTAGCAAACTTGCGTAAGGCTCCAAATAGAAAATATTCATTGACATTTATAGAGAAAACTAAACAGCATTTAGCAGTACTTAGAGAAACACTAGTAAAAAATACGACTAGCAAAAGTGAGACAGAAACATTTGATAACTATGTAGTTATCAGTGAGTAGATAGTGAGTACAATAGACCAGTTTTTGAAGCCTAGACAAGAAAGTGAAAGTTCAGGAACAGAAATAGAAGAGGAAAATAGTTACTCAAACAACATATCAGCTTTCAATCTAGAAACAGCCCTTAAGGCCATACCAATATTCAACGGACAATATAAAGAACTGGAACCATTTTTGAAAATCATAGAATTATTACACAGATCTTACACAGCTGACGCAAGAATAAGCCTAATAGAATTTGTGACTAGTGTAAAGCTTAATGCGGCAGTTCGAACAGCTTTAGGTCCTGATGTAACAACACTCGAAGAACTCAAGAAACGGTTACAAGAAAGATACAAGAGCAATTTTACAATCGCTCAGGTACACACACAATTAGCATTTACAACTCAAAAGAATAACACAGTAATAAATTTTAAAGACAAGATTTTAAATTTAGTATCAGAACTTAATAGGTTACAAATAAATGAACTAGGCAACACTGCAACGAGCGAGCAAAAGGCAGTAGTAGGAAAAATGAATGAAAAATATGCTCTGACAATTTTCAAAAACGGTTTAGAGAATCGTTTGAAAACCACATTATTTGCAGCTCAGCCTAAGGATTTCAACACAGCCGTGGATGTTGCACAGGAAATCGAACGAGACACTCAAAACAGTAGCTCGCACATTTTTAGCTACCGTGCACACCACAACAGACAACAACATCGACAGTTCAACAACTATAATAACAGAAACAACCCTCAGAATATAAATAGATATAATAACACTAGAGGCAATAACACTTTCAGATACAATACATATCAACGAAATAACCACACTGACTACAGCAATAACAGAAATGTTGTAGATGACAACAATAATTACAACAAAAGGCATTCGTCATATAACAACAGCAATAGAAGAAGATATGCTAATAACAACAATAGAAATAACAATCAGAGGAACTCCAATAATTTTTATGTCTTATGTAGTATATACATTTCTCAAATTGTATGAATAACTTATATATATATATTATATATTTCTATTCAATAAAAATTATAAATCTAGCATATTCTTAATTTATATAATCCCTAATGGGTAGTTAATACGACCAGCTAAGTGTTCGGGAAGCTAACCGACCGAAGCCGATGCTAATACGATAAGCTAAGTATTCGGAGGGATATCCGATCGACCGAAGCCGACGGTGAAGTCCAACTGAGTGCAACAAACACAACCATAAAGTATTCGGGAGGATATCCGACTGACCGAAGCCGCGGTAAAGTCCAACCGAGTGCAACAAGCTAAGTATTCGGAGTGATATCCGATCGACCGAAGCCGACGGTGAAGTCCAACTGAGTGCAACAAACACAACCATAAAGTATTCGGGAGGATATCCGACTGACCGAAGCCGCGGTAAAGTCCAACCGAGTGCAACAAGCTAAGTATTCGGAGGGATATCCGATCGACCGAAGCCGACGGTGAAGTCCAACCGAGTGCGACAAACACAACTATAAAGTATTCGGGAGGATATCCGACTGACCGAAGCCGCGGTGAAATCCAACCGAGTGCAACAAACACAACTATAAAGTATTCGAGAGGATATCCGACTGACCGAAGCCGCGGTAAAGTCCAACCGAGTGCAACAAGCTAAGTATTCGGAGGGATATCCGATCGACCGAAGCCGACGGTGAAGTCCAACCGAGTGCAACAAACACAACTATAAAGTATTCGGGAGGATATCCGACTGACCGAAGCCGCGGTGAAATCCAACCGAGTGCAAAATACGAAATCTAACTACAATGTATAAAACGAGCAGCCCGCCTCGGTGTTTTGCTCAAAAAATTAGTTTACTCGTTGCCAAGTATGAGACGGACAAGACACTACGCCTTCGATCCGTCCCTACTGTCGACACAGTTGGCTCGTCTTAAATAGTTTATTTACAAAACGTGTTGTGAATTATATTGCATGTTATACAAATTCTGCTTATAGCTGACGGTTGCTCTATCATGCGTTGGCGGTGTGTCTGACTGGTTGTGATGTTATTGTTGCTGCACACTATGCTGGCTGGTTTGCTGTGCGTTGGCTGTGTGTGTTTAACTTGTTGTGGTGTTGTTGTTGTTATACATACTATGCTGGTAGGTATTCGTTGTGTTCAACAAGTAGATTTTGTAACGCCGTTACAATCTGATTGGGATCCACATTTCAATAGCCGCTCAATTGCTTGAACCGTTATAAATTAGAGACCGCTAGAGAAAAATTTAAAAAAATTGTATCTCTACTGCGTTATATGACAAAATAGTACATTTAAGCCGAATCTTCAAAACCTGCTTTAAGCATTTATCGCGTGGAATGGAAAATAGAAGTAAATAAATAAACAGTCGAATTTTGAGATAAAATAATAGCGATAAAACGTGTTTTAGTTCCAGCGTAAAATTGCTGTACAAAATTGAAATGTCCGAAGGACAAAGTAAAGGGAACCCTTTAAGTCTTAAATGCTTATAAGCTCTTGGTCCAGCTGCGCGAAGTGTAATTGCGTAGGAGATATTATCCCAACACCAATTGGTGTAGGTGTTAGGATGGCGTAATCTCTTGATTTGATCTCCGCTAAAACAAAAGATACAAAATTTGGCGATATTTCGTTTTATGATCTCTTAATTATAGCTCCGCTACAACACACAACACGATAATAGTTGATATACCGTTGGAACATTTCATATTTTCTCTAAAATACAAAATTAATTTTTTTATCTTATGGTGTGTTGTTTAGATTCTGGATTAATAAAACTAGACAAGTGTAAAAAGTGTAAAACATCCTGTATCTTGAAAATCCTATCACAACAGTAAAAATTGAGTACAAATTTTGAATCAGTGTTGAAAGCTCATATAGCAATTATATTGGGTTTTCCGGATCCTAGTTTTTTAGACTATTATTATTTATTCAAGCATGTCTGAATTTTACAGCACTGCTTTTATTTTGACAACAACTGTAGATCTGGTGACTCTGGAGTTTCTAGACAGGTTGAGCATAGGAAGCTACATGGAGAAACCTAGAGTTTCTCAAGTCCAACCTGACGCTCCCGGCCCGGAAACTGAAGATGAGCTACTTAACTCGGACTCAGACGTGATAGTCATTGAGTCAGGTAGTTTGGTGGTCACAAGTGGAACAACGTGTTCCAGTGAAATGAAACAACGTAGATTCTACAGGATAGCCAAAAACCACTTGGCAAAAATGGAATAAAGAGACCCAACTACCTTCAGTTCCAGGGACGAGGCTCTCATCAGGAAGCATGCGAAGACCATGGCATACTTCGAACGTCGCTGTGCTGCCAAGGCGTCGACGGCTGGGGATGCCGCTGCCCCTTCTGCTGCCACGGATGAGGGTCTGAGCAAGGCAGGTCCTTCAAACTGTAAAGTCACCAAAGTGACATACGGGAATTTGAAATGGGAAAGAAGAAGATGCGAGGTAGGAATATCAAGGTCGGTAGGACTGGACCATCCCAATCCAATGTCACCAAAAGCGACAAACAGGAGTGCGGAACGGGTCCCAGACAACGTAAGGAGAAAGTAGTGCGAGGCAAGGTCAACCCAAGGTTACCTCAAACAGGGACCAACCGAGGGATGACCACAGTCTCACGCGAAGCCCCGTGCACTTCTGGTTTCACAGCCAAGCAGCAGAGATCTGCGGACGAGGTGGTCTCAAGTTGCTCAAAGCACAGCAAAGCTGAGGATAGCTTCGAGAACTCACTGGAAGAGCTGCAAGTAGACATTATCGACGAGACGGATCCAGACGGCTCGCTGACGGGGGAGAAATGGCTACTTGTAAAAAATGAGATTCTCAAAGCCATGATGGCCAGCGTCGAACACGGTGATCCCGAGGATTACAAGTTCGACGGTGCCGGCTGGCAAAAGGGTATAAAAAGCCGTCGGATGCGGTATGAAGAAGTCACTGGAGTTCCTGACCAACACTGAAATTTTCAAGACGCTTCACTAAAAGTGATCTCTAAGTCCGCGCTTCCGCTCCACCTGTATGGACACTAACCTCCTGCTCTGCATGAGGATACATTATTATATTAAGAGTAATGTTTGCATGTAAGACACAGTCTTTTAAATGCACAATATAAAATATAAACATATTATCAACAAGCAAGTATAGATTATACAACTGACTAGAAAAATATAAGTTAAAATATAGAAATAAATTAAGTTAACAGTAATCAAAAAATAAAAACAAACAATTTAACGAACTATGGATATGAATAGTAAACATCAGTAACATTATAAATTATACAACTGACTTGATAAATTTAAGTTAAAATATTGAAATAAATTAAGTTATCAGTAATCAAAAAATAAAAACAAACAATTTAACGAACTATGGATATGAATAGTAAACATCGGTAACGTAACAATCAGACTTAAACATAAATCGAGACTTATTTATAGTTAGACTTATAAGAAATTGAAAAAATAAGAAAAGAAAGAAAAAAAGTTATTAAGGACAGAGAAAGTATTAGGAAAAGAATTCAAAAATTTTATGCTTGAAGGTTTGTTTATTAGAAATATTTTTAATTCCTGTAGGCAACGAATTCCACAATCTGATGGCGTTTAAGAAAAATAATTTGTTAGAGTTCAAATAATTAAAAACTGGGATTTTGAGATTGAAATTTCTATTTGATCTGCAAAATTGAAGCTTTTCAAAAATATATGCAGGTGATTTAGAATACAACAGGTTATGTAAGAATATACAATTTCTAGCATCAATAATTTTCGATCTGGAATCAAGTTTACCATATACAACATTTGCGTAAGATATGATTGGCATTATGAGTTGCTGGACTAACTTTTTTCTAGTGTTCATTGGTACAAATGACGCAGTCCACCTTAAGTTCCCAAGGACATGGTAGAATTTACACACAACTGACATCCATTCAGAAACTTTTGGCGGTGCAGAATAAAGACCGAAAGAATCAAAAGTGGAAGCTTTGTAGGTCGCGGAAAAGTCACGGCAGTGAAGAAAACATTCTTCTCTTCTCTGTAGACGCTGCAACCACAAATTGGCTTAAGGAGCAATCGAACATGCTCAAATTCGGCTTCGGAACCATTAAGGTGAAGAGACTGGACTAACAATAGCTGATAGAAGGAGGAAGCTGCAAGTGGTGCAAGTCAACCTGCATCACTGCAAAGGAGCGGCCGACGACTTGATGCTGTGCATGTCTGAAGGTAACATAGAGACCCTTATACAGGAACCTTGGATCGTCAACAACAATATTCAAGGCCTGGGGTCGAAACAGTTCAACCTGTTTCACTCTACAAGTGAAGGTAAGTTAAGGAGCTGTATACTAGCGAAAAAATCGATTAAAAAATTCTTTCTCCCTAGATTCAGCAATGGCGACGTAGCGGCAACCAGCGTGGAAGCAGGGTCGACACACCTTATCCTCTGCTCCAAGTACATGCCTTATGAAGAGGCTAACCCACCAGAGCAAACACTGCAAGCACTGCCCACATAAATAAAAGGGGTGAGACTTTTTTCGAATTGATCCTTTCCACAGATCTTATTCTATGTAATAGGGGCAATAGGCCAACTTCGCAGAATAGAATCAGGCAAGAGATAATCGACTTAACTTTAGGGAGCAATATGTAAAAGGTCAAAGTTGACGGTTGGGAGGTGTCACAAAAGGAGTCGTTTTCTGACCACTTTAAGATTCTCTCCACTATTAACTGTGACCCTAACATAAGGAAACAATTTAGGAACCCCGTGAGGACAAACGGAGAAAATTATTCAGCCTAGATCGCCAGCAATGTTGCAGATCCAGACACAGATTATTTCTCCCACAACGCATCTATTGACAATGCAGTCGAGCTTATCACGAACAAAATGAACAAGGTTTTCAAGAAATTCTGCCCCCAGTCTGAATGTCACAAACCTACCAGTGCAAGCTGGTGAACAAGTGATCTTCAAAAGACACGAACGGAGCTCAGAAAACTTCACCGGAAAGCCCTTCTTAGCAAGCTATAGCAGGACTGGATAAACTATTGATTCAAAACAATAAGAATAGCAATAGAAAGAATAGCAAAGCAAGCATCGTGGACGAATTTCTTCGAGTCCATTCAAGACACAATTGAAGCGGCCAGGCTTCATAAAACGCTTTCCAAAGACCCGTCGGTCCGGGAATACCTTAGAAAGCAAGACGGTTCATGGACAGAATTCAGCCAGGAAACGCTATCGCTACTCATGGAAACTCATTTTCCGGGTTGCAAAGATCCGGATCAAAACGGAGCTACCAGCAACCCGGAAATGATACAGAATATTTATATATACTTCCCAGAACCCTTGCAGGAATTCCCCAGCATTATCACAAGGTCATCTGTAGAATGGTCGATAGGATCCTTCAAACCCTACAAGAAGACCCTAGATCTTCTTAGAACCCTACCTAAGAAGATCTAAGAGTCTTCGGCTCTTGTCTAAACGGGATATCCGGATACTGGTAGGAATCTTAACAGGCTACTACCTCATCGGGTGATGGCCAATAGGATTGGCATTACAGTACCATACTTTTGTCGAAGCTGTAATGATCCGGAAGAAACGGAAACAATCACCCACTTTCTGTGTGAATGCTCAAATCTACAGAATCGTCGACTCCGATTTATAGGAGACAGATTTTTCAAAGAATTGGAGCAGCTTGTGAATAAACCACTGCTAGACATATGGAGGTTCAAAAGCACAGGATGGTTTAGGTGGAAAGGAACAAAAAGGAACTTGGTTTTTTGGGTACCACAACCACTTAAATATAAATGGGTTAAATATGACAAATAAGGGATTCGTAATAGACCACCTAGGGTCTCGCATTTTCTAACAGTAGTTTTTATATTTTATCCACTAAATTCTTATTGTAAAGCCATGCTGCAGCTTTAATATCTGCAAAAATAAAACAAAAATTGCAGCCGAATATTTTACAATCACCCCATTCTTTGAACCCGCGTCGAGTAAATATCGTCGTCAAGAACTCACTTTCACCAGCAGCTCGTCGTCGATCTCATTTCGACGATAGTTTTCACTTCCGATAATAGAATTTCACCCTATCATTGAAAACGCGCGGCCAAACTGCTTTATCGGTACTCTCAATTTTATGAAGCTTGTCAATAATACTTCAAAATAAATTTTTATTTTCAACAAATTGTGAATGAGAATTTTTACACTAACCGTGCTGCCTAAAGAAAGATACTTTTCAAACACTAGCACAGCTAATATTGCTTCACCTTCTGCAGCCAGCATTCCATAACGCACGGCTACATTGGTATCTGATTCTGCAAGCGTTGCACGCTTGTTTTGCCACCTGGTGTACTCCGCCAACGTTGCGTCTTTCGTTCGCTCAACTGTGCTACGTCTCCGCTAAACTTATTTCTGCTAGAATATATGGCGATGGCTCAAATTTAATCGTTGCTGTGCTTTTACCTAAATATTCGCAAACTGGTCGGCTATACTACCACCAACTTTCCCAATCATTCAGATTGGTGATAGTATTGGATGGTAGCTGTGCACTTTGCACATGCATTAGCACATCTATCGATTGACCTAAAGATATTAGTCACCAGCTGCATCTTGCAAATTTATTGACTTGTGTCAGGCCAGCTATGATCATCAAGTATGCCAGCTATGAGCATAAAATATGCCAGCTATTACCATCAAAAAGATCTGCTCTCATTGGCACGTCATGAACAATGAGTCCGTATTCGTTTGTTACAGTCTTTTACTTAAAAAAAGTTGTTATTTTAGAGTGTTAAACTTAGTACATCCACAAAACGTCCTTTTACAGAGTTAGGTGGAGAGTTGGAATTTCTAAATGGAGTTCTTTCTTTTTGTAATCCATATTATTCATTTTTATAATTATGACTGCAGCTTAGTTACCTTGCTGTTAATGTTGCGAAATAAAGAACCAAGTATAGTTAAGATATTCCATTAAATTGGTGTATCCTAATATTTCTTGGCAACTTAACATTCTTCGAATTTTGGACGAGATTCTCCCAAAAGCATTTCTTTTATAACTGGCTCTTGTAATAACATGCAATATTTTGCCATTATTTTAACCATCAAATGTCTGGTACATAAATCTATGATCCACCTAGATAGGTTAATCCTAATACCTATAATTGAAGAGAAATTTATGACAAAGTTCTATTTGCCATACATTGATTTCATCTGTTTGAGAGGTGAAATCAATCCGCTCTCAAATTTTTGTCGACCAAAATTTTGTATTTTTCACAAAAAGAAATGGATTCGTTCTTTCAGTTGGACAACTCCAGTTGGATCCAGACGGCTCGCTGACGGGGGAGAAATGGCTACTTGTAAAAAATGAGATTCTCAAAGCCATGATGGCCAGCGTCGAACACGGTGATCCCGAGAATTACAAGTTCGACGGTGCCGGCTGGCAAAAGGGTATAAAAAGCCGTCGGATGCGGTATGAAGAAGTCACTGGAGTTCCTGACCAACACTGAAATTTTCAAGACGCTTCACTAAAAGTGATCTCTAAGTCCGCGCTTCCGCTCCACCACAAGATAACTGTATGGACACCACCTCCTGCTCTGCATGAGGATACATTATTATATTAAGAGTAATGTTTGCATGTAAGACACAGTCTTTTAAATGCACAATATAAAATATAAACATATTATCAACAAGCAAGTATAGATTATACAACTGACTAGAAAAATATAAGTTAAAATATAGAAATAAATTAAGTTAACAGTAATCAAAAAATAAAAACAAACAATTTAACGAACTATGGATATGAATAGTAAACATCAGTAACATTATAAATTATACAACTGACTTGATAAATTTAAGTTAAAATATTGAAATAAATTAAGTTATCAGTAATCAAAAAATAAAAACAAACAATTTAACGAACTATGGATATGAATAGTAAACATCGGTAACGTAACAATCAGACTTAAACATAAATCGAGACTTATTTATAGTTAGACTTATAAGAAATTGAAAAAATAAGAAAAGAAAGAAAAAAGTTATTAAGGACAGAGAAAGTATTAGGAAAAGAATTCAAAAATTTTATGCTTGAAGGTTTGTTTATTAGAAATATTTTTAATTCCTGTAGGCAACGAATTCCACAATCTGATGGCGTTTAAGAAAAATAATCTGTTAGAGTTCAAATAATTAAAAACTGGGATTTTGAGATTGAAATTTCTATTTGATCTGCAAAATTGAAGCTTTTCAAAAATATATGCAGGTGATTTAGAATACAACAGGTTATGTAAGAATATACAATTTCTAGCATCAATAATTTTCGATCTGGAATCAAGTTTACCATATACAACATTTGCGTAAGATATGATTGGCATTATGAGTTGCTGGACTAACTTTTTTCTAGTGTTCATTGGTACAAATGACGCAGTCCACCTTAAGTTCCCAAGGACATGGTAGAATTTACACACAACTGACATCCATTCAGAAACTTTTGGCGGTGCAGAATAAAGACCGAAAGAATCAAAAGTGGAAGCTTTGTAGGTCGCGGAAAAGTCACGGCAGTGAAGAAAACATTCTTCTCTTCTCTGTAGACGCTGCAACCACAAATTGGCTTAAGGAGCAATCGAACATGCTCAAATTCGGCTTCGGAACCATTAAGGTGAAGAGACTGGACTAACAATAGCTGATAGAAGGAGGAAGCTGCAAGTGGTGCAAGTCAACCTGCATCACTGCAAAGGAGCGGCCGACGACTTGATGCTGTGCATGTCTGAAGGTAACATAGAGACCCTTATACAGGAACCTTGGATCGTCAACAACAATATTCAAGGCCTGGGGTCGAAACAGTTCAACCTGTTTCACTCTACAAGTGAAGGTAAGTTAAGGAGCTGTATACTAGCGAAAAAATCGATTAAAAAATTCTTTCTCCCTAGATTCAGCAATGGCGACGTAGCGGCAACCAGCGTGGAAGCAGGGTCGACACACCTTATCCTCTGCTCCAAGTACATGCCTTATGAAGAGGCTAACCCACCAGAGCAAACACTGCAAGCACTGCCCACATAAATAAAAGGGGTGAGACTTTTTTCGAATTGATCCTTTCCACAGATCTTATTCTATGTAATAGGGGCAATAGGCCAACTTCGCAGAATAGAATCAGGCAAGAGATAATCGACTTAACTTTAGGGAGCAATATGTAAAAGGTCAAAGTTGACGGTTGGGCGGTGTCACAAAAGGAGTCGTTTTCTGACCACTTTAAGATTCTCTCCACTATTAACTGTGACCCTAACATAAGGAAACAATTTAGGAACCCCGTGAGAACAAACGGAGAAAATTATTCAGCCTAGATCGCCAGCAATGTTGCAGATCCAGACACAGATTATTTCTCCCACAACGCATCTATTGACAATGCAGTCGAGCTTATCACGAACAAAATGAACAAGGTTTTCAAGAAATTCTGCCCCCAGTCTGAATGTCACAAACCTACCAGTGCAAGCTGGTGAACAAGTGATCTTCAAAAGACACGAACGGAGCTCAGAAAACTTCACCGGAAAGCCCTTCTTAGCAAGCTATAGCAGGACTGGATAAACTATTGATTCAAAACAATAAGAATAGCAATAGAAAGAATAGCAAAGCAAGCATCGTGACACAAGACACAATTGAAGCGGCCAGGCTTCATAAAACGCTTTCCAAAGACCCGTTGGTCCGGGAATACCTTAGAAAGCAAGACGGTTCATGGACAGAATTCAGCCAGGAAACGCTATCGCTACTCATGGAAACTCATTTTCCGGGTTGCAAAGATCCGGATCAAAACGGAGCTACCAGCAACCCGGAAATGATACAGAATATTTATATATACTTCCCAGAACCCTTGCAGGAATTCCCCAGCATTATCACAAGGTCATCTGTAGAATGGTCGATAGGATCCTTCAAACCCTACAAATCCACGAGACCATATGGAATCCTGCCGGCCATGATGCAGCATGGGCCTCCAGAAGTGACCGTATTATATCTAAAAGGCTGTGGCCATAACTTAATGAAGACCTAAGAAGATCTAAGAGTCTTCGGCTCTTGTCTAAACGGGATATCCGGATACTGGTAGGAATCTTAACAGGCTACTACCTCATCGGGTGATGGCCAATAGGATTGGCATTACAGTACCATACTTTTGTCGAAGCTGTAATGATCCGGAAGAAACGGAAACAATCACCCACTTTCTGTGTGAATGCTCAAATCTACAGAATCGTCGACTCCGATTTATAGGAGACAGATTTTTCAAAGAATTGGAGCAGCTTGTGAATAAACCACTGCTAGACATATGGAGGTTCAAAAGCACAGGATGGTTTAGGTGGAAAGGAACAAAAAGGAACTTGGTTTTTTGGGTACCACAACCACTTAAATATAAATGGGTAAAATATGACAAATAAGGGATTCGTAATAGACCACCTAGGGTCTCGCATTTTCTAACAGTAGTTTTTATATTTTATCCACTAAATTCTTATTGTAAAGCCATGCTGCAGCTTTAATATCTGCAAAAATAAAACAAAAATTGCAGCCGAATATTTTACAATCACCCCATTCTTTGAACCCGCGTCGAGTAAATATCGTCGTCAAGAACTCACTTTCACCAGCAGCTCGTCGTCGATCTCATTTCGACGATAGTTTTCACTTCCGATAATAGAATTTCACCCTATCATTGAAAACGCGCGGCCAAACTGCTTTATCGGTACTCTCAATTTTATGAAGCTTGTCAATAATACTTCAAAATAAATTTTTATTTTCAACAAATTGTGAATGAGAATTTTTACACTAACCGTGCTGCCTAAAGAAAGATACTTTTCAAACACTAGCACAGCTAATATTGCTTCACCTTCTGCAGCCAGCATTCCATAACGCACGGCTACATTGGTATCTGATTCTGCAAGCGTTGCACGCTTGTTTTGCCACCTGGTGTACTCCGCCAACGTTGCGTCTTTCGTTCGCTCAACTGTGCTACGTCTCCGCTAAACTTATTTCTGCTAGAATATATGGCGATGGCTCAAATTTAATCGTTGCTGTGCTTTTACCTAAATATTCGCAAACTGGTCGGCTATACTACCACCAACTTTCCCAATCATTCAGATTGGTGATAGTATTGGATGGTAGCTGTGCACTTTGCACATGCATTAGCACATATATCGATTGACCTAAAGATATTAGTCACCAGCTGCATCTTGCAAATTTATTGACTTGTGTCAGGCCAGCTATGATCATCAAGTATGCCAGCTATGAGCATAAAATATGCCAGCTATTACCATCAAAAAGATCTGCTCTCATTGGCACGTCATGAACAATGAGTCCGTATTCGTTTGTTACAGTCTTTTACTTAAAAAAAGTTGTTATTTTAGAGTGTTAAACTTAGTACATCCACAAAACGTCCTTTTACAGAGTTAGGTGGAGAGTTGGAATTTCTAAATGGAGTTCTTTCTTTTTGTAATCCATATTATTCATTTTTATAATTATGACTGCAGCTTAGTTACCTTGCTGTTAATGTTGCGAAATAAAGAACCAAGTATAGTTAAGATATTCCATTAAATTGGTGTATCCTAATATTTCTTGGCAACTTAACATTCTTCGAATTTTGGACGAGATTCTCCCAAAAGCATTTCTTTTATAACTGGCTCTTGTAATAACATGCAATATTTTGCCATTATTTTAACCATCAAATGTCTGGTACATAAATCTATGATCCACCTAGATAGGTTAATCCTAATACCTATAATTGAAGAGAAATTTATGACAAAGTTCTATTTGCCATAAATTGATTTCATCTGTTTGAGAGGTGAAATCAATCCGCTCTCAAATTTTTGTCGACCAAAATTTTGTATTTTTCATAAAAAGAAATGGATTCGTTCTTTCAGTTGGACAACTCCAGTTGGATCCAGACGGCTCGCTGACGGGGGAGAAATGGCTACTTGTAAAAAATGAGATTCTCAAAGCCATGATGGCCAGCGTCGAACACGGTGATCCCGAGAATTACAAGTTCGACGGTGCCGGCTGGCAAAAGGGTATAAAAAGCCGTCGGATGCGGTATGAAGAAGTCACTGGAGTTCCTGACCAACACTGAAATTTTCAAGACGCTTCACTAAAAGTGATCTCTAAGTCCGCGCTTCCGCTCCACCACAAGATAACTGTATGGACACCACCTCCTGCTCTGCATGAGGATACATTATTATATTAAGAGTAATGTTTGCATGTAAGACACAGTCTTTTAAATGCACAATATAAAATATAAACATATTATCAACAAGCAAGTATAGATTATACAACTGACTAGAAAAATATAAGTTAAAATATAGAAATAAATTAAGTTAACAGTAATCAAAAAATAAAAACAAACAATTTAACGAACTATGGATATGAATAGTAAACATCAGTAACATTATAAATTATACAACTGACTTGATAAATTTAAGTTAAAATATTGAAATAAATTAAGTTATCAGTAATCAAAAAATAAAAACAAACAATTTAACGAACTATGGATATGAATAGTAAACATCGGTAACGTAACAATCAGACTTAAACATAAATCGAGACTTATTTATAGTTAGACTTATAAGAAATTGAAAAATTAAGAAAAGAAAGAAAAAAAGTTATTAAGGACAGAGAAAGTATTAGGAAAAGAATTCAAAAATTTTATGCTTGAAGGTTTGTTTATTAGAAATATTTTTAATTCCTGTAGGCAACGAATTCCACAATCTGATGGCGTTTAAGAAAAATAATCTGTTAGAGTTCAAATAATTAAAAACTGGGATTTTGAGATTGAAATTTCTATTTGATCTGCAAAATTGAAGCTTTTCAAAAATATATGCAGGTGATTTAGAATACAACAGGTTATGTAAGAATATACAATTTCTAGCATCAATAATTTTCGATCTGGAATCAAGTTTACCATATACAACATTTGCGTAAGATATGATTGGCATTATGAGTTGCTGGACTAACTTTTTTCTAGTGTTCATTGGTACAAATGACGCAGTCCACCTTAAGTTCCCAAGGACATGGTAGAATTTACACACAACTGACATCCATTCAGAAACTTTTGGCGGTGCAGAATAAAGACCGAAAGAATCAAAAGTGGAAGCTTTGTAGGTCGCGGAAAAGTCACGGCAGTGAAGAAAACATTCTTCTCTTCTCTGTAGACGCTGCAACCACAAATTGGCTTAAGGAGCAATCGAACATGCTCAAATTCGGCTTCGGAACCATTAAGGTGAAGAGACTGGACTAACAATAGCTGATAGAAGGAGGAAGCTGCAAGTGGTGCAAGTCAACCTGCATCACTGCAAAGGAGCGGCCGACGACTTGATGCTGTGCATGTCTGAAGGTAACATAGAGACCCTTATACAGGAACCTTGGATCGTCAACAACAATATTCAAGGCCTGGGGTCGAAACAGTTCAACCTGTTTCACTCTACAAGTGAAGGTAAGTTAAGGAGCTGTATACTAGCGAAAAAATCGATTAAAAAATTCTTTCTCCCTAGATTCAGCAATGGCGACGTAGCGGCAACCAGCGTGGAAGCAGGGTCGACACACCTTATCCTCTGCTCCAAGTACATGCCTTATGAAGAGGCTAACCCACCAGAGCAAACACTGCAAGCACTGCCCACATAAATAAAAGGGGTGAGACTTTTTTCGAATTGATCCTTTCCACAGATCTTATTCTATGTAATAGGGGCAATAGGCCAACTTCGCAGAATAGAATCAGGCAAGAGATAATCGACTTAACTTTAGGGAGCAATATGTAAAAGGTCAAAGTTGACGGTTGGGCGGTGTCACAAAAGGAGTCGTTTTCTGACCACTTTAAGATTCTCTCCACTATTAACTGTGACCCTAACATAAGGAAACAATTTAGGAACCCCGTGAGAACAAACGGAGAAAATTATTCAGCCTAGATCGCCAGCAATGTTGCAGATCCAGACACAGATTATTTCTCCCACAACGCATCTATTGACAATGCAGTCGAGCTTATCAAGAACAAAATGAACAAGGTTTTCAAGAAATTCTGCCCCCAGTCTGAATGTCACAAACCTACCAGTGCAAGCTGGTGAACAAGTGATCTTCAAAAGACACGAACGGAGCTCAGAAAACTTCACCGGAAAGCCCTTCTTAGCAAGCTATAGCAGGACTGGATAAACTATTGATTCAAAACAATAAGAATAGCAATAGAAAGAATAGCAAAGCAAGCATCGTGGACGAATTTCTGCGAGTCCATTCAAGACACAATTGAAGCGGCCAGGCTTCATAAAACGCTTTCCAAAGACCCGTCGGTCCGGGAATACCTTAGAAAGCAAGACGGTTCATGGACAGAATTCAGCCAGGAAACGCTATCGCTACTCATGGAAACTCATTTTCCGGGTTGCAAAGATCCGGATCAAAACGGAGCTACCAGCAACCCGGAAATGATACAGAATATTTATATATACTTCCCAGAACCCTTGCAGGAATTCCCCAGCATTATCACAAGGTCATCTGTAGAATGGTCGATAGGATCCTTCAAACCCTACAAATCCACGAGACCATATGGAATCCTGCCGGCCATGATGCAGCATGGGCCTCCAGAAGTGACCGTATTATATCTAGAAGGCTGTGGCCATAACTTAATGAAGACCTAAGAAGATCTAAGAGTCTTCGGCTCTTGTCTAAACGGGATATCCGGATACTGGTAGGAATCTTAACAGGCTACAACCTCATCGGGTGATGGCCAATAGGATTGGCATTACAGTACCATACTTTTGTCGAAGCTGTAATGATCTGGAAGAAACGGAAACAATCACCCACTTTCTGTGTGAATGCTCAAATCTACAGAATCGTCGACTCCGATTTATAGGAGACAGATTTTTCAAAGAATTGGAGCAGCTTGTGAATAAACCACTGCTAGACATATGGAGGTTCAAAAGCACAGGATGGTTTAGGTGGAAAGGAACAAAAAGGAACTTGGTTTTTTGGGTACCACAACCACTTAAATATAAATGGGTTAAATATGACAAATAAGGGATTCGTAATAGACCACCTAGGGTCTCGCATTTTCTAACAGTAGTTTTTATATTTTATCCACTAAATTCTTATTGTAAAGCCATGCTGCAGCTTTAATATCTGCAAAAATAAAACAAAAATTGCAGCCGAATATTTTACAATCACCCCATTCTTTGAACCCGCGTCGAGTAAATATCGTCGTCAAGAACTCACTTTCACCAGCAGCTCGTCGTCGATCTCATTTCGACGATAGTTTTCACTTCCGATAATAGAATTTCACCCTATCATTGAAAACGCGCGGCCAAACTGCTTTATCGGTACTCTCAATTTTATGAAGCTTGTCAATAATACTTCAAAATAAATTTTTATTTTCAACAAATTGTGAATGAGAATTTTTACACTAACCGTGCTGCCTAAAGAAAGATACTTTTCAAACACTAGCACAGCTAATATTGCTTCACCTTCTGCAGCCAGCATTCCATAACGCACGGCTACATTGGTATCTGATTCTGCAAGCGTTGCACGCTTGTTTTGCCACCTGGTGTACTCCGCCAACGTTGCGTCTTTCGTTCGCTCAACTGTGCTACGTCTCCGCTAAACTTATTTCTGCTAGAATATATGGCGATGGCTCAAATTTAATCGTTGCTGTGCTTTTACCTAAATATTCGCAAACTGGTCGGCTATACTACCACCAACTTTCCCAATCATTCAGATTGGTGATAGTATTGGATGGTAGCTGTGCACTTTGCACATGCATTAGCACATCTATCGATTGACCTAAAGATATTAGTCACCAGCTGCATCTTGCAAATTTATTGACTTGTGTCAGGCCAGCTATGATCATCAAGTATGCCAGCTATGAGCATAAAATATGCCAGCTATTACCATCAAAAAGATCTGCTCTCATTGGCACGTCATGAACAATGAGTCCGTATTCGTTTGTTTCAGTCTTTTACTTAAAAAAAGTTGTTATTTTAGAGTGTTAAACTTAGTACATCCACAAAACGTCCTTTTACAGAGTTAGGTGGAGAGTTGGAATTTCTAAATGGAGTTCTTTCTTTTTGTAATCCATATTATTCATTTTTATAATTATGACTGCAGCTTAGTTACCTTGCTGTTAATGTTGCGAAATAAAGAACCAAGTATAGTTAAGATATTCCATTAAATTGGTGTATCCTAATATTTCTTGGCAACTTAACATTCTTCGAATTTTGGACGAGATTCTCCCAAAAGCATTTCTTTTATAACTGGCTCTTGTAATAACATGCAATATTTTGCCATTATTTTAACCATCAAATGTCTGGTACATAAATCTATGATCCACCTAGATAGGTTAATCCTAATACCTATAATTGAAGAGAAATTTATGACAAAGTTCTATTTGCCATAAATTGATTTCATCTGTTTGAGAGGTGAAATCAATCCGCTCTCAAATTTTTGTCGACCAAAATTTTGTATTTTTCATAAAAAGAAATGGATTCGTTCTTTCAGTTGGACAACTCCAGTTGGATCCAGACGGCTCGCTGACGGGGGAGAAATGGCTACTTGTAAAAAATGAGATTCTCAAAGCCATGATGGCCAGCGTCGAACACGGTGATCCCGAGAATTACAAGTTCGACGGTGCCGGCTGGCAAAAGGGTATAAAAAGCCGTCGGATGCGGTATGAAGAAGTCACTGGAGTTCCTGACCAACACTGAAATTTTCAAGACGCTTCACTAAAAGTGATCTCTAAGTCCGCGCTTCCGCTCCACCACAAGATAACTGTATGGACACCACCTCCTGCTCTGCATGAGGATACATTATTATATTAAGAGTAATGTTTGCATGTAAGACACAGTCTTTTAAATGCACAATATAAAATATAAACATATTATCAACAAGCAAGTATAGATTATACAACTGACTAGAAAAATATAAGTTAAAATATAGAAATAAATTAAGTTAACAGTAATCAAAAAATAAAAACAAACAATTTAACGAACTATGGATATGAATAGTAAACATCAGTAACATTATAAATTATACAACTGACTTGATAAATTTAAGTTAAAATATTGAAATAAATTAAGTTATCAGTAATCAAAAAATAAAAACAAACAATTTAACGAACTATGGATATGAATAGTAAACATCGGTAACGTAACAATCAGACTTAAACATAAATCGAGACTTATTTATAGTTAGACTTATAAGAAATTGAAAAATTAAGAAAAGAAAGAAAAAAAGTTATTAAGGACAGAGAAAGTATTAGGAAAAGAATTCAAAAATTTTATGCTTGAAGGTTTGTTTATTAGAAATATTTTTAATTCCTGTAGGCAACGAATTCCACAATCTGATGGCGTTTAAGAAAAATAATCTGTTAGAGTTCAAATAATTAAAAACTGGGATTTTGAGATTGAAATTTCTATTTGATCTGCAAAATTGAAGCTTTTCAAAAATATATGCAGGTGATTTAGAATACAACAGGTTATGTAAGAATATACAATTTCTAGCATCAATAATTTTCGATCTGGAATCAAGTTTACCATATACAACATTTGCGTAAGATATGATTGGCATTATGAGTTGCTGGACTAACTTTTTTCTAGTGTTCATTGGTACAAATGACGCAGTCCACCTTAAGTTCCCAAGGACATGGTAGAATTTACACACAACTGACATCCATTCAGAAACTTTTGGCGGTGCAGAATAAAGACCGAAAGAATCAAAAGTGGAAGCTTTGTAGGTCGCGGAAAAGTCACGGCAGTGAAGAAAACATTCTTCTCTTCTCTGTAGACGCTGCAACCACAAATTGGCTTAAGGAGCAATCGAACATGCTCAAATTCGGCTTCGGAACCATTAAGGTGAAGAGACTGGACTAACAATAGCTGATAGAAGGAGGAAGCTGCAAGTGGTGCAAGTCAACCTGCATCACTGCAAAGGAGCGGCCGACGACTTGATGCTGTGCATGTCTGAAGGTAACATAGAGACCCTTATACAGGAACCTTGGATCGTCAACAACAATATTCAAGGCCTGGGGTCGAAACAGTTCAACCTGTTTCACTCTACAAGTGAAGGTAAGTTAAGGAGCTGTATACTAGCGAAAAAATCGATTAAAAAATTCTTTCTCCCTAGATTCAGCAATGGCGACGTAGCGGCAACCAGCGTGGAAGCAGGGTCGACACACCTTATCCTCTGCTCCAAGTACATGCCTTATGAAGAGGCTAACCCACCAGAGCAAACACTGCAAGCACTGCCCACATAAATAAAAGGGGTGAGACTTTTTTCGAATTGATCCTTTCCACAGATCTTATTCTATGTAATAGGGGCAATAGGCCAACTTCGCAGAATAGAATCAGGCAAGAGATAATCGACTTAACTTTAGGGAGCAATATGTAAAAGGTCAAAGTTGACGGTTGGGCGGTGTCACAAAAGGAGTCGTTTTCTGACCACTTTAAGATTCTCTCCACTATTAACTGTGACCCTAACATAAGGAAACAATTTAGGAACCCCGTGAGAACAAACGGAGAAAATTATTCAGCCTAGATCGCCAGCAATGTTGCAGATCCAGACACAGATTATTTCTCCCACAACGCATCTATTGACAATGCAGTCGAGCTTATCACGAACAAAATGAACAAGGTTTTCAAGAAATTCTGCCCCCAGTCTGAATGTCACAAACCTACCAGTGCAAGCTGGTGAACAAGTGATCTTCAAAAGACACGAACGGAGCTCAGAAAACTTCACCGGAAAGCCCTTCTTAGCAAGCTATAGCAGGACTGGATAAACTATTGATTCAAAACAATAAGAATAGCAATAGAAAGAATAGCAAAGCAAGCATCGTGGACGAATTTCTGCGAGTCCATTCAAGACACAATTGAAGCGGCCAGGCTTCATAAAACGCTTTCCAAAGACCTGTCGGTCCGGGAATACCTTAGAAAGCAAGACGGTTCATGGACAGAATTCAGCCAGGAAACGCTATCGCTACTCATGGAAACTCATTTTCCGGGTTGCAAAGATCCGGATCAAAACGGAGCTACCAGCAACCCGGAAATGATACAGAATATTTATATATACTTCCCAGAACCCTTGCAGGAATTCCCCAGCATTATCACAAGGTCATCTGTAGAATGGTCGATAGGATCCTTCAAACCCTACAAATCCACGAGACCATATGGAATCCTGCCGGCCATGATGCAGCATGGGCCTCCAGAAGTGACCGTATTATATCTAGAAGGCTGTGGCCATAACTTAATGAAGACCTAAGAAGATCTAAGAGCCTTCGGCTCTTGTCTAAACGGGATATCCGGATACTGGTAGGAATCTTAACAGGCTACTACCTCATCGGGTGATGGCCAATAGGATTGGCATTACAGTACCATACTTTTGTCGAAGCTGTAATGATCCGGAAGAAACGGAAACAATCACCCACTTTCTGTGTGAATGCTCAAATCTACAGAATCGTCGACTCCGATTTATAGGAGACAGATTTTTCAAAGAATTGGAGCAGCTTGTGAATAAACCACTGCTAGACATATGGAGGTTCAAAAGCACAGGATGGTTTAGGTGGAAAGGAACAAAAAGGAACTTGGTTTTTTGGGTACCACAACCACTTAAATATAAATGGGTTAAATATGACAAATAAGGGATTCGTAATAGACCACCTAGGGTCTCGCATTTTCTAACAGTAGTTTTTATATTTTATCCACTAAATTCTTATTGTAAAGCCATGCTGCAGCTTTAATATCTGCAAAAATAAAACAAAAATTGCAGCCGAATATTTTACAATCACCCCATTCTTTGAACCCGCGTCGAGTAAATATCGTCGTCAAGAACTCACTTTCACCAGCAGCTCGTCGTCGATCTCATTTCGACGATAGTTTTCACTTCCGATAATAGAATTTCACCCTATCATTGAAAACGCGCGGCCAAACTGCTTTATCGGTACTCTCAATTTTATGAAGCTTGTCAATAATACTTCAAAATAAATTTTTATTTTCAACAAATTGTGAATGAGAATTTTTACACTAACCGTGCTGCCTAAAGAAAGATACTTTTCAAACACTAGCACAGCTAATATTGCTTCACCTTCTGCAGCCAGCATTCCATAACGCACGGCTACATTGGTATCTGATTCTGCAAGCGTTGCACGCTTGTTTTGCCACCTGGTGTACTCCGCCAACGTTGCGTCTTTCGTTCGCTCAACTGTGCTACGTCTCCGCTAAACTTATTTCTGCTAGAATATATGGCGATGGCTCAAATTTAATCGTTGCTGTGCTTTTACCTAAATATTCGCAAACTGGTCGGCTATACTACCACCAACTTTCCCAATCATTCAGATTGGTGATAGTATTGGATGGTAGCTGTGCACTTTGCACATGCATTAGCACATCTATCGATTGACCTAAAGATATTAGTCACCAGCTGCATCTTGCAAATTTATTGACTTGTGTCAGGCCAGCTATGATCATCAAGTATGCCAGCTATGAGCATAAAATATGCCAGCTATTACCATCAAAAAGATCTGCTCTCATTGGCACGTCATGAACAATGAGTCCGTATTCGTTTGTTTCAGTCTTTTACTTAAAAAAAGTTGTTATTTTAGAGTGTTAAACTTAGTACATCCACAAAACGTCCTTTTACAGAGTTAGGTGGAGAGTTGGAATTTCTAAATGGAGTTCTTTCTTTTTGTAATCCATATTATTCATTTTTATAATTATGACTGCAGCTTAGTTACCTTGCTGTTAATGTTGCGAAATAAAGAACCAAGTATAGTTAAGATATTCCATTAAATTGGTGTATCCTAATATTTCTTGGCAACTTAACATTCTTCGAATTTTGGACGAGATTCTCCCAAAAGCATTTCTTTTATAACTGGCTCTTGTAATAACATGCAATATTTTGCCATTATTTTAACCATCAAATGTCTGGTACATAAATCTATGATCCACCTAGATAGGTTAATCCTAATACCTATAATTGAAGAGAAATTTATGACAAAGTTCTATTTGCCATAAATTGATTTCATCTGTTTGAGAGGTGAAATCAATCCGCTCTCAAATTTTTGTCGACCAAAATTTTGTATTTTTCATAAAAAGAAATGGATTCGTTCTTTCAGTTGGACAACTCCAGTTGGATCCAGACGGCTCGCTGACGGGGGAGAAATGGCTACTTGTAAAAAATGAGATTCTCAAAGCCATGATGGCCAGCGTCGAACACGGTGATCCCGAGAATTACAAGTTCGACGGTGCCGGCTGGCAAAAGGGTATAAAAAGCCGTCGGATGCGGTATGAAGAAGTCACTGGAGTTCCTGACCAACACTGAAATTTTCAAGACGCTTCACTAAAAGTGATCTCTAAGTCCGCGCTTCCGCTCCACCACAAGATATCTGTATGGACACCACCTCCTGCTCTGCATGAGGATACATTATTATATTAAGAGTAATGTTTGCATGTAAGACACAGTCTTTTAAATGCACAATATAAAATATAAACATATTATCAACAAGCAAGTATAGATTATACAACTGACTAGAAAAATATAAGTTAAAATATAGAAATAAATTAAGTTAACAGTAATCAAAAAATAAAAACAAACAATTTAACGAACTATGGATATGAATAGTAAACATCAGTAACATTATAAATTATACAACTGACTTGATAAATTTAAGTTAAAATATTGAAATAAATTAAGTTATCAGTAATCAAAAAATAAAAACAAACAATTTAACGAACTATGGATATGAATAGTAAACATCGGTAACGTAACAATCAGACTTAAACATAAATCGAGACTTATTTATAGTTAGACTTATAAGAAATTGAAAAATTAAGAAAAGAAAGAAAAAAAGTTATTAAGGACAGAGAAAGTATTAGGAAAAGAATTCAAAAATTTTATGCTTGAAGGTTTGTTTATTAGAAATATTTTTAATTCCTGTAGGCAACGAATTCCACAATCTGATGGCGTTTAAGAAAAATAATCTGTTAGAGTTCAAATAATTAAAAACTGGGATTTTGAGATTGAAATTTCTATTTGATCTGCAAAATTGAAGCTTTTCAAAAATATATGCAGGTGATTTAGAATACAACAGGTTATGTAAGAATATACAATTTCTAGCATCAATAATTTTCGATCTGGAATCAAGTTTACCATATACAACATTTGCGTAAGATATGATTGGCATTATGAGTTGCTGGACTAACTTTTTTCTAGTGTTCATTGGTACAAATGACGCAGTCCACCTTAAGTTCCCAAGGACATGGTAGAATTTACACACAACTGACATCCATTCAGAAACTTTTGGCGGTGCAGAATAAAGACCGAAAGAATCAAAAGTGGAAGCTTTGTAGGTCGCGGAAAAGTCACGGCAGTGAAGAAAACATTCTTCTCTTCTCTGTAGACGCTGCAACCACAAATTGGCTTAAGGAGCAATCGAACATGCTCAAATTCGGCTTCGGAACCATTAAGGTGAAGAGACTGGACTAACAATAGCTGATAGAAGGAGGAAGCTGCAAGTGGTGCAAGTCAACCTGCATCACTGCAAAGGAGCGGCCGACGACTTGATGCTGTGCATGTCTGAAGGTAACATAGAGACCCTTATACAGGAACCTTGGATCGTCAACAACAATATTCAAGGCCTGGGGTCGAAACAGTTCAACCTGTTTCACTCTACAAGTGAAGGTAAGTTAAGGAGCTGTATACTAGCGAAAAAATCGATTAAAAAATTCTTTCTCCCTAGATTCAGCAATGGCGACGTAGCGGCAACCAGCGTGGAAGCAGGGTCGACACACCTTATCCTCTGCTCCAAGTACATGCCTTATGAAGAGGCTTACCCACCAGAGCAAACACTGCAAGCACTGCCCACATAAATAAAAGGGGTGAGACTTTTTTCGAATTGATCCTTTCCACAGATCTTATTCTATGTAATAGGGGCAATAGGCCAACTTCGCAGAATAGAATCAGGCAAGAGATAATCGACTTAACTTTAGGGAGCAATATGTAAAAGGTCAAAGTTGACGGTTGGGCGGTGTCACAAAAGGAGTCGTTTTCTGACCACTTTAAGATTCTCTCCACTATTAACTGTGACCCTAACATAAGGAAACAATTTAGGAACCCCGTGAGAACAAACGGAGAAAATTATTCAGCCTAGATCGCCAGCAATGTTGCAGATCCAGACACAGATTATTTCTCCCACAACGCATCTATTGACAATGCAGTCGAGCTTATCACGAACAAAATGAACAAGGTTTTCAAGAAATTCTGCCCCCAGTCTGAATGTCACAAACCTACCAGTGCAAGCTGGTGAACAAGTGATCTTCAAAAGACACGAACGGAGCTCAGAAAACTTCACCGGAAAGCCCTTCTTAGCAAGCTATAGCAGGACTGGATAAACTATTGATTCAAAACAATAAGAATAGCAATAGAAAGAATAGCAAAGCAAGCATCGTGGACGAATTTTTGCGAGTCCATTCAAGACACAATTGAAGCGGCCAGGCTTCATAAAACGCTTTCCAAAGACCCGTCGGTCCGGGAATACCTTAGAAAGCAAGACGGTTCATGGACAGAATTCAGCCAGGAAACGCTATCGCTACTCATGGAAACTCATTTTCCGGGTTGCAAAGATCCGGATCAAAACGGAGCTACCAGCAACCCGGAAATGATACAGAATATTTATATATACTTCCCAGAACCCTTGCAGGAATTCCCCAGCATTATCACAAGGTCATCTGTAGAATGGTCGATAGGATCCTTCAAACCCTACAAATCCACGAGACCATATGGAATCCTGCCGGCCATGATGCAGCATGGGCCTCCAGAAGTGACCGTATTATATCTAGAAGGCTGTGGCCATAACTTAATGAAGACCTAAGAAGATCTAAGAGTCTTCGGCTCTTGTCTAAACGGGATATCCGGATACTGGTAGGAATCTTAACAGGCTACTACCTCATCGGGTGATGGCCAATAGGATTGGCATTACAGTACCATACTTTTGTCGAAGCTGTAATGATCTGGAAGAAACGGAAACAATCACCCACTTTCTGTGTGAATGCTCAAATCTACAGAATCGTCGACTCCGATTTATAGGAGACAGATTTTTCAAAGAATTGGAGCAGCTTGTGAATAAACCACTGCTAGACATATGGAGGTTCAAAAGCACAGGATGGTTTAGGTGGAAAGGAACAAAAAGGAACTTGGTTTTTTGGGTACCACAACCACTTAAATATAAATGGGTTAAATATGACAAATAAGGGATTCGTAATAGACCACCTAGGGTCTCGCATTTTCTAACAGTAGTTTTTATATTTTATCCACTAAATTCTTATTGTAAAGCTATGCTGCAGCTTTAATATCTGCAAAAATAAAACAAAAATTGCAGCCGAATATTTTACAATCACCCCATTCTTTGAACCCGCGTCGAGTAAATATCGTCGTCAAGAACTCACTTTCACCAGCAGCTCGTCGTCGATCTCATTTCGACGATAGTTTTCACTTCCGATAATAGAATTTCACCCTATCATTGAAAACGCGCGGCCAAACTGCTTTATCGGTACTCTCAATTTTATGAAGCTTGTCAATAATACTTCAAAATAAATTTTTATTTTCAACAAATTGTGAATGAGAATTTTTACACTAACCGTGCTGCCTAAAGAAAGATACTTTTCAAACACTAGCACAGCTAATATTGCATCACCTTCTGCAGCCAGCATTCCATAACGCACGGCTACATTGGTATCTGATTCTGCAAGCGTTGCACGCTTGTTTTGCCACCTGGTGTACTCCGCCAACGTTGCGTCTTTCGTTCGCTCAACTGTGCTACGTCTCCGCTAAACTTATTTCTGCTAGAATATATGGCGATGGCTCAAATTTAATCGTTGCTGTGCTTTTACCTAAATATTCGCAAACTGGTCGGCTATACTACCACCAACTTTCCCAATCATTCAGATTGGTGATAGTATTGGATGGTAGCTGTGCACTTTGCACATGCATTAGCACATCTATCGATTGACCTAAAGATATTAGTCACCAGCTGCATCTTGCAAATTTATTGACTTGTGTCAGGCCAGCTATGATCATCAAGTATGCCAGCTATGAGCATAAAATATGCCAGCTATTACCATCAAAAAGATCTGCTCTCATTGGCACGTCATGAACAATGAGTCCGTATTCGTTTGTTTCAGTCTTTTACTTAAAAAAAGTTGTTATTTTAGAGTGTTAAACTTAGTACATCCACAAAACGTTCTTTTACAGAGTTAGGTGGAGAGTTGGAATTTCTAAATGGAGTTCTTTCTTTTTGTAATCCATATTATTCATTTTTATAATTATGACTGCAGCTTAGTTACCTTGCTGTTAATGTTGCGAAATAAAGAACCAAGTATAGTTAAGATATTCCATTAAATTGGTGTATCCTAATATTTCTTGGCAACTTAACATTCTTCGAATTTTGGACGAGATTCTCCCAAAAGCATTTCTTTTATAACTGGCTCTTGTAATAACATGCAATATTTTGCCATTATTTTAACCATCAAATGTCTGGTACATAAATCTATGATCCACCTAGATAGGTTAATCCTAATACCTATAACTGAAGAGAAATTTATGACAAAGTTCTATTTGCCATAAATTGATTTCATCTGTTTGAGAGGTGAAATCAATCCGCTCTCAAATTTTTGTCGACCAAAATTTTGTATTTTTCATAAAAAGAAATGGATTCGTTCTTTCAGTTGGACAACTCCAGTTGGATCCAGACGGCTCGCTGACGGGGGAGAAATGGCTACTTGTACAAAATGAGATTCTCAAAGCCATGATGGCCAGCGTCGAACACGGTGATCCCGAGAATTACAAGTTCGACGGTGCCGGCTGGCAAAAGGGTATAAAAAGCCGTCGGATGCGGTCGGTATGAAGAAGTCACTGGAGTTCCTGACCAACACTGAAATTTTCAAGACGCTTCACTAAAAGTGATCTCTAAGTCCGCGCTTCCGCTCCACCACAAGATAACTGTATGGACACCACCTCCTGCTCTGCATGAGGATACATTATTATATTAAGAGTAATGTTTGCATGTAAGACACAGTCTTTTAAATGCACAATATAAAATATAAACATATTATCAACAAGCAAGTATAGATTATACAACTGACTAGAAAAATATAAGTTAAAATATAGAAATAAATTAAGTTAACAGTAATCAAAAAATAAAAACAAACAATTTAACGAACTATGGATATGAATAGTAAACATCAGTAACATTATAAATTATACAACTGACTTGATAAATTTAAGTTAAAATATTGAAATAAATTAAGTTATCAGTAATCAAAAAATAAAAACAAACAATTTAACGAACTATGGATATGAATAGTAAACATCGGTAACGTAACAATCAGACTTAAACATAAATCGAGACTTATTTATAGTTAGACTTATAAGAAATTGAAAAATTAAGAAAAGAAAGAAAAAAAGTTATTAAGGACAGAGAAAGTATTAGGAAAAGAATTCAAAAATTTTATGCTTGAAGGTTTGTTTATTAGAAATATTTTTAATTCCTGTAGGCAACGAATTCCACAATCTGATGGCGTTTAAGAAAAATAATCTGTTAGAGTTCAAATAATTAAAAACTGGGATTTTGAGATTGAAATTTCTATTTGATCTGCAAAATTGAAGCTTTTCAAAAATATATGCAGGTGATTTAGAATACAACAGGTTATGTAAGAATATACAATTTCTAGCATCAATAATTTTCGATCTGGAATCAAGTTTACCATATACAACATTTGCGTAAGATATGATTGGCATTATGAGTTGCTGGACTAACTTTTTTCTAGTGTTCATTGGTACAAATGACGCAGTCCACCTTAAGTTCCCAAGGACATGGTAGAATTTACACACAACTGACATCCATTCAGAAACTTTTGGCGGTGCAGAATAAAGACCGAAAGAATCAAAAGTGGAAGCTTTGTAGGTCGCGGAAAAGTCACGGCAGTGAAGAAAACATTCTTCTCTTCTCTGTAGACGCTGCAACCACAAATTGGCTTAAGGAGCAATCGAACATGCTCAAATTCGGCTTCGGAACCATTAAGGTGAAGAGACTGGACTAACAATAGCTGATAGAAGGAGGAAGCTGCAAGTGGTGCAAGTCAACCTGCATCACTGCAAAGGAGCGGCCGACGACTTGATGCTGTGCATGTCTGAAGGTAACATAGAGACCCTTATACAGGAACCTTGGATCGTCAACAACAATATTCAAGGCCTGGGGTCGAAACAGTTCAACCTGTTTCACTCTACAAGTGAAGGTAAGTTAAGGAGCTGTATACTAGCGAAAAAATCGATTAAAAAATTCTTTCTCCCTAGATTCAGCAATGGCGACGTAGCGGCAACCAGCGTGGAAGCAGGGTCGACACACCTTATCCTCTGCTCCAAGTACATGCCTTATGAAGAGGCTAACCCACCAGAGCAAACACTGCAAGCACTGCCCACATAAATAAAAGGGGTGAGACTTTTTTCGAATTGATCCTTTCCACAGATCTTATTCTATGTAATAGGGGCAATAGGCCAACTTCGCAGAATAGAATCAGGCAAGAGATAATCGACTTAACTTTAGGGAGCAATATGTAAAAGGTCAAAGTTGACGGTTGGGCGGTGTCACAAAAGGAGTCGTTTTCTGACCACTTTAAGATTCTCTCCACTATTAACTGTGACCCTAACATAAGGAAACAATTTAGGAACCCCGTGAGAACAAACGGAGAAAATTATTCAGCCTAGATCGCCAGCAATGTTGCAGATCCAGACACAGATTATTTCTCCCACAACGCATCTATTGACAATGCAGTCGAGCTTATCACGAACAAAATGAACAAGGTTTTCAAGAAATTCTGCCCCCAGTCTGAATGTCACAAACCTACCAGTGCAAGCTGGTGAACAAGTGATCTTCAAAAGACACGAACGGAGCTCAGAAAACTTCACCGGAAAGCCCTTCTTAGCAAGCTATAGCAGGACTGGATAAACTATTGATTCAAAACAATAAGAATAGCAATAGAAAGAATAGCAAAGCAAGCATCGTGGACGAATTTCTGCGAGTCCATTCAAGACACAATTGAAGCGGCCAGGCTTCATAAAACGCTTTCCAAAGACCCGTCGGTCCGGGAATACCTTAGAAAGCAAGACGGTTCATGGACAGAATTCAGCCAGGAAACGCTATCGCTACTCATGGAAACTCATTTTCCGGGTTGCAAAGATCCGGATCAAAACGGAGCTACCAGCAACCCGGAAATGATACAGAATATTTATATATACTTCCCAGAACCCTTGCAGGAATTCCCCAGCATTATCACAAGGTCATCTGTAGAATGGTCGATAGGATCCTTCAAACCCTACAAATCCACGAGACCATATGGAATCCTGCCGGCCATGATGCAGCATGGGCCTCCAGAAGTGACCGTATTATATCTAGAAGGCTGTGGCCATAACTTAATGAAGACCTAAGAAGATCTAAGAGTCTTCGGCTCTTGTCTAAACGGGATATCCGGATACTGGTAGGAATCTTAACAGGCTACTACCTCATCGGGTGATGGCCAATAGGATTGGCATTACAGTACCATACTTTTGTCGAAGCTGTAATGATCCGGAAGAAACGGAAACAATCACCCACTTTCTGTGTGAATGCTCAAATCTACAGAATCGTCGACTCCGATTTATAGGAGACAGATTTTTCAAAGAATTGGAGCAGCTTGTGAATAAACCACTGCTAGACATATGGAGGTTCAAAAGCACAGGATGGTTTAGGTGGAAAGGAACAAAAAGGAACTTGGTTTTTTGGGTACCACAACCACTTAAATATAAATGGGTTAAATATGACAAATAAGGGATTCGTAATAGACCACCTAGGGTCTCGCATTTTCTAACAGTAGTTTTTATATTTTATCCACTAAATTCTTATTGTAAAGCCATGCTGCAGCTTTAATATCTGCAAAAATAAAACAAAAATTGCAGCCGAATATTTTACAATCACCCCATTCTTTGAACCCGCGTCGAGTAAATATCGTCGTCAAGAACTCACTTTCACCAGCAGCTCGTCGTCGATCTCATTTCGACGATAGTTTTCACTTCCGATAATAGAATTTCACCCTATCATTGAAAACGCGCGGCCAAACTGCTTTATCGGTACTCTCAATTTTATGAAGCTTGTCAATAATACTTCAAAATAAATTTTTATTTTCAACAAATTGTGAATGAGAATTTTTACACTAACCGTGCTGCCTAAAGAAAGATACTTTTCAAACACTAGCACAGCTAATATTGCTTCACCTTCTGCAGCCAGCATTCCATAACGCACGGCTACATTGGTATCTGATTCTGCAAGCGTTGCACGCTTGTTTTGCCACCTGGTGTACTCCGCCAACGTTGCGTCTTTCGTTCGCTCAACTGTGCTACGTCTCCGCTAAACTTATTTCTGCTAGAATATATGGCGATGGCTCAAATTTAATCGTTGCTGTGCTTTTACCTAAATATTCGCAAACTGGTCGGCTATACTACCACCAACTTTCCCAATCATTCAGATTGGTGATAGTATTGGATGGTAGCTGTGCATTTTGCACATGCATTAGCACATCTATCGATTGACCTAAAGATATTAGTCACCAGCTGCATCTTGCAAATTTATTGACTTGTGTCAGGCCAGCTATGATCATTAAGTATGCCAGCTATGAGCATAAAATATGCCAGCTATTACCATCAAAAAGATCTGCTCTCATTGGCACGTCATGAACAATGAGTCCGTATTCGTTTGTTTCAGTCTTTTACTTAAAAAAAGTTGTTATTTTAGAGTGTTAAACTTAGTACATCCACAAAACGTCCTTTTACAGAGTTAGGTGGAGAGTTGGAATTTCTAAATGGAGTTCTTTCTTTTTGTAATCCATATTATTCATTTTTATAATTATGACTGCAGCTTAGTTACCTTGCTGTTAATGTTGCGAAATAAAGAACCAAGTATAGTTAAGATATTCCATTAAATTGGTGTATCCTAATATTTCTTGCCAACTTAACATTCTTCGAATTTTGGACGAGATTCTCCCAAAAGCATTTCTTTTATAACTGGCTCTTGTAATAATATGCAATATTTTGCCATTATTTTAACCATCAAATGTCTGGTACATAAATCTATGATCCACCTAGATAGGTTAATCCTAATACCTATAATTGAAGAGAAATTTATGACAAAGTTCTATTTGCCATACATTGATTTCATCTGTTTGAGAGGTGAAATCAATCCGCTCTCAAATTTTTGTCGACCAAAATTTTGTATTTTTCATAAAAAGAAATGGATTCGTTCTTTCAGTTGGACAACTCCAGTTGGATCCAGACGGCTCGCTGACGGGGGAGAAATGGCTACTTGTAAAAAATGAGATTCTCAAAGCCATGATGGCCAGCGTCGAACACGGTGATCCCGAGAATTACAAGTTCGACGGTGCCGGCTGGCAAAAGGGTATAAAAAGCCGTCGGATGCGGTATGAAGAAGTCACTGGAGTTCCTGACCAACACTGAAATTTTCAAGACGCTTCACTAAAAGTGATCTCTAAGTCCGCGCTTCCGCTCCACCACAAGATAACTGTATGGACACCACCTCCTGCTCTGCATGAGGATACATTATTATATTAAGAGTAATGTTTGCATGTAAGACACAGTCTTTTAAATGCACAATATAAAATATAAACATATTATCAACAAGCAAGTATAGATTATACAACTGACTAGAAAAATATAAGTTAAAATATAGAAATAAATTAAGTTAACAGTAATCAAAAAATAAAAACAAACAATTTAACGAACTATGGATATGAATAGTAAACATCAGTAACATTATAAATTATACAACTGACTTGATAAATTTAAGTTAAAATATTGAAATAAATTAAGTTATCAGTAATCAAAAAATAAAAACAAACAATTTAACGAACTATGGATATGAATAGTAAACATCGGTAACGTAACAATCAGACTTAAACATAAATCGAGACTTATTTATAGTTAGACTTATAAGAAATTGAAAAATTAAGAAAAGAAAGAAAAAAAGTTATTAAGGACAGAGAAAGTATTAGGAAAAGAATTCAAAAATTTTATGCTTGAAGGTTTGTTTATTAGAAATATTTTTAATTCCTGTAGGCAACGAATTCCACAATCTGATGGCGTTTAAGAAAAATAATCTGTTAGAGTTCAAATAATTAAAAACTGGGATTTTGAGATTGAAATTTCTATTTGATCTGCAAAATTGAAGCTTTTCAAAAATATATGCAGGTGATTTAGAATACAACAGGTTATGTAAGAATATACAATTTCTAGCATCAATAATTTTCGATCTGGAATCAAGTTTACCATATACAACATTTGCGTAAGATATGATTGGCATTATGAGTTGCTGGACTAACTTTTTTCTAGTGTTCATTGGTACAAATGACGCAGTCCACCTTAAGTTCCCAAGGACATGGTAGAATTTACACACAACTGACATCCATTCAGAAACTTTTGGCGGTGCAGAATAAAGACCGAAAGAATCAAAAGTGGAAGCTTTGTAGGTCGCGGAAAAGTCACGGCAGTGAAGAAAACATTCTTCTCTTCTCTGTAGACGCTGCAACCACAAATTGGCTTAAGGAGCAATCGAACATGCTCAAATTCGGCTTCGGAACCATTAAGGTGAAGAGACTGGACTAACAATAGCTGATAGAAGGAGGAAGCTGCAAGTGGTGCAAGTCAACCTGCATCACTGCAAAGGAGCGGCCGACGACTTGATGCTGTGCATGTCTGAAGGTAACATAGAGACCCTTATACAGGAACCTTGGATCGTCAACAACAATATTCAAGGCCTGGGGTCGAAACAGTTCAACCTGTTTCACTCTACAAGTGAAGGTAAGTTAAGGAGCTGTATACTAGCGAAAAAATCGATTAAAAAATTCTTTCTCCCTAGATTCAGCAATGGCGACGTAGCGGCAACCAGCGTGGAAGCAGGGTCGACACACCTTATCCTCTGCTCCAAGTACATGCCTTATGAAGAGGCTAACCCACCAGAGCAAACACTGCAAGCACTGCCCACATAAATAAAAGGGGTGAGATTTTTTTCGAATTGATCCTTTCCACAGATCTTATTCTATGTAATAGGGGCAATAGGCCAACTTCGCAGAATAGAATCAGGCAAGAGATAATCGACTTAACTTTAGGGAGCAATATGTAAAAGGTCAAAGTTGACGGTTGGGCGGTGTCACAAAAGGAGTCGTTTTCTGACCACTTTAAGATTCTCTCCACTATTAACTGTGACCCTAACATAAGGAAACAATTTAGGAACCCCGTGAGAACAAACGGAGAAAATTATTCAGCCTAGATCGCCAGCAATGTTGCAGATCCAGACACAGATTATTTCTCCCACAACGCATCTATTGACAATGCAGTCGAGCTTATCACGAACAAAATGAACAAGGTTTTCAAGAAATTCTGCCCCCAGTCTGAATGTCACAAACCTACCAGTGCAAGCTGGTGAACAAGTGATCTTCAAAAGACACGAACGGAGCTCAGAAAACTTCACCGGAAAGCCCTTCTTAGCAAGCTATAGCAGGACTGGATAAACTATTGATTCAAAACAATAAGAATAGCAATAGAAAGAATAGCAAAGCAAGCATCGTGGACGAATTTCTGCGAGTCCATTCAAGACACAATTGAAGCGGCCAGGCTTCATAAAACGCTTTCCAAAGACCTGTCGGTCCGGGAATACCTTAGAAAGCAAGACGGTTCATGGACAGAATTCAGCCAGGAAACGCTATCGCTACTCATGGAAACTCATTTTCCGGGTTGCAAAGATCCGGATCAAAACGGAGCTACCAGCAACCCGGAAATGATACAGAATATTTATATATACTTCCCAGAACCCTTGCAGGAATTCCCCAGCATTATCACAAGGTCATCTGTAGAATGGTCGATAGGATCCTTCAAACCCTACAAATCCACGAGACCATATGGAATCCTGCCGGCCATGATGCAGCATGGGCCTCCAGAAGTGACCGTATTATATCTAGAAGGCTGTGGCCATAACTTAATGAAGACCTAAGAAGATCTAAGAGCCTTCGGCTCTTGTCTAAACGGGATATCCGGATACTGGTAGGAATCTTAACAGGCTACTACCTCATCGGGTGATGGCCAATAGGATTGGCATTACAGTACCATACTTTTGTCGAAGCTGTAATGATCCGGAAGAAACGGAAACAATCACCCACTTTCTGTGTGAATGCTCAAATCTACAGAATCGTCGACTCCGATTTATAGGAGACAGATTTTTCAAAGAATTGGAGCAGCTTGTGAATAAACCACTGCTAGACATATGGAGGTTCAAAAGCACAGGATGGTTTAGGTGGAAAGGAACAAAAAGGAACTTGGTTTTTTGGGTACCACAACCACTTAAATATAAATGGGTTAAATATGACAAATAAGGGATTCGTAATAGACCACCTAGGGTCTCGCATTTTCTAACAGTAGTTTTTATATTTTATCCACTAAATTCTTATTGTAAAGCCATGCTGCAGCTTTAATATCTGCAAAAATAAAACAAAAATTGCAGCCGAATATTTTACAATCACCCCATTCTTTGAACCCGCGTCGAGTAAATATCGTCGTCAAGAACTCACTTTCACCAGCAGCTCGTCGTCGATCTCATTTCGACGATAGTTTTCACTTCCGATAATAGAATTTCACCCTATCATTGAAAACGCGCGGCCAAACTGCTTTATCGGTACTCTCAATTTTATGAAGCTTGTCAATAATACTTCAAAATAAATTTTTATTTTCAACAAATTGTGAATGAGAATTTTTACACTAACCGTGCTGCCTAAAGAAAGATACTTTTCAAACACTAGCACAGCTAATATTGCTTCACCTTCTGCAGCCAGCATTCCATAACGCACGGCTACATTGGTATCTGATTCTGCAAGCGTTGCACGCTTGTTTTGCCACCTGGTGTACTCCGCCAACGTTGCGTCTTTCGTTCGCTCAACTGTGCTACGTCTCCGCTAAACTTATTTCTGCTAGAATATATGGCGATGGCTCAAATTTAATCGTTGCTGTGCTTTTACCTAAATACTCGCAAACTGGTCGGCTATACTACCACCAACTTTCCCAATCATTCAGATTGGTGATAGTATTGGATGGTAGCTGTGCACTTTGCACATGCATTAGCACATCTATCGATTGACCTAAAGATATTAGTCACCAGCTGCATCTTGCAAATTTATTGACTTGTGTCAGGCCAGCTATGATCATCAAGTATGCCAGCTATGAGCATAAAATATGCCAGCTATTACCATCAAAAAGATCTGCTCTCATTGGCACGTCATGAACAATGAGTCCGTATTCGTTTGTTTCAGTCTTTTACTTAAAAAAAGTTGTTATTTTAGAGTGTTAAACTTAGTACATCCACAAAACGTCCTTTTACAGAGTTAGGTGGAGAGTTGGAATTTCTAAATGGAGTTCTTTCTTTTTGTAATCCATATTATTCATTTTTATAATTATGACTGCAGCTTAGTTACCTTGCTGTTAATGTTGCGAAATAAAGAACCAAGTATAGTTAAGATATTCCATTAAATTGGTGTATCCTAATATTTCTTGGCAACTTAACATTCTTCGAATTTTGGACGAGATTCTCCCAAAAGCATTTCTTTTATAACTGGCTCTTGTAATAACATGCAATATTTTGCCATTATTTTAACCATCAAATGTCTGGTACATAAATCTATGATCCACCTAGATAGGTTAATCCTAATACCTATAATTGAAGAGAAATTTATGACAAAGTTCTATTTGCCATAAATTGATTTCATCTGTTTGAGAGGTGAAATCAATCCGCTCTCAAATTTTTGTCGACCAAAATTTTGTATTTTTCATAAAAAGAAATGGATTCGTTCTTTCAGTTGGACAACTCCAGTTGGATCCAGACGGCTCGCTGACGGGGGAGAAATGGCTACTTGTAAAAAATGAGATTCTCAAAGCCATGATGGCCAGCGTCGAACACGGTGTACCCGAGAATTACAAGTTCGACGGTGCCGGCTGGCAAAAGGGTATAAAAAGCCGTCGGATGCGGTATGAAGAAGTCACTGGAGTTCCTGACCAACACTGAAATTTTCAAGACGCTTCACTAAAAGTGATCTCTAAGTCCGCGCTTCCGCTCCACCACAAGATAACTGTATGGACACCACCTCCTGCTCTGCATGAGGATACATTATTATATTAAGAGTAATGTTTGCATGTAAGACACAGTCTTTTAAATGCACAATATAAAATATAAACATATTATCAACAAGCAAGTATAGATTATACAACTGACTAGAAAAATATAAGTTAAAATATAGAAATAAATTAAGTTAACAGTAATCAAAAAATAAAAACAAACAATTTAACGAACTATGGATATGAATAGTAAACATCAGTAACATTATAAATTATACAACTGACTTGATAAATTTAAGTTAAAATATTGAAATAAATTAAGTTATCAGTAATCAAAAAATAAAAACAAACAATTTAACGAACTATGGATATGAATAGTAAACATCGGTAACGTAACAATCAGACTTAAACATAAATCGAGACTTATTTATAGTTAGACTTATAAGAAATTGAAAAATTAAGAAAAGAAAGAAAAAAAGTTATTAAGGACAGAGAAAGTATTAGGAAAAGAATTCAAAAATTTTATGCTTGAAGGTTTGTTTATTAGAAATATTTTTAATTCCTGTAGGCAACGAATTCCACAATCTGATGGCGTTTAAGAAAAATAATCTGTTAGAGTTCAAATAATTAAAAACTGGGATTTTGAGATTGAAATTTCTATTTGATCTGCAAAATTGAAGCTTTTCAAAAATATATGCAGGTGATTTAGAATACAACAGGTTATGTAAGAATATACAATTTCTAGCATCAATAATTTTCGATCTGGAATCAAGTTTACCATATACAACATTTGCGTAAGATATGATTGGCATTATGAGTTGCTGGACTAACTTTTTTCTAGTGTTCATTGGTACAAATGACGCAGTCCACCTTAAGTTCCCAAGGACATGGTAGAATTTACACACAACTGACATCCATTCAGAAACTTTTGGCGGTGCAGAATAAAGACCGAAAGAATCAAAAGTGGAAGCTTTGTAGGTCGCGGAAAAGTCACGGCAGTGAAGAAAACATTCTTCTCTTCTCTGTAGACGCTGCAACCACAAATTGGCTTAAGGAGCAATCGAACATGCTCAAATTCGGCTTCGGAACCATTAAGGTGAAGAGACTGGACTAACAATAGCTGATAGAAGGAGGAAGCTGCAAGTGGTGCAAGTCAACCTGCATCACTGCAAAGGAGCGGCCGACGACTTGATGCTGTGCATGTCTGAAGGTAACATAGAGACCCTTATACAGGAACCTTGGATCGTCAACAACAATATTCAAGGCCTGGGGTCGAAACAGTTCAACCTGTTTCACTCTACAAGTGAAGGTAAGTTAAGGAGCTGTATACTAGCGAAAAAATCGATTAAAAAATTCTTTCTCCCTAGATTCAGCAATGGCGACGTAGCGGCAACCAGCGTGGAAGCAGGGTCGACACACCTTATCCTCTGCTCCAAGTACATGCCTTATGAAGAGGCTAACCCACCAGAGCAAACACTGCAAGCACTGCCCACATAAATAAAAGGGGTGAGACTTTTTTCGAATTGATCCTTTCCACAGATCTTATTCTATGTAATAGGGGCAATAGGCCAACTTCGCAGAATAGAATCAGGCAAGAGATAATCGACTTAACTTTAGGGAGCAATATGTAAAAGGTCAAAGTTGACGGTTGGGCGGTGTCACAAAAGGAGTCGTTTTCTGACCACTTTAAGATTCTCTCCACTATTAACTGTGACCCTAACATAAGGAAACAATTTAGGAACCCCGTGAGAACAAACGGAGAAAATTATTCAGCCTAGATCGCCAGCAATGTTGCAGATCCAGACACAGATTATTTCTCCCACAACGCATCTATTGACAATGCAGTCGAGCTTATCACGAACAAAATGAACAAGGTTTTCAAGAAATTCTGCCCCCAGTCTGAATGTCACAAACCTACCAGTGCAAGCTGGTGAACAAGTGATCTTCAAAAGACACGAACGGAGCTCAGAAAACTTCACCGGAAAGCCCTTCTTAGCAAGCTATAGCAGGACTGGATAAACTATTGATTCAAAACAATAAGAATAGCAATAGAAAGAATAGCAAAGCAAGCATCGTGGACGAATTTCTGCGAGTCCATTCAAGACACAATTGAAGCGGCCAGGCTTCATAAAACGCTTTCCAAAGACCCGTCGGTCCGGGAATACCTTAGAAAGCAAGACGGTTCATGGACAGAATTCAGCCAGGAAACGCTATCGCTACTCATGGAAACTCATTTTCCGGGTTGCAAAGATCCGGATCAAAACGGAGCTACCAGCAACCCGGAAATGATACAGAATATTTATATATACTTCCCAGAACCCTTGCAGGAATTCCCCAGCATTATCACAAGGTCATCTGTAGAATGGTCGATAGGATCCTTCAAACCCTACAAATCCACGAGACCATATGGAATCCTGCCGGCCATGATGCAGCATGGGCCTCCAGAAGTGACCGTATTATATCTAGAAGGCTGTGGCCATAACTTAATGAAGACCTAAGAAGATCTAAGAGTCTTCGGCTCTTGTCTAAACGGGATATCCGGATACTGGTAGGAATCTTAACAGGCTACTACCTCATCGGGTGATGGCCAATAGGATTGGCATTACAGTACCATACTTTTGTCGAAGCTGTAATGATCCGGAAGAAACGGAAACAATCACCCACTTTCTGTGTGAATGCTCAAATCTACAGAATCGTCGACTCCGATTTATAGGAGACAGATTTTTCAAAGAATTGGAGCAGCTTGTGAATAAACCACTGCTAGACATATGGAGGTTCAAAAGCACAGGATGGTTTAGGTGGAAAGGAACAAAAAGGAACTTGGTTTTTTGGGTACCACAACCACTTAAATATAAATGGGTTAAATATGACAAATAAGGGATTCGTAATAGACCACCTAGGGTCTCGCATTTTCTAACAGTAGTTTTTATATTTTATCCACTAAATTCTTATTGTAAAGCCATGCTGCAGCTTTAATATCTGCAAAAATAAAACAAAAATTGCAGCCGAATATTTTACAATCACCCCATTCTTTGAACCCGCGTCGAGTAAATATCGTCGTCAAGAACTCACTTTCACCAGCAGCTCGTCGTCGATCTCATTTCGACGATAGTTTTCACTTCCGATAATAGAATTTCACCCTATCATTGAAAACGCGCGGCCAAACTGCTTTATCGGTACTCTCAATTTTATGAAGCTTGTCAATAATACTTCAAAATAAATTTTTATTTTCAACAAATTGTGAATGAGAATTTTTACACTAACCGTGCTGCCTAAAGAAAGATACTTTTCAAACACTAGCACAGCTAATATTGCGTCACCTTCTGCAGCCAGCATTCCATAACGCACGGCTACATTGGTATCTGATTCTGCAAGCGTTGCACGCTTGTTTTGCCACCTGGTGTACTCCGCCAACGTTGCGTCTTTCGTTCGCTCAACTGTGCTACGTCTCCGCTAAACTTATTTCTGCTAGAATATATGGCGATGGCTCAAATTTAATCGTTGCTGTGCTTTTACCTAAATATTCGCAAACTGGTCGGCTATACTACCACCAACTTTCCCAATCATTCAGATTGGTGATAGTATTGGATGGTAGCTGTGCACTTTGCACATGCATTAGCACATCTATCGATTGACCTAAAGATATTAGTCACCAGCTGCATCTTGCAAATTTATTGACTTGTGTCAGGCCAGCTATGATCATCAAGTATGCCAGCTATGAGCATAAAATATGCCAGCTATTACCATCAAAAAGATCTGCTCTCATTGGCACGTCATGAACAATGAGTCCGTATTCGTTTGTTACAGTCTTTTACTTAAAAAAAGTTGTTATTTTAGAGTGTTAAACTTAGTACATCCACAAAACGTTCTTTTACAGAGTTAGGTGGAGAGTTGGAATTTCTAAATGGAGTTCTTTCTTTTTGTAATCCATATTATTCATTTTTATAATTATGACTGCAGCTTAGTTACCTTGCTGTTAATGTTGCGAAATAAAGAACCAAGTATAGTTAAGATATTCCATTAAATTGGTGTATCCTAATATTTCTTGGCAACTTAACATTCTTCGAATTTTGGACGAGATTCTCCCAAAAGCATTTCTTTTATAACTGGCTCTTGTAATAACATGCAATATTTTGCCATTATTTTAACCATCAAATGTCTGGTACATAAATCTATGATCCACCTAGATAGGTTAATCCTAATACCTATAATTGAAGAGAAATTTATGACAAAGTTCTATTTGCCATAAATTGATTTCATCTGTTTGAGAGGTGAAATCAATCCGCTCTCAAATTTTTGTCGACCAAAATTTTGTATTTTTCATAAAAAGAAATGGATTCGTTCTTTCAGTTGGACAACTCCAGTTGGATCCAGACGGCTCGCTGACGGGGGAGAAATGGCTACTTGTAAAAAATGAGATTCTCAAAGCCATGATGGCCAGCGTCGAACACGGTGATCCCGAGAATTACAAGTTCGACGGTGCCGGCTGGCAAAAGGGTATAAAAAGCCGTCGGATGCGGTATGAAGAAGTCACTGGAGTTCCTGACCAACACTGAAATTTTCAAGACGCTTCACTAAAAGTGATCTCTAAGTCCGCGCTTCCGCTCCACCACAAGATAACTGTATGGACACCACCTCCTGCTCTGCATGAGGATACATTATTATATTAAGAGTAATGTTTGCATGTAAGACACAGTCTTTTAAATGCACAATATAAAATATAAACATATTACCAACAAGCAAGTATAGATTATACAACTGACTAGAAAAATATAAGTTAAAATATAGAAATAAATTAAGTTAACAGTAATCAAAAAATAAAAACAAACAATTTAACGAACTATGGATATGAATAGTAAACATCAGTAACATTATAAATTATACAACTGACTTGATAAATTTAAGTTAAAATATTGAAATAAATTAAGTTATCAGTAATCAAAAAATAAAAACAAACAATTTAACGAACTATGGATATGAATAGTAAACATCGGTAACGTAACAATCAGACTTAAACATAAATCGAGACTTATTTATAGTTAGACTTATAAGAAATTGAAAAATTAAGAAAAGAAAGAAAAAAGTTATTAAGGACAGAGAAAGTATTAGGAAAAGAATTCAAAAATTTTATGCTTGAAGGTTTGTTTATTAGAAATATTTTTAATTCCTGTAGGCAACGAATTCCACAATCTGATGGCGTTTAAGAAAAATAATCTGTTAGAGTTCAAATAATTAAAAACTGGGATTTTGAGATTGAAATTTCTATTTGATCTGCAAAATTGAAGCTTTTCAAAAATATATGCAGGTGATTTAGAATACAACAGGTTATGTAAGAATATACAATTTCTAGCATCAATAATTTTCGATCTGGAATCAAGTTTACCATATACAACATTTGCGTAAGATATGATTGGCATTATGAGTTGCTGGACTAACTTTTTTCTAGTGTTCATTGGTACAAATGACGCAGTCCACCTTAAGTTCCCAAGGACATGGTAGAATTTACACACAACTGACATCCATTCAGAAACTTTTGGCGGTGCAGAATAAAGACCGAAAGAATCAAAAGTGGAAGCTTTGTAGGTCGCGGAAAAGTCACGGCAGTGAAGAAAACATTCTTCTCTTCTCTGTAGACGCTGCAACCACAAATTGGCTTAAGGAGCAATCGAACATGCTCAAATTCGGCTTCGGAACCATTAAGGTGAAGAGACTGGACTAACAATAGCTGATAGAAGGAGGAAGCTGCAAGTGGTGCAAGTCAACCTGCATCACTGCAAAGGAGCGGCCGACGACTTGATGCTGTGCATGTCTGAAGGTAACATAGAGACCCTTATACAGGAACCTTGGATCGTCAACAACAATATTCAAGGCCTGGGGTCGAAACAGTTCAACCTGTTTCACTCTACAAGTGAAGGTAAGTTAAGGAGCTGTATACTAGCGAAAAAATCGATTAAAAAATTCTTTCTCCCTAGATTCAGCAATGGCGACGTAGCGGCAACCAGCGTGGAAGCAGGGTCGACACACCTTATCCTCTGCTCCAAGTACATGCCTTATGAAGAGGCTAACCCACCAGAGCAAACACTGCAAGCACTGCCCACATAAATAAAAGGGGTGAGACTTTTTTCGAATTGATCCTTTCCACAGATCTTATTCTATGTAATAGGGGCAATAGGCCAACTTCGCAGAATAGAATCAGGCAAGAGATAATCGACTTAACTTTAGGGAGCAATATGTAAAAGGTCAAAGTTGACGGTTGGGCGGTGTCACAAAAGGAGTCGTTTTCTGACCACTTTAAGATTCTCTCCACTATTACTTGGAACTTGGTTTTTTGGGTACCACAACCACTTAAATATAAATGGGTTAAATATGACAAATAAGGGATTCGTAATAGACCACCTAGGGTCTCGCATTTTCTAACAGTAGTTTTTATATTTTATCCACTAAATTCTTATTGTAAAGCCATGCTGCAGCTTTAATATCTGCAAAAATAAAACAAAAATTGCAGCCGAATATTTTACAATCACCCCATTCTTTGAACCCGCGTCGAGTAAATATCGTCGTCAAGAACTCACTTTCACCAGCAGCTCGTCGTCGATCTCATTTCGACGATAGTTTTCACTTCCGATAATAGAATTTCACCCTATCATTGAAAACGCGCGGCCAAACTGCTTTATCGGTACTCTCAATTTTATGAAGCTTGTCAATAATACTTCAAAATAAATTTTTATTTTCAACAAATTGTGAATGAGAATTTTTACACTAACCGTGCTGCCTAAAGAAAGATACTTTTCAAACACTAGCACAGCTAATATTGCATCACCTTCTGCAGCCAGCATTCCATAACGCACGGCTACATTGGTATCTGATTCTGCAAGCGTTGCACGCTTGTTTTGCCACCTGGTGTACTCCGCCAACGTTGCGTCTTTCGTTCGCTCAACTGTGCTACGTCTCCGCTAAACTTATTTCTGCTAGAATATATGGCGATGGCTCAAATTTAATCGTTGCTGTGCTTTTACCTAAATATTCGCAAACTGGTCGGCTATACTACCACCAACTTTCCCAATCATTCAGATTGGTGATAGTATTGGATGGTAGCTGTGCACTTTGCACATGCATTAGCACATCTATCGATTGACCTAAAGATATTAGTCACCAGCTGCATCTTGCAAATTTATTGACTTGTGTCAGGCCAGCTATGATCATCAAGTATGCCAGCTATGAGCATAAAATATGCCAGCTATTACCATCAAAAAGATCTGCTCTCATTGGCACGTCATGAACAATGAGTCCGTATTCGTTTGTTTCAGTCTTTTACTTAAAAAAAGTTGTTATTTTAGAGTGTTAAACTTAGTACATCCACAAAACGTTCTTTTACAGAGTTAGGTGGAGAGTTGGAATTTCTAAATGGAGTTCTTTCTTTTTGTAATCCATATTATTCATTTTTATAATTATGACTGCAGCTTAGTTACCTTGCTGTTAATGTTGCGAAATAAAGAACCAAGTATAGTTAAGATATTCCATTAAATTGGTGTATCCTAATATTTCTTGGCAACTTAACATTCTTCGAATTTTGGACGAGATTCTCCCAAAAGCATTTCTTTTATAACTGGCTCTTGTAATAACATGCAATATTTTGCCATTATTTTAACCATCAAATGTCTGGTACATAAATCTATGATCCACCTAGATAGGTTAATCCTAATACCTATAATTGAAGAGAAATTTATGACAAAGTTCTATTTGCCATAAATTGATTTCATCTGTTTGAGAGGTGAAATCAATCCGCTCTCAAATTTTTGTCGACCAAAATTTTGTATTTTTCATAAAAAGAAATGGATTCGTTCTTTCAGTTGGACAACTCCAGTTGGATCCAGACGGCTCGCTGACGGGGGAGAAATGGCTACTTGTAAAAAATGAGATTCTCAAAGCCATGATGGCCAGCGTCGAACACGGTGATCCCGAGAATTACAAGTTCGACGGTGCCGGCTGGCAAAAGGGTATAAAAAGCCGTCGGATGCGGTATGAAGAAGTCACTGGAGTTCCTGACCAACACTGAAATTTTCAAGACGCTTCACTAAAAGTGATCTCTAAGTCCGCGCTTCCGCTCCACCACAAGATAACTGTATGGACACCACCTCCTGCTCTGCATGAGGATACATTATTATATTAAGAGTAATGTTTGCATGTAAGACACAGTCTTTTAAATGCACAATATAAAATATAAACATATTATCAACAAGCAAGTATAGATTATACAACTGACTAGAAAAATATAAGTTAAAATATAGAAATAAATTAAGTTAACAGTAATCAAAAAATAAAAACAAACAATTTAACGAACTATGGATATGAATAGTAAACATCAGTAACATTATAAATTATACAACTGACTTGATAAATTTAAGTTAAAATATTGAAATAAATTAAGTTATCAGTAATCAAAAAATAAAAACAAACAATTTAACGAACTATGGATATGAATAGTAAACATCGGTAACGTAACAATCAGACTTAAACATAAATCGAGACTTATTTATAGTTAGACTTATAAGAAATTGAAAAATTAAGAAAAGAAAGAAAAAAAGTTATTAAGGACAGAGAAAGTATTAGGAAAAGAATTCAAAAATTTTATGCTTGAAGGTTTGTTTATTAGAAATATTTTTAATTCCTGTAGGCAACGAATTCCACAATCTGATGGCGTTTAAGAAAAATAATCTGTTAGAGTTCAAATAATTAAAAACTGGGATTTTGAGATTGAAATTTCTATTTGATCTGCAAAATTGAAGCTTTTCAAAAATATATGCAGGTGATTTAGAATACAACAGGTTATGTAAGAATATACAATTTCTAGCATCAATAATTTTCGATCTGGAATCAAGTTTACCATATACAACATTTGCGTAAGATATGATTGGCATTATGAGTTGCTGGACTAACTTTTTTCTAGTGTTCATTGGTACAAATGACGCAGTCCACCTTAAGTTCCCAAGGACATGGTAGAATTTACACACAACTGACATCCATTCAGAAACTTTTGGCGGTGCAGAATAAAGACCGAAAGAATCAAAAGTGGAAGCTTTGTAGGTCGCGGAAAAGTCACGGCAGTGAAGAAAACATTCTTCTCTTCTCTGTAGACGCTGCAACCACAAATTGGCTTAAGGAGCAATCGAACATGCTCAAATTCGGCTTCGGAACCATTAAGGTGAAGAGACTGGACTAACAATAGCTGATAGAAGGAGGAAGCTGCAAGTGGTGCAAGTCAACCTGCATCACTGCAAAGGAGCGGCCGACGACTTGATGCTGTGCATGTCTGAAGGTAACATAGAGACCCTTATACAGGAACCTTGGATCGTCAACAACAATATTCAAGGCCTGGGGTCGAAACAGTTCAACATGTTTCACTCTACAAGTGAAGGTAAGTTAAGGAGCTGTATACTAGCGAAAAAATCGATTAAAAAATTCTTTCTCCCTAGATTCAGCAATGGCGACGTAGCGGCAACCAGCGTGGAAGCAGGGTCGACACACCTTATCCTCTGCTCCAAGTACATGCCTTATGAAGAGGCTAACCCACCAGAGCAAACACTGCAAGCACTGCCCACATAGATAAAAGGGGTGAGACTTTTTTCGAATTGATCCTTTCCACAGATCTTATTCTATGTAATAGGGGCAATAGGCCAACTTCGCAGAATAGAATCAGGCAAGAGATAATCGACTTAACTTTAGGGAGCAATATGTAAAAGGTCAAAGTTGACGGTTGGGCGGTGTCACAAAAGGAGTCGTTTTCTGACCACTTTAAGATTCTCTCCACTTTTAACTGTGACCCTAGCATAAGGAAACAATTTAGGAACCCCGTGAGAACAAACGGAGAAAATTATTCAGCCTAGATCGCCAGCAATGTTGCAGATCCAGACACAGATTATTTCTCCCACAACGCATCTATTGACAATGCAGTCGAGCTTATCACGAACAAAATGAACAAGGTTTTCAAGAAATTCTGCCCCCAGTCTGAATGTCACAAACCTACCAGTGCAAGCTGGTGAACAAGTGATCTTCAAAAGACACGAACGGAGCTCAGAAAACTTCACCGGAAAGCCCTTCTTAGCAAGCTATAGCAGGACTGGATAAACTATTGATTCAAAACAATAAGAATAGCAATAGAAAGAATAGCAAAGCAAGCATCGTGGACGAATTTCTGCGAGTCCATTCAAGACACAATTGAAGCGGCCAGGCTTCATAAAACGCTTTCCAAAGACCCGTCGGTCCGGGAATACCTTAGAAAGCAAGACGGTTCATGGACAGAATTCAGCCAGGAAACGCTATCGCTACTCATGGAAACTCATTTTCCGGGTTGCAAAGATCCGGATCAAAACGGAGCTACCAGCAACCCGGAAATGATACAGAATATTTATATATACTTCCCAGAACCCTTGCAGGAATTCCCCAGCATTATCACAAGGTCATCTGTAGAATGGTCGATAGGATCCTTCAAACCCTACAAATCCACGAGACCATATGGAATCCTGCCGGCCATGATGCAGCATGGGCCTCCAGAAGTGACCGTATTATATCTAGAAGGCTGTGGCCATAACTTAATGAAGACCTAAGAAGATCTAAGAGTCTTCGGCTCTTGTCTAAACGGGATATCCGGATACTGGTAGGAATCTTAACAGGCTACTACCTCATCGGGTGATGGCCAATAGGATTGGCATTACAGTACCATACTTTTGTCGAAGCTGTAATGATCCGGAAGAAACGGAAACAATCACCCACTTTCTGTGTGAATGCTCAAATCTACAGAATCGTCGACTCCGATTTATAGGAGACAGATTTTTCAAAGAATTGGAGCAGCTTGTGAATAAACCACTGCTAGACATATGGAGGTTCAAAAGCACAGGATGGTTTAGGTGGAAAGGAACAAAAAGGAACTTGGTTTTTTGGGTACCACAACCACTTAAATATAAATGGGTTAAATATGACAAATAAGGGATTCGTAATAGACCACCTAGGGTCTCGCATTTTCTAACAGTAGTTTTTATATTTTATCCACTAAATTCTTATTGTAAAGCCATGCTGCAGCTTTAATATCTGCAAAAATAAAACAAAAATTGCAGCCGAATATTTTACAATCACCCCATTCTTTGAACCCGCGTCGAGTAAATATCGTCGTCAAGAACTCACTTTCACCAGCAGCTCGTCGTCGATCTCATTTCGACGATAGTTTTCACTTCCGATAATAGAATTTCACCCTATCATTGAAAACGCGCGGCCAAACTGCTTTATCGGTACTCTCAATTTTATGAAGCTTGTCAATAATACTTCAAAATAAATTTTTATTTTCAACAAATTGTGAATGAGAATTTTTACACTAACCGTGCTGCCTAAAGAAAGATACTTTTCAAACACTAGCACAGCTAATATTGCTTCACCTTCTGCAGCCAGCATTCCATAACGCACGGCTACATTGGTATCTGATTCTGCAAGCGTTGCACGCTTGTTTTGCCACCTGGTGTACTCCGCCAACGTTGCGTCTTTCGTTCGCTCAACTGTGCTACGTCTCCGCTAAACTTATTTCTGCTAGAATATATGGCGATGGCTCAAATTTAATCGTTGCTGTGCTTTTACCTAAATATTCGCAAACTGGTCGGCTATACTACCACCAACTTTCCCAATCATTCAGATTGGTGATAGTATTGGATGGTAGCTGTGCACTTTGCACATGCATTAGCACATCTATCGATTGACCTAAAGATATTAGTCACCAGCTGCATCTTGCAAATTTATTGACTTGTGTCAGGCCAGCTATGATCATCAAGTATGCCAGCTATGAGCATAAAATATGCCAGCTATTACCATCAAAAAGATCTGCTCTCATTGGCACGTCATGAACAATGAGTCCGTATTCGTTTGTTACAGTCTTTTACTTAAAAAAAGTTGTTATTTTAGAGTGTTAAACTTAGTACATCCACAAAACGTTCTTTTACAGAGTTAGGTGGAGAGTTGGAATTTCTAAATGGAGTTCTTTCTTTTTGTAATCCATATTATTCATTTTTATAATTATGACTGCAGCTTAGTTACCTTGCTGTTAATGTTGCGAAATAAAGAACCAAGTATAGTTAAGATATTCCATTAAATTGGTGTATCCTAATATTTCTTGGCAACTTAACATTCTTCGAATTTTGGACGAGATTCTCCCAAAAGCATTTCTTTTATAACTGGCTCTTGTAATAACATGCAATATTTTGCCATTATTTTAACCATCAAATGTCTGGTACATAAATCTATGATCCACCTAGATAGGTTAATCCTAATACCTATAATTGAAGAGAAATTTATGACAAAGTTCTATTTGCCATAAATTGATTTCATCTGTTTGAGAGGTGAAATCAATCCGCTCTCAAATTTTTGTCGACCAAAATTTTGTATTTTTCATAAAAAGAAATGGATTCGTTCTTTCAGTTGGACAACTCCAGTTGGATCCAGACGGCTCGCTGACGGGGGAGAAATGGCTACTTGTAAAAAATGAGATTCTCAAAGCCATGATGGCCAGCGTCGAACACGGTGATCCCGAGAATTACAAGTTCGACGGTGCCGGCTGGCAAAAGGGTATAAAAAGCCGTCGGATGCGGTATGAAGAAGTCACTGGAGTTCCTGACCAACACTGAAATTTTCAAGACGCTTCACTAAAAGTGATCTCTAAGTCCGCGCTTCCGCTCCACCACAAGATAACTGTATGGACACCACCTCCTGCTCTGCATGAGGATACATTATTATATTAAGAGTAATGTTTGCATGTAAGACACAGTCTTTTAAATGCACAATATAAAATATAAACATATTATCAACAAGCAAGTATAGATTATACAACTGACTAGAAAAATATAAGTTAAAATATAGAAATAAATTAAGTTAACAGTAATCAAAAAATAAAAACAAACAATTTAACGAACTATGGATATGAATAGTAAACATCAGTAACATTATAAATTATACAACTGACTTGATAAATTTAAGTTAAAATATTGAAATAAATTAAGTTATCAGTAATCAAAAAATAAAAACAAACAATTTAACGAACTATGGATATGAATAGTAAACATCGGTAACGTAACAATCAGACTTAAACATAAATCGAGACTTATTTATAGTTAGACTTATAAGAAATTGAAAAATTAAGAAAAGAAAGAAAAAAGTTATTAAGGACAGAGAAAGTATTAGGAAAAGAATTCAAAAATTTTATGCTTGAAGGTTTGTTTATTAGAAATATTTTTAATTCCTGTAGGCAACGAATTCCACAATCTGATGGCGTTTAAGAAAAATAATCTGTTAGAGTTCAAATAATTAAAAACTGGGATTTTGAGATTGAAATTTCTATTTGATCTGCAAAATTGAAGCTTTTCAAAAATATATGCAGGTGATTTAGAATACAACAGGTTATGTAAGAATATACAATTTCTAGCATCAATAATTTTCGATCTGGAATCAAGTTTACCATATACAACATTTGCGTAAGATATGATTGGCATTATGAGTTGCTGGACTAACTTTTTTCTAGTGTTCATTGGTACAAATGACGCAGTCCACCTTAAGTTCCCAAGGACATGGTAGAATTTACACACAACTGACATCCATTCAGAAACTTTTGGCGGTGCAGAATAAAGACCGAAAGAATCAAAAGTGGAAGCTTTGTAGGTCGCGGAAAAGTCACGGCAGTGAAGAAAACATTCTTCTCTTCTCTGTAGACGCTGCAACCACAAATTGGCTTAAGGAGCAATCGAACATGCTCAAATTCGGCTTCGGAACCATTAAGGTGAAGAGACTGGACTAACAATAGCTGATAGAAGGAGGAAGCTGCAAGTGGTGCAAGTCAACCTGCATCACTGCAAAGGAGCGGCCGACGACTTGATGCTGTGCATGTCTGAAGGTAACATAGAGACCCTTATACAGGAACCTTGGATCGTCAACAACAATATTCAAGGCCTGGGGTCGAAACAGTTCAACCTGTTTCACTCTACAAGTGAAGGTAAGTTAAGGAGCTGTATACTAGCGAAAAAATCGATTAAAAAATTCTTTCTCCCTAGATTCAGCAATGGCGACGTAGCGGCAACCAGCGTGGAAGCAGGGTCGACACACCTTATCCTCTGCTCCAAGTACATGCCTTATGAAGAGGCTAACCCACCAGAGCAAACACTGCAAGCACTGCCCACATAAATAAAAGGGGTGAGACTTTTTTCGAATTGATCCTTTCCACAGATCTTATTCTATGTAATAGGGGCAATAGGCCAACTTCGCAGAATAGAATCAGGCAAGAGATAATCGACTTAACTTTAGGGAGCAATATGTAAAAGGTCAAAGTTGACGGTTGGGCGGTGTCACAAAAGGAGTCGTTTTCTGACCACTTTAAGATTCTCTCCACTATTACTTGGAACTTGGTTTTTTGGGTACCACAACCACTTAAATATAAATGGGTTAAATATGACAAATAAGGGATTCGTAATAGACCACCTAGGGTCTCGCATTTTCTAACAGTAGTTTTTATATTTTATCCACTAAATTCTTATTGTTAAGCCATGCTGCAGCTTTAATATCTGCAAAAATAAAACAAAAATTGCAGCCGAATATTTTACAATCACCCCATTCTTTGAACCCGCGTCGAGTAAATATCGTCGTCAAGAACTCACTTTCACCAGCAGCTCGTCGTCGATCTCATTTCGACGATAGTTTTCACTTCCGATAATAGAATTTCACCCTATCATTGAAAACGCGCGGCCAAACTGCTTTATCGGTACTCTCAATTTTATGAAGCTTGTCAATAATACTTCAAAATAAATTTTTATTTTCAACAAATTGTGAATGAGAATTTTTACACTAACCGTGCTGCCTAAAGAAAGATACTTTTCAAACACTAGCACAGCTAATATTGCATCACCTTCTGCAGCCAGCATTCCATAACGCACGGCTACATTGGTATCTGATTCTGCAAGCGTTGCACGCTTGTTTTGCCACCTGGTGTACTCCGCCAACGTTGCGTCTTTCGTTCGCTCAACTGTGCTACGTCTCCGCTAAACTTATTTCTGCTAGAATATATGGCGATGGCTCAAATTTAATCGTTGCTGTGCTTTTACCTAAATATTCGCAAACTGGTCGGCTATACTACCACCAACTTTCCCAATCATTCAGATTGGTGATAGTATTGGATGGTAGCTGTGCACTTTGCACATGCATTAGCACATCTATCGATTGACCTAAAGATATTAGTCACCAGCTGCATCTTGCAAATTTATTGACTTGTGTCAGGCCAGCTATGATCATCAAGTATGCCAGCTATGAGCATAAAATATGCCAGCTATTACCATCAAAAAGATCTGCTCTCATTGGCACGTCATGAACAATGAGTCCGTATTCGTTTGTTTCAGTCTTTTACTTAAAAAAAGTTGTTATTTTAGAGTGTTAAACTTAGTACATCCACAAAACGTTCTTTTACAGAGTTAGGTGGAGAGTTGGAATTTCTAAATGGAGTTCTTTCTTTTTGTAATCCATATTATTCATTTTTATAATTATGACTGCAGCTTAGTTACCTTGCTGTTAATGTTGCGAAGTAAAGAACCAAGTATAGTTAAGATATTCCATTAAATTGGTGTATCCTAATATTTCTTGGCAACTTAACATTCTTCGAATTTTGGACGAGATTCTCCCAAAAGCATTTCTTTTATAACTGGCTCTTGTAATAACATGCAATATTTTGCCATTATTTTAACCATCAAATGTCTGGTACATAAATCTATGATCCACCTAGATAGGTTAATCCTAATACCTATAATTGAAGAGAAATTTATGACAAAGTTCTATTTGCCATAAATTGATTTCATCTGTTTGAGAGGTGAAATCAATCCGCTCTCAAATTTTTGTCGACCAAAATTTTGTATTTTTCATAAAAAGAAATGGATTCGTTCTTTCAGTTGGACAACTCCAGTTGGATCCAGACGGCTCGCTGACGGGGGAGAAATGGCTACTTGTAAAAAATGAGATTCTCAAAGCCATGATGGCCAGCGTCGAACACGGTGATCCCGAGAATTACAAGTTCGACGGTGCCGGCTGGCAAAAGGGTATAAAAAGCCGTCGGATGCGGTATGAAGAAGTCACTGGAGTTCCTGACCAACACTGAAATTTTCAAGACGCTTCACTAAAAGTGATCTCTAAGTCCGCGCTTCCGCTCCACCACAAGATAACTGTATGGACACCACCTCCTGCTCTGCATGAGGATACATTATTATATTAAGAGTAATGTTTGCATGTAAGACACAGTCTTTTAAATGCACAATATAAAATATAAACATATTATCAACAAGCAAGTATAGATTATACAACTGACTAGAAAAATATAAGTTAAAATATAGAAATAAATTAAGTTAACAGTAATCAAAAAATAAAAACAAACAATTTAACGAACTATGGATATGAATAGTAAACATCAGTAACATTATAAATTATACAACTGACTTGATAAATTTAAGTTAAAATATTGAAATAAATTAAGTTATCAGTAATCAAAAAATAAAAACAAACAATTTAACGAACTATGGATATGAATAGTAAACATCGGTAACGTAACAATCAGACTTAAACATAAATCGAGACTTATTTATAGTTAGACTTATAAGAAATTGAAAAATTAAGAAAAGAAAGAAAAAAAGTTATTAAGGACAGAGAAAGTATTAGGAAAAGAATTCAAAAATTTTATGCTTGAAGGTTTGTTTATTAGAAATATTTTTAATTCCTGTAGGCAACGAATTCCACAATCTGATGGCGTTTAAGAAAAATAATCTGTTAGAGTTCAAATAATTAAAAACTGGGATTTTGAGATTGAAATTTCTATTTGATCTGCAAAATTGAAGCTTTTCAAAAATATATGCAGGTGATTTAGAATACAACAGGTTATGTAAGAATATACAATTTCTAGCATCAATAATTTTCGATCTGGAATCAAGTTTACCATATACAACATTTGCGTAAGATATGATTGGCATTATGAGTTGCTGGACTAACTTTTTTCTAGTGTTCATTGGTACAAATGACGCAGTCCACCTTAAGTTCCCAAGGACATGGTAGAATTTACACACAACTGACATCCATTCAGAAACTTTTGGCGGTGCAGAATAAAGACCGAAAGAATCAAAAGTGGAAGCTTTGTAGGTCGCGGAAAAGTCACGGCAGTGAAGAAAACATTCTTCTCTTCTCTGTAGACGCTGCAACCACAAATTGGCTTAAGGAGCAATCGAACATGCTCAAATTCGGCTTCGGAACCATTAAGGTGAAGAGACTGGACTAACAATAGCTGATAGAAGGAGGAAGCTGCAAGTGGTGCAAGTCAACCTGCATCACTGCAAAGGAGCGGCCGACGACTTGATGCTGTGCATGTCTGAAGGTAACATAGAGACCCTTATACAGGAACCTTGGATCGTCAACAACAATATTCAAGGCCTGGGGTCGAAACAGTTCAACCTGTTTCACTCTACAAGTGAAGGTAAGTTAAGGAGCTGTATACTAGCGAAAAAATCGATTAAAAAATTCTTTCTCCCTAGATTCAGCAATGGCGACGTAGCGGCAACCAGCGTGGAAGCAGGGTCGACACACCTTATCCTCTGCTCCAAGTACATGCCTTATGAAGAGGCTAACCCACCAGAGCAAACACTGCAAGCACTGCCCACATAAATAAAAGGGGTGAGACTTTTTTCGAATTGATCCTTTCCACAGATCTTATTCTATGTAATAGGGGCAATAGGCCAACTTCGCAGAATAGAATCAGGCAAGAGATAATCGACTTAACTTTAGGGAGCAATATGTAAAAGGTCAAAGTTGACGGTTGGGCGGTGTCACAAAAGGAGTCGTTTTCTGACCACTTTAAGATTCTCTCCACTATTAACTGTGACCCTAACATAAGGAAACAATTTAGGAACCCCGTGAGAACAAACGGAGAAAATTATTCAGCCTAGATCGCCAGCAATGTTGCAGATCCAGACACAGATTATTTCTCCCACAACGCATCTATTGACAATGCAGTCGAGCTTATCACGAACAAAATGAACAAGGTTTTCAAGAAATTCTGCCCCCAGTCTGAATGTCACAAACCTACCAGTGCAAGCTGGTGAACAAGTGATCTTCAAAAGACACGAACGGAGCTCAGAAAACTTCACCGGAAAGCCCTTCTTAGCAAGCTATAGCAGGACTGGATAAACTATTGATTCAAAACAATAAGAATAGCAATAGAAAGAATAGCAAAGCAAGCATCGTGGACGAATTTCTGCGAGTCCATTCAAGACACAATTGAAGCGGCCAGGCTTCATAAAACGCTTTCCAAAGACCCGTCGGTCCGGGAATACCTTAGAAAGCAAGACGGTTCATGGACAGAATTCAGCCAGGAAACGCTATCGCTACTCATGGAAACTCATTTTCCGGGTTGCAAAGATCCGGATCAAAACGGAGCTACCAGCAACCCGGAAATGATACAGAATATTTATATATACTTCCCAGAACCCTTGCAGGAATTCCCCAGCATTATCACAAGGTCATCTGTAGAATGGTCGATAGGATCCTTCAAACCCTACAAATCCACGAGACCATATGGAATCCTGCCGGCCATGATGCAGCATGGGCCTCCAGAAGTGACCGTATTATATCTAGAAGGCTGTGGCCATAACTTAATGAAGACCTAAGAAGATCTAAGAGTCTTCGGCTCTTGTCTAAACGGGATATCCGGATACTGGTAGGAATCTTAACAGGCTACTACCTCATCGGGTGATGGCCAATAGGATTGGCATTACAGTACCATACTTTTGTCGAAGCTGTAATGATCCGGAAGAAACGGAAACAATCACCCACTTTCTGTGTGAATGCTCAAATCTACAGAATCGTCGACTCCGATTTATAGGAGACAGATTTTTCAAAGAATTGGAGCAGCTTGTGAATAAACCACTGCTAGACATATGGAGGTTCAAAAGCACAGGATGGTTTAGGTGGAAAGGAACAAAAAGGAACTTGGTTTTTTGGGTACCACAACCACTTAAATATAAATGGGTTAAATATGACAAATAAGGGATTCGTAATAGACCACCTAGGGTCTCGCATTTTCTAACAGTAGTTTTTATATTTTATCCACTAAATTCTTATTGTAAAGCCATGCTGCAGCTTTAATATCTGCAAAAATAAAACAAAAATTGCAGCCGAATATTTTACAATCACCCCATTCTTTGAACCCGCGTCGAGTAAATATCGTCGTCAAGAACTCACTTTCACCAGCAGCTCGTCGTCGATCTCATTTCGACGATAGTTTTCACTTCCGATAATAGAATTTCACCCTATCATTGAAAACGCGCGGCCAAACTGCTTTATCGGTACTCTCAATTTTATGAAGCTTGTCAATAATACTTCAAAATAAATTTTTATTTTCAACAAATTGTGAATGAGAATTTTTACACTAACCGTGCTGCCTAAAGAAAGATACTTTTCAAACACTAGCACAGCTAATATTGCATCACCTTCTGCAGCCAGCATTCCATAACGCACGGCTACATTGGTATCTGATTCTGCAAGCGTTGCACGCTTGTTTTGCCACCTGGTGTACTCCGCCAACGTTGCGTCTTTCGTTCGCTCAACTGTGCTACGTCTCCGCTAAACTTATTTCTGCTAGAATATATGGCGATGGCTCAAATTTAATCGTTGCTGTGCTTTTACCTAAATATTCGCAAACTGGTCGGCTATACTACCACCAACTTTCCCAATCATTCAGATTGGTGATAGTATTGGATGGTAGCTGTGCACTTTGCACATGCATTAGCACATCTATCGATTGACCTAAAGATATTAGTCACCAGCTGCATCTTGCAAATTTATTGACTTGTGTCAGGCCAGCTATGATCATCAAGTATGCCAGCTATGAGCATAAAATATGCCAGCTATTACCATCAAAAAGATCTGCTCTCATTGGCACGTCATGAACAATGAGTCCGTATTCGTTTGTTTCAGTCTTTTACTTAAAAAAAGTTGTTATTTTAGAGTGTTAAACTTAGTACATCCACAAAACGTTCTTTTACAGAGTTAGGTGGAGAGTTGGAATTTCTAAATGGAGTTCTTTCTTTTTGTAATCCATATTATTCATTTTTATAATTATGACTGCAGCTTAGTTACCTTGCTGTTAATGTTGCGAAATAAAGAACCAAGTATAGTTAAGATATTCCATTAAATTGGTGTATCCTAATATTTCTTGGCAACTTAACATTCTTCGAATTTTGGACGAGATTCTCCCAAAAGCATTTCTTTTATAACTGGCTCTTGTAATAACATGCAATATTTTGCCATTATTTTAACCATCAAATGTCTGGTACATAAATCTATGATCCACCTAGATAGGTTAATCCTAATACCTATAATTGAAGAGAAATTTATGACAAAGTTCTATTTGCCATAAATTGATTTCATCTGTTTGAGAGGTGAAATCAATCCGCTCTCAAATTTTTGTCGACCAAAATTTTGTATTTTTCATAAAAAGAAATGGATTCGTTCTTTCAGTTGGACAACTCCAGTTGGATCCAGACGGCTCGCTGACGGGGGAGAAATGGCTACTTGTAAAAAATGAGATTCTCAAAGCCATGATGGCCAGCGTCGAACACGGTGATCCCGAGAATTACAAGTTCGACGGTGCCGGCTGGCAAAAGGGTATAAAAAGCCGTCGGATGCGGTATGAAGAAGTCACTGGAGTTCCTGACCAACACTGAAATTTTCAAGACGCTTCACTAAAAGTGATCTCTAAGTCCGCGCTTCCGCTCCACCTGTATGGACACTAACCTCCTGCTCTGCATGAGGATACATTATTATATTAAGAGTAATGTTTGCATGTAAGACACAGTCTTTTAAATGCACAATATAAAATATAAACATATTATCAACAAGCAAGTATAGATTATACAACTGACTAGAAAAATATAAGTTAAAATATAGAAATAAATTAAGTTAACAGTAATCAAAAAATAAAAACAAACAATTTAACGAACTATGGATATGAATAGTAAACATCAGTAACATTATAAATTATACAACTGACTTGATAAATTTAAGTTAAAATATTGAAATAAATTAAGTTATCAGTAATCAAAAAATAAAAACAAACAATTTAACGAACTATGGATATGAATAGTAAACATCGGTAACGTAACAATCAGACTTAAACATAAATCGAGACTTATTTATAGTTAGACTTATAAGAAATTGAAAAATTAAGAAAAGAAAGAAAAAAAGTTATTAAGGACAGAGAAAGTATTAGGAAAAGAATTCAAAAATTTTATGCTTGAAGGTTTGTTTATTAGAAATATTTTTAATTCCTGTAGGCAACGAATTCCACAATCTGATGGCGTTTAAGAAAAATAATCTGTTAGAGTTCAAATAATTAAAAACTGGGATTTTGAGATTGAAATTTCTATTTGATCTGCAAAATTGAAGCTTTTCAAAAATATATGCAGGTGATTTAGAATACAACAGGTTATGTAAGAATATACAATTTCTAGCATCAATAATTTTCGATCTGGAATCAAGTTTACCATATACAACATTTGCGTAAGATATGATTGGCATTATGAGTTGCTGGACTAACTTTTTTCTAGTGTTCATTGGTACAAATGACGCAGTCCACCTTAAGTTCCCAAGGACATGGTAGAATTTACACACAACTGACATCCATTCAGAAACTTTTGGCGGTGCAGAATAAAGACCGAAAGAATCAAAAGTGGAAGCTTTGTAGGTCGCGGAAAAGTCACGGCAGTGAAGAAAACATTCTTCTCTTCTCTGTAGACGCTGCAACCACAAATTGGCTTAAGGAGCAATCGAACATGCTCAAATTCGGCTTCGGAACCATTAAGGTGAAGAGACTGGACTAACAATAGCTGATAGAAGGAGGAAGCTGCAAGTGGTGCAAGTCAACCTGCATCACTGCAAAGGAGCGGCCGACGACTTGATGCTGTGCATGTCTGAAGGTAACATAGAGACCCTTATACAGGAACCTTGGATCGTCAACAACAATATTCAAGGCCTGGGATCGAAACAGTTCAACCTGTTTCACTCTACAAGTGAAGGTAAGTTAAGGAGCTGTATACTAGCGAAAAAATCGATTAAAAAATTCTTTCTCCCTAGATTCAGCAATGGCGACGTAGCGGCAACCAGCGTGGAAGCAGGGTCGACACACCTTATCCTCTGCTCCAAGTACATGCCTTATGAAGAGGCTAACCCACCAGAGCAAACACTGCAAGCACTGCCCACATAAATAAAAGGGGTGAGACTTTTTTCGAATTGATCCTTTCCACAGATCTTATTCTATGTAATAGGGGCAATAGGCCAACTTCGCAGAATAGAATCAGGCAAGAGATAATCGACTTAACTTTAGGGAGCAATATGTAAAAGGTCAAAGTTGACGGTTGGGCGGTGTCACAAAAGGAGTCGTTTTCTGACCACTTTAAGATTCTCTCCACTATTAACTGTGACCCTAACATAAGGAAACAATTTAGGAACCCCGTGAGAACAAACGGAGAAAATTATTCAGCCTAGATCGCCAGCAATGTTGCAGATCCAGACACAGATTATTTCTCCCACAACGCATCTGTTGACAATGCAGTCGAGCTTATCACGAACAAAATGAACAAGGTTTTCAAGAAATTCTGCCCCCAGTCTGAATATCACAAACCTACCAGTGCAAGCTGGTGAACAAGTGATCTTCAAAAGACACGAACGGAGCTCAGAAAACTTCACCGGAAAGCCCTTCTTAGCAAGCTATAGCAGGACTGGATAAACTATTGATTCAAAACAATAAGAATAGCAATAGAAAGAATAGCAAAGCAAGCATCGTGGACGAATTTCTGCGAGTCCATTCAAGACACAATTGAAGCGGCCAGGCTTCATAAAACGCTTTCCAAAGACCCGTCGGTCCGGGAATACCTTAGAAAGCAAGACGGTTCATGGACAGAATTCAGCCAGGAAACGCTATCGCTACTCATGGAAACTCATTTTCCGGGTTGCAAAGATCCGGATCAAAACGGAGCTACCAGCAACCCGGAAATGATACAGAATATTTATATATACTTCCCAGAACCCTTGCAGGAATTCCCCAGCATTATCACAAGGTCATCTGTAGAATGGTCGATAGGATCCTTCAAACCCTACAAATCCACGAGACCATATGGAATCCTGCCGGCCATGATGCAGCATGGGCCTCCAGAAGTGACCGTATTATATCTAGAAGGCTGTGGCCATAACTTAATGAAGACCTAAGAAGATCTAAGAGTCTTCGGCTCTTGTCTAAACGGGATATCCGGATACTGGTAGGAATCTTAACAGGCTACTACCTCATCGGGTGATGGCCAATAGGATTGGCATTACAGTACCATACTTTTGTCGAAGCTGTAATGATCCGGAAGAAACGGAAACAATCACCCACTTTCTGTGTGAATGCTCAAATCTACAGAATCGTCGACTCCGATTTATAGGAGACAGATTTTTCAAAGAATTGGAGCAGCTTGTGAATAAACCACTGCTAGACATATGGAGGTTCAAAAGCACAGGATGGTTTAGGTGGAAAGGAACAAAAAGGAACTTGGTTTTTTGGGTACCACAACCACTTAAATATAAATGGGTTAAATATGACAAATAAGGGATTCGTAATAGACCACCTAGGGTCTCGCATTTTCTAACAGTAGTTTTTATATTTTATCCACTAAATTCTTATTGTAAAGCCATGCTGCAGCTTTAATATCTGCAAAAATAAAACAAAAATTGCAGCCGAATATTTTACAATCACCCCATTCTTTGAACCCGCGTCGAGTAAATATCATCGTCAAGAACTCACTTTCACCAGCAGCTCGTCGTCGATCTCATTTCGACGATAGTTTTCACTTCCGATAATAGAATTTCACCCTATCATTGAAAACGCGCGGCCAAACTGCTTTATCGGTACTCTCAATTTTATGAAGCTTGTCAATAATACTTCAAAATAAATTTTTATTTTCAACAAATTGTGAATGAGAATTTTTACACTAACCGTGCTGCCTAAAGAAAGATACTTTTCAAACACTAGCACAGCTAATATTGCTTCACCTTCTGCAGCCAGCATTCCATAACGCACGGCTACATTGGTATCTGATTCTGCAAGCGTTGCACGCTTGTTTTGCCACCTGGTGTACTCCGCCAACGTTGCGTCTTTCGTTCGCTCAACTGTGCTACGTCTCCGCTAAACTTATTTCTGCTAGAATATATGGCGATGGCTCAAATTTAATCGTTGCTGTGCTTTTACCTAAATATTCGCAAACTGGTCGGCTATACTACCACCAACTTTCCCAATCATTCAGATTGGTGATAGTATTGGATGGTAGCTGTGCACTTTGCACATGCATTAGCACATCTATCGATTGACCTAAAGATATTAGTCACCAGCTGCATCTTGCAAATTTATTGACTTGTGTCAGGCCAGCTATGATCATCAAGTATGCCAGCTATGAGCATAAAATATGCCAGCTATTACCATCAAAAAGATCTGCTCTCATTGGCACGTCATGAACAATGAGTCCGTATTCGTTTGTTTCAGTCTTTTACTTAAAAAAAGTTGTTATTTTAGAGTGTTAAACTTAGTACATCCACAAAACGTCCTTTTACAGAGTTAGGTGGAGAGTTGGAATTTCTAAATGGAGTTCTTTCTTTTTGTAATCCATATTATTCATTTTTATAATTATGACTGCAGCTTAGTTACCTTGCTGTTAATGTTGCGAAATAAAGAACCAAGTATAGTTAAGATATTCCATTAAATTGGTGTATCCTAATATTTCTTGGCAACTTAACATTCTTCGAATTTTGGACGAGATTCTCCCAAAAGCATTTCTTTTATAACTGGCTCTTGTAATAACATGCAATATTTTGCCATTATTTTAACCATCAAATGTCTGGTACATAAATCTATGATCCACCTAGATAGGTTAATCCTAATACCTATAATTGAAGAGAAATTTATGACAAAGTTCTATTTGCCATAAATTGATTTCATCTGTTTGAGAGGTGAAATCAATCCGCTCTCAAATTTTTGTCGACCAAAATTTTGTATTTTTCATAATAAGAAATGGATTCGTTCTTTCAGTTGGACAACTACTTTTCTTAATATTTACTTAAATCATACTTTTCTTAATTCAAAATCAATAAATCTTAAATCATTATTCAATAAAATTGCTGCATATGGCAACATTGCTTATTTTCATGTATAAACCACAGGGGTGCGCAAAGTAATACATGTAATATTTTATGTTTGGATTGCAAAGCTTTTGTTTTTCAAGTTAACACTGAACGGAAAGCACGAGTTTGTTCATTGCTATGGGGCCCATAACGTGGTTGGTTGCATGAAATGTTTGCTCGTTTGTGGCCTTGTTGGCAGACAAATTTGAAGGTTCGTAAGTTGGTCGCAAGAAAATAAAAACTTTTTGATTTTTCGGGGGAGGAGCTTCAGGATGTACAACAGATTTCTCAGTTAATGGTGGTGTCCGCGTACTTAATGTCAAACTTTAGAGTTTTGCAGCACAAATTGGCAATTTTATATGTTTTTATTGTCAATAATCACAGAAAATGGCAAAAGGTATGGATAATGAAACTTGGAGGGACTTTTTGGAGAAGTTTTTTTAAGAGATCTTCCATGTTAAAAATAAGTACAAAACAAAGCAAGCGTTTCTAACAAAGCCCAAACGTAAAATTTATTGACTCGAATGAAAGTTCAGGAATAAAGTTGGAAATATTAGGTCTTGTTGTCGAAGGGTAGCAAAACAGTAAACAAAAATGTACAAAATCCAGCTCATCACATATAGAATTTTAAGGTACTAAAACAAGTCCGCATACAAGTTTGCGTAGTGTGTGGCAAACCGAAAACCTGGTACGCGCACATGTTGTGGGATATGTTCGTTTGTGTATGGGCCCCTTTAAAATCACAGAATATGGTCAGTTGCTGTTTGAACTTCAAGCTGAAAAGTTGCGTGTACTTGCTACTGCATTGACGTATTGAACACGATAAGCTTCGTTTGAAAATATAGTAAAATTCTACGAATTAATTGAATCCCTATGATTTAAAAACAAACAAATTATTAAAGACAAATAAAATGAACAAACGCAAGAATGATCGTATATAATTCGTATTTAAACTTGGAGCAAGCAACATTACAGCATGAAGTTCGCACAGGGAATGATTGTTTCGAATGAACGATCAAACGAACTGATGATAGCTGCCGTGTTCCATAAGGAATCGCAGGAACAATTGACCGCAACATTACAGCAGAGGTTCGCACAGCATGACTGATCGTGTGCTGTGATAGCATGAATGCGAATAAATATTGTCGACTGAAAAGCTTTTTTGATTGAAAGCTGTTGTATACATGTGAAGGCTTTCCGCCCATGGGCGGGCTTTTGCGCATACGTGATCCATGAATGAAAGAATACAAATTACGCCGTCCTAAAGTTTTACCGTTATATGACGTAATTGGAGTCAACTTTTCCTATTAGCTAAATAAGGATGGCAATAGGATAGCTACATAGAGATGGCAACATGCAATTCGCTCCAATGACGTCGATGTCGTAACCTTGAATTCTTTCATCCATGACCTGATCTACCACCAATATTTGTAAACCAACTCAAATCAAACACCAAAGTGTGTTATGAAATACGAAAAATTTGCTTATTTTCATGTATCTACCACCAATATTTGTAAACAAACTCAAAGCAAAGACCAAAGTGTAATGAAATACGAAAAATTAAGGAAGTGCTAAGAACGGACTTACTTCGTACCATCTGATTTGTATGAAAATTTCATACAAGCTTGATGATACGAAGTACTTTTCTATTTTGGTAGTTCCTTATATTTAGTATTTCATCACACTTTCCTCTTTGAAAAATTTTCATTGAGAATTCTCTATATCCAATACGTAAAGCTGGTATGACACTTGCTTTTTTTCACATTTTTAAGAACTTAAAAAAAGCAGCGGGTAAAAGAGAAGGATATGTGTACTTTTTGAAAAAAGACAATTATAGCAGGCGGTTAAAGTGAAATTTGAATGTAAGTTTGAATTTTGTAAAAACAAAAAATAATTATTCATAAGAAAATGGAAAAGATTTGTTGGGACGATAAAATAATAAATCATCTTATTGATCGCGTGCAGGAAGCCACCTTTATATGGGACTACACGAATACAGCATACAAAAATAAATTAAAAAAGCAGGAGTTCTGGCTACAAGTTGTGGAAAATTTAAATAAGGAGTTTTGCCCAAGTGTGAAGTTTACCTATGGTACTTAAATAAACATTTACATTTTCAATTATATCTTGTTTAAAAAACCCTATAATTTCAGCGGAAGTTGTAAAAAAGCGGAACAATCTGAAGTCCTACTACTCCGCAGAATCTCAAAAACTTCTGCGCGCAGAGAAAAGTGGTGCCAGTTCGGAAGCTTTGGAGGAGCTCCAATATAACTGGATATACAAATCTAGATTGGATTTTTTAACCAGTACGACTGTGACTACTCCTTCCGTGAATAACTTCAATAAACGAAGCTTACAGGTAACCAAATTAATGACTCATGACACAAGAACTTGTGGTCCACAAAAAGTTTCCACTTATTATAAACCCGGAAAATTATTTTTGGAATTTACAATTTTTGTACTGCCAATACTGAAACATAAACATATTTGCAGAACCTGCGTAATGATTTGCTGGATAAAGACAGTACTAAGAAGTCCGGCGCCAGGAGTTTTCAATTTTCCTGCAACAAAATGGGTACTGAAAAAAGTCCAATCTGTTCCACGCCGATTTGTCTTGTTGACAATAATACATCATCATTCGACGATTTATTTGAAGTATGTTATGACGATTTTGATAATACCTTCGGTTTATCTGATCGAAAAACAGAAGCAACACAGACGCAACTTTCATCGCAACCCGCAGCTAAACCAGTTTCAAACACTAATGACGTCTACATTAATGGAAGCATCAAAAGAGTTAACGAAAGCTGTGACGGGAAATATTGGCCAAGAAAAAGTAACAGAGAACTTGGCTTTTGGCACTTGCATTTCTGCAGAAATTTCAAAATTGGATGCCGATTGAAAAATTAATGCTAAAAAGCAAATTTTTAATATTATACTGGACCTTCAATTCGAGCAACCAAAGCGCAATACCAAGTAAAGTTTCTTAAAATCAATTACAGATGCTGTGAATTTAGTAATTCAGTTAGTCTTTTTATCATTTTTAGTTAAACTTTCTTTTTCAAACAATCAATTAGATAAGCTTCGAGTTTTCTTATAACATTATTTTAGTCTTTATAATTTTCCGATTAAAGTTGTTAAAGGAACTTACTTTCCTTTTTGTAAAAACATTTTGGAGGTTTTCATAAGAGCAATATGAAATTAAAATGGATATAAGTTCACTAAAGAACTTTTAACGTAAAATTTTCAAAAATTATAAATTCTAAAATAATATTATACAGAAATTTAAAGTTGATGTAATTGATTGTTTGAAAAGTAAAGTTAAATTAGAATTGCTCAACATGACTACCTGACTTACTTAATGCACAGAATCTGGAAGAGATATTAGAGAAGCATTTAATATTTTTGTATCATGGAAAAAGTACTTTTTTAATTTAATTTTAATATAAACCAACTTTTTGTTATAAAATGCATACTTGGTACGATTACTGATATAAACTTTTTCAGCTTTTAAAACATTTAAATTTTCATACATACATTTTTTTGTTTCAAAATTGTACCCTCGCACAGTGGGAAAGTTTGTATGGAGAGGCGGAAAAAAATCAATAACTTTGAGCCCCGTTAAGGTATTTCAACAAAATTTCGTGAGCATGCCTAGGTGCTGTGTACCCATTGTCGTACCAAAAATTATGATTATCCGCCTACTGCTTCATGCATTAAAACTTATGTTTTCATTTTGAAATTTCAATATATAACGAAGTAAGTGTTTTATTTAAGTATTTGATCCAAGTTTATACGCGAATTGTAGTTATTTATCACAATACTCACAAAATATAAAGATTTGGTCAACAAATTCATTGGTTTTTCAAATGTTTTCTATTGGCTTCAATGAATTAAAACCCAAAATTTAAATGCAGTAACAGTAACAGTTAAAATTATACAATAGTGAATAGCAATAGTACGAACAACAAACATAATTTACCATCCTATACTCGCGCATTGGTCTCTCAGACCGATAAGTCAATGAGCCTAATGAATAAAAAATAAGCAATTCCTTACAAGCAATTCATTATAAGCTTAAGGTATTGCTTAATTAGCACTAGCTTAGCCAAGAAATAACCGGTTTATTCTCGTATGAATAAAGGTTTAAGCTATTACTGCCTTTTCTTAAGGAAATTGTACCTTTGCCTTTAAAAAAATTTATATTATCCAGATACACACAAAAACAGTTGTGTCTTGCTTGCACGTGTTGTTTAATTTTGTTCCTATGAATCAAATATACGTTCTTTGTAAACGATAAAGCTTTCAAAAATCGTTATTACTGCATTATTTTCGCATATTTTTAAAGTTGTTCTTGCTTATATTAAGAAACTGAGCTATTTTCACTTCTGAATGTAGTGAATGACAAATTAAAACTAACTTCAACAAATGCAAGCAAGAATCTAACCATCTCCTTACCTCCTCCAGTAATTAACTTATTCATTTTTTGATCAAACTCCACAAAATCAAGGGTTTTCGTGTTAAGTTTTAATGAATTGTGCTATATTGCATATCAATTATGTTGAATAGAAAATGTGATTGAAATTGAGGTTAGGTTCTTAAAACTAATTTTTACGCCAAAACGGCAGACAGAAGCAGCTAAAAACATATGAGTTGATTTAAATAGATCGTAATTATTATCCAGATATATGTCACCATTTGCCGGAATGAGCCGCACGAAAGATCGGGTCCACATAAGTTATATTTTTTTTTTAAAAAATACAAGAATATTTCTATGTAAAATTCTTAAAACAAAGCAAACATAGGCTTTATATTTTGGAGGATATAACTTAAACAAACATTGTTTTATGAGAAGCCAATAGTAGTTTCAATTTGTAATGCTTGGTTTGGTTAATAATTGACCTTAAAGATATGCATTTTAGTTTATTAAAAAAAAAAATTTTTATATTTTTCAAGTTTGATGTCCTTTTTTTATAACAAAATGATCAAATCCTGAGAAAAAAATTATGGTGCTCTATTCAGTAATATTCCTTGTTTGCAAATCTTAAAGAAAAATTACCATTTTCGTATGTTGAAAAATTATATTTAATGCCACTAATTTCCCACTGTGCCTCGTTTAGATAGTATACTTTATCTTATATTTAAATAAGTGAATATAAAAGAAAACATTTAAATTTTATATAAATGTGTTTTTATTGCTATCAGCAAACAATGTAAAATAGTATTGAAAATTGCTTCTAATACATTCCGCACTCTTTTTAGATTTTCTTTTATCAGAAGCAATATCAGTAAAATTATTTTGAATGATCTATATGCTCAATAGGAAGGCTGTCAATACTAGTATTATTTTGAATATTTTCAGCACGCAAAAAATTATGCAAGCAAACGGCTGCTAATACAACTTCAACTGCTCGTTCGGGTTCACGATTAATGGGAGTAAATAGAGCTTGAAATCTATTGGCCAATATGCTAAATGCATTTTCGACGACGCGGCGACTAATGGATAGCATTTGATTGAATCGAGTTTGGCTAGGTGTTAATCCGATGTGTGAGTATGGCTTCATCATATAGTCTGTCAATGCAAAAGCGTCGTCAGACAGAAACACATATGGAGATAGAATATGAGATGAAGGAAGATAGTCTGGGACTGGCAAATTTACTTTATCCTGCTCTATGGAATATTTTAAATCCGAGCGAAGCCAAACACCTGCATCACCAACACGTCCGTTTACTCCAATGTCCGGACGTGTTACTCCAATTTAATGAGTGGCTCCCTTTGTAATTGAAGTAGGTTGATCCAGCTTTTTTTAGTGGCTTTATTTTGCACTGTTTTCCTAAAGAAAAGTTGTTATTATAATACATCATAATTGAGAGCGTTGGAAACACGGAGATGTAATTAGCCAAAAAATTATCGTGATCAAAAATCACAAAACACAAAACAAGAAATATTTTATGCTCGAACAGCACTTCTGTACCATTACACAGTGCAACTCATAATTCTGGAACTCAGGTTTGTTAATCTCTCGTGAAAGTGCATGTCAAAACTAGGAACTGTGCAACATTACTTTTGCATACTTAAGTTCAAATAAGAGATTTACAATGTCATCTAATATGCGTTAAAAATTCAATTGGCTTCCTTGGCGTATACATAACAACATTCAATATCCATATTAATCAAATTTTTGTTACGAATACTCCATAGTTGTTGCATATTAAACGTAAATGGATTAAAACGTAAGTAGGCAGAAATAATCATGCAAAATTTCTAGTTTTGACAAGTCCCTTCACGAGAGATTATCACACCTAAATCCCAAAATGTTGACTTCAAAAAAGTTGCGCAGTCTTATATTACGCTCTATTTCTTCGGCGAGTTAAGGAAAGTGGTAGTGATTGAATCGAAGAGCAAAATTCGAATAAAGCGGGATGAAGGTATCGCTCTTTAGAAATACCCTTCCTATCAAATTCTCTGCTGTCGAGTCAATAAAAAACAGATCACGGATGATCGACTTGAGTATTTGGTTATTCATTAATGATTTTTGTAGTGGTTTAATATATTTTTCACTCGTAATTATATCAATTCATTTTTACAGCATTATTTTGAAAAAAACGACAACCATCATTGCTGTAAGCCTAACTAAATTCTTACATCTCTGGCTTCGAAGTGACTCAATTAAAAACAATAAATCATGCCATCTATTGCTCCAACAGCATTGGGATATCCCCATAAATTATAAAACACTTTTGATATTTTTTGCCAGTCATTTTCGCTTTCTGGAAATTTTAGATAATCCTCATTTAACGCCATATATATAGCTGGGATACTTTCTTTGAGTATTTTTGAAATAGTTGATTGGTGTTTACGGAAAGGCAACTGCAGTGATGTTTGCGTTTCACCTAATTGAATAATCAGTATTAAAAAATTTTTATATACGACAAAGAAATCTTTAAAATGATCAGCTTGTCAGCCAGCTCTTTTTGATGAACATTATAAATCCATACCCATAATAACATAAGTAAAATCGTTGGTAAAATGAGCAAGCCGAATGGAGCAGTTCATGATAAAGCTTTCTCGTCCCCATATAGCACGCACCATATTAAAATAGCTTACCTGTGGCTAGATAGCGAAGAGTAAGATGGAATCTCTCAGCTGGTCCTATGCAGTACCTGCTTGGTTATGAAAGGTCGGACTTTTTCTAAAATTTTTCCAAATTGTTCCGGTGTCATGCGAAGAATATTTTTGTATAGTTTTGTATCTTCGCATTGTATTTCCTTTAGAAGTTTGTGGCTAAAACCTGGTAAAGTGCACATATATTTCAATGTTAATGGATAGTTCTTATTAGAGTTCAACTTATTTGCAGTTTTTTATTGCCACCTAGGCAAACAGCTTCATCTCTACCTCTGCACAAGCAGCTGATATATTTTAGAAACTGGTTTAAAACCGTTCTTTAAAAAACGGTTGAATTCGATAGAAGTGCTCTTGCAAAAATATAGACTTTAAAGAAGCCACCGCCTCTATCGCCCACAAAAAAACAGATGCATTTCAGAAGGGTGTACAAAAACGGTTGTGTGTGCTATAGCTGCTCTTATCAGAAAAAATATAGACATTCTCCAAATGAAGAGCTGCTGAGGTCAGTGCTGATAAAAGACGCACTTCTGCAATGGATGAGCCGATTCGGATGATAACGCCTCTTCTTGCTTCTGATTTTTGAAGTTAACTTACCTTCCTCTTGTCTCCTTAAAAGCCACTTGGAGGAATACTTCTTCTTTTTGGATTGGGGTTCTTCCTCTGACTCCAATAAATATGCAGCAGATAAAAGATGGAAATTTGCAATGCACACAATTTTTGTTTTTATATTAATTTTTAAATTGTAAATAACCAATAAAACAAAAGAAAATTGTCAAATGTCACAATTTTATGTGCCTCTGTCAAATTTTAAGCTGCTAGCGGCTGAAAAAGTACAAATTTTTTACATTTTTCAGCCATTGAAAATGACTTTTCTGCATATTTTTTGCTTCTAGCGTACTCTTCACACCAACTAAAAATTATATAGTTTTGTTTGGTGTGTTGCTCTGTTTGCATTTTTAAGATCTTAAAAATGTAAAAAAAAGCAAGTGTCATACCAGCTTAAACAATCCTGTAAAAGGGCACGATTACGATTTCCGGGGCGCCGCGATTTGAAGATGTTTTCTGGTTGAGAACAACAAAAAAACATGATTCACCGAACAAAAAATCGATAACTCTATTAGTTATCGAGTTATCGATTTAAAAAAAAATTTTTTGTTAAAAGATCTGTTCACAAAAATCTATATCTTTGCCGTTACTCAATGGATCTTTAAGATTGATATGTCATTTGAAAGGTCATTAAATAACCTTTTAAAAAATTTTGTTATAAATATCATTGCTGCAATATTCTTAGTTTTATAAGCGAATTTATTCCAAAATTTAATTTTTTAATGAAAAGAACCGTTATTTTCTAAAAAATTTACGTTGTTAAGTTTCTAAAAATATATTTTTTTTGAAAAGCTTACAGTTAGACCTTTTATTTGACATATAAAAATATACATATTTTATTTAATTTTACACTATATTACATAAAATTTAAATTTTCCAAGTGTTTTCTTTGTTAAAAAATCTGTTCACAAAATTTTCTATATCTTTGCCAATCTTAAAGATTGACATACAATTCGAAAGGTAATTAAATGCCTTTTCAACGATATATAATACAAATATAATTTAAAAAATTTTTTTAAATTTATAAGCGAATAAATATCGGATTTGAATTTTTTAATTAAAAGAACCGTTTTTTTCTACAAAATTTACGTTTTTAAGATACTAAAAATATATATTTTTTAAAAAACTGAAAATTTAACCTTCTTTTCGATAGATAAAAATATGTATATTTATACCCCCACGCGTACTGCTTAAGGGGTATATTAATTTTGTCACGACGTGTGTAACACCCAAAAGGAGGCGTGGTAGGTATGGAAAAGTATATATATTCTTGCTCAGCATCACCACCTGAGTTGATTTAGCCATGTCCGTCTGTCTGTCCGTCTGTCCGTCTGTCGACACGATTACAGCCGCAATTTTGAAGCTATCGTAATGAAATTCGATATTTAAGCTTTTTTTAAAAAAACTAAGGTCAAGTTCGAGAATGGGCTAAATCGGATGAAAACCACGCTTACCTCCCATACAACCCAAAAATTGAAAACTCTACAAAGAAGCTAATATTTAAGCTACAATACTGAAATTTGGTATATGTGTATTCTATATCAAAACTAAGATGTCTTAGAAAAATGGGCGTCATCCACTCACTTACACGCCCACCTCCCATACAACCCCAAAATTGAAAAATCTATAAAGAGGCTAATATTAAAGTTACAAGACGGAAACTCGGTATTTGTGTATTCAATGTCAAAACTGAGGTGTGTTAGAAAAATTGGCGTCATCTACCCACTAACACGCCCACCTCCCATACAACCCCAAAATTGAAAAATCTATAAAGAGGCTAATATTAAAGTTATAAGACGGAAACTCGGTATTTGTGTATTCAATGTCAAAACTGAGGTGTGTTAGAAAAATGGGCGTCATCCACCCACTAACACGCCCACCTCCCATACAACCCTAAAATTGAAAAATCTATAAAGAGGCTAATATTAAAGTTACAAGACGGAAACTCGGTATTTGAGTATTCAATGTCAAAACTGAGGTGTGTTAGAAAAATGGGCGTCATCCACCCACTAACACGCCCACCTCCCATACAACCCTAAAATTGAAAAATCTATAAAGAGGCTAATATTAAAGTTACAAGACGGAAACTCGGTATTTGAGTATTCAATGTCAAAACTGAGGTGTGTTAGAAAAATTCGCGTCATCCACCCACTAACACGCCCACCTCCCATACAACCCTAAAATTGAAAAATCTATAAAGAGGCTAATATTAAAGTTACAAGACGGAAACTCGGTATTTGAGTATTCAATGTCAAAACTGAGGTGTGTCATAAAATTGGGCGTCATCCACCTATTAACACGCCCACCTCCCATACAACCCTAAAATTGAAAAATCTATAAAGAGGTTAATATTAAAGCTACAAGACAGAAACTCGGTATTTGTGTATTCTATGTCGAAACTGAGATATGCTAGAAAAATGGGCGTCATACAAAATCTAACATGCCAACCTCTCATACAACCCCAAAATTTAAAACATTATAAAAAGACTTATAATTAAGCTGCAGGAAAACAATTTGATATGTATGTTTTTTAGACACATAAAAATAATAATATCTCTCAAAATCTCATACAAAAAGCTCTCCAATTTAATATTCTTCCACCCTTAAGAATCGGCCGTGGGGGTATTTTAACTTCGGCCAAGTCGAAGATATAATTTACTAGTTTTTTATTAACTGATCGAATAAAAATTACAAATTTTTTTCACTGACTCGAAAATCCCGTTAATTCATAAAAATGTTGTAGCTACAATGTTGCCTTAAAAACAATTGTTTATTGTAATAGCGATATTCGTAAATATGGAGTAAGAAAGCAAAACATCTAAGGTAAAAATGAGTGAAATAAGCAATTTTCCGTACAAGGGCAAATCATTGTATCATAAAAAACACCACAAAAAGTCAAATAAATTATATATATTATATACCAAATGAAATATAAATTTTCAAGCTTTAATAATTTTTTCCTTATAATTCATAGTAATAACGGCAATTTTAGAGAAAATAACGGTTTTGTGTAAGAAAATATGTTTTTATTGCACAAAAATACCTTTAAAATACAAAGTACTCATCAGATTTCATTAATTTAAAATTTTTCTAAAAGCCTTTTATATAACCTTTTAAATAATACCTCATCAATATCGGTTATATATTAAGAATAATATAGCCGATTTTCTTCATAGACCTTATAGCAAAAAAAAAATTTAAAAAATCGATAACTCGAAAACAAATCGATAGCACAACATTTGCTTTGGCTATTCTTATTTTTATTAAGAGTACTCTTCGAATCCATCGTTAAGTCGCGTTGCCCCAGAAATCGTAATCTCCCCTGTAAAAGCTTTAAAGTGCTGCCACATAACTAGAGTGAAATTAAAACTAAAATTGTTTGGCAACACCAAAACACAAATACATTGGTAAGGGCATAGTACAACAAGGAAGGTAGTATTATTACTGACTGCGCTGCCGAGCTGTGGGCATAAAGTGTCAAAAACAAGTGATGTACACTGAAATAAAAACATAAAGGGAATTTTTTCTTTTAACAAATCAAAATTTGTATAGTTTAGGCCTGTGCGAGTAGTTAAATTTTCGAGTAACTCGGCTCGAGTCGAGTCGAGTTACTCGACTCGAAACTCGTATCGAATAACTCGTGTGTTCGAGTAACTCGAATTCTCGAGTAACTCGAAGTTTTTCGAGTTTTTGAGTGCTTTTACTTATTAGTGGAAATACCCAATAGAAAATTTGTCTAACATCAAGTCGTTTTTCACCGTAGGCATATTTGGGAATAATGGTTGTTTTGTACTTTGATGTGTTGTTGTAAGGGAGGAAGGCGGCATTTTTTTGGATTATGCCAAATTGCAAGATTAGAGTGCATATTCAAAATCAAGAATTATGCGCATAATTTCAAGTCGCAGTATAATTTTTTTTTTGTTTATTTTGAAGATATTTTACTATTTTGGAGGGGAGTTAGGCGTGGTCATCAACCGTTTTGGGTCATTCTCGAACGTGATTTTTATAAAAACTTATATCGAAAAGCTATAACTATATCAATAAAACTAATTTTATTGCTATAGTTTCAAACTTCACCTGTTATCATGATTACAAACAGACGAACGGAAAAGGCTCAATCGAATAAGGAGGGGATGCTGGTGTAAAATTTCCATAGAGCGTTAGCTTACGCTCTATAGAAAAAATGCCGCATATAAGATTTTCCTTTAAATGCATATTTCTGCATATTTTCGTATAAATGCATTTTTTTGCCTTTAAATGCATTGTTTTTGTGTTTAAATGCATATTTTTGCTTTATATGCATTTTTTATATTAAGGGTCTTCACTGCGAACACTATTACTGCAATAGAAGGTAGGCATTAAATCATCAAATAAATACTGTCAATGATGCTGTTAAACGGATTCAAGCTGTAGAAGGTGCAACAGCCAAACAATTTTTAAAAAATTAAACGATGTTCTTGAAAAGAATGTTGGTTTTAATAATATTAAACAATAGCTGCTTAGGCAACGATGAAGTACAACAAGTATGTCCAACCGAATATACGCCAAATGAACTCGCTGGTTTTACGTTTGCTCCAATCACGTCTGTAGACGTTGAGCGATCCTTTTCTCTCTACAAAAATTGTTTACACCCAAATCGGCAGTCTTTTCTGTTTGACAACATAAAAACACTTTTTTATATAAGCAAATGTAGCATTAACAAATGCAACTAAAGAAGACGATGACTATTTTACTATTTAAAATATGTAACTCTTTCTTCTTTACTTTTATTCAAAACTAAAGGTAGTTTTACAGACAATAATTGAATTAATATGTGAAAATATAATTTCCTTTGATTTTTAATGAATAAATTAAAATATTATTAAATTTTTAATGAATAAAATTTATATCTGAAGAACAGCATATATTTTATTTTTAATGCATATTTTTCTATTTTTATTGCATATTTTGAAATTTAAGTTGCATGTTTTAGGCGCATATTTGCATTTTTTTAGTGCCTGAAAATCCGCGCCCTAATGATTACATTATTAAATTTTTATTT